>OZ024911.1:64609936-65277964 GCA_964017125.1 Flabesymbios commensalis | reverse complement strand
TTGTTGATTTTATGTAAACATGCATTACCACGACACAATTATTCAACAAATGACATTAAATTAATTAATTATGTAATTTTAAATTATTTCAAAGCAAAAATACATTTTTGAAGAAGCAAAAAATTAATATTATAGAAACGTGTAATTCTCTGTCTGTCACTGAAACAACAGCTATATCTTGCCACATATTCACAAGCAGGCTTGAATTACTGTTGAAAAATAAATATTCTTATAGTTTTGTCTTTATTTATTATCAGGGGATAGCGCGAACGCAGTCCCCCACTACCAAAAATTACGTACTCGAGTTACCCACATTTGGGGTAATCGCAAAGGTCAGCCAAACCGAAGTGCAATGGAAAGGCCTCACTCTGGGGGAACCGCCTACGTGATCACGGTATCCCCTGTACCAGGTAAGTATGCTTGACTTCGGCCAGCTCCACAGAGCCATCGTGACACAGTGCAAGCAAATTAGGCTTCAGAGACGTGTTGTTGATTTTATGTAAACATGCATTACCACGACACAATTATTCAACAAATGACATTAAATTAATTAATTATGTAATTTTAAATTATTTCAAAGCAAAAATACATTTTTGAAGAAGCAAATAATTAATATTATAGAAACGTGTAATTCTCTGTCTGTCACTGAAACAACAGCTATATCTTGCCACATATTCACAAGCAGGCTTGAATTACTGTTGAAAAATAAATATTCTTATAGTTTTGTCTTTATTTATTATCAGGGGATAGCGCGAACGCAGTCCCCCACTACCAAAAATTACGTACTCGAGTTACCCACATTTGGGGTAATCGCAAAGGTCAGCCAAACCGAAGTGCAATGGAAAGGCCTCACTCTGGGGGAACCGCCTACGTGATCACGGCTGAGTGAACCCTAGCACCCGAAGGGTGCTGAGAGTGGGATTAAGGCATTCGAAGCTTGTATGAAAGCTTTCTCTTAGCCTATCCAAATATTTCATTAGTATATAATACTCATTTAGAAAATGTCTGGTTGGCAAGGGAGGCAAGGAACCTGGAAACAGAAGCATTTTAGAATTTAATTAATTTTGATGCGCCCTCGGCGAACAGAGGGTCGCGGTGGTCTAAATGAGGTGTTGAATCAGCCGGTAGCTACCCTGTATCTCGTGTCTTAACTCTTGAAATCTGGATGGAAAAGGCCGATAAAGTTTTAGTTTTGACAGATCCTTTAAATGAACATTTGAGACATTTCTTTTATTAAACCTATGCCTCTCGTGTACACTTAAGTTCACTTAGTATGTTTGACATACTTAAAATTGCGTTCTGAATTTTGGATCAAATGTGATCAATTTACCTCGTGTTGTTTGCCTGACTGTCTGTGTGCCATCGCCATACTCCCGCATACCCTGAGAAAGAACGTCAGAGTTATGTAATTCCATTGAATTTGGGTGGAATGGTCTAAAAGGTGTCTAAAGTTGATAATTTGATAAATAGAAAGTTCCTAGAAGCGTGTCATCTTAATTGTGAAATTAAGAAAGTTCGCTTGTTCTCTTTTCAGAGCCACCAGGGGATTAAAACCCTTGCTTTCACTCACCATGACAGTCCTCGCGGGGGGCGACAATTATGTTGATTATCACCCCCGGCGGTGACATGTGGTGAGTGACAACAGACTGTGACGTCTGTTGTTATCGTGACGCGGTGGCTGACCAACGCCGTAGGTGTTGGCCCGTCAACGCGTCAACGCTGTTATCACACTCACGACTGCTTGTCAGCGCCGCTAGCGTCGCGCCAATGCCGGCTCAGCGTTGTTAGCGCTGGGCCGACATTGGCACCGCGGTAGCCACACTGTGAAAGCACTTCGTGATCACGGTATCCCCTGTACCAGGTAAGTATGCTTGACTTCGGCCAGCTCCACAGAGCCATCGTGACACAGTGCAAGCAAATTAGGCTTCAGAGACGTGTTGTTGATTTTATGTAAACATGCATTACCACGACACAATTATTCAACAAATGACATTAAATTAATTAATTATGTAATTTTAAATTATTTCAAAGCAAAAATACATTTTTGAAGAAGCAAATAATTAATATTATAGAAACGTGTAATTCTCTGTCTGTCACTGAAACAACAGCTATATCTTGCCACATATTCACAAGCAGGCTTGAATTACTGTTGAAAAATAAATATTCTTATAGTTTTGTCTTTATTTATTATCAGGGGATAGCGCGAACGCAGTCCCCCACTACCAAAAATTACGTACTCGAGTTACCCACATTTGGGGTAATCGCAAAGGTCAGCCAAACCGAAGTGCAATGGAAAGGCCTCACTCTGGGGGAACCGCCTACGTGATCACGGTATCCCCTGTACCAGGTAAGTATGCTTGACTTCGGCCAGCTCCACAGAGCCATCGTGACACAGTGCAAGCAAATTAGGCTTCAGAGACGTGTTGTTGATTTTATGTAAACATGCATTACCACGACACAATTATTCAACAAATGACATTAAATTAATTAATTATGTAATTTTAAATTATTTCAAAGCAAAAATACATTTTTGAAGAAGCAAATAATTAATATTATAGAAACGTGTAATTCTCTGTCTGTCACTGAAACAACAGCTATATCTTGCCACATATTCACAAGCAGGCTTGAATTACTGTGGAAAAATAAATATTCTTATAGTTTTGTCTTTATTTATTATCAGGGGATAGCGCGAACGCAGTCCCCCACTACCAAAAATTACGTACTCGAGTTACCCACATTTGGGGTAATCGCAAAGGTCAGCCAAACCGAAGTGCAATGGAAAGGCCTCACTCTGGGGGAACCGCCTACGTGATCACGGTATCCCCTGTACCAGGTAAGTATGCTTGACTTCGGCCAGCTCCACAGAGCCATCGTGACACAGTGCAAGCAAATTAGGCTTCAGAGACGTGTTGTTGATTTTATGTAAACATGCATTACCACGACACAATTATTCAACAAATGACATTAAATTAATTAATTATGTAATTTTAAATTATTTCAAAGCAAAAATACATTTTTGAAGAAGCAAATAATTAATATTATAGAAACGTGTAATTCTCTGTCTGTCACTGAAACAACAGCTATATCTTGCCACATATTCACAAGCAGGCTTGAATTACTGTTGAAAAATAAATATTCTTATAGTTTTGTCTTTATTTATTATCAGGGGATAGCGCGAACGCAGTCCCCCACTACCAAAAATTACGTACTCGAGTTACCCACATTTGGGGTAATCGCAAAGGTCAGCCAAACCGAAGTGCAATGGAAAGGCCTCACTCTGGGGGAACCGCCTACGTGATCACGGTATCCCCTGTACCAGGTAAGTATGCTTGACTTCGGCCAGCTCCACAGAGCCATCGTGACACAGTGCAAGCAAATTAGGCTTCAGAGACGTGTTGTTGATTTTATGTAAACATGCATTACCACGACACAATTATTCAACAAATGACATTAAATTAATTAATTATGTAATTTTAAATTATTTCAAAGCAAAAATACATTTTTGAAGAAGCAAATAATTAATATTATAGAAACGTGTAATTCTCTGTCTGTCACTGAAACAACAGCTATATCTTGCCACATATTCACAAGCAGGCTTGAATTACTGTTGAAAAATAAATATTCTTATAGTTTTGTCTTTATTTATTATCAGGGGATAGCGCGAACGCAGTCCCCCACTACCAAAAATTACGTACTCGAGTTACCCACATTTGGGGTAATCGCAAAGGTCAGCCAAACCGAAGTGCAATGGAAAGGCCTCACTCTGGGGGAACCGCCTACGTGATCACGGTATCCCCTGTACCAGGTAAGTATGCTTGACTTCGGCCAGCTCCACAGAGCCATCGTGACACAGTGCAAGCAAATTAGGCTTCAGAGACGTGTTGTTGATTTTATGTAAACATGCATTACCACGACACAATTATTCAACAAATGACATTAAATTAATTAATTATGTAATTTTAAATTATTTCAAAGCAAAAATACATTTTTGAAGAAGCAAATAATTAATATTATAGAAACGTGTAATTCTCTGTCTGTCACTGAAACAACAGCTATATCTTGCCACATATTCACAAGCAGGCTTGAATTACTGTTGAAAAATAAATATTCTTATAGTTTTGTCTTTATTTATTATCAGGGGATAGCGCGAACGCAGTCCCCCACTACCAAAAATTACGTACTCGAGTTACCCACATTTGGGGTAATCGCAAAGGTCAGCCAAACCGAAGTGCAATGGAAAGGCCTCACTCTGGGGGAACCGCCTACGTGATCACGGTATCCCCTGTACCAGGTAAGTATGCTTGACTTCGGCCAGCTCCACAGAGCCATCGTGACACAGTGCAAGCAAATTAGGCTTCAGAGACGTGTTGTTGATTTTATGTAAACATGCATTACCACGACACAATTATTCAACAAATGACATTAAATTAATTAATTATGTAATTTTAAATTATTTCAAAGCAAAAATACATTTTTGAAGAAGCAAATAATTAATATTATAGAAACGTGTAATTCTCTGTCTGTCACTGAAACAACAGCTATATCTTGCCACATATTCACAAGCAGGCTTGAATTACTGTTGAAAAATAAATATTCTTATAGTTTTGTCTTTATTTATTATCAGGGGATAGCGCGAACGCAGTCCCCCACTACCAAAAATTACGTACTCGAGTTACCCACATTTGGGGTAATCGCAAAGGTCAGCCAAACCGAAGTGCAATGGAAAGGCCTCACTCTGGGGGAACCGCCTACGTGATCACGGTATCCCCTGTACCAGGTAAGTATGCTTGACTTCGGCCAGCTCCACAGAGCCATCGTGACACAGTGCAAGCAAATTAGGCTTCAGAGACGTGTTGTTGATTTTATGTAAACATGCATTACCACGACACAATTATTCAACAAATGACATTAAATTAATTAATTATGTAATTTTAAATTATTTCAAAGCAAAAATACATTTTTGAAGAAGCAAATAATTAATATTATAGAAACGTGTAATTCTCTGTCTGTCACTGAAACAACAGCTATATCTTGCCACATATTCACAAGCAGGCTTGAATTACTGTTGAAAAATAAATATTCTTATAGTTTTGTCTTTATTTATTATCAGGGGATAGCGCGAACGCAGTCCCCCACTACCAAAAATTACGTACTCGAGTTACCCACATTTGGGGTAATCGCAAAGGTCAGCCAAACCGAAGTGCAATGGAAAGGCCTCACTCTGGGGGAACCGCCTACGTGATCACGGTATCCCCTGTACCAGGTAAGTATGCTTGACTTCGGCCAGCTCCACAGAGCCATCGTGACACAGTGCAAGCAAATTAGGCTTCAGAGACGTGTTGTTGATTTTATGTAAACATGCATTACCACGACACAATTATTCAACAAATGACATTAAATTAATTAATTATGTAATTTTAAATTATTTCAAAGCAAAAATACATTTTTGAAGAAGCAAATAATTAATATTATAGAAACGTGTAATTCTCTGTCTGTCACTGAAACAACAGCTATATCTTGCCACATATTCACAAGCAGGCTTGAATTACTGTGGAAAAATAAATATTCTTATAGTTTTGTCTTTATTTATTATCAGGGGATAGCGCGAACGCAGTCCCCCACTACCAAAAATTACGTACTCGAGTTACCCACATTTGGGGTAATCGCAAAGGTCAGCCAAACCGAAGTGCAATGGAAAGGCCTCACTCTGGGGGAACCGCCTACGTGATCACGGTATCCCCTGTACCAGGTAAGTATGCTTGACTTCGGCCAGCTCCACAGAGCCATCGTGACACAGTGCAAGCAAATTAGGCTTCAGAGACGTGTTGTTGATTTTATGTAAACATGCATTACCACGACACAATTATTCAACAAATGACATTAAATTAATTAATTATGTAATTTTAAATTATTTCAAAGCAAAAATACATTTTTGAAGAAGCAAATAATTAATATTATAGAAACGTGTAATTCTCTGTCTGTCACTGAAACAACAGCTATATCTTGCCACATATTCACAAGCAGGCTTGAATTACTGTGGAAAAATAAATATTCTTATAGTTTTGTCTTTATTTATTATCAGGGGATAGCGCGAACGCAGTCCCCCACTACCAAAAATTACGTACTCGAGTTACCCACATTTGGGGTAATCGCAAAGGTCAGCCAAACCGAAGTGCAATGGAAAGGCCTCACTCTGGGGGAACCGCCTACGTGATCACGGTATCCCCTGTACCAGGTAAGTATGCTTGACTTCGGCCAGCTCCACAGAGCCATCGTGACACAGTGCAAGCAAATTAGGCTTCAGAGACGTGTTGTTGATTTTATGTAAACATGCATTACCACGACACAATTATTCAACAAATGACATTAAATTAATTAATTATGTAATTTTAAATTATTTCAAAGCAAAAATACATTTTTGAAGAAGCAAATAATTAATATTATAGAAACGTGTAATTCTCTGTCTGTCACTGAAACAACAGCTATATCTTGCCACATATTCACAAGCAGGCTTGAATTACTGTTGAAAAATAAATATTCTTATAGTTTTGTCTTTATTTATTATCAGGGGATAGCGCGAACGCAGTCCCCCACTACCAAAAATTACGTACTCGAGTTACCCACATTTGGGGTAATCGCAAAGGTCAGCCAAACCGAAGTGCAATGGAAAGGCCTCACTCTGGGGGAACCGCCTACGTGATCACGGTATCCCCTGTACCAGGTAAGTATGCTTGACTTCGGCCAGCTCCACAGAGCCATCGTGACACAGTGCAAGCAAATTAGGCTTCAGAGACGTGTTGTTGATTTTATGTAAACATGCATTACCACGACACAATTATTCAACAAATGACATTAAATTAATTAATTATGTAATTTTAAATTATTTCAAAGCAAAAATACATTTTTGAAGAAGCAAATAATTAATATTATAGAAACGTGTAATTCTCTGTCTGTCACTGAAACAACAGCTATATCTTGCCACATATTCACAAGCAGGCTTGAATTACTGTTGAAAAATAAATATTCTTATAGTTTTGTCTTTATTTATTATCAGGGGATAGCGCGAACGCAGTCCCCCACTACCAAAAATTACGTACTCGAGTTACCCACATTTGGGGTAATCGCAAAGGTCAGCCAAACCGAAGTGCAATGGAAAGGCCTCACTCTGGGGGAACCGCCTACGTGATCACGGTATCCCCTGTACCAGGTAAGTATGCTTGACTTCGGCCAGCTCCACAGAGCCATCGTGACACAGTGCAAGCAAATTAGGCTTCAGAGACGTGTTGTTGATTTTATGTAAACATGCATTACCACGACACAATTATTCAACAAATGACATTAAATTAATTAATTATGTAATTTTAAATTATTTCAAAGCAAAAATACATTTTTGAAGAAGCAAAAAATTAATATTATAGAAACGTGTAATTCTCTGTCTGTCACTGAAACAACAGCTATATCTTGCCACATATTCACAAGCAGGCTTGAATTACTGTTGAAAAATAAATATTCTTATAGTTTTGTCTTTATTTATTATCAGGGGATAGCGCGAACGCAGTCCCCCACTACCAAAAATTACGTACTCGAGTTACCCACATTTGGGGTAATCGCAAAGGTCAGCCAAACCGAAGTGCAATGGAAAGGCCTCACTCTGGGGGAACCGCCTACGTGATCACGGTATCCCCTGTACCAGGTAAGTATGCTTGACTTCGGCCAGCTCCACAGAGCCATCGTGACACAGTGCAAGCAAATTAGGCTTCAGAGACGTGTTGTTGATTTTATGTAAACATGCATTACCACGACACAATTATTCAACAAATGACATTAAAATAATTAATTATGTAATTTTAAATTATTTCAAAGCAAAAATACATTTTTGAAGAAGCAAATAATTAATATTATAGAAACGTGTAATTCTCTGTCTGTCACTGAAACAACAGCTATATCTTGCCACATATTCACAAGCAGGCTTGAATTACTGTTGAAAAATAAATATTCTTATAGTTTTGTCTTTATTTATTATCAGGGGATAGCGCGAACGCAGTCCCCCACTACCAAAAATTACGTACTCGAGTTACCCACATTTGGGGTAATCGCAAAGGTCAGCCAAACCGAAGTGCAATGGAAAGGCCTCACTCTGGGGGAACCGCCTACGTGATCACGGTATCCCCTGTACCAGGTAAGTATGCTTGACTTCGGCCAGCTCCACAGAGCCATCGTGACACAGTGCAAGCAAATTAGGCTTCAGAGACGTGTTGTTGATTTTATGTAAACATGCATTACCACGACACAATTATTCAACAAATGACATTAAATTAATTAATTATGTAATTTTAAATTATTTCAAAGCAAAAATACATTTTTGAAGAAGCAAATAATTAATATTATAGAAACGTGTAATTCTCTGTCTGTCACTGAAACAACAGCTATATCTTGCCACATATTCACAAGCAGGCTTGAATTACTGTTGAAAAATAAATATTCTTATAGTTTTGTCTTTATTTATTATCAGGGGATAGCGCGAACGCAGTCCCCCACTACCAAAAATTACGTACTCGAGTTACCCACATTTGGGGTAATCGCAAAGGTCAGCCAAACCGAAGTGCAATGGAAAGGCCTCACTCTGGGGGAACCGCCTACGTGATCACGGTATCCCCTGTACCAGGTAAGTATGCTTGACTTCGGCCAGCTCCACAGAGCCATCGTGACACAGTGCAAGCAAATTAGGCTTCAGAGACGTGTTGTTGATTTTATGTAAACATGCATTACCACGACACAATTATTCAACAAATGACATTAAATTAATTAATTATGTAATTTTAAATTATTTCAAAGCAAAAATACATTTTTGAAGAAGCAAATAATTAATATTATAGAAACGTGTAATTCTCTGTCTGTCACTGAAACAACAGCTATATCTTGCCACATATTCACAAGCAGGCTTGAATTACTGTTGAAAAATAAATATTCTTATAGTTTTGTCTTTATTTATTATCAGGGGATAGCGCGAACGCAGTCCCCCACTACCAAAAATTACGTACTCGAGTTACCCACATTTGGGGTAATCGCAAAGGTCAGCCAAACCGAAGTGCAATGGAAAGGCCTCACTCTGGGGGAACCGCCTACGTGATCACGGTATCCCCTGTACCAGGTAAGTATGCTTGACTTCGGCCAGCTCCACAGAGCCATCGTGACACAGTGCAAGCAAATTAGGCTTCAGAGACGTGTTGTTGATTTTGTGTAAACATGCATTACCACGACACAATTATTCAACAAATGACATTAAATTAATTAATTATGTAATTTTAAATTATTTCAAAGCAAAAATACATTTTTGAAGAAGCAAATAATTAATATTATAGAAACGTGTAATTCTCTGTCTGTCACTGAAACAACAGCTATATCTTGCCACATATTCACAAGCAGGCTTGAATTACTGTGGAAAAATAAATATTCTTATAGTTTTGTCTTTATTTATTATCAGGGGATAGCGCGAACGCAGTCCCCCACTACCAAAAATTACGTACTCGAGTTACCCACATTTGGGGTAATCGCAAAGGTCAGCCAAACCGAAGTGCAATGGAAAGGCCTCACTCTGGGGGAACCGCCTACGTGATCACGGTATCCCCTGTACCAGGTAAGTATGCTTGACTTCGGCCAGCTCCACAGAGCCATCGTGACACAGTGCAAGCAAATTAGGCTTCAGAGACGTGTTGTTGATTTTATGTAAACATGCATTACCACGACACAATTATTCAACAAATGACATTAAATTAATTAATTATGTAATTTTAAATTATTTCAAAGCAAAAATACATTTTTGAAGAAGCAAATAATTAATATTATAGAAACGTGTAATTCTCTGTCTGTCACTGAAACAACAGCTATATCTTGCCACATATTCACAAGCAGGCTTGAATTACTGTTGAAAAATAAATATTCTTATAGTTTTGTCTTTATTTATTATCAGGGGATAGCGCGAACGCAGTCCCCCACTACCAAAAATTACGTACTCGAGTTACCCACATTTGGGGTAATCGCAAAGGTCAGCCAAACCGAAGTGCAATGGAAAGGCCTCACTCTGGGGGAACCGCCTACGTGATCACGGTATCCCCTGTACCAGGTAAGTATGCTTGACTTCGGCCAGCTCCACAGAGCCATCGTGACACAGTGCAAGCAAATTAGGCTTCAGAGACGTGTTGTTGATTTTATGTAAACATGCATTACCACGACACAATTATTCAACAAATGACATTAAATTAATTAATTATGTAATTTTAAATTATTTCAAAGCAAAAATACATTTTTGAAGAAGCAAATAATTAATATTATAGAAACGTGTAATTCTCTGTCTGTCACTGAAACAACAGCTATATCTTGCCACATATTCACAAGCAGGCTTGAATTACTGTTGAAAAATAAATATTCTTATAGTTTTGTCTTTATTTATTATCAGGGGATAGCGCGAACGCAGTCCCCCACTACCAAAAATTACGTACTCGAGTTACCCACATTTGGGGTAATCGCAAAGGTCAGCCAAACCGAAGTGCAATGGAAAGGCCTCACTCTGGGGGAACCGCCTACGTGATCACGGTATCCCCTGTACCAGGTAAGTATGCTTGACTTCGGCCAGCTCCACAGAGCCATCGTGACACAGTGCAAGCAAATTAGGCTTCAGAGACGTGTTGTTGATTTTATGTAAACATGCATTACCACGACACAATTATTCAACAAATGACATTAAATTAATTAATTATGTAATTTTAAATTATTTCAAAGCAAAAATACATTTTTGAAGAAGCAAAAAATTAATATTATAGAAACGTGTAATTCTCTGTCTGTCACTGAAACAACAGCTATATCTTGCCACATATTCACAAGCAGGCTTGAATTACTGTTGAAAAATAAATATTCTTATAGTTTTGTCTTTATTTATTATCAGGGGATAGCGCGAACGCAGTCCCCCACTACCAAAAATTACGTACTCGAGTTACCCACATTTGGGGTAATCGCAAAGGTCAGCCAAACCGAAGTGCAATGGAAAGGCCTCACTCTGGGGGAACCGCCTACGTGATCACGGTATCCCCTGTACCAGGTAAGTATGCTTGACTTCGGCCAGCTCCACAGAGCCATCGTGACACAGTGCAAGCAAATTAGGCTTCAGAGACGTGTTGTTGATTTTATGTAAACATGCATTACCACGACACAATTATTCAACAAATGACATTAAATTAATTAATTATGTAATTTTAAATTATTTCAAAGCAAAAATACATTTTTGAAGAAGCAAATAATTAATATTATAGAAACGTGTAATTCTCTGTCTGTCACTGAAACAACAGCTATATCTTGCCACATATTCACAAGCAGGCTTGAATTACTGTTGAAAAATAAATATTCTTATAGTTTTGTCTTTATTTATTATCAGGGGATAGCGCGAACGCAGTCCCCCACTACCAAAAATTACGTACTCGAGTTACCCACATTTGGGGTAATCGCAAAGGTCAGCCAAACCGAAGTGCAATGGAAAGGCCTCACTCTGGGGGAACCGCCTACGTGATCACGGTATCCCCTGTACCAGGTAAGTATGCTTGACTTCGGCCAGCTCCACAGAGCCATCGTGACACAGTGCAAGCAAATTAGGCTTCAGAGACGTGTTGTTGATTTTATGTAAACATGCATTACCACGACACAATTATTCAACAAATGACATTAAATTAATTAATTATGTAATTTTAAATTATTTCAAAGCAAAAATACATTTTTGAAGAAGCAAATAATTAATATTATAGAAACGTGTAATTCTCTGTCTGTCACTGAAACAACAGCTATATCTTGCCACATATTCACAAGCAGGCTTGAATTACTGTTGAAAAATAAATATTCTTATAGTTTTGTCTTTATTTATTATCAGGGGATAGCGCGAACGCAGTCCCCCACTACCAAAAATTACGTACTCGAGTTACCCACATTTGGGGTAATCGCAAAGGTCAGCCAAACCGAAGTGCAATGGAAAGGCCTCACTCTGGGGGAACCGCCTACGTGATCACGGTATCCCCTGTACCAGGTAAGTATGCTTGACTTCGGCCAGCTCCACAGAGCCATCGTGACACAGTGCAAGCAAATTAGGCTTCAGAGACGTGTTGTTGATTTTATGTAAACATGCATTACCACGACACAATTATTCAACAAATGACATTAAATTAATTAATTATGTAATTTTAAATTATTTCAAAGCAAAAATACATTTTTGAAGAAGCAAATAATTAATATTATAGAAACGTGTAATTCTCTGTCTGTCACTGAAACAACAGCTATATCTTGCCACATATTCACAAGCAGGCTTGAATTACTGTTGAAAAATAAATATTCTTATAGTTTTGTCTTTATTTATTATCAGGGGATAGTGCGAACGCAGTCCCCCACTACCAAAAATTACGTACTCGAGTTACCCACATTTGGGGTAATCGCAAAGGTCAGCCAAACCGAAGTGCAATGGAAAGGCCTCACTCTGGGGGAACCGCCTACGTGATCACGGTATCCCCTGTACCAGGTAAGTATGCTTGACTTCGGCCAGCTCCACAGAGCCATCGTGACACAGTGCAAGCAAATTAGGCTTCAGAGACGTGTTGTTGATTTTATGTAAACATGCATTACCACGACACAATTATTCAACAAATGACATTAAATTAATTAATTATGTAATTTTAAATTATTTCAAAGCAAAAATACATTTTTGAAGAAGCAAATAATTAATATTATAGAAACGTGTAATTCTCTGTCTGTCACTGAAACAACAGCTATATCTTGCCACATATTCACAAGCAGGCTTGAATTACTGTGGAAAAATAAATATTCTTATAGTTTTGTCTTTATTTATTATCAGGGGATAGCGCGAACGCAGTCCCCCACTACCAAAAATTACGTACTCGAGTTACCCACATTTGGGGTAATCGCAAAGGTCAGCCAAACCGAAGTGCAATGGAAAGGCCTCACTCTGGGGGAACCGCCTACGTGATCACGGTATCCCCTGTACCAGGTAAGTATGCTTGACTTCGGCCAGCTCCACAGAGCCATCGTGACACAGTGCAAGCAAATTAGGCTTCAGAGACGTGTTGTTGATTTTATGTAAACATGCATTACCACGACACAATTATTCAACAAATGACATTAAATTAATTAATTATGTAATTTTAAATTATTTCAAAGCAAAAATACATTTTTGAAGAAGCAAATAATTAATATTATAGAAACGTGTAATTCTCTGTCTGTCACTGAAACAACAGCTATATCTTGCCACATATTCACAAGCAGGCTTGAATTACTGTTGAAAAATAAATATTCTTATAGTTTTGTCTTTATTTATTATCAGGGGATAGCGCGAACGCAGTCCCCCACTACCAAAAATTACGTACTCGAGTTACCCACATTTGGGGTAATCGCAAAGGTCAGCCAAACCGAAGTGCAATGGAAAGGCCTCACTCTGGGGGAACCGCCTACGTGATCACGGTATCCCCTGTACCAGGTAAGTATGCTTGACTTCGGCCAGCTCCACAGAGCCATCGTGACACAGTGCAAGCAAATTAGGCTTCAGAGACGTGTTGTTGATTTTATGTAAACATGCATTACCACGACACAATTATTCAACAAATGACATTAAATTAATTAATTATGTAATTTTAAATTATTTCAAAGCAAAAATACATTTTTGAAGAAGCAAATAATTAATATTATAGAAACGTGTAATTCTCTGTCTGTCACTGAAACAACAGCTATATCTTGCCACATATTCACAAGCAGGCTTGAATTACTGTTGAAAAATAAATATTCTTATAGTTTTGTCTTTATTTATTATCAGGGGATAGCGCGAACGCAGTCCCCCACTACCAAAAATTACGTACTCGAGTTACCCACATTTGGGGTAATCGCAAAGGTCAGCCAAACCGAAGTGCAATGGAAAGGCCTCACTCTGGGGGAACCGCCTACGTGATCACGGTATCCCCTGTACCAGGTAAGTATGCTTGACTTCGGCCAGCTCCACAGAGCCATCGTGACACAGTGCAAGCAAATTAGGCTTCAGAGACGTGTTGTTGATTTTATGTAAACATGCATTACCACGACACAATTATTCAACAAATGACATTAAATTAATTAATTATGTAATTTTAAATTATTTCAAAGCAAAAATACATTTTTGAAGAAGCAAATAATTAATATTATAGAAACGTGTAATTCTCTGTCTGTCACTGAAACAACAGCTATATCTTGCCACATATTCACAAGCAGGCTTGAATTACTGTTGAAAAATAAATATTCTTATAGTTTTGTCTTTATTTATTATCAGGGGATAGCGCGAACGCAGTCCCCCACTACCAAAAATTACGTACTCGAGTTACCCACATTTGGGGTAATCGCAAAGGTCAGCCAAACCGAAGTGCAATGGAAAGGCCTCACTCTGGGGGAACCGCCTACGTGATCACGGTATCCCCTGTACCAGGTAAGTATGCTTGACTTCGGCCAGCTCCACAGAGCCATCGTGACACAGTGCAAGCAAATTAGGCTTCAGAGACGTGTTGTTGATTTTATGTAAACATGCATTACCACGACACAATTATTCAACAAATGACATTAAATTAATTAATTATGTAATTTTAAATTATTTCAAAGCAAAAATACATTTTTGAAGAAGCAAATAATTAATATTATAGAAACGTGTAATTCTCTGTCTGTCACTGAAACAACAGCTATATCTTGCCACATATTCACAAGCAGGCTTGAATTACTGTTGAAAAATAAATATTCTTATAGTTTTGTCTTTATTTATTATCAGGGGATAGCGCGAACGCAGTCCCCCACTACCAAAAATTACGTACTCGAGTTACCCACATTTGGGGTAATCGCAAAGGTCAGCCAAACCGAAGTGCAATGGAAAGGCCTCACTCTGGGGGAACCGCCTACGTGATCACGGTATCCCCTGTACCAGGTAAGTATGCTTGACTTCGGCCAGCTCCACAGAGCCATCGTGACACAGTGCAAGCAAATTAGGCTTCAGAGACGTGTTGTTGATTTTATGTAAACATGCATTACCACGACACAATTATTCAACAAATGACATTAAATTAATTAATTATGTAATTTTAAATTATTTCAAAGCAAAAATACATTTTTGAAGAAGCAAATAATTAATATTATAGAAACGTGTAATTCTCTGTCTGTCACTGAAACAACAGCTATATCTTGCCACATATTCACAAGCAGGCTTGAATTACTGTTGAAAAATAAATATTCTTATAGTTTTGTCTTTATTTATTATCAGGGGATAGCGCGAACGCAGTCCCCCACTACCAAAAATTACGTACTCGAGTTACCCACATTTGGGGTAATCGCAAAGGTCAGCCAAACCGAAGTGCAATGGAAAGGCCTCACTCTGGGGGAACCGCCTACGTGATCACGGTATCCCCTGTACCAGGTAAGTATGCTTGACTTCGGCCAGCTCCACAGAGCCATCGTGACACAGTGCAAGCAAATTAGGCTTCAGAGACGTGTTGTTGATATTATGTAAACATGCATTACCACGACACAATTATTCAACAAATGACATTAAATTAATTAATTATGTAATTTTAAATTATTTCAAAGCAAAAATACATTTTTGAAGAAGCAAAAAATTAATATTATAGAAACGTGTAATTCTCTGTCTGTCACTGAAACAACAGCTATATCTTGCCACATATTCACAAGCAGGCTTGAATTACTGTTGAAAAATAAATATTCTTATAGTTTTGTCTTTATTTATTATCAGGGGATAGCGCGAACGCAGTCCCCCACTACCAAAAATTACGTACTCGAGTTACCCACATTTGGGGTAATCGCAAAGGTCAGCCAAACCGAAGTGCAATGGAAAGGCCTCACTCTGGGGGAACCGCCTACGTGATCACGGTATCCCCTGTACCAGGTAAGTATGCTTGACTTCGGCCAGCTCCACAGAGCCATCGTGACACAGTGCAAGCAAATTAGGCTTCAGAGACGTGTTGTTGATTTTATGTAAACATGCATTACCACGACACAATTATTCAACAAATGACATTAAATTAATTAATTATGTAATTTTAAATTATTTCAAAGCAAAAATACATTTTTGAAGAAGCAAATAATTAATATTATAGAAACGTGTAATTCTCTGTCTGTCACTGAAACAACAGCTATATCTTGCCACATATTCACAAGCAGGCTTGAATTACTGTTGAAAAATAAATATTCTTATAGTTTTGTCTTTATTTATTATCAGGGGATAGCGCGAACGCAGTCCCCCACTACCAAAAATTACGTACTCGAGTTACCCACATTTGGGGTAATCGCAAAGGTCAGCCAAACCGAAGTGCAATGGAAAGGCCTCACTCTGGGGGAACCGCCTACGTGATCACGGTATCCCCTGTACCAGGTAAGTATGCTTGACTTCGGCCAGCTCCACAGAGCCATCGTGACACAGTGCAAGCAAATTAGGCTTCAGAGACGTGTTGTTGATTTTATGTAAACATGCATTACCACGACACAATTATTCAACAAATGACATTAAATTAATTAATTATGTAATTTTAAATTATTTCAAAGCAAAAATACATTTTTGAAGAAGCAAAAAATTAATATTATAGAAACGTGTAATTCTCTGTCTGTCACTGAAACAACAGCTATATCTTGCCACATATTCACAAGCAGGCTTGAATTACTGTTGAAAAATAAATATTCTTATAGTTTTGTCTTTATTTATTATCAGGGGATAGCGCGAACGCAGTCCCCCACTACCAAAAATTACGTACTCGAGTTACCCACATTTGGGGTAATCGCAAAGGTCAGCCAAACCGAAGTGCAATGGAAAGGCCTCACTCTGGGGGAACCGCCTACGTGATCACGGTATCCCCTGTACCAGGTAAGTATGCTTGACTTCGGCCAGCTCCACAGAGCCATCGTGACACAGTGCAAGCAAATTAGGCTTCAGAGACGTGTTGTTGATTTTATGTAAACATGCATTACCACGACACAATTATTCAACAAATGACATTAAATTAATTAATTATGTAATTTTAAATTATTTCAAAGCAAAAATACATTTTTGAAGAAGCAAATAATTAATATTATAGAAACGTGTAATTCTCTGTCTGTCACTGAAACAACAGCTATATCTTGCCACATATTCACAAGCAGGCTTGAATTACTGTTGAAAAATAAATATTCTTATAGTTTTGTCTTTATTTATTATCAGGGGATAGCGCGAACGCAGTCCCCCACTACCAAAAATTACGTACTCGAGTTACCCACATTTGGGGTAATCGCAAAGGTCAGCCAAACCGAAGTGCAATGGAAAGGCCTCACTCTGGGGGAACCGCCTACGTGATCACGGTATCCCCTGTACCAGGTAAGTATGCTTGACTTCGGCCAGCTCCACAGAGCCATCGTGACACAGTGCAAGCAAATTAGGCTTCAGAGACGTGTTGTTGATTTTATGTAAACATGCATTACCACGACACAATTATTCAACAAATGACATTAAATTAATTAATTATGTAATTTTAAATTATTTCAAAGCAAAAATACATTTTTGAAGAAGCAAATAATTAATATTATAGAAACGTGTAATTCTCTGTCTGTCACTGAAACAACAGCTATATCTTGCCACATATTCACAAGCAGGCTTGAATTACTGTGGAAAAATAAATATTCTTATAGTTTTGTCTTTATTTATTATCAGGGGATAGCGCGAACGCAGTCCCCCACTACCAAAAATTACGTACTCGAGTTACCCACATTTGGGGTAATCGCAAAGGTCAGCCAAACCGAAGTGCAATGGAAAGGCCTCACTCTGGGGGAACCGCCTACGTGATCACGGTATCCCCTGTACCAGGTAAGTATGCTTGACTTCGGCCAGCTCCACAGAGCCATCGTGACACAGTGCAAGCAAATTAGGCTTCAGAGACGTGTTGTTGATTTTATGTAAACATGCATTACCACGACACAATTATTCAACAAATGACATTAAATTAATTAATTATGTAATTTTAAATTATTTCAAAGCAAAAATACATTTTTGAAGAAGCAAATAATTAATATTATAGAAACGTGTAATTCTCTGTCTGTCACTGAAACAACAGCTATATCTTGCCACATATTCACAAGCAGGCTTGAATTACTGGTGAAAAATAAATATTCTTATAGTTTTGTCTTTATTTATTATCAGGGGATAGCGCGAACGCAGTCCCCCACTACCAAAAATTACGTACTCGAGTTACCCACATTTGGGGTAATCGCAATGGAAAGGCCTCACTCTGGGGGAACCGCCTACGTGATCACGGTATCCCCTGTACCAGGTAAGTATGCTTGACTTCGGCCAGCTCCACAGAGCCATCGTGACACAGTGCAAGCAAATTAGGCTTCAGAGACGTGTTGTTGATTTTATGTAAACATGCATTACCACGACACAATTATTCAACAAATGACATTAAATTAATTAATTATGTAATTTTAAATTATTTCAAAGCAAAAATACATTTTTGAAGAAGCAAAAAATTAATATTATAGAAACGTGTAATTCTCTGTCTGTCACTGAAACAACAGCTATATCTTGCCACATATTCACAAGCAGGCTTGAATTACTGTTGAAAAATAAATATTCTTATAGTTTTGTCTTTATTTATTATCAGGGGATAGCGCGAACGCAGTCCCCCACTACCAAAAATTACGTACTCGAGTTACCCACATTTGGGGTAATCGCAAAGGTCAGCCAAACCGAAGTGCAATGGAAAGGCCTCACTCTGGGGGAACCGCCTACGTGATCACGGTATCCCCTGTACCAGGTAAGTATGCTTGACTTCGGCCAGCTCCACAGAGCCATCGTGACACAGTGCAAGCAAATTAGGCTTCAGAGACGTGTTGTTGATTTTATGTAAACATGCATTACCACGACACAATTATTCAACAAATGACATTAAATTAATTAATTATGTAATTTTAAATTATTTCAAAGCAAAAATACATTTTTGAAGAAGCAAATAATTAATATTATAGAAACGTGTAATTCTCTGTCTGTCACTGAAACAACAGCTATATCTTGCCACATATTCACAAGCAGGCTTGAATTACTGTTGAAAAATAAATATTCTTATAGTTTTGTCTTTATTTATTATCAGGGGATAGCGCGAACGCAGTCCCCCACTACCAAAAATTACGTACTCGAGTTACCCACATTTGGGGTAATCGCAAAGGTCAGCCAAACCGAAGTGCAATGGAAAGGCCTCACTCTGGGGGAACCGCCTACGTGATCACGGTATCCCCTGTACCAGGTAAGTATGCTTGACTTCGGCCAGCTCCACAGAGCCATCGTGACACAGTGCAAGCAAATTAGGCTTCAGAGACGTGTTGTTGATTTTATGTAAACATGCATTACCACGACACAATTATTCAACAAATGACATTAAATTAATTAATTATGTATTTTCAAATTATTTCAAAGCAAAAATACATTTTTGAAGAAGCAAATAATTAATATTATAGAAACGTGTAATTCTCTGTCTGTCACTGAAACAACAGCTATATCTTGCCACATATTCACAAGCAGGCTTGAATTACTGTTGAAAAATAAATATTCTTATAGTTTTGTCTTTATTTATTATCAGGGGATAGCGCGAACGCAGTCCCCCACTACCAAAAATTACGTACTCGAGTTACCCACATTTGGGGTAATCGCAAAGGTCAGCCAAACCGAAGTGCAATGGAAAGGCCTCACTCTGGGGGAACCGCCTACGTGATCACGGTATCCCCTGTACCAGGTAAGTATGCTTGACTTCGGCCAGCTCCACAGAGCCATCGTGACACAGTGCAAGCAAATTAGGCTTCAGAGACGTGTTGTTGATTTTATGTAAACATGCATTACCACGACACAATTATTCAACAAATGACATTAAATTAATTAATTATGTATTTTCAAATTATTTCAAAGCAAAAATACATTTTTGAAGAAGCAAATAATTAATATTATAGAAACGTGTAATTCTCTGTCTGTCACTGAAACAACAGCTATATCTTGCCACATATTCACAAGCAGGCTTGAATTACTGTTGAAAAATAAATATTCTTATAGTTTTGTCTTTATTTATTATCAGGGGATAGCGCGAACGCAGTCCCCCACTACCAAAAATTACGTACTCGAGTTACCCACATTTGGGGTAATCGCAAAGGTCAGCCAAACCGAAGTGCAATGGAAAGGCCTCACTCTGGGGGAACCGCCTACGTGATCACGGTATCCCCTGTACCAGGTAAGTATGCTTGACTTCGGCCAGCTCCACAGAGCCATCGTGACACAGTGCAAGCAAATTAGGCTTCAGAGACGTGTTGTTGATTTTATGTAAACATGCATTACCACGACACAATTATTCAACAAATGACATTAAATTAATTAATTATGTAATTTTAAATTATTTCAAAGCAAAAATACATTTTTGAAGAAGCAAATAATTAATATTATAGAAACGTGTAATTCTCTGTCTGTCACTGAAACAACAGCTATATCTTGCCACATATTCACAAGCAGGCTTGAATTACTGTTGAAAAATAAATATTCTTATAGTTTTGTCTTTATTTATTATCAGGGGATAGCGCGAACGCAGTCCCCCACTACCAAAAATTACGTACTCGAGTTACCCACATTTGGGGTAATCGCAAAGGTCAGCCAAACCGAAGTGCAATGGAAAGGCCTCACTCTGGGGGAACCGCCTACGTGATCACGGTATCCCCTGTACCAGGTAAGTATGCTTGACTTCGGCCAGCTCCACAGAGCCATCGTGACACAGTGCAAGCAAATTAGGCTTCAGAGACGTGTTGTTGATTTTATGTAAACATGCATTACCACGACACAATTATTCAACAAATGACATTAAATTAATTAATTATGTAATTTTAAATTATTTCAAAGCAAAAATACATTTTTGAAGAAGCAAAAAATTAATATTATAGAAACGTGTAATTCTCTGTCTGTCACTGAAACAACAGCTATATCTTGCCACATATTCACAAGCAGGCTTGAATTACTGTTGAAAAATAAATATTCTTATAGTTTTGTCTTTATTTATTATCAGGGGATAGCGCGAACGCAGTCCCCCACTACCAAAAATTACGTACTCGAGTTACCCACATTTGGGGTAATCGCAAAGGTCAGCCAAACCGAAGTGCAATGGAAAGGCCTCACTCTGGGGGAACCGCCTACGTGATCACGGTATCCCCTGTACCAGGTAAGTATGCTTGACTTCGGCCAGCTCCACAGAGCCATCGTGACACAGTGCAAGCAAATTAGGCTTCAGAGACGTGTTGTTGATTTTATGTAAACATGCATTACCACGACACAATTATTCAACAAATGACATTAAATTAATTAATTATGTAATTTTAAATTATTTCAAAGCAAAAATACATTTTTGAAGAAGCAAAAAATTAATATTATAGAAACGTGTAATTCTCTGTCTGTCACTGAAACAACAGCTATATCTTGCCACATATTCACAAGCAGGCTTGAATTACTGTTGAAAAATAAATATTCTTATAGTTTTGTCTTTATTTATTATCAGGGGATAGCGCGAACGCAGTCCCCCACTACCAAAAATTACGTACTCGAGTTACCCACATTTGGGGTAATCGCAAAGGTCAGCCAAACCGAAGTGCAATGGAAAGGCCTCACTCTGGGGGAACCGCCTACGTGATCACGGTATCCCCTGTACCAGGTAAGTATGCTTGACTTCGGCCAGCTCCACAGAGCCATCGTGACACAGTGCAAGCAAATTAGGCTTCAGAGACGTGTTGTTGATTTTATGTAAACATGCATTACCACGACACAATTATTCAACAAATGACATTAAATTAATTAATTATGTAATTTTAAATTATTTCAAAGCAAAAATACATTTTTGAAGAAGCAAATAATTAATATTATAGAAACGTGTAATTCTCTGTCTGTCACTGAAACAACAGCTATATCTTGCCACATATTCACAAGCAGGCTTGAATTACTGTTGAAAAATAAATATTCTTATAGTTTTGTCTTTATTTATTATCAGGGGATAGCGCGAACGCAGTCCCCCACTACCAAAAATTACGTACTCGAGTTACCCACATTTGGGGTAATCGCAAAGGTCAGCCAAACCGAAGTGCAATGGAAAGGCCTCACTCTGGGGGAACCGCCTACGTGATCACGGTATCCCCTGTACCAGGTAAGTATGCTTGACTTCGGCCAGCTCCACAGAGCCATCGTGACACAGTGCAAGCAAATTAGGCTTCAGAGACGTGTTGTTGATTTTATGTAAACATGCATTACCACGACACAATTATTCAACAAATGACATTAAATTAATTAATTATGTAATTTTAAATTATTTCAAAGCAAAAATACATTTTTGAAGAAGCAAATAATTAATATTATAGAAACGTGTAATTCTCTGTCTGTCACTGAAACAACAGCTATATCTTGCCACATATTCACAAGCAGGCTTGAATTACTGTTGAAAAATAAATATTCTTATAGTTTTGTCTTTATTTATTATCAGGGGATAGCGCGAACGCAGTCCCCCACTACCAAAAATTACGTACTCGAGTTACCCACATTTGGGGTAATCGCAAAGGTCAGCCAAACCGAAGTGCAATGGAAAGGCCTCACTCTGGGGGAACCGCCTACGTGATCACGGTATCCCCTGTACCAGGTAAGTATGCTTGACTTCGGCCAGCTCCACAGAGCCATCGTGACACAGTGCAAGCAAATTAGGCTTCAGAGACGTGTTGTTGATTTTATGTAAACATGCATTACCACGACACAATTATTCAACAAATGACATTAAATTAATTAATTATGTAATTTTAAATTATTTCAAAGCAAAAATACATTTTTGAAGAAGCAAATAATTAATATTATAGAAACGTGTAATTCTCTGTCTGTCACTGAAACAACAGCTATATCTTGCCACATATTCACAAGCAGGCTTGAATTACTGTTGAAAAATAAATATTCTTATAGTTTTGTCTTTATTTATTATCAGGGGATAGCGCGAACGCAGTCCCCCACTACCAAAAATTACGTACTCGAGATACCCACATTTGGGGTAATCGCAAAGGTCAGCCAAACCGAAGTGCAATGGAAAGGCCTCACTCTGGGGGAACCGCCTACGTGATCACGGTATCCCCTGTACCAGGTAAGTATGCTTGACTTCGGCCAGCTCCACAGAGCCATCGTGACACAGTGCAAGCAAATTAGGCTTCAGAGACGTGTTGTTGATTTTATGTAAACATGCATTACCACGACACAATTATTCAACAAATGACATTAAATTAATTAATTATGTAATTTTAAATTATTTCAAAGCAAAAATACATTTTTGAAGAAGCAAATAATTAATATTATAGAAACGTGTAATTCTCTGTCTGTCACTGAAACAACAGCTATATCTTGCCACATATTCACAAGCAGGCTTGAATTACTGTTGAAAAATAAATATTCTTATAGTTTTGTCTTTATTTATTATCAGGGGATAGCGCGAACGCAGTCCCCCACTACCAAAAATTACGTACTCGAGTTACCCACATTTGGGGTAATCGCAAAGGTCAGCCAAACCGAAGTGCAATGGAAAGGCCTCACTCTGGGGGAACCGCCTACGTGATCACGGTATCCCCTGTACCAGGTAAGTATGCTTGACTTCGGCCAGCTCCACAGAGCCATCGTGACACAGTGCAAGCAAATTAGGCTTCAGAGACGTGTTGTTGATTTTATGTAAACATGCATTACCACGACACAATTATTCAACAAATGACATTAAATTAATTAATTATGTAATTTTAAATTATTTCAAAGCAAAAATACATTTTTGAAGAAGCAAAAAATTAATATTATAGAAACGTGTAATTCTCTGTCTGTCACTGAAACAACAGCTATATCTTGCCACATATTCACAAGCAGGCTTGAATTACTGTTGAAAAATAAATATTCTTATAGTTTTGTCTTTATTTATTATCAGGGGATAGCGCGAACGCAGTCCCCCACTACCAAAAATTACGTACTCGAGTTACCCACATTTGGGGTAATCGCAAAGGTCAGCCAAACCGAAGTGCAATGGAAAGGCCTCACTCTGGGGGAACCGCCTACGTGATCACGGTATCCCCTGTACCAGGTAAGTATGCTTGACTTCGGCCAGCTCCACAGAGCCATCGTGACACAGTGCAAGCAAATTAGGCTTCAGAGACGTGTTGTTGATTTTATGTAAACATGCATTACCACGACACAATTATTCAACAAATGACATTAAATTAATTAATTATGTAATTTTAAATTATTTCAAAGCAAAAATACATTTTTGAAGAAGCAAATAATTAATATTATAGAAACGTGTAATTCTCTGTCTGTCACTGAAACAACAGCTATATCTTGCCACATATTCACAAGCAGGCTTGAATTACTGTTGAAAAATAAATATTCTTATAGTTTTGTCTTTATTTATTATCAGGGGATAGCGCGAACGCAGTCCCCCACTACCAAAAATTACGTACTCGAGTTACCCACATTTGGGGTAATCGCAAAGGTCAGCCAAACCGAAGTGCAATGGAAAGGCCTCACTCTGGGGGAACCGCCTACGTGATCACGGTATCCCCTGTACCAGGTAAGTATGCTTGACTTCGGCCAGCTCCACAGAGCCATCGTGACACAGTGCAAGCAAATTAGGCTTCAGAGACGTGTTGTTGATTTTATGTAAACATGCATTACCACGACACAATTATTCAACAAATGACATTAAATTAATTAATTATGTAATTTTAAATTATTTCAAAGCAAAAATACATTTTTGAAGAAGCAAATAATTAATATTATAGAAACGTGTAATTCTCTGTCTGTCACTGAAACAACAGCTATATCTTGCCACATATTCACAAGCAGGCTTGAATTACTGTTGAAAAATAAATATTCTTATAGTTTTGTCTTTATTTATTATCAGGGGATAGCGCGAACGCAGTCCCCCACTACCAAAAATTACGTACTCGTGTCACTCACATTTGGGGTAATCGCAAAGGTCAGCCAAACCGAAGTGCAATGGAAAGGCCTCACTCTGGGGGAACCGCCTACGTGATCACGGTATCCCCTGTACCAGGTAAGTATGCTTGACTTCGGCCAGCTCCACAGAGCCATCGTGACACAGTGCAAGCAAATTAGGCTTCAGAGACGTGTTGTTGATTTTATGTAAACATGCATTACCACGACACAATTATTCAACAAATGACATTAAATTAATTAATTATGTAATTTTAAATTATTTCAAAGCAAAAATACATTTTTGAAGAAGCAAATAATTAATATTATAGAAACGTGTAATTCTCTGTCTGTCACTGAAACAACAGCTATATCTTGCCACATATTCACAAGCAGGCTTGAATTACTGTTGAAAAATAAATATTCTTATAGTTTTGTCTTTATTTATTATCAGGGGATAGCGCGAACGCAGTCCCCCACTACCAAAAATTACGTACTCGAGTTACCCACATTTGGGGTAATCGCAAAGGTCAGCCAAACCGAAGTGCAATGGAAAGGCCTCACTCTGGGGGAACCGCCTACGTGATCACGGTATCCCCTGTACCAGGTAAGTATGCTTGACTTCGGCCAGCTCCACAGAGCCATCGTGACACAGTGCAAGCAAATTAGGCTTCAGAGACGTGTTGTTGATTTTATGTAAACATGCATTACCACGACACAATTATTCAACAAATGACATTAAATTAATTAATTATGTAATTTTAAATTATTTCAAAGCAAAAATACATTTTTGAAGAAGCAAAAAATTAATATTATAGAAACGTGTAATTCTCTGTCTGTCACTGAAACAACAGCTATATCTTGCCACATATTCACAAGCAGGCTTGAATTACTGTTGAAAATTAAATATTCTTATAGTTTTGTCTTTATTTATTATCAGGGGATAGCGCGAACGCAGTCCCCCACTACCAATAATTACGTACTCGAGTTACCCACATTTGGGGTAATCGCAAAGGTCAGCCAAACCGAAGTGCAATGGAAAGGCCTCACTCTGGGGGAACCGCCTACGTGATCACGGTATCCCCTGTACCAGGTAAGTATGCTTGACTTCGGCCAGCTCCACAGAGCCATCGTGACACAGTGCAAGCAAATTAGGCTTCAGAGACGTGTTGTTGATTTTATGTAAACATGCATTACCACGACACAATTATTCAACAAATGACATTAAATTAATTAATTATGTAATTTTAAATTATTTCAAAGCAAAAATACATTTTTGAAGAAGCAAATAATTAATATTATAGAAACGTGTAATTCTCTGTCTGTCACTGAAACAACAGCTATATCTTGCCACATATTCACAAGCAGGCTTGAATTACTGTTGAAGAATAAATATTCTTATAGTTTTGTCTTTATTTATCATCAGGGGATAGCGCGAACGCAGTCTCCCACTACCAAAAATTACGTACTCGAGTTACCCACATTTGGGGTAATCGCAAAGGTCAGCCAAACCGAAGTGCAATGGAAAGGCCTCACTCTGGGGGAACCGCCTACGTGATCACGGTATCCCCTGTACCAGGTAAGTATGCTTGACTTCGGCCAGCTCCACAGAGCCATCGTGACACAGTGCAAGCAAATTAGGCTTCAGAGACGTGTTGTTGATTTTATGTAAACATGCATTACCACGACACAATTATTCAACAAATGACATTAAATTAATTAATTATGTAATTTTAAATTATTTCAAAGCAAAAATACATTTTTGAAGAAGCAAATAATTAATATTATAGAAACGTGTAATTCTCTGTCTGTCACTGAAACAACAGCTATATCTTGCCACATATTCACAAGCAGGCTTGAATTACTGTTGAAAAATAAATATTCTTATAGTTTTGTCTTTATTTATTATCAGGGGATAGCGCAAACGCAGTCCCCCACTACTAAAAATTACGTACTCGAGTTACCCACACTTGGGGTAATTGCAAAGGTCAGCCAAACCGAAGTGCAATGGAAAGGCCTCACTCTGGGGGAACCGCCTACGTGATCACGGTATCCCCTGTACCAGGTAAGTATGCTTGACTTCGGCCAGCTCCACAGAGCCATCGTGACACAGTGCAAGCAAATTAGGCTTCAGAGACGTGTTGTTGATTTTATGTAAACATGCATTACCACGACACAATTATTCAACAAATGACATTAAATTAATTAATTATGTAATTTTAAATTATTTCAAAGCAAAAATACATTTTTGAAGAAGCAAATAATTAATATTATAGAAACGTGTAATTCTCTGTGTGTCACTGAAACAACAGCTATATCTTGCCACATATTCACAAGCAGGCTTGAATTACTGTTGAAAAATAAATATTCTTATAGTTTTGTCTTTATTTATTATCAGGGGATAGCGCGAACGCAGTCCCCCACTACCAAAAATTACGTACTCGAGTTACCCACATTTGGGGTAATCGCAAAGGTCAGCCAAACCGAAGTGCAATGGAAAGGCCTCACTCTGGGGGAACCGCCTACGTGATCACGGTATCCCCTGTACCAGGTAAGTATGCTTGACTTCGGCCAGCTCCACAGAGCCATCGTGACACAGTGCAAGCAAATTAGGCTTCAGAGACGTGTTGTTGATTTTATGTAAACATGCATTACCACGACACAATTATTCAACAAATGACATTAAATTAATTAATTATGTAATTTTAAATTATTTCAAAGCAAAAATACATTTTTGAAGAAGCAAATAATTAATATTATAGAAACGTGTAATTCTCTGTGTGTCACTGAAACAACAGCTATATCTTGCCACATATTCACAAGCAGGCTTGAATTACTGTTGAAAAATAAATATTCTTATAGTTTTGTCTTTATTTATTATCAGGGGATAGCGCGAACGCAGTCCCCCACTACCAAAAATTACGTACTCGAGTTACCCACATTTGGGGTAATCGCAAAGGTCAGCCAAACCGAAGTGCAATGGAAAGGCCTCACTCTGGGGGAACCGCCTACGTGATCACGGTATCCCCTGTACCAGGTAAGTATGCTTGACTTCGGCCAGCTCCACAGAGCCATCGTGACACAGTGCAAGCAAATTAGGCTTCAGAGACGTGTTGTTGATTTTATGTAAACATGCATTACCACGACACAATTATTCAACAAATGACATTAAATTAATTAATTATGTAATTTTAAATTATTTCAAAGCAAAAATACATTTTTGAAGAAGCAAATAATTAATATTATAGAAACGTGTAATTCTCTGTCTGTCACTGAAACAACAGCTATATCTTGCCACATATTCACAAGCAGGCTTGAATTACTGTTGAAAAATAAATATTCTTATAGTTTTGTCTTTATTTATTATCAGGGGATAGCGCGAACGCAGTCCCCCACTACCAAAAATTACGTACTCGAGTTACCCACATTTGGGGTAATCGCAAAGGTCAGCCAAACCGAAGTGCAATGGAAAGGCCTCACTCTGGGGGAACCGCCTACGTGATCACGGTATCCCCTGTACCAGGTAAGTATGCTTGACTTCGGCCAGCTCCACAGAGCCATCGTGACACAGTGCAAGCAAATTAGGCTTCAGAGACGTGTTGTTGATTTTATGTAAACATGCATTACCACGACACAATTATTCAACAAATGACATTAAATTAATTAATTATGTAATTTTAAATTATTTCAAAGCAAAAATACATTTTTGAAGAAGCAAATAATTAATATTATAGAAACGTGTAATTCTCTGTCTGTCACTGAAACAACAGCTATATCTTGCCACATATTCACAAGCAGGCTTGAATTACTGTTGAAAAATAAATATTCTTATAGTTTTGTCTTTATTTATTATCAGGGGATAGCGCGAACGCAGTCCCCCACTACCAAAAATTACGTACTCGAGTTACCCACATTTGGGGTAATCGCAAAGGTCAGCCAAACCGAAGTGCAATGGAAAGGCCTCACTCTGGGGGAACCGCCTACGTGATCACGGTATCCCCTGTACCAGGTAAGTATGCTTGACTTCGGCCAGCTCCACAGAGCCATCGTGACACAGTGCAAGCAAATTAGGCTTCAGAGACGTGTTGTTGATTTTATGTAAACATGCATTACCACGACACAATTATTCAACAAATGACATTAAATTAATTAATTATGTAATTTTAAATTATTTCAAAGCAAAAATACATTTTTGAAGAAGCAAATAATTAATATTATAGAAACGTGTAATTCTCTGTCTGTCACTGAAACAACAGCTATATCTTGCCACATATTCACAAGCAGGCTTGAATTACTGTTGAAAAATAAATATTCTTATAGTTTTGTCTTTATTTATTATCAGGGGATAGCGCGAACGCAGTCCCCCACTACCAAAAATTACGTACTCGAGTTACCCACATTTGGGGTAATCGCAAAGGTCAGCCAAACCGAAGTGCAATGGAAAGGCCTCACTCTGGGGGAACCGCCTACGTGATCACGGTATCCCCTGTACCAGGTAAGTATGCTTGACTTCGGCCAGCTCCACAGAGCCATCGTGACACAGTGCAAGCAAATTAGGCTTCAGAGACGTGTTGTTGATTTTATGTAAACATGCATTACCACGACACAATTATTCAACAAATGACATTAAATTAATTAATTATGTAATTTTAAATTATTTCAAAGCAAAAATACATTTTTGAAGAAGCAAAAAATTAATATTATAGAAACGTGTAATTCTCTGTCTGTCACTGAAACAACAGCTATATCTTGCCACATATTCACAAGCAGGCTTGAATTACTGTTGAAAAATAAATATTCTTATAGTTTTGTCTTTATTTATTATCAGGGGATAGCGCGAACGCAGTCCCCCACTACCAAAAATTACGTACTCGAGTTACCCACATTTGGGGTAATCGCAAAGGTCAGCCAAACCGAAGTGCAATGGAAAGGCCTCACTCTAGGGGAACCGCCTACGTGATCACGGTATCCCCTGTACCAGGTAAGTATGCTTGACTTCGGCCAGCTCCACAGAGCCATCGTGACACAGTGCAAGCAAATTAGGCTTCAGAGACGTGTTGTTGATTTTATGTAAACATGCATTACCACGACACAATTATTCAACAAATGACATTAAATTAATTAATTATGTAATTTTAAATTATTTCAAAGCAAAAATACATTTTTGAAGAAGCAAAAAATTAATATTATAGAAACGTGTAATTCTCTGTCTGTCACTGAAACAACAGCTATATCTTGCCACATATTCACAAGCAGGCTTGAATTACTGTTGAAAAATAAATATTCTTATAGTTTTGTCTTTATTTATTATCAGGGGATAGCGCGAACGCAGTCCCCCACTACCAAAAATTACGTACTCGAGTTACCCACATTTGGGGTAATCGCAAAGGTCAGCCAAACCGAAGTGCAATGGAAAGGCCTCACTCTGGGGGAACCGCCCACGTGATCACGGTATCCCCTGTACCAGGTAAGTATGCTTGACTTCGGCCAGCTCCACAGAGCCATCGTGACACAGTGCAAGCAAATTAGGCTTCAGAGACGTGTTGTTGATTTTATGTAAACATGCATTACCACGACACAATTATTCAACAAATGACATTAAATTAATTAATTATGTAATTTTAAATTATTTCAAAGCAAAAATACATTTTTGACGAAGCAAAAAATTAATATTATAGAAACGTGTAATTCTCTGTCTGTCACTGAAACAACAGCTATATCTTGCCACATATTCACAAGCAGGCTTGAATTACTGTTGAAAAATAAATATTCTTATAGTTTTGTCTTTATTTATTATCAGGGGATAGCGCGAACGCAGTCCCCACTACCAAAAATTACGTACTCGAGTTACCCACATTTGGGGTAATCGCAAAGGTCAGCCAAACCGAAGTGCAATGGAAAGGCCTCACTCTGGGGGAACCGCCTACGTGATCACGGTATCCCCTGTACCAGGTAAGTATGCTTGACTTCGGCCAGCTCCACAGAGCCATCGTGACACAGTGCAAGCAAATTAGGCTTCAGAGACGTGTTGTTGATTTTATGTAAACATGCATTACCACGACACAATTATTCAACAAATGACATTAAATTAATTAATTATGTAATTTTAAATTATTTCAAAGCAAAAATACATTTTTGAAGAAGCAAATAATTAATATTATAGAAACGTGTAATTCTCTGTCTGTCACTGAAACAACAGCTATATCTTGCCACATATTCACAAGCAGGCTTGAATTACTGTTGAAAAATAAATATTCTTATAGTTTTGTCTTTATTTATTATCAGGGGATAGCGCGAACGCAGTCCCCCACTACCAAAAATTACGTACTCGAGTTACCCACATTTGGGGTAATCGCAAAGGTCAGCCAAACCGAAGTGCAATGGAAAGGCCTCACTCTGGGGGAACCGCCTACGTGATCACGGTATCCCCTGTACCAGGTAAGTATGCTTGACTTCGGCCAGCTCCACAGAGCCATCGTGACACAGTGCAAGCAAATTAGGCTTCAGAGACGTGTTGTTGATTTTATGTAAACATGCATTACCACGACACAATTATTCAACAAATGACATTAAATTAATTAATTATGTAATTTTAAATTATTTCAAAGCAAAAATACATTTTTGAAGAAGCAAATAATTAATATTATAGAAACGTGTAATTCTCTGTCTGTCACTGAAACAACAGCTATATCTTGCCACATATTCACAAGCAGGCTTGAATTACTGTTGAAAAATAAATATTCTTATAGTTTTGTCTTTATTTATTATCAGGGGATAGCGCGAACGCAGTCCCCCACTACCAAAAATTACGTACTCGAGTTACCCACATTTGGGGTAATCGCAAAGGTCAGCCAAACCGAAGTGCAATGGAAAGGCCTCACTCTGGGGGAACCGCCTACGTGATCACGGTATCCCCTGTACCAGGTAAGTATGCTTGACTTCGGCCAGCTCCACAGAGCCATCGTGACACAGTGCAAGCAAATTAGGCTTCAGAGACGTGTTGTTGATTTTATGTAAACATGCATTACCACGACACAATTATTCAACAAATGACATTAAATTAATTAATTATGTAATTTTAAATTATTTCAAAGCAAAAATACATTTTTGAAGAAGCAAAAAATTAATATTATAGAAACGTGTAATTCTCTGTCTGTCACTGAAACAACAGCTATATCTTGCCACATATTCACAAGCAGGCTTGAATTACTGTTGAAAAATAAATATTCTTATAGTTTTGTCTTTATTTATTATCAGGGGATAGCGCGAACGCAGTCCCCCACTACCAAAAATTACGTACTCGAGTTACCCACATTTGGGGTAATCGCAAAGGTCAGCCAAACCGAAGTGCAATGGAAAGGCCTCACTCTGGGGGAACCGCCTACGTGATCACGGTATCCCCTGTACCAGGTAAGTATGCTTGACTTCGGCCAGCTCCACAGAGCCATCGTGACACAGTGCAAGCAAATTAGGCTTCAGAGACGTGTTGTTGATTTTATGTAAACATGCATTACCACGACACAATTATTCAACAAATGACATTAAATTAATTAATTATGTAATTTTAAATTATTTCAAAGCAAAAATACATTTTTGACGAAGCAAAAAATTAATATTATAGAAACGTGTAATTCTCTGTCTGTCACTGAAACAACAGCTATATCTTGCCACATATTCACAAGCAGGCTTGAATTACTGTTGAAAAATAAATATTCTTATAGTTTTGTCTTTATTTATTATCAGGGGATAGCGCGAACGCAGTCCCCACTACCAAAAATTACGTACTCGAGTTACCCACATTTGGGGTAATCGCAAAGGTCAGCCAAACCGAAGTGCAATGGAAAGGCCTCACTCTGGGGGAACCGCCTACGTGATCACGGTATCCCCTGTACCAGGTAAGTATGCTTGACTTCGGCCAGCTCCACAGAGCCATCGTGACACAGTGCAAGCAAATTAGGCTTCAGAGACGTGTTGTTGATTTTATGTAAACATGCATTACCACGACACAATTATTCAACAAATGACATTAAATTAATTAATTATGTAATTTTAAATTATTTCAAAGCAAAAATACATTTTTGAAGAAGCAAATAATTAATATTATAGAAACGTGTAATTCTCTGTCTGTCACTGAAACAACAGCTATATCTTGCCACATATTCACAAGCAGGCTTGAATTACTGTTGAAAAATAAATATTCTTATAGTTTTGTCTTTATTTATTATCAGGGGATAGCGCGAACGCAGTCCCCCACTACCAAAAATTACGTACTCGAGTTACCCACATTTGGGGTAATCGCAAAGGTCAGCCAAACCGAAGTGCAATGGAAAGGCCTCACTCTGGGGGAACCGCCTACGTGATCACGGTATCCCCTGTACCAGGTAAGTATGCTTGACTTCGGCCAGCTCCACAGAGCCATCGTGACACAGTGCAAGCAAATTAGGCTTCAGAGACGTGTTGTTGATTTTATGTAAACATGCATTACCACGACACAATTATTCAACAAATGACATTAAATTAATTAATTATGTAATTTTAAATTATTTCAAAGCAAAAATACATTTTTGAAGAAGCAAATAATTAATATTATAGAAACGTGTAATTCTCTGTCTGTCACTGAAACAACAGCTATATCTTGCCACATATTCACAAGCAGGCTTGAATTACTGTTGAAAAATAAATATTCTTATAGTTTTGTCTTTATTTATTATCAGGGGATAGCGCGAACGCAGTCCCCCACTACCAAAAATTACGTACTCGAGTTACCCACATTTGGGGTAATCGCAAAGGTCAGCCAAACCGAAGTGCAATGGAAAGGCCTCACTCTGGGGGAACCGCCTACGTGATCACGGTATCCCCTGTACCAGGTAAGTATGCTTGACTTCGGCCAGCTCCACAGAGCCATCGTGACACAGTGCAAGCAAATTAGGCTTCAGAGACGTGTTGTTGATTTTATGTAAACATGCATTACCACGACACAATTATTCAACAAATGACATTAAATTAATTAATTATGTAATTTTAAATTATTTCAAAGCAAAAATACATTTTTGAAGAAGCAAAAAATTAATATTATAGAAACGTGTAATTCTCTGTCTGTCACTGAAACAACAGCTATATCTTGCCACATATTCACAAGCAGGCTTGAATTACTGTTGAAAAATAAATATTCTTATAGTTTTGTCTTTATTTATTATCAGGGGATAGCGCGAACGCAGTCCCCCACTACCAAAAATTACGTACTCGAGTTACCCACATTTGGGGTAATCGCAAAGGTCAGCCAAACCGAAGTGCAATGGAAAGGCCTCACTCTGGGGGAACCGCCTACGTGATCACGGTATCCCCTGTACCAGGTAAGTATGCTTGACTTCGGCCAGCTCCACAGAGCCATCGTGACACAGTGCAAGCAAATTAGGCTTCAGAGACGTGTTGTTGATTTTATGTAAACATGCATTACCACGACACAATTATTCAACAAATGACATTAAATTAATTAATTATGTAATTTTAAATTATTTCAAAGCAAAAATACATTTTTGAAGAAGCAAATAATTAATATTATAGAAACGTGTAATTCTCTGTCTGTCACTGAAACAACAGCTATATCTTGCCACATATTCACAAGCAGGCTTGAATTACTGTTGAAAAATAAATATTCTTATAGTTTTGTCTTTATTTATTATCAGGGGATAGCGCGAACGCAGTCCCCCACTACCAAAAATTACGTACTCGAGTTACCCACATTTGGGGTAATCGCAAAGGTCAGCCAAACCGAAGTGCAATGGAAAGGCCTCACTCTGGGGGAACCGCCTACGTGATCACGGTATCCCCTGTACCAGGTAAGTATGCTTGACTTCGGCCAGCTCCACAGAGCCATCGTGACACAGTGCAAGCAAATTAGGCTTCAGAGACGTGTTGTTGATTTTATGTAAACATGCATTGCCACGACACAATTATTCAACAAATGACATTAAATTAATTAATTATGTAATTTTAAATTATTTCAAAGCAAAAATACATTTTTGAAGAAGCAAATAATTAATATTATAGAAACGTGTAATTCTCTGTCTGTCACTGAAACAACAGCTATATCTTGCCACATATTCACAAGCAGGCTTGAATTACTGTTGAAAAATAAATATTCTTATAGTTTTGTCTTTATTTATTATCAGGGGATAGCGCGAACGCAGTCCCCCACTACCAAAAATTACGTACTCGAGTTACCCACATTTGGGGTAATCGCAAAGGTCAGCCAAACCGAAGTGCAATGGAAAGGCCTCACTCTGGGGGAACCGCCTACGTGATCACGGTATCCCCTGTACCAGGTAAGTATGCTTGACTTCGGCCAGCTCCACAGAGCCATCGTGACACAGTGCAAGCAAATTAGGCTTCAGAGACGTGTTGTTGATTTTATGTAAACATGCATTACCACGACACAATTATTCAACAAATGACATTAAATTAATTAATTATGTAATTTTAAATTATTTCAAAGCAAAAATACATTTTTGAAGAAGCAAAAAATTAATATTATAGAAACGTGTAATTCTCTGTCTGACACTGAAACAACAGCTATATCTTGCCACATATTCACAAGCAGGCTTGAATTACTGTTGAAAAAAAAATATTCTTATAGTTTTGTCTTTATTTATTATCAGGGGATAGCGCGAACGCAGTCCCCCACTACCAAAAATTACGTACTCGAGTTACCCACATTTGGGGTAATCGCAAAGTTCAGCCAAACCGAAGTGCAATGGAAAGGCCTCACTCTGGGGGAACCGCCTACGTGATCACGGTATCCCCTGTACCAGGTAAGTATGCTTGACTTCGGCCAGCTCCACAGAGCCATCGTGACACAGTGCAAGCAAATTAGGCTTCAGAGACGTGTTGTTGATTTTATGTAAACATGCATCACCACGACACAATTATTCAACAAATGACATTAAATTAATTAATTATGTAATTTTAAATTATTTCAAAGCAAAAATACATTTTTGAAGAAGCAAATAATTAATATTATAGAAACGTGTAATTCTCTGTCTGTCACTGAAACAACAGCTATATCTTGCCACATATTCACAAGCAGGCTTGAATTACTGTTGAAAAATAAATATTCTTATAGTTTTGTCTTTATTTATTATCAGGGGATAGCGCGAACGCAGTCCCCCACTACCAAAAATTACGTACTCGAGTTACCCACATTTGGGGTAATCGCAAAGGTCAGCCAAACCGAAGTGCAATGGAAAGGCCTCACTCTGGGGGAACCGCCTACGTGATCACGGTATCCCCTGTACCAGGTAAGTATGCTTGACTTCGGCCAGCTCCACAGAGCCATCGTGACACAGTGCAAGCAAATTAGGCTTCAGAGACGTGTTGTTGATTTTATGTAAACATGCATTACCACGACACAATTATTCAACAAATGACATTAAATTAATTAATTATGTAATTTTAAATTATTTCAAAGCAAAAATACATTTTTGAAGAAGCAAATAATTAATATTATAGAAACGTGTAATTCTCTGTCTGTCACTGAAACAACAGCTATATCTTGCCACATATTCACAAGCAGGCTTGAATTACTGTTGAAAAATAAATATTCTTATAGTTTTGTCTTTATTTATTATCAGGGGATAGCGCGAACGCAGTCCCCCACTACCAAAAATTACGTACTCGAGTTACCCACATTTGGGGTAATCGCAAAGGTCAGCCAAACCGAAGTGCAATGGAAAGGCCTCACTCTGGGGGAACCGCCTACGTGATCACGGTATCCCCTGTACCAGGTAAGTATGCTTGACTTCGGCCAGCTCCACAGAGCCATCGTGACACAGTGCAAGCAAATTAGGCTTCAGAGACGTGTTGTTGATTTTATGTAAACATGCATTACCACGACACAATTATTCAACAAATGACATTAAATTAATTAATTATGTAATTTTAAATTATTTTAAAGCAAAAATAAATTTTTGAAGAAGCAAATAATTAATATTATAGAAACGTGTAATTCTCTGTCTGTCACTGAAACAACAGCTATATCTTGCCACATATTCACAAGCAGGCTTGAATTACTGTTGAAAAATAAATATTCTTATAGTTTTGTCTTTTTTTATTATCAGGGGATAGCGCGAACGCAGTCCCCCACTACCAAAAATTACGTACTCGAGTTACCCACATTTGGGGTAATCGCAAAGGTCAGCCAAACCGAAGTGCAATGGAAAGGCCTCACTCTGGGGGAACCGCCTACGTGATCACGGTATCCCCTGTACCAGGTAAGTATGCTTGACTTCGGCCAGCTCCACAGAGCCATCGTGACACAGTGCAAGCAAATTAGGCTTCAGAGACGTGTTGTTGATTTTATGTAAACATGCATTACCACGACACAATTATTCAACAAATGACATTAAATTAATTAATTATGTAATTTTAAATTATTTCAAAGCAAAAATACATTTTTGAAGAAGCAAAAAATTAATATTATAGAAACGTGTAATTCTCTGTCTGTCACTGAAACAACAGCTATATCTTGCCACATATTCACAAGCAGGCTTGAATTACTGTTGAAAAATAAATATTCTTATAGTTTTGTCTTTATTTATTATCAGGGGATAGCGCGAACGCAGTCCCCCACTACCAAAAATTACGTACTCGAGTTACCCACATTTGGGGTAATCGCAAAGGTCAGCCAAACCGAAGTGCAATGGAAAGGCCTCACTCTGGGGGAACCGCCTACGTGATCACGGTATCCCCTGTACCAGGTAAGTATGCTTGACTTCGGCCAGCTCCACAGAGCCATCGTGACACAGTGCAAGCAAATTAGGCTTCAGAGACGTGTTGTTGATTTTATGTAAACATGCATTACCACGACACAATTATTCAACAAATGACATTAAATTAATTAATTATGTAATTTTAAATTATTTCAAAGCAAAAATACATTTTTGAAGAAGCAAATAATTAATATTATAGAAACGTGTAATTCTCTGTCTGTCACCGAAACAACAGCTATATCTTGCCACATATTCACAAGCAGGCTTGAATTACTGTTGAAAAATAAATATTCTTATAGTTTTGTCTTTATTTATTATCAGGGGATAGCGCGAACGCAGTCCCCCACTACCAAAAATTACGTACTCGAGTTACCCACATTTGGGGTAATCGCAAAGGTCAGCCAAACCGAAGTGCAATGGAAAGGCCTCACTCTGGGGGAACCGCCTACGTGATCACGGTATCCCCTGTACCAGGTAAGTATGCTTGACTTCGGCCAGCTCCACAGAGCCATCGTGACACAGTGCAAGCAAATTAGGCTTCAGAGACGTGTTGTTGATTTTATGTAAACATGCATTACCACGACACAATTATTCAACAAATGACATTAAATTAATTAATTATGTAATTTTAAATTATTTCAAAGCAAAAATACATTTTTGAAGAAGCAAATAATTAATATTATAGAAACGTGTAATTCTCTGTCTGTCACTGAAACAACAGCTATATCTTGCCACATATTCACAAGCAGGCTTGAATTACTGTTGAAAAATAAATATTCTTATAGTTTTGTCTTTATTTATTATCAGGGGATAGCGCGAACGCAGTCCCCCACTACCAAAAATTACGTACTCGAGTTACCCACATTTGGGGTAATCGCAAAGGTCAGCCAAACCGAAGTGCAATGGAAAGGCCTCACTCTGGGGGAACCGCCTACGTGATCACGGTATCCCCTGTACCAGGTAAGTATGCTTGACTTCGGCCAGCTCCACAGAGCCATCGTGACACAGTGCAAGCAAATTAGGCTTCAGAGACGTGTTGTTGATTTTATGTAAACATGCATTACCACGACACAATTATTCAACAAATGACATTAAATTAATTAATTATGTAATTTTAAATTATTTCAAAGCAAAAATACATTTTTGAAGAAGCAAAAAATTAATATTATAGAAACGTGTAATTCTCTGTCTGTCACTGAAACAACAGCTATATCTTGCCACATATTCACAAGCAGGCTTGAATTACTGTTGAAAAATAAATATTCTTATAGTTTTGTCTTTATTTATTATCAGGGGATAGCGCGAACGCAGTCCCCCACTACCAAAAATTACGTACTCGAGTTACCCACATTTGGGGTAATCGCAAAGGTCAGCCAAACCGAAGTGCAATGGAAAGGCCTCACTCTGGGGGAACCGCCTACGTGATCACGGTATCCCCTGTACCAGGTAAGTATGCTTGACTTCGGCCAGCTCCACAGAGCCATCGTGACACAGTGCAAGCAAATTAGGCTTCAGAGACGTGTTGTTGATTTTATGTAAACATGCATTACCACGACACAATTATTCAACAAATGACATTAAATTAATTAATTATGTAATTTTAAATTATTTTAAAGCAAAAATAAATTTTTGAAGAAGCAAATAATTAATATTATAGAAACGTGTAATTCTCTGTCTGTCACTGAAACAACAGCTATATCTTGCCACATATTCACAAGCAGGCTTGAATTACTGTTGAAAAATAAATATTCTTATAGTTTTGTCTTTTTTTATTATCAGGGGATAGCGCGAACGCAGTCCCCCACTACCAAAAATTACGTACTCGAGTTACCCACATTTGGGGTAATCGCAAAGGTCAGCCAAACCGAAGTGCAATGGAAAGGCCTCACTCTGGGGGAACCGCCTACGTGATCACGGTATCCCCTGTACCAGGTAAGTATGCTTGACTTCGGCCAGCTCCACAGAGCCATCGTGACACAGTGCAAGCAAATTAGGCTTCAGAGACGTGTTGTTGATTTTATGTAAACATGCATTACCACGACACAATTATTCAACAAATGACATTAAATTAATTAATTATGTAATTTTAAATTATTTCAAAGCAAAAATACATTTTTGAAGAAGCAAAAAATTAATATTATAGAAACGTGTAATTCTCTGTCTGTCACTGAAACAACAGCTATATCTTGCCACATATTCACAAGCAGGCTTGAATTACTGTTGAAAAATAAATATTCTTATAGTTTTGTCTTTATTTATTATCAGGGGATAGCGCGAACGCAGTCCCCCACTACCAAAAATTACGTACTCGAGTTACCCACATTTGGGGTAATCGCAAAGGTCAGCCAAACCGAAGTGCAATGGAAAGGCCTCACTCTGGGGGAACCGCCTACGTGATCACGGTATCCCCTGTACCAGGTAAGTATGCTTGACTTCGGCCAGCTCCACAGAGCCATCGTGACACAGTGCAAGCAAATTAGGCTTCAGAGACGTGTTGTTGATTTTATGTAAACATGCATTACCACGACACAATTATTCAACAAATGACATTAAATTAATTAATTATGTAATTTTAAATTATTTCAAAGCAAAAATACATTTTTGAAGAAGCAAATAATTAATATTATAGAAACGTGTAATTCTCTGTCTGTCACCGAAACAACAGCTATATCTTGCCACATATTCACAAGCAGGCTTGAATTACTGTTGAAAAATAAATATTCTTATAGTTTTGTCTTTATTTATTATCAGGGGATAGCGCGAACGCAGTCCCCCACTACCAAAAATTACGTACTCGAGTTACCCACATTTGGGGTAATCGCAAAGGTCAGCCAAACCGAAGTGCAATGGAAAGGCCTCACTCTGGGGGAACCGCCTACGTGATCACGGTATCCCCTGTACCAGGTAAGTATGCTTGACTTCGGCCAGCTCCACAGAGCCATCGTGACACAGTGCAAGCAAATTAGGCTTCAGAGACGTGTTGTTGATTTTATGTAAACATGCATTACCACGACACAATTATTCAACAAATGACATTAAATTAATTAATTATGTAATTTTAAATTATTTCAAAGCAAAAATACATTTTTGAAGAAGCAAATAATTAATATTATAGAAACGTGTAATTCTCTGTCTGTCACTGAAACAACAGCTATATCTTGCCACATATTCACAAGCAGGCTTGAATTACTGTTGAAAAATAAATATTCTTATAGTTTTGTCTTTATTTATTATCAGGGGATAGCGCGAACGCAGTCCCCCACTACCAAAAATTACGTACTCGAGTTACCCACATTTGGGGTAATCGCAAAGGTCAGCCAAACCGAAGTGCAATGGAAAGGCCTCACTCTGGGGGAACCGCCTACGTGATCACGGTATCCCCTGTACCAGGTAAGTATGCTTGACTTCGGCCAGCTCCACAGAGCCATCGTGACACAGTGCAAGCAAATTAGGCTTCAGAGACGTGTTGTTGATTTTATGTAAACATGCATTACCACGACACAATTATTCAACAAATGACATTAAATTAATTAATTATGTAATTTTAAATTATTTCAAAGCAAAAATACATTTTTGAAGAAGCAAAAAATTAATATTATAGAAACGTGTAATTCTCTGTCTGTCACTGAAACAACAGCTATATCTTGCCACATATTCACAAGCAGGCTTGAATTACTGTTGAAAAATAAATATTCTTATAGTTTTGTCTTTATTTATTATCAGGGGATAGCGCGAACGCAGTCCCCCACTACCAAAAATTACGTACTCGAGTTACCCACATTTGGGGTAATCGCAAAGGTCAGCCAAACCGAAGTGCAATGGAAAGGCCTCACTCTGGGGGAACCGCCTACGTGATCACGGTATCCCCTGTACCAGGTAAGTATGCTTGACTTCGGCCAGCTCCACAGAGCCATCGTGACACAGTGCAAGCAAATTAGGCTTCAGAGACGTGTTGTTGATTTTATGTAAACATGCATTACCACGACACAATTATTCAACAAATGACATTAAATTAATTAATTATGTAATTTTAAATTATTTCAAAGCAAAAATACATTTTTGAAGAAGCAAATAATTAATATTATAGAAACGTGTAATTCTCTGTCTGTCACTGAAACAACAGCTATATCTTGCCACATATTCACAAGCAGGCTTGAATTACTGTTGAAAAATAAATATTCTTATAGTTTTGTCTTTATTTATTATCAGGGGATAGCGCGAACGCAGTCCCCCACTACCAAAAATTACGTACTCGAGTTACCCACATTTGGGGTAATCGCAAAGGTCAGCCAAACCGAAGTGCAATGGAAAGGCCTCACTCTGGGGGAACCGCCTACGTGATCACGGTATCCCCTGTACCAGGTAAGTATGCTTGACTTCGGCCAGCTCCACAGAGCCATCGTGACACAGTGCAAGCAAATTAGGCTTCAGAGACGTGTTGTTGATTTTATGTAAACATGCATTACCACGACACAATTATTCAACAAATGACATTAAATTAATCAATTATGTAATTTTAAATTATTTCAAAGCAAAAATACATTTTTGAAGAAGCAAAAAATTAATATTATAGAAACGTGTAATTCTCTGTCTGTCACTGAAACAACAGCTATATCTTGCCACATATTCACAAGCAGGCTTGAATTACTGTTGAAAAATAAATATTCTTATAGTTTTGTCTTTATTTATTATCAGGGGATAGCGCGAACGCAGTCCCCCACTACCAAAAATTACGTACTCGAGTTACCCACATTTGGGGTAATCGCAAAGGTCAGCCAAACCGAAGTGCAATGGAAAGGCCTCACTCTGGGGGAACCGCCTACGTGATCACGGTATCCCCTGTACCAGGTAAGTATGCTTGACTTCGGCCAGCTCCACAGAGCCATCGTGACACAGTGCAAGCAAATTAGGCTTCAGAGACGTGTTGTTGATTTTATGTAAACATGCATTACCACGACACAATTATTCAACAAATGACATTAAATTAATTAATTATGTAATTTTAAATTATTTCAAAGCAAAAATACATTTTTGAAGAAGCAAAAAATTAATATTATAGAAACGTGTAATTATCTGTCTGTCACTGAAACAACAGCTATATCTTGCCACATATTCACAAGCAGGCTTGAATTACTGTTGAAAAATAAATATTCTTATAGTTTTGTCTTTATTTATTATCAGGGGATAGCGCGAACGCAGTCCCCCACTACCAAAAATTACGTACTCGAGTTACCCACATTTGGGGTAATCGCAAAGGTCAGCCAAACCGAAGTGCAATGGAAAGGCCTCACTCTGGGAGAACCGCCTACGTGATCACGGTATCCCCTGTACCAGGTAAGTATGCTTGACTTCGGCCAGCTCCACAGAGCCATCGTGACACAGTGCAAGCAAATTAGGCTTCAGAGACGTGTTGTTGATTTTATGTAAACATGCATTACCACGACACAATTATTCAACAAATGACATTAAATTAATTAATTATGTAATTTTAAATTATTTCAAAGCAAAAATACATTTTTGAAGAAGCAAATAATTAATATTATAGAAACGTGTAATTCTCTGTCTGTCACTGAAACAACAGCTATATCTTGCCACATATTCACAAGCAGGCTTGAATTACTGTTGAAAAATAAATATTCTTATAGTTTTGTCTTTATTTATTATCAGGGGATAGCGCGAACGCAGTCCCCCACTACCAAAAATTACGTACTCGAGTTACCCACATTTGGGGTAATCGCAAAGGTCAGCCAAACCGAAGTGCAATGGAAAGGCCTCACTCTGGGGGAACCGCCTACGTGATCACGGTATCCCCTGTACCAGGTAAGTATGCTTGACTTCGGCCAGCTCCACAGAGCCATCGTGACACAGTGCAAGCAAATTAGGCTTCAGAGACGTGTTGTTGATTTTATGTAAACATGCATTACCACGACACAATTATTCAACAAATGACATTAAATTAATTAATTATGTAATTTTAAATTATTTCAAAGCAAAAATACATTTTTGAAGAAGCAAAAAATTAATATTATAGAAACGTGTAATTCTCTGTCTGTCACTGAAACAACAGCTATATCTTGCCACATATTCACAAGCAGGCTTGAATTACTGTTGAAAAATAAATATTCTTATAGTTTTGTCTTTATTTATTATCAGGGGATAGCGCGAACGCAGTCCCCCACTACCAAAAATTACGTACTCGAGTTACCCACATTTGGGGTAATCGCAAAGGTCAGCCAAACCGAAGTGCAATGGAAAGGCCTCACTCTGGGGGAACCGCCTACGTGATCACGGTATCCCCTGTACCAGGTAAGTATGCTTGACTTCGGCCAGCTCCACAGAGCCATCGTGACACAGTGCAAGCAAATTAGGCTTCAGAGACGTGTTGTTGATTTTATGTAAACATGCATTACCACGACACAATTATTCAACAAATGACATTAAATTAATTAATTATGTAATTTTAAATTATTTCAAAGCAAAAATACATTTTTGAAGAAGCAAAAAATTAATATTATAGAAACGTGTAATTATCTGTCTGTCACTGAAACAACAGCTATATCTTGCCACATATTCACAAGCAGGCTTGAATTACTGTTGAAAAATAAATATTCTTATAGTTTTGTCTTTATTTATTATCAGGGGATAGCGCGAACGCAGTCCCCCACTACCAAAAATTACGTACTCGAGTTACCCACATTTGGGGTAATCGCAAAGGTCAGCCAAACCGAAGTGCAATGGAAAGGCCTCACTCTGGGAGAACCGCCTACGTGATCACGGTATCCCCTGTACCAGGTAAGTATGCTTGACTTCGGCCAGCTCCACAGAGCCATCGTGACACAGTGCAAGCAAATTAGGCTTCAGAGACGTGTTGTTGATTTTATGTAAACATGCATTACCACGACACAATTATTCAACAAATGACATTAAATTAATTAATTATGTAATTTTAAATTATTTCAAAGCAAAAATACATTTTTGAAGAAGCAAATAATTAATATTATAGAAACGTGTAATTCTCTGTCTGTCACTGAAACAACAGCTATATCTTGCCACATATTCACAAGCAGGCTTGAATTACTGTTGAAAAATAAATATTCTTATAGTTTTGTCTTTATTTATTATCAGGGGATAGCGCGAACGCAGTCCCCCACTACCAAAAATTACGTACTCGAGTTACCCACATTTGGGGTAATCGCAAAGGTCAGCCAAACCGAAGTGCAATGGAAAGGCCTCACTCTGGGGGAACCGCCTACGTGATCACGGTATCCCCTGTACCAGGTAAGTATGCTTGACTTCGGCCAGCTCCACAGAGCCATCGTGACACAGTGCAAGCAAATTAGGCTTCAGAGACGTGTTGTTGATTTTATGTAAACATGCATTACCACGACACAATTATTCAACAAATGACATTAAATTAATTAATTATGTAATTTTAAATTATTTCAAAGCAAAAATACATTTTTGAAGAAGCAAAAAATTAATATTATAGAAACGTGTAATTCTCTGTCTGTCACTGAAACAACAGCTATATCTTGCCACATATTCACAAGCAGGCTTGAATTACTGTTGAAAAATAAATATTCTTATAGTTTTGTCTTTATTTATTATCAGGGGATAGCGCGAACGCAGTCCCCCACTACCAAAAATTACGTACTCGAGTTACCCACATTTGGGGTAATCGCAAAGGTCAGCCAAACCGAAGTGCAATGGAAAGGCCTCACTCTGGGGGAACCGCCTACGTGATCACGGTATCCCCTGTACCAGGTAAGTATGCTTGACTTCGGCCAGCTCCACAGAGCCATCGTGACACAGTGCAAGCAAATTAGGCTTCAGAGACGTGTTGTTGATTTTATGTAAACATGCATTACCACGACACAATTATTCAACAAATGACATTAAATTAATTAATTATGTAATTTTAAATTATTTCAAAGCAAAAATACATTTTTGAAGAAGCAAATAATTAATATTATAGAAACGTGTAATTCTCTGTCTGTCACTGAAACAACAGCTATATCTTGCCACATATTCACAAGCAGGCTTGAATTACTGTTGAAAAATAAATATTCTTATAGTTTTGTCTTTATTTATTATCAGGGGATAGCGCGAACGCAGTCCCCCACTACCAAAAATTACGTACTCGAGTTACCCACATTTGGGGTAATCGCAAAGGTCAGCCAAACCGAAGTGCAATGGAAAGGCCTCACTCTGGGGGAACCGCCTACGTGATCACGGTATCCCCTGTACCAGGTAAGTATGCTTGACTTCGGCCAGCTCCACAGAGCCATCGTGACACAGTGCAAGCAAATTAGGCTTCAGAGACGTGTTGTTGATTTTATGTAAACATGCATTACCACGACACAATTATTCAACAAATGACATTAAATTAATTAATTATGTAATTTTAAATTATTTCAAAGCAAAAATACATTTTTGAAGAAGCAAAAAATTAATATTATAGAAACGTGTAATTCTCTGTCTGTCACTGAAACAACAGCTATATCTTGCCACATATTCACAAGCAGGCTTGAATTACTGTTGAAAAATAAATATTCTTATAGTTTTGTCTTTATTTATTATCAGGGGATAGCGCGAACGCAGTCCCCCACTACCAAAAATTACGTACTCGAGTTACCCACATTTGGGGTAATCGCAAAGGTCAGCCAAACCGAAGTGCAATGGAAAGGCCTCACTCTGGGGGAACCGCCTACGTGATCACGGTATCCCCTGTACCAGGTAAGTATGCTTGACTTCGGCCAGCTCCACAGAGCCATCGTGACACAGTGCAAGCAAATTAGGCTTCAGAGACGTGTTGTTGATTTTATGTAAACATGCATTACCACGACACAATTATTCAACAAATGACATTAAATTAATTAATTATGTAATTTTAAATTATTTCAAAGCAAAAATACATTTTTGAAGAAGCAAATAATTAATATTATAGAAACGTGTAATTCTCTGTCTGTCACTGAAACAACAGCTATATCTTGCCACATATTCACAAGCAGGCTTGAATTACTGTTGAAAAATAAATATTCTCATAGTTTTGTCTTTATTTATTATCAGGGGATAGCGCGAACGCAGTCCCCCACTACCAAAAATTACGTACTCGAGTTACCCACATTTGGGGTAATCGCAAAGGTCAGCCAAACCGAAGTGCAATGGAAAGGCCTCACTCTGGGGGAACCGCCTACGTGATCACGGTATCCCCTGTACCAGGTAAGTATGCTTGACTTCGGCCAGCTCCACAGAGCCATCGTGACACAGTGCAAGCAAATTAGGCTTCAGAGACGTGTTGTTGATTTTATGTAAACATGCATTACCACGACACAATTATTCAACAAATGACATTAAATTAATTAATTATGTAATTTTAAATTATTTCAAAGCAAAAATACATTTTTGAAGAAGCAAAAAATTAATATTATAGAAACGTGTAATTCTCTGTCTGTCACTGAAACAACAGCTATATCTTGCCACATATTCACAAGCAGGCTTGAATTACTGTTGAAAAATAAATATTCTTATAGTTTTGTCTTTATTTATTATCAGGGGATAGCGCGAACGCAGTCCCCCACTACCAAAAATTACGTACTCGAGTTACCCACATTTGGGGTAATCGCAAAGGTCAGCCAAACCGAAGTGCAATGGAAAGGCCTCACTCTGGGGGAACCGCCTACGTGATCACGGTATCCCCTGTACCAGGTAAGTATGCTTGACTTCGGCCAGCTCCACAGAGCTCTCGTGACACAGTGCAAGCAAATTAGGCTTCAGAGACGTGTTGTTGATTTTATGTAAACATGCATTACCACGACACAATTATTCAACAAATGACATTAAATTAATTAATTATGTAATTTTAAATTATTTCAAAGCAAAAATACATTTTTGAAGAAGCAAATAATTAATATTATAGAAACGTGTAATTCTCTGTCTGTCACTGAAACAACAGCTATATCTTGCCACATATTCACAAGCAGGCTTGAATTACTGTTGAAAAATAAATATTCTTATAGTTTTGTCTTTATTTATTATCAGGGGATAGCGCGAACGCAGTCCCCACTACCAAAAATTACGTACTCGAGTTACCCACATTTGGGGTAATCGCAAAGGTCAGCCAAACCGAAGTGCAATGGAAAGGCCTCACTCTGGGGGAACCGCCTACGTGATCACGGTATCCCCTGTACCAGGTAAGTATGCTTGACTTCGGCCAGCTCCACAGAGCCATCGTGACACAGTGCAAGCAAATTAGGCTTCAGAGACGTGTTGTTGATTTTATGTAAACATGCATTACCACGACACAATTATTCAACAAATGACATTAAATTAATTAATTATGTAATTTTAAATTATTTCAAAGCAAAAATACATTTTTGAAGAAGCAAAAAATTAATATTATAGAAACGTGTAATTCTCTGTCTGTCACTGAAACAACAGCTATATCTTGCCACATATTCACAAGCAGGCTTGAATTACTGTTGAAAAATAAATATTCTTATAGTTTTGTCTTTATTTATTATCAGGGGATAGCGCGAACGCAGTCCCCCACTACCAAAAATTACGTACTCGAGTTACCCACATTTGGGGTAATCGCAAAGGTCAGCCAAACCGAAGTGCAATGGAAAGGCCTCACTCTGGGGGAACCGCCTACGTGATCACGGTATCCCCTGTACCAGGTAAGTATGCTTGACTTCGGCCAGCTCCACAGAGCCATCGTGACACAGTGCAAGCAAATTAGGCTTCAGAGACGTGTTGTTGATTTTATGTAAACATGCATTACCACGACACAATTATTCAACAAATGACATTAAATTAATTAATTATGTAATTTTAAATTATTTCAAAGCAAAAATACATTTTTGAAGAAGCAAATAATTAATATTATAGAAACGTGTAATTCTCTGTCTGTCACTGAAACAACAGCTATATCTTGCCACATATTCACAAGCAGGCTTGAATTACTGTTGAAAAATAAATATTCTTATAGTTTTGTCTTTATTTATTATCAGGGGATAGCGCGAACGCAGTCCCCCACTACCAAAAATTACGTACTCGAGTTACCCACATTTGGGGTAATCGCAAAGGTCAGCCAAACCGAAGTGCAATGGAAAGGCCTCACTCTGGGGGAACCGCCTACGTGATCACGGTATCCCCTGTACCAGGTAAGTATGCTTGACTTCGGCCAGCTCCACAGAGCCATCGTGACACAGTGCAAGCAAATTAGGCTTCAGAGACGTGTTGTTGATTTTATGTAAACATGCATTACCACGACACAATTATTCAACAAATGACATTAAATTAATTAATTATGTAATTTTAAATTATTTCAAAGCAAAAATACATTTTTGAAGAAGCAAAAAATTAATATTATAGAAACGTGTAATTCTCTGTCTGTCACTGAAACAACAGCTATATCTTGCCACATATTCACAAGCAGGCTTGAATTACTGTTGAAAAATAAATATTCTTATAGTTTTGTCTTTATTTATTATCAGGGGATAGCGCGAACGCAGTCCCCCACTACCAAAAATTACGTACTCGAGTTACCCACATTTGGGGTAATCGCAAAGGTCAGCCAAACCGAAGTGCAATGGAAAGGCCTCACTCTGGGGGAACCGCCTACGTGATCACGGTATCCCCTGTACCAGGTAAGTATGCTTGACTTCGGCCAGCTCCACAGAGCCATCGTGACACAGTGCAAGCAAATTAGGCTTCAGAGACGTGTTGTTGATTTTATGTAAACATGCATTACCACGACACAATTATTCAACAAATGACATTAAATTAATTAATTATGTAATTTTAAATTATTTCAAAGCAAAAATACATTTTTGAAGAAGCAAATAATTAATATTATAGAAACGTGTAATTCTCTGTCTGTCACTGAAACAACAGCTATATCTTGCCACATATTCACAAGCAGGCTTGAATTACTGTTGAAAAATAAATATTCTTATAGTTTTGTCTTTATTTATTATCAGGGGATAGCGCGAACGCAGTCCCCCACTACCAAAAATTACGTACTCGAGTTACCCACATTTGGGGTAATCGCAAAGGTCAGCCAAACCGAAGTGCAATGGAAAGGCCTCACTCTGGGGGAACCGCCTACGTGATCACGGTATCCCCTGTACCAGGTAAGAATGCTTGACTTCGGCCAGCTCCACAGAGCCATCGTGACACAGTGCAAGCAAATTAGGCTTCAGAGACGTGTTGTTGATTTTATGTAAACATGCATTACCACGACACAATTATTCAACAAATGACATTAAATTAATTAATTATGTAATTTTAAATTATTTCAAAGCAAAAATACATTTTTGAAGAAGCAAATAATTAATATTATAGAAACGTGTAATTCTCTGTCTGTCACTGAAACAACAGCTATATCTTGCCACATATTCACAAGCAGGCTTGAATTACTGTTGAAAAATAAATATTCTTATAGTTTTGTCTTTATTTATTATCAGGGGATAGCGCGAACGCAGTCCCCCACTACCAAAAATTACGTACTCGAGTTACCCACATTTGGGGTAATCGCAAAGGTCAGCCAAACCGAAGTGCAATGGAAAGGCCTCACTCTGGGGGAACCGCCTACGTGATCACGGTATCCCCTGTACCAGGTAAGTATGCTTGACTTCGGCCAGCTCCACAGAGCCATCGTGACACAGTGCAAGCAAATTAGGCTTCAGAGACGTGTTGTTGATTTTATGTAAACATGCATTACCACGACACAATTATTCAACAAATGACATTAAATTAATTAATTATGTAATTTTAAATTATTTCAAAGCAAAAATACATTTTTGAAGAAGCAAAAAATTAATATTATAGAAACGTGTAATTCTCTGTCTGTCACTGAAACAACAGCTATATCTTGCCACATATTCACAAGCAGGCTTGAATTACTGTTGAAAAATAAATATTCTTATAGTTTTGTCTTTATTTATTATCAGGGGATAGCGCGAACGCAGTCCCCCACTACCAAAAATTACGTACTCGAGTTACCCACATTTGGGGTAATCGCAAAGGTCAGCCAAACCGAAGTGCAATGGAAAGGCCTCACTCTGGGGGAACCGCCTACGTGATCACGGTATCCCCTGTACCAGGTAAGTATGCTTGACTTCGGCCAGCTCCACAGAGCCATCGTGACACAGTGCAAGCAAATTAGGCTTCAGAGACGTGTTGTTGATTTTATGTAAACATGCATTACCACGACACAATTATTCAACAAATGACATTAAATTAATTAATTATGTAATTTTAAATTATTTCAAAGCAAAAATACATTTTTGAAGAAGCAAAAAATTAATATTATAGAAACGTGTAATTCTCTGTCTGTCACTGAAACAACAGCTATATCTTGCCACATATTCACAAGCAGGCTTGAATTACTGTTGAAAAATAAATATTCTTATAGTTTTGTCTTTATTTATTATCAGGGGATAGCGCGAACGCAGTCCCCCACTACCAAAAATTACGTACTCGAGTTACCCACATTTGGGGTAATCGCAAAGGTCAGCCAAACCGAAGTGCAATGGAAAGGCCTCACTCTGGGGGAACCGCCTACGTGATCACGGTATCCCCTGTACCAGGTAAGTATGCTTGACTTCGGCCAGCTCCACAGAGCCATCGTGACACAGTGCAAGCAAATTAGGCTTCAGAGACGTGTTGTTGATTTTATGTAAACATGCATTACCACGACACAATTATTCAACAAATGACATTAAATTAATTAATTATGCAATTTTAAATTATTTCAAAGCAAAAATACATTTTTGAAGAAGCAAATAATTAATATTATAGAAACGTGTAATTCTCTGTCTGTCACTGAAACAACAGCTATATCTTGCCACATATTCACAAGCAGGCTTGAATTACTGTTGAAAAATAAATATTCTTATAGTTTTGTCTTTATTTATTATCAGGGGATAGCGCGAACGCAGTCCCCCACTACCAAAAATTACGTACTCGAGTTACCCACATTTGGGGTAATCGCAAAGGTCAGCCAAACCGAAGTGCAATGGAAAGGCCTCACTCTGGGGGAACCGCCTACGTGATCACGGTATCCCCTGTACCAGGTAAGTATGCTTGACTTCGGCCAGCTCCACAGAGCCATCGTGACACAGTGCAAGCAAATTAGGCTTCAGAGACGTGTTGTTGATTTTATGTAAACATGCATTACCACGACACAATTATTCAACAAATGACATTAAATTAATTAATTATGTAATTTTAAATTATTTCAAAGCAAAAATACATTTTTGAAGAAGCAAAAAATTAATATTATAGAAACGTGTAATTCTCTGTCTGTCACTGAAACAACAGCTATATCTTGCCACATATTCACAAGCAGGCTTGAATTACTGTTGAAAAATAAATATTCTTATAGTTTTGTCTTTATTTATTATCAGGGGATAGCGCGAACGCAGTCCCCCACTACCAAAAATTACGTACTCGAGTTACCCACATTTGGGGTAATCGCAAAGGTCAGCCAAACCGAAGTGCAATGGAAAGGCCTCACTCTGGGGGAACCGCCTACGTGATCACGGTATCCCCTGTACCAGGTAAGTATGCTTGACTTCGGCCAGCTCCACAGAGCCATCGTGACACAGTGCAAGCAAATTAGGCTTCAGAGACGTGTTGTTGATTTTATGTAAACATGCATTACCACGACACAATTATTCAACAAATGACATTAAATTAATTAATTATGTAATTTTAAATTATTTCAAAGCAAAAATACATTTTTGAAGAAGCAAATAATTAATATTATAGAAACGTGTAATTCTCTGTCTGTCACTGAAACAACAGCTATATCTTGCCACATATTCACAAGCAGGCTTGAATTACTGTTGAAAAATAAATATTCTTATAGTTTTGTCCTTATTTATTATCAGGGGATAGCGCGAACGCAGTCCCCCACTACCAAAAATTACGTACTCGAGTTACCCACATTTGGGGTAATCGCAAAGGTCAGCCAAACCGAAGTGCAATGGAAAGGCCTCACTCTGGGGGAACCGCCTACGTGATCACGGTATCCCCTGTACCAGGTAAGTATGCTTGACTTCGGCCAGCTCCACAGAGCCATCGTGACACAGTGCAAGCAAATTAGGCTTCAGAGACGTGTTGTTGATTTTATGTAAACATGCATTACCACGACACAATTATTCAACAAATGACATTAAATTAATTAATTATGTAATTTTAAATTATTTCAAAGCAAAAATACATTTTTGAAGAAGCAAAAAATTAATATTATAGAAACGTGTAATTCTCTGTCTGTCACTGAAACAACAGCTATATCTTGCCACATATTCACAAGCAGGCTTGAATTACTGTTGAAAAATAAATATTCTTATAGTTTTGTCTTTATTTATTATCAGGGGATAGCGCGAACGCAGTCCCCCACTACCAAAAATTACGTACTCGAGTTACCCACATTTGGGGTAATCGCAAAGGTCAGCCAAACCGAAGTGCAATGGAAAGGCCTCACTCTGGGGGAACCGCCTACGTGATCACGGTATCCCCTGTACCAGGTAAGTATGCTTGACTTCGGCCAGCTCCACAGAGCCATCGTGACACAGTGCAAGCAAATTAGGCTTCAGAGACGTGTTGTTGATTTTATGTAAACATGCATTACCACGACACAATTATTCAACAAATGACATTAAATTAATTAATTATGTAATTTTAAATTATTTCAAAGCAAAAATACATTTTTGAAGAAGCAAAAAATTAATATTATAGAAACGTGTAATTATCTGTCTGTCACTGAAACAACAGCTATATCTTGCCACATATTCACAAGCAGGCTTGAATTACTGTTGAAAAATAAATATTCTTATAGTTTTGTCTTTATTTATTATCAGGGGATAGCGCGAACGCAGTCCCCCACTACCAAAAATTACGTACTCGAGTTACCCACATTTGGGGTAATCGCAAAGGTCAGCCAAACCGAAGTGCAATGGAAAGGCCTCACTCTGGGGGAACCGCCTACGTGATCGCGGTATCCCCTGTACCAGGTAAGTATGCTTGACTTCGGCCAGCTCCACAGAGCCATCGTGACACAGTGCAAGCAAATTAGGCTTCAGAGACGTGTTGTTGATTTTATGTAAACATGCATTACCACGACACAATTATTCAACAAATGACATTAAATTAATTAATTATGTAATTTTAAATTATTTCAAAGCAAAAATACATTTTTGAAGAAGCAAATAATTAATATTATAGAAACGTGTAATTCTCTGTCTGTCACTGAAACAACAGCTATATCTTGCCACATATTCACAAGCAGGCTTGAATTACTGTTGAAAAATAAATATTCTTATAGTTTTGTCTTTATTTATTATCAGGGGATAGCGCGAACGCAGTCCCCCACTACCAAAAATTACGTACTCGAGTTACCCACATTTGGGGTAATCGCAAAGGTCAGCCAAACCGAAGTGCAATGGAAAGGCCTCACTCTGGGGGAACCGCCTACGTGATCACGGTATCCCCTGTACCAGGTAAGTATGCTTGACTTCGGCCAGCTCCACAGAGCCATCGTGACACAGTGCAAGCAAATTAGGCTTCAGAGACGTGTTGTTGATTTTATGTAAACATGCATTACCACGACACAATTATTCAACAAATGACATTAAATTAATTAATTATGTAATTTTAAATTATTTCAAAGCAAAAATACATTTTTGAAGAAGCAAATAATTAATATTATAGAAACGTGTAATTCTCTGTCTGTCACTGAAACAACAGCTATATCTTGCCACATATTCACAAGCAGGCTTGAATTACTGTTGAAAAATAAATATTCTTATAGTTTTGTCTTTATTTATTATCAGGGGATAGCGCGAACGCAGTCCCCCACTACCAAAAATTACGTACTCGAGTTACCCACATTTGGGGTAATCGCAAAGGTCAGCCAAACCGAAGTGCAATGGAAAGGCCTCACTCTGGGGGAACCGCCTACGTGATCACGGTATCCCCTGTACCAGGTAAGTATGCTTGACTTCGGCCAGCTCCACAGAGCCATCGTGACACAGTGCAAGCAAATTAGGCTTCAGAGACGTGTTGTTGATTTTATGTAAACATGCATTACCACGACACAATTATTCAACAAATGACATTAAATTAATTAATTATGTAATTTTAAATTATTTCAAAGCAAAAATACATTTTTGAAGAAGCAAAAAATTAATATTATAGAAACGTGTAATTCTCTGTCTGTCACTGAAACAACAGCTATATCTTGCCACATATTCACAAGCAGGCTTGAATTACTGTTGAAAAATAAATATTCTTATAGTTTTGTCTTTATTTATTATCAGGGGATAGCGCGAACGCAGTCCCCCACTACCAAAAATTACGTACTCGAGTTACCCACATTTGGGGTAATCGCAAAGGTCAGCCAAACCGAAGTGCAATGGAAAGGCCTCACTCTGGGGGAACCGCCTACGTGATCACGGTATCCCCTGTACCAGGTAAGTATGCTTGACTTCGGCCAGCTCCACAGAGCCATCGTGACACAGTGCAAGCAAATTAGGCTTCAGAGACGTGTTGTTGATTTTATGTAAACATGCATTACCACGACACAATTATTCAACAAATGACATTAAATTAATTAATTATGTAATTTTAAATTATTTCAAAGCAAAAATACATTTTTGAAGAAGCAAAAAATTAATATTATAGAAACGTGTAATTCTCTGTCTGTCACTGAAACAACAGCTATATCTTGCCACATATTCACAAGCAGGCTTGAATTACTGTTGAAAAATAAATATTCTTATAGTTTTGTCTTTATTTATTATCAGGGGATAGCGCGAACGCAGTCCCCCACTACCAAAAATTACGTACTCGAGTTACCCACATTTGGGGTAATCGCAAAGGTCAGCCAAACCGAAGTGCAATGGAAAGGCCTCACTCTGGGGGAACCGCCTACGTGATCACGGTATCCCCTGTACCAGGTAAGTATGCTTGACTTCGGCCAGCTCCACAGAGCCATCGTGACACAGTGCAAGCAAATTAGACTTCAGAGACGTGTTGTTGATTTTATGTAAACATGCATTACCACGACACAATTATTCAACAAATGACATTAAATTAATTAATTATGTAATTTTAAATTATTTCAAAGCAAAAATACATTTTTGAAGAAGCAAATAATTAATATTATAGAAACGTGTAATTCTCTGTCTGTCACTGAAACAACAGCTATATCTTGCCACATATTCACAAGCAGGCTTGAATTACTGTTGAAAAATAAATATTCTTATAGTTTTGTCTTTATTTATTATCAGGGGATAGCGCGAACGCAGTCCCCCACTACCAAAAATTACGTACTCGAGTTACCCACATTTGGGGTAATCGCAAAGGTCAGCCAAACCGAAGTGCAATGGAAAGGCCTCACTCTGGGGGAACCGCCTACGTGATCACGGTATCCCCTGTACCAGGTAAGTATGCTTGACTTCGGCCAGCTCCACAGAGCCATCGTGACACAGTGCAAGCAAATTAGGCTTCAGAGACGTGTTGTTGATTTTATGTAAACATGCATTACCACGACACAATTATTCAACAAATGACATTAAATTAATTAATTATGTAATTTTAAATTATTTCAAAGCAAAAATACATTTTTGAAGAAGCAAATAATTAATATTATAGAAACGTGTAATTCTCTGTCTGTCACTGAAACAACAGCTATATCTTGCCACATATTCACAAGCAGGCTTGAATTACTGTTGAAAAATAAATATTCTTATAGTTTTGTCTTTATTTATTATCAGGGGATAGCGCGAACGCAGTCCCCCACTACCAAAAATTACGTACTCGAGTTACCCACATTTGGGGTAATCGCAAAGGTCAGCCAAACCGAAGTGCAATGGAAAGGCCTCACTCTGGGGGAACCGCCTACGTGATCACGGTATCCCCTGTACCAGGTAAGTATGCTTGACTTCGGCCAGCTCCACAGAGCCATCGTGACACAGTGCAAGCAAATTAGGCTTCAGAGACGTGTTGTTGATTTTATGTAAACATGCATTACCACGACACAATTATTCAACAAATGACATTAAATTAATTAATTATGTAATTTTAAATTATTTCAAAGCAAAAATACATTTTTGAAGAAGCAAATAATTAATATTATAGAAACGTGTAATTCTCTGTCTGTCACTGAAACAACAGCTATATCTTGCCACATATTCACAAGCAGGCTTGAATTACTGTTGAAAAATAAATATTCTTATAGTTTTGTCTTTATTTATTATCAGGGGATAGCGCGAACGCAGTCCCCCACTACCAAAAATTACGTACTCGAGTTACCCACATTTGGGGTAATCGCAAAGGTCAGCCAAACCGAAGTGCAATGGAAAGGCCTCACTCTGGGGGAACCGCCTACGTGATCACGGTATCCCCTGTACCAGGTAAGTATGCTTGACTTCGGCCAGCTCCACAGAGCCATCGTGACACAGTGCAAGCAAATTAGGCTTCAGAGACGTGTTGTTGATTTTATGTAAACATGCATTACCACGACACAATTATTCAACAAATGACATTAAATTAATTAATTATGTAATTTTAAATTATTTCAAAGCAAAAATACATTTTTGAAGAAGCAAATAATTAATATTATAGAAACGTGTAATTCTCTGTCTGTCACTGAAACAACAGCTATATCTTGCCACATATTCACAAGCAGGCTTGAATTACTGTTGAAAAATAAATATTCTTATAGTTTTGTCTTTATTTATTATCAGGGGATAGCGCGAACGCAGTCCCCCACTACCAAAAATTACGTACTCGAGTTACCCACATTTGGGGTAATCGCAAAGGTCAGCCAAACCGAAGTGCAATGGAAAGGCCTCACTCTGGGGGAACCGCCTACGTGATCACGGTATCCCCTGTACCAGGTAAGTATGCTTGACTTCGGCCAGCTCCACAGAGCCATCGTGACACAGTGCAAGCAAATTAGGCTTCAGAGACGTGTTGTTGATTTTATGTAAACATGCATTACCACGACACAATTATTCAACAAATGACATTAAATTAATTAATTATGTAATTTTAAATTATTTCAAAGCAAAAATACATTTTTGAAGAAGCAAAAAATTAATATTATAGAAACGTGTAATTCTCTGTCTGTCACTGAAACAACAGCTATATCTTGCCACATATTCACAAGCAGGCTTGAATTACTGTTGAAAAATAAATATTCTTATAGTTTTGTCTTTATTTATTATCAGGGGATAGCGCGAACGCAGTCCCCCACTACCAAAAATTACGTACTCGAGTTACCCACATTTGGGGTAATCGCAAAGGTCAGCCAAACCGAAGTGCAATGGAAAGGCCTCACTCTGGGGGAACCGCCTACGTGATCACGGTATCCCCTGTACCAGGTAAGTATGCTTGACTTCGGCCAGCTCCACAGACCCATCGTGACACAGTGCAAGCAAATTAGGCTTCAGAGACGTGTTGTTGATTTTATGTAAACATGCATTACCACGACACAATTATTCAACAAATGACATTAAATTAATTAATTATGTAATTTTAAATTATTTCAAAGCAAAAATACATTTTTGAAGAAGCAAATAATTAATATTATAGAAACGTGTAATTCTCTGTCTGTCACTGAAACAACAGCTATATCTTGCCACATATTCACAAGCAGGCTTGAATTACTGTTGAAAAATAAATATTCTTATAGTTTTGTCTTTATTTATTATCAGGGGATAGCGCGAACGCAGTCCCCCACTACCAAAAATTACGTACTCGAGTTACCCACATTTGGGGTAATCGCAAAGGTCAGCCAAACCGAAGTGCAATGGAAAGGCCTCACTCTGGGGGAACCGCCTACGTGATCACGGTATCCCCTGTACCAGGTAAGTATGCTTGACTTCGGCCAGCTCCACAGAGCCATCGTGACACAGTGCAAGCAAATTAGGCTTCAGAGACGTGTTGTTGATTTTATGTAAACATGCATTACCACGACACAATTATTCAACAAATGACATTAAATTAATTAATTATGTAATTTTAAATTATTTCAAAGCAAAAATACATTTTTGAAGAAGCAAAAAATTAATATTATAGAAACGTGTAATTCTCTGTCTGTCACTGAAACAACAGCTATATCTTGCCACATATTCACAAGCAGGCTTGAATTACTGTTGAAAAATAAATATTCTTATAGTTTTGTCTTTATTTATTATCAGGGGATAGCGCGAACGCAGTCCCCCACTACCAAAAATTACGTACTCGAGTTACCCACATTTGGGGTAATCGCAAAGGTCAGCCAAACCGAAGTGCAATGGAAAGGCCTCACTCTGGGGGAACCGCCTACGTGATCACGGTATCCCCTGTACCAGGTAAGTATGCTTGACTTCGGCCAGCTCCACAGAGCCATCGTGACACAGTGCAAGCAAATTAGGCTTCAGAGACGTGTTGTTGATTTTATGTAAACATGCATTACCACGACACAATTATTCAACAAATGACATTAAATTAATTAATTATGTAATTTTAAATTATTTCAAAGCAAAAATACATTTTTGAAGAAGCAAATAATTAATATTATAGAAACGTGTAATTCTCTGTCTGTCACTGAAACAACAGCTATATCTTGCCACATATTCACAAGCAGGCTTGAATTACTGTTGAAAAATAAATATTCTTATAGTTTTGTCTTTATTTATTATCAGGGGATAGCGCGAACGCAGTCCCCCACTACCAAAAATTACGTACTCGAGTTACCCACATTTGGGGTAATCGCAAAGGTCAGCCAAACCGAAGTGCAATGGAAAGGCCTCACTCTGGGGGAACCGCCTACGTGATCACGGTATCCCCTGTACCAGGTAAGTATGCTTGACTTCGGCCAGCTCCACAGAGCCATCGTGACACAGTGCAAGCAAATTAGGCTTCAGAGACGTGTTGTTGATTTTATGTAAACATGCATTACCACGACACAATTATTCAACAAATGACATTAAATTAATTAATTATGTAATTTTAAATTATTTCAAAGCAAAAATACATTTTTGAAGAAGCAAAAAATTAATATTATAGAAACGTGTAATTCTCTGTCTGTCACTGAAACAACAGCTATATCTTGCCACATATTCACAAGCAGGCTTGAATTACTGTTGAAAAATAAATATTCTTATAGTTTTGTCTTTATTTATTATCAGGGGATAGCGCGAACGCAGTCCCCCACTACCAAAAATTACGTACTCGAGTTACCCACATTTGGGGTAATCGCAAAGGTCAGCCAAACCGAAGTGCAATGGAAAGGCCTCACTCTGGGGGAACCGCCTACGTGATCACGGTATCCCCTGTACCGGGTAAGTATGCTTGACTTCGGCCAGCTCCACAGAGCCATCGTGACACAGTGCAAGCAAATTAGGCTTCAGAGACGTGTTGTTGATTTTATGTAAACATGCATTACCACGACACAATTATTCAACAAATGACATTAAATTAATTAATTATGTAATTTTAAATTATTTCAAAGCAAAAATACATTTTTGAAGAAGCAAATAATTAATATTATAGAAACGTGTAATTCTCTGTCTGTCACTGAAACAACAGCTATATCTTGCCACATATTCACAAGCAGGCTTGAATTACTGTTGAAAAATAAATATTCTTATAGTTTTGTCTTTATTTATTATCAGGGGATAGCGCGAACGCAGTCCCCCACTACCAAAAATTACGTACTCGAGTTACCCACATTTGGGGTAATCGCAAAGGTCAGCCAAACCGAAGTGCAATGGAAAGGCCTCACTCTGGGGGAACCGCCTACGTGATCACGGTATCCCCTGTACCAGGTAAGTATGCTTGACTTCGGCCAGCTCCACAGAGCCATCGTGACACAGTGCAAGCAAATTAGGCTTCAGAGACGTGTTGTTGATTTTATGTAAACATGCATTACCACGACACAATTATTCAACAAATGACATTAAATTAATTAATTATGTAATTTTAAATTATTTCAAAGCAAAAATACATTTTTGAAGAAGCAAAAAATTAATATTATAGAAACGTGTAATTCTCTGTCTGTCACTGAAACAACAGCTATATCTTGCCACATATTCACAAGCAGGCTTGAATTACTGTTGAAAAATAAATATTCTTATAGTTTTGTCTTTATTTATTATCAGGGGATAGCGCGAACGCAGTCCCCCACTACCAAAAATTACGTACTCGAGTTACCCACATTTGGGGTAATCGCAAAGGTCAGCCAAACCGAAGTGCAATGGAAAGGCCTCACTCTGGGGGAACCGCCTACGTGATCACGGTATCCCCTGTACCAGGTAAGTATGCTTGACTTCGGCCAGCTCCACAGAGCCATCGTGACACAGTGCAAGCAAATTAGGCTTCAGAGACGTGTTGTTGATTTTATGTAAACATGCATTACCACGACACAATTATTCAACAAATGACATTAAATTAATTAATTATGTAATTTTAAATTATTTCAAAGCAAAAATACATTTTTGAAGAAGCAAATAATTAATATTATAGAAACGTGTAATTCTCTGTCTGTCACTGAAACAACAGCTATATCTTGCCACATATTCACAAGCAGGCTTGAATTACTGTTGAAAAATAAGTATTCTTATAGTTTTGTCTTTATTTATTATCAGGGGATAGCGCGAACGCAGTCCCCCACTACCAAAAATTACGTACTCGAGTTACCCACATTTGGGGTAATCGCAAAGGTCAGCCAAACCGAAGTGCAATGGAAAGGCCTCACTCTGGGGGAACCGCCTACGTGATCACGGTATCCCCTGTACCAGGTAAGTATGCTTGACTTCGGCCAGCTCCACAGAGCCATCGTGACACAGTGCAAGCAAATTAGGCTTCAGAGACGTGTTGTTGATTTTATGTAAACATGCATTACCACGACACAATTATTCAACAAATGACATTAAATTAATTAATTATGTAATTTTAAATTATTTCAAAGCAAAAATACATTTTTGAAGAAGCAAATAATTAATATTATAGAAACGTGTAATTCTCTGTCTGTCACTGAAACAACAGCTATATCTTGCCACATATTCACAAGCAGGCTTGAATTACTGTTGAAAAATAAATATTCTTATAGTTTTGTCTTTATTTATTATCAGGGGATAGCGCGAACGCAGTCCCCCACTACCAAAAATTACGTACTCGAGTTACCCACATTTGGGGTAATCGCAAAGGTCAGCCAAACCGAAGTGCAATGGAAAGGCCTCACTCTGGGGGAACCGCCTACGTGATCACGGTATCCCCTGTACCAGGTAAGTATGCTTGACTTCGGCCAGCTCCACAGAGCCATCGTGACACAGTGCAAGCAAATTAGGCTTCAGAGACGTGTTGTTGATTTTATGTAAACATGCATTACCACGACACAATTATTCAACAAATGACATTAAATTAATTAATTATGTAATTTTAAATTATTTCAAAGCAAAAATACATTTTTGAAGAAGCAAAAAATTAATATTATAGAAACGTGTAATTCTCTGTCTGTCACTGAAACAACAGCTATATCTTGCCACATATTCACAAGCAGGCTTGAATTACTGTTGAAAAATAAATATTCTTATAGTTTTGTCTTTATTTATTATCAGGGGATAGCGCGAACGCAGTCCCCCACTACCAAAAATTACGTACTCGAGTTACCCACATTTGGGGTAATCGCAAAGGTCAGCCAAACCGAAGTGCAATGGAAAGGCCTCACTCTGGGGGAACCGCCTACGTGATCACGGTATCCCCTGTACCAGGTAAGTATGCTTGACTTCGGCCAGCTCCACAGAGCCATCGTGACACAGTGCAAGCAAATTAGGCTTCAGAGACGTGTTGTTGATTTTATGTAAACATGCATTACCACGACACAATTATTCAACAAATGACATTAAATTAATTAATTATGTAATTTTAAATTATTTCAAAGCAAAAATACATTTTTGAAGAAGCAAATAATTAATATTATAGAAACGTGTAATTCTCTGTCTGTCACTGAAACAACAGCTATATCTTGCCACATATTCACAAGCAGGCTTGAATTACTGTTGAAAAATAAATATTCTTATAGTTTTGTCTTTATTTATTATCAGGGGATAGCGCGAACGCAGTCCCCCACTACCAAAAATTACGTACTCGAGTTACCCACATTTGGGGTAATCGCAAAGGTCAGCCAAACCGAAGTGCAATGGAAAGGCCTCACTCTGGGGGAACCGCCTACGTGATCACGGTATCCCCTGTACCAGGTAAGTATGCTTGACTTCGGCCAGCTCCACAGAGCCATCGTGACACAGTGCAAGCAAATTAGGCTTCAGAGACGTGTTGTTGATTTTATGTAAACATGCATTACCACGACACAATTATTCAACAAATGACATTAAATTAATTAATTATGTAATTTTAAATTATTTCAAAGCAAAAATACATTTTTGAAGAAGCAAAAAATTAATATTATAGAAACGTGTAATTCTCTGTCTGTCACTGAAACAACAGCTATATCTTGCCACATATTCACAAGCAGGCTTGAATTACTGTTGAAAAATAAATATTCTTATAGTTTTGTCTTTATTTATTATCAGGGGATAGCGCGAACGCAGTCCCCCACTACCAAAAATTACGTACTCGAGTTACCCACATTTGGGGTAATCGCAAAGGTCAGCCAAACCGAAGTGCAATGGAAAGGCCTCACTCTGGGGGAACCGCCTACGTGATCACGGTATCCCCTGTACCAGGTAAGTATGCTTGACTTCGGCCAGCTCCACAGAGCCATCGTGACACAGTGCAAGCAAATTAGGCTTCAGAGACGTGTTGTTGATTTTATGTAAACATGCATTACCACGACACAATTATTCAACAAATGACATTAAATTAATTAATTATGTAATTTTAAATTATTTCAAAGCAAAAATACATTTTTGAAGAAGCAAAAAATTAATATTATAGAAACGTGTAATTCTCTGTCTGTCACTGAAACAACAGCTATATCTTGCCACATATTCACAAGCAGGCTTGAATTACTGTTGAAAAATAAATATTCTTATAGTTTTGTCTTTATTTATTATCAGGGGATAGCGCGAACGCAGTCCCCCACTACCAAAAATTACGTACTCGAGTTACCCACATTTGGGGTAATCGCAAAGGTCAGCCAAACCGAAGTGCAATGGAAAGGCCTCACTCTGGGGGAACCGCCTACGTGATCACGGTATCCCCTGTACCAGGTAAGTATGCTTGACTTCGGCCAGCTCCACAGAGCCATCGTGACACAGTGCAAGCAAATTAGGCTTCAGAGACGTGTTGTTGATTTTATGTAAACATGCATTACCACGACACAATTATTCAACAAATGACATTAAATTAATTAATTATGTAATTTTAAATTATTTCAAAGCAAAAATACATTTTTGAAGAAGCAAATAATTAATATTATAGAAACGTGTAATTCTCTGTCTGTCACTGAAACAACAGCTATATCTTGCCACATATTCACAAGCAGGCTTGAATTACTGTTGAAAAATAAATATTCTTATAGTTTTGTCTTTATTTATTATCAGGGGATAGCGCGAACGCAGTCCCCCACTACCAAAAATTACGTACTCGAGTTACCCACATTTGGGGTAATCGCAAAGGTCAGCCAAACCGAAGTGCAATGGAAAGGCCTCACTCTGGGGGAACCGCCTACGTGATCACGGTATCCCCTGTACCAGGTAAGTATGCTTGACTTCGGCCAGCTCCACAGAGCCATCGTGACACAGTGCAAGCAAATTAGGCTTCAGAGACGTGTTGTTGATTTTATGTAAACATGCATTACCACGACACAATTATTCAACAAATGACATTAAATTAATTAATTATGTAATTTTAAATTATTTCAAAGCAAAAATACATTTTTGAAGAAGCAAAAAATTAATATTATAGAAACGTGTAATTCTCTGTCTGTCACTGAAACAACAGCTATATCTTGCCACATATTCACAAGCAGGCTTGAATTACTGTTGAAAAATAAATATTCTTATAGTTTTGTCTTTATTTATTATCAGGGGATAGCGCGAACGCAGTCCCCCACTACCAAAAATTACGTACTCGAGTTACCCACATTTGGGGTAATCGCAAAGGTCAGCCAAACCGAAGTGCAATGGAAAGGCCTCACTCTGGGGGAACCGCCTACGTGATCACGGTATCCCCTGTACCAGGTAAGTATGCTTGACTTCGGCCAGCTCCACAGAGCCATCGTGACACAGTGCAAGCAAATTAGGCTTCAGAGACGTGTTGTTGATTTTATGTAAACATGCATTACCACGACACAATTATTCAACAAATGACATTAAATTAATTAATTATGTAATTTTAAATTATTTCAAAGCAAAAATACATTTTTGAAGAAGCAAATAATTAATATTATAGAAACGTGTAATTCTCTGTCTGTCACTGAAACAACAGCTATATCTTGCCACATATTCACAAGCAGGCTTGAATTACTGTTGAAAAATAAATATTCTTATAGTTTTGTCTTTATTTATTATCAGGGGATAGCGCGAACGCAGTCCCCCACTACCAAAAATTACGTACTCGAGTTACCCACATTTGGGGTAATCGCAAAGGTCAGCCAAACCGAAGTGCAATGGAAAGGCCTCACTCTGGGGGAACCGCCTACGTGATCACGGTATCCCCTGTACCAGGTAAGTATGCTTGACTTCGGCCAGCTCCACAGAGCCATCGTGACACAGTGCAAGCAAATTAGGCTTCAGAGACGTGTTGTTGATTTTATGTAAACATGCATTACCACGACACAATTATTCAACAAATGACATTAAATTAATTAATTATGTAATTTTAAATTATTTCAAAGCAAAAATACATTTTTGAAGAAGCAAATAATTAATATTATAGAAACGTGTAATTCTCTGTCTGTCACTGAAACAACAGCTATATCTTGCCACATATTCACAAGCAGGCTTGAATTACTGTTGAAAAATAAATATTCTTATAGTTTTGTCTTTATTTATTATCAGGGGATAGCGCGAACGCAGTCCCCCACTACCAAAAATTACGTACTCGAGTTACCCACATTTGGGGTAATCGCAAAGGTCAGCCAAACCGAAGTGCAATGGAAAGGCCTCACTCTGGGGGAACCGCCTACGTGATCACGGTATCCCCTGTACCAGGTAAGTATGCTTGACTTCGGCCAGCTCCACAGAGCCATCGTGACACAGTGCAAGCAAATTAGGCTTCAGAGACGTGTTGTTGATTTTATGTAAACATGCATTACCACGACACAATTATTCAACAAATGACATTAAATTAATTAATTATGTAATTTTAAATTATTTCAAAGCAAAAATACATTTTTGAAGAAGCAAAAAATTAATATTATAGAAACGTGTAATTCTCTGTCTGTCACTGAAACAACAGCTATATCTTGCCACATATTCACAAGCAGGCTTGAATTACTGTTGAAAAATAAATATTCTTATAGTTTTGTCTTTATTTATTATCAGGGGATAGCGCGAACGCAGTCCCCCACTACCAAAAATTACGTACTCGAGTTACCCACATTTGGGGTAATCGCAAAGGTCAGCCAAACCGAAGTGCAATGGAAAGGCCTCACTCTGAGGGAACCGCCTACGTGATCACGGTATCCCCTGTACCAGGTAAGTATGCTTGACTTCGGCCAGCTCCACAGAGCCATCGTGACACAGTGCAAGCAAATTAGGCTTCAGAGACGTGTTGTTGATTTTATGTAAACATGCATTACCACGACACAATTATTCAACAAATGACATTAAATTAATTAATTATGTAATTTTAAATTATTTCAAAGCAAAAATACATTTTTGAAGAAGCAAATAATTAATATTATAGAAACGTGTAATTCTCTGTCTGTCACTGAAACAACAGCTATATCTTGCCACATATTCACAAGCAGGCTTGAATTACTGTTGAAAAATAAATATTCTTATAGTTTTGTCTTTATTTATTATCAGGGGATAGCGCGAACGCAGTCCCCCACTACCAAAAATTACGTACTCGAGTTACCCACATTTGGGGTAATCGCAAAGGTCAGCCAAACCGAAGTGCAATGGAAAGGCCTCACTCTGGGGGAACCGCCTACGTGATCACGGTATCCCCTGTACCAGGTAAGTATGCTTGACTTCGGCCAGCTCCACAGAGCCATCGTGACACAGTGCAAGCAAATTAGGCTTCAGAGACGTGTTGTTGATTTTATGTAAACATGCATTACCACGACACAATTATTCAACAAATGACATTAAATTAATTGATTATGTAATTTTAAATTATTTCAAAGCAAAAATACATTTTTGAAGAAGCAAATAATTAATATTATAGAAACGTGTAATTCTCTGTCTGTCACTGAAACAACAGCTATATCTTGCCACATATTCACAAGCAGGCTTGAATTACTGTTGAAAAATAAATATTCTTATAGTTTTGTCTTTATTTATTATCAGGGGATAGCGCGAACGCAGTCCCCCACTACCAAAAATTACGTACTCGAGTTACCCACATTTGGGGTAATCGCAAAGGTCAGCCAAACCGAAGTGCAATGGAAAGGCCTCACTCTGGGGGAACCGCCTACGTGATCACGGTATCCCCTGTACCAGGTAAGTATGCTTGACTTCGGCCAGCTCCACAGAGCCATCGTGACACAGTGCAAGCAAATTAGGCTTCAGAGACGTGTTGTTGATTTTATGTAAACATGCATTACCACGACACAATTATTCAACAAATGACATTAAATTAATTAATTATGTAATTTTAAATTATTTCAAAGCAAAAATACATTTTTGAAGAAGCAAAAAATTAATATTATAGAAACGTGTAATTCTCTGTCTGTCACTGAAACAACAGCTATATCTTGCCACATATTCACAAGCAGGCTTGAATTACTGTTGAAAAATAAATATTCTTATAGTTTTGTCTTTATTTATTATCAGGGGATAGCGCGAACGCAGTCCCCCACTACCAAAAATTACGTACTCGAGTTACCCACATTTGGGGTAATCGCAAAGGTCAGCCAAACCGAAGTGCAATGGAAAGGCCTCACTCTGGGGGAACCGCCTACGTGATCACGGTATCCCCTGTACCAGGTAAGTATGCTTGACTTCGGCCAGCTCCACAGAGCCATCGTGACACAGTGCAAGCAAATTAGGCTTCAGAGACGTGTTGTTGATTTTATGTAAACATGCATTACCACGACACAATTATTCAACAAATGACATTAAATTAATTAATTATGTAATTTTAAATTATTTCAAAGCAAAAATACATTTTTGAAGAAGCAAATAATTAATATTATAGAAACGTGTAATTCTCTGTCTGTCACTGAAACAACAGCTATATCTTGCCACATATTCACAAGCAGGCTTGAATTACTGTTGAAAAATAAATATTCTTATAGTTTTGTCTTTATTTATTATCAGGGGATAGCGCGAACGCAGTCCCCCACTACCAAAAATTACGTACTCGAGTTACCCACATTTGGGGTAATCGCAAAGGTCAGCCAAACCGAAGTGCAATGGAAAGGCCTCACTCTGGGGGAACCGCCTACGTGATCACGGTATCCCCTGTACCAGGTAAGTATGCTTGACTTCGGCCAGCTCCACAGAGCCATCGTGACACAGTGCAAGCAAATTAGGCTTCAGAGACGTGTTGTTGATTTTATGTAAACATGCATTACCACGACACAATTATTCAACAAATGACATTAAATTAATTAATTATGTAATTTTAAATTATTTCAAAGCAAAAATACATTTTTGAAGAAGCAAATAATTAATATTATAGAAACGTGTAATTCTCTGTCTGTCACTGAAACAACAGCTATATCTTGCCACATATTCACAAGCAGGCTTGAATTACTATTGAAAAATAAATATTCTTATAGTTTTGTCTTTATTTATTATCAGGGGATAGCGCGAACGCAGTCCCCCACTACCAAAAATTACGTACTCGAGTTACCCACATTTGGGGTAATCGCAAAGGTCAGCCAAACCGAAGTGCAATGGAAAGGCCTCACTCTGGGGGAACCGCCTACGTGATCACGGTATCCCCTGTACCAGGTAAGTATGCTTGACTTCGGCCAGCTCCACAGAGCCATCGTGACACAGTGCAAGCAAATTTGGCTTCAGAGACGTGTTGTTGATTTTATGTAAACATGCATTACCACGACACAATTATTCAACAAATGACATTAAATTAATTAATTATGTAATTTTAAATTATTTCAAAGCAAAAATACATTTTTGAAGAAGCAAAAAATTAATATTATAGAAACGTGTAATTCTCTGTCTGTCACTGAAACAACAGCTATATCTTGCCACATATTCACAAGCAGGCTTGAATTACTGTTGAAAAATAAATATTCTTATAGTTTTGTCTTTATTTATTATCAGGGGATAGCGCGAACGCAGTCCCCCACTACCAAAAATTACGTACTCGAGTTACCCACATTTGGGGTAATCGCAAAGGTCAGCCAAACCGAAGTGCAATGGAAAGGCCTCACTCTGGGGGAACCGCCTACGTGATCACGGTATCCCCTGTACCAGGTAAGTATGCTTGACTTCGGCCAGCTCCACAGAGCCATCGTGACACAGTGCAAGCAAATTAGGCTTCAGAGACGTGTTGTTGATTTTATGTAAACATGCATTACCACGACACAATTATTCAACAAATGACATTAAATTAATTAATTATGTAATTTTAAATTATTTCAAAGCAAAAATACATTTTTGAAGAAGCAAATAATTAATATTATAGAAACGTGTAATTCTCTGTCTGTCACTGAAACAACAGCTATATCTTGCCACATATTCACAAGCAGGCTTGAATTACTGTTGAAAAATAAATATTCTTATAGTTTTGTCTTTATTTATTATCAGGGGATAGCGCGAACGCAGTCCCCCACTACCAAAAATTACGTACTCGAGTTACCCACATTTGGGGTAATCGCAAAGGTCAGCCAAACCGAAGTGCAATGGAAAGGCCTCACTCTGGGGGAACCGCCTACGTGATCACGGTATCCCCTGTACCAGGTAAGTATGCTTGACTTCGGCCAGCTCCACAGAGCCATCGTGACACAGTGCAAGCAAATTAGGCTTCAGAGACGTGTTGTTGATTTTATGTAAACATGCATTACCACGACACAATTATTCAACAAATGACATTAAATTAATTAATTATGTAATTTTAAATTATTTCAAAGCAAAAATACATTTTTGAAGAAGCAAAAAATTAATATTATAGAAACGTGTAATTCTCTGTCTGTCACTGAAACAACAGCTATATCTTGCCACATATTCACAAGCAGGCTTGAATTACTGTTGAAAAATAAATATTCTTATAGTTTTGTCTTTATTTATTATCAGGGGATAGCGCGAACGCAGTCCCCCACTACCAAAAATTACGTACTCGAGTTACCCACATTTGGGGTAATCGCAAAGGTCAGCCAAACCGAAGTGCAATGGAAAGGCCTCACTCTGGGGGAACCGCCTACGTGATCACGGTATCCCCTGTACCAGGTAAGTATGCTTGACTTCGGCCAGCTCCACAGAGCCAATGTGACACAGTGCAAGCAAATTAGGCTTCAGAGACGTGTTGTTGATTTTATGTAAACATGCATTACCACGACACAATTATTCAACAAATGACATTAAATTAATTAATTATGTAATTTTAAATTATTTCAAAGCAAAAATACATTTTTGAAGAAGCAAATAATTAATATTATAGAAACGTGTAATTCTCTGTCTGTCACTGAAACAACAGCTATATCTTGCCACATATTCACAAGCAGGCTTGAATTACTGTTGAAAAATAAATATTCTTATAGTTTTGTCTTTATTTATTATCAGGGGATAGCGCGAACGCAGTCCCCCACTACCAAAAATTACGTACTCGAGTTACCCACATTTGGGGTAATCGCAAAGGTCAGCCAAACCGAAGTGCAATGGAAAGGCCTCACTCTGGGGGAACCGCCTACGTGATCACGGTATCCCCTGTACCAGGTAAGTATGCTTGACTTCGGCCAGCTCCACAGAGCCATCGTGACACAGTGCAAGCAAATTAGGCTTCAGAGACGTGTTGTTGATTTTATGTAAACATGCATTACCACGACACAATTATTCAACAAATGACATTAAATTAATTAATTATGTAATTTTAAATTATTTCAAAGCAAAAATACATTTTTGAAGAAGCAAAAAATTAATATTATAGAAACGTGTAATTCTCTGTCTGTCACTGAAACAACAGCTATATCTTGCCACATATTCACAAGCAGGCTTGAATTACTGTTGAAAAATAAATATTCTTATAGTTTTGTCTTTATTTATTATCAGGGGATAGCGCGAACGCAGTCCCCCACTACCAAAAATTACGTACTCGAGTTACCCACATTTGGGGTAATCGCAAAGGTCAGCCAAACCGAAGTGCAATGGAAAGGCCTCACTCTGGGGGAACCGCCTACGTGATCACGGTATCCCCTGTACCAGGTAAGTATGCTTGACTTCGGCCAGCTCCACAGAGCCATCGTGACACAGTGCAAGCAAATTAGGCTTCAGAGACGTGTTGTTGATTTTATGTAAACATGCATTACCACGACACAATTATTCAACAAATGACATTAAATTAATTAATTATGTAATTTTAAATTATTTCAAAGCAAAAATACATTTTTGAAGAAGCAAATAATTAATATTATAGAAACGTGTAATTCTCTGTCTGTCACTGAAACAACAGCTATATCTTGCCACATATTCACAAGCAGGCTTGAATTACTGTTGAAAAATAAATATTCTTATAGTTTTGTCTTTATTTATTATCAGGGGATAGCGCGAACGCAGTCCCCCACTACCAAAAATTACGTACTCGAGTTACCCACATTTGGGGTAATCGCAAAGGTCAGCCAAACCGAAGTGCAATGGAAAGGCCTCACTCTGGGGGAACCGCCTACGTGATCACGGTATCCCCTGTACCAGGTAAGTATGCTTGACATCGGCCAGCTCCACAGAGCCATCGTGACACAGTGCAAGCAAATTAGGCTTCAGAGACGTGTTGTTGATTTTATGTAAACATGCATTACCACGACACAATTATTCAACAAATGACATTAAATTAATTAATTATGTAATTTTAAATTATTTCAAAGCAAAAATACATTTTTGAAGAAGCAAAAAATTAATATTATAGAAACGTGTAATTCTCTGTCTGTCACTGAAACAACAGCTATATCTTGCCACATATTCACAAGCAGGCTTGAATTACTGTTGAAAAATAAATATTCTTATAGTTTTGTCTTTATTTATTATCAGGGGATAGCGCGAACGCAGTCCCCCACTACCAAAAATTACGTACTCGAGTTACCCACATTTGGGGTAATCGCAAAGGTCAGCCAAACCGAAGTGCAATGGAAAGGCCTCACTCTGGGGGAACCGCCTACGTGATCACGGTATCCCCTGTACCAGGTAAGTATGCTTGACTTCGGCCAGCTCCACAGAGCCATCGTGACACAGTGCAAGCAAATTAGGCTTCAGAGACGTGTTGTTGATTTTATGTAAACATGCATTACCACGACACAATTATTCAACAAATGACATTAAATTAATTAATTATGTAATTTTAAATTATTTCAAAGCAAAAATACATTTTTGAAGAAGCAAATAATTAATATTATAGAAACGTGTAATTCTCTGTCTGTCACTGAAACAACAGCTATATCTTGCCACATATTCACAAGCAGGCTTGAATTACTGTTGAAAAATAAATATTCTTATAGTTTTGTCTTTATTTATTATCAGGGGATAGCGCGAACGCAGGCCCCCACTACCAAAAATTACGTACTCGAGTTACCCACATTTGGGGTAATCGCAAAGGTCAGCCAAACCGAAGTGCAATGGAAAGGCCTCACTCTGGGGGAACCGCCTACGTGATCACGGTATCCCCTGTACCAGGTAAGTATGCTTGACTTCGGCCAGCTCCACAGAGCCATCGTGACACAGTGCAAGCAAATTAGGCTTCAGAGACGTGTTGTTGATTTTATGTAAACATGCATTACCACGACACAATTATTCAACAAATGACATTAAATTAATTAATTATGTAATTTTAAATTATTTCAAAGCAAAAATACATTTTTGAAGAAGCAAAAAATTAATATTATAGAAACGTGTAATTCTCTGTCTGTCACTGAAACAACAGCTATATCTTGCCACATATTCACAAGCAGGCTTGAATTACTGTTGAAAAATAAATATTCTTATAGTTTTGTCTTTATTTATTATCAGGGGATAGCGCGAACGCAGTCCCCCACTACCAAAAATTACGTACTCGAGTTACCCACATTTGGGGTAATCGCAAAGGTCAGCCAAACCGAAGTGCAATGGAAAGGCCTCACTCTGGGGGAACCGCCTACGTGATCACGGTATCCCCTGTACCAGGTAAGTATGCTTGACTTCGGCCAGCTCCACAGAGCCATCGTGACACAGTGCAAGCAAATTAGGCTTCAGAGACGTGTTGTTGATTTTATGTAAACATGCATTACCACGACACAATTATTCAACAAATGACATTAAATTAATTAATTATGTAATTTTAAATTATTTCAAAGCAAAAATACATTTTTGAAGAAGCAAATAATTAATATTATAGAAACGTGTAATTCTCTGTCTGTCACTGAAACAACAGCTATATCTTGCCACATATTCACAAGCAGGCTTGAATTACTGTTGAAAAATAAATATTCTTATAGTTTTGTCTTTATTTATTATCAGGGGATAGCGCGAACGCAGTCCCCCACTACCAAAAATTACGTACTCGAGTTACCCACATTTGGGGTAATCGCAAAGGTCAGCCAAACCGAAGTGCAATGGAAAGGCCTCACTCTGGGGGAACCGCCTACGTGATCACGGTATCCCCTGTACCAGGTAAGTATGCTTGACTTCGGCCAGCTCCACAGAGCCATCGTGACACAGTGCAAGCAAATTAGGCTTCAGAGACGTGTTGTTGATTTTATGTAAACATGCATTACCACGACACAATTATTCAACAAATGACATTAAATTAATTAATTATGTAATTTTAAATTATTTCAAAGCAAAAATACATTTTTGAAGAAGCAAAAAATTAATATTATAGAAACGTGTAATTCTCTGTCTGTCACTGAAACAACAGCTATATCTTGCCACATATTCACAAGCAGGCTTGAATTACTGTTGAAAAATAAATATTCTTATAGTTTTGTCTTTATTTATTATCAGGGGATAGCGCGAACGCAGTCCCCCACTACCAAAAATTACGTACTCGAGTTACCCACATTTGGGGTAATCGCAAAGGTCAGCCAAACCGAAGTGCAATGGAAAGGCCTCACTCTGGGGGAACCGCCTACGTGATCACGGTATCCCCTGTACCAGGTAAGTATGCTTGACTTCGGCCAGCTCCACAGAGCCATCGTGACACAGTGCAAGCAAATTAGGCTTCAGAGACGTGTTGTTGATTTTATGTAAACATGCATTACCACGACACAATTATTCAACAAATGACATTAAATTAATTAATTATGTAATTTTAAATTATTTCAAAGCAAAAATACATTTTTGAAGAAGCAAATAATTAATATTATAGAAACGTGTAATTCTCTGTCTGTCACTGAAACAACAGCTATATCTTGCCACATATTCACAAGCAGGCTTGAATTACTGTTGAAAAATAAATATTCTTATAGTTTTGTCTTTATTTATTATCAGGGGATAGCGCGAACGCAGTCCCCCACTACCAAAAATTACGTACTCGAGTTACCCACATTTGGGGTAATCGCAAAGGTCAGCCAAACCGAAGTGCAATGGAAAGGCCTCACTCTGGGGGAACCGCCTACGTGATCACGGTATCCCCTGTACCAGGTAAGTATGCTTGACTTCGGCCAGCTCCACAGAGCCATCGTGACACAGTGCAAGCAAATTAGGCTTCAGAGACGTGTTGTTGATTTTATGTAAACATGCATTACCACGACACAATTATTCAACAAATGACATTAAATTAATTAATTATGTAATTTTAAATTATTTCAAAGCAAAAATACATTTTTGAAGAAGCAAAAAATTAATATTATAGAAACGTGTAATTCTCTGTCTGTCACTGAAACAACAGCTATATCTTGCCACATATTCACAAGCAGGCTTGAATTACTGTTGAAAAATAAATATTCTTATAGTTTTGTCTTTATTTATTATCAGGGGATAGCGCGAACGCAGTCCCCCACTACCAAAAATTACGTACTCGAGTTACCCACATTTGGGGTAATCGCAAAGGTCAGCCAAACCGAAGTGCAATGGAAAGGCCTCACTCTGGGGGAACCGCCTACGTGATCACGGTATCCCCTGTACCAGGTAAGTATGCTTGACTTCGGCCAGCTCCACAGAGCCATCGTGACACAGTGCAAGCAAATTAGGCTTCAGAGACGTGTTGTTGATTTTATGTAAACATGCATTACCACGACACAATTATTCAACAAATGACATTAAATTAATTAATTATGTAATTTTAAATTATTTCAAAGCAAAAATACATTTTTGAAGAAGCAAATAATTAATATTATAGAAACGTGTAATTCTCTGTCTGTCACTGAAACAACAGCTATATCTTGCCACATATTCACAAGCAGGCTTGAATTACTGTTGAAAAATAAATATTCTTATAGTTTTGTCTTTATTTATTATCAGGGGATAGCGCGAACGCAGTCCCCCACTACCAAAAATTACGTACTCGAGTTACCCACATTTGGGGTAATCGCAAAGGTCAGCCAAACCGAAGTGCAATGGAAAGGCCTCACTCTGGGGGAACCGCCTACGTGATCACGGTATCCCCTGTACCAGGTAAGTATGCTTGACTTCGGCCAGCTCCACAGAGCCATCGTGACACAGTGCAAGCAAATTAGGCTTCAGAGACGTGTTGTTGATTTTATGTAAACATGCATTACCACGACACAATTATTCAACAAATGACATTAAATTAATTAATTATGTAATTTTAAATTATTTCAAAGCAAAAATACATTTTTGAAGAAGCAAAAAATTAATATTATAGAAACGTGTAATTCTCTGTCTGTCACTGAAACAACAGCTATATCTTGCCACATATTCACAAGCAGGCTTGAATTACTGTTGAAAAATAAATATTCTTATAGTTTTGTCTTTATTTATTATCAGGGGATAGCGCGAACGCAGTCCCCCACTACCAAAAATTACGTACTCGAGTTACCCACATTTGGGGTAATCGCAAAGGTCAGCCAAACCGAAGTGCAATGGAAAGGCCTCACTCTGGGGGAACCGCCTACGTGATCACGGTATCCCCTGTACCAGGTAAGTATGCTTGACTTCGGCCAGCTCCACAGAGCCATCGTGACACAGTGCAAGCAAATTAGGCTTCAGAGACGTGTTGTTGATTTTATGTAAACATGCATTACCACGACACAATTATTCAACAAATGACATTAAATTAATTAATTATATAATTTTAAATTATTTCAAAGCAAAAATACATTTTTGAAGAAGCAAATAATTAATATTATAGAAACGTGTAATTCTCTGTCTGTCACTGAAACAACAGCTATATCTTGCCACATATTCACAAGCAGGCTTGAATTACTGTTGAAAAATAAATATTCTTATAGTTTTGTCTTTATTTATTATCAGGGGATAGCGCGAACGCAGTCCCCCACTACCAAAAATTACGTACTCGAGTTACCCACATTTGGGGTAATCGCAAAGGTCAGCCAAACCGAAGTGCAATGGAAAGGCCTCACTCTGGGGAAACCGCCTACGTGATCACGGTATCCCCTGTACCAGGTAAGTATGCTTGACTTCGGCCAGCTCCACAGAGCCATCGTGACACAGTGCAAGCAAATTAGGCTTCAGAGACGTGTTGTTGATTTTATGTAAACATGCATTACCACGACACAATTATTCAACAAATGACATTAAATTAATTAATTATGTAATTTTAAATTATTTCAAAGCAAAAATACATTTTTGAAGAAGCAAAAAATTAATATTATAGAAACGTGTAATTCTCTGTCTGTCACTGAAACAACAGCTATATCTTGCCACATATTCACAAGCAGGCTTGAATTACTGTTGAAAAATAAATATTCTTATAGTTTTGTCTTTATTTATTATCAGGGGATAGCGCGAACGCAGTCCCCCACTACCAAAAATTACGTACTCGAGTTACCCACATTTGGGGTAATCGCAAAGGTCAGCCAAACCGAAGTGCAATGGAAAGGCCTCACTCTGGGGGAACCGCCTACGTGATCACGGTATCCCCTGTACCAGGTAAGTATGCTTGACTTCGGCCAGCTCCACAGAGCCATCGTGACACAGTGCAAGCAAATTAGGCTTCAGAGACGTGTTGTTGATTTTATGTAAACATGCATTACCACGACACAATTATTCAACAAATGACATTAAATTAATTAATTATGTAATTTTAAATTATTTCAAAGCAAAAATACATTTTTGAAGAAGCAAATAATTAATATTATAGAAACGTGTAATTCTCTGTCTGTCACTGAAACAACAGCTATATCTTGCCACATATTCACAAGCAGGCTTGAATTACTGTTGAAAAATAAATATTCTTATAGTTTTGTCTTTATTTATTATCAGGGGATAGCGCGAACGCAGTCCCCCACTACCAAAAATTACGTACTCGAGTTACCCACATTTGGGGTAATCGCAAAGGTCAGCCAAACCGAAGTGCAATGGAAAGGCCTCACTCTGGGGGAACCGCCTACGTGATCACGGTATCCCCTGTACCAGGTAAGTATGCTTGACTTCGGCCAGCTCCACAGAGCCATCGTGACACAGTGCAAGCAAATTAGGCTTCAGAGACGTGTTGTTGATTTTATGTAAACATGCATTACCACGACACAATTATTCAACAAATGACATTAAATTAATTAATTATGTAATTTTAAATTATTTCAAAGCAAAAATACATTTTTGAAGAAGCAAAAAATTAATATTATAGAAACGTGTAATTCTCTGTCTGTCACTGAAACAACAGCTATATCTTGCCACATATTCACAAGCAGGCTTGAATTACTGTTGAAAAATAAATATTCTTATAGTTTTGTCTTTATTTATTATCAGGGGATAGCGCGAACGCAGTCCCCCACTACCAAAAATTACGTACTCGAGTTACCCACATTTGGGGTAATCGCAAAGGTCAGCCAAACCGAAGTGCAATGGAAAGGCCTCACTCTGGGGGAACCGCCTACGTGATCACGGTATCCCCTGTACCAGGTAAGTATGCTTGACTTCGGCCAGCTCCACAGAGCCATCGTGACACAGTGCAAGCAAATTAGGCTTCAGAGACGTGTTGTTGATTTTATGTAAACATGCATTACCACGACACAATTATTCAACAAATGACATTAAATTAATTAATTATGTAATTTTAAATTATTTCAAAGCAAAAATACATTTTTGAAGAAGCAAAAAATTAATATTATAGAAACGTGTAATTCTCTGTCTGTCACTGAAACAACAGCTATATCTTGCCACATATTCACAAGCAGGCTTGAATTACTGTTGAAAAATAAATATTCTTATAGTTTTGTCTTTATTTATTATCAGGGGATAGCGCGAACGCAGTCCCCCACTACCAAAAATTACGTACTCGAGTTACCCACATTTGGGGTAATCGCAAAGGTCAGCCAAACCGAAGTGCAATGGAAAGGCCTCACTCTGGGGGAACCGCCTACGTGATCACGGTATCCCCTGTACCAGGTAAGTATGCTTGACTTCGGCCAGCTCCACAGAGCCATCGTGACACAGTGCAAGCAAATTAGGCTTCAGAGACGTGTTGTTGATTTTATGCAAACATGCATTACCACGACACAATTATTCAACAAATGACATTAAATTAATTAATTATGTAATTTTAAATTATTTCAAAGCAAAAATACATTTTTGAAGAAGCAAATAATTAATATTATAGAAACGTGTAATTCTCTGTCTGTCACTGAAACAACAGCTATATCTTGCCACATATTCACAAGCAGGCTTGAATTACTGTTGAAAAATAAATATTCTTATAGTTTTGTCTTTATTTATTATCAGGGGATAGCGCGAACGCAGTCCCCCACTACCAAAAATTACGTACTCGAGTTACCCACATTTGGGGTAATCGCAAAGGTCAGCCAAACCGAAGTGCAATGGAAAGGCCTCACTCTGGGGGAACCGCCTACGTGATCACGGTATCCCCTGTACCAGGTAAGTATGCTTGACTTCGGCCAGCTCCACAGAGCCATCGTGACACAGTGCAAGCAAATTAGGCTTCAGAGACGTGTTGTTGATTTTATGTAAACATGCATTACCACGACACAATTATTCAACAAATGACATTAAATTAATTAATTATGTAATTTAAAATTTTTTCAAAGCAAAAATTCATTTTTGAAGAAGCAAATAATTAATATTATAGAAACGTGTAATTCTCTGTCTGTCACTGAAACAACAGCTATATCTTGCCACATATTCACAAGCAGGCTTGAATTACTGTTGAAAAATAAATATTCTTATAGTTTTGTCTTTATTTATTATCAGGGGATAGCGCGAACGCAGTCCCCCACTACCAAAAATTACGTACTCGAGTTACCCACATTTGGGGTAATCGCAAAGGTCAGCCAAACCGAAGTGCAATGGAAAGGCCTCACTCTGGGGGAACCGCCTACGTGATCACGGTATCCCCTGTACCAGGTAAGTATGCTTGACTTCGGCCAGCTCCACAGAGCCATCGTGACACAGTGCAAGCAAATTAGGCTTCAGAGACGTGTTGTTGATTTTATGTAAACATGCATTACCACGACACAATTATTCAACAAATGACATTAAATTAATTAATTATGTAATTTTAAATTATTTCAAAGCAAAAATACATTTTTGAAGAAGCAAAAAATTAATATTATAGAAACGTGTAATTCTCTGTCTGTCACTGAAACAACAGCTATATCTTGCCACATATTCACAAGCAGGCTTGAATTACTGTTGAAAAATAAATATTCTTATAGTTTTGTCTTTATTTATTATCAGGGGATAGCGCGAACGCAGTCCCCCACTACCAAAAATTACGTACTCGAGTTACCCACATTTAGGGTAATCGCAAAGGTCAGCCAAACCGAAGTGCAATGGAAAGGCCTCACTCTGGGGGAACCGCCTACGTGATCACGGTATCCCCTGTACCAGGTAAGTATGCTTGACTTCGGCCAGCTCCACAGAGCCATCGTGACACAGTGCAAGCAAATTAGGCTTCAGAGACGTGTTGTTGATTTTATGTAAACATGCATTACCACGACACAATTATTCAACAAATGACATTAAATTAATTAATTATGTAATTTTAAATTATTTCAAAGCAAAAATACATTTTTGAAGAAGCAAATAATTAATATTATAGAAACGTGTAATTCTCTGTCTGTCACTGAAACAACAGCTATATCTTGCCACATATTCACAAGCAGGCTTGAATTACTGTTGAAAAATAAATATTCTTATAGTTTTGTCTTTATTTATTATCAGGGGATAGCGCGAACGCAGTCCCCCACTACCAAAAATTACGTACTCGAGTTACCCACATTTGGGGTAATCGCAAAGGTCAGCCAAACCGAAGTGCAATGGAAAGGCCTCACTCTGGGGGAACCGCCTACGTGATCACGGTATCCCCTGTACCAGGTAAGTATGCTTGACTTCGGCCAGCTCCACAGAGCCATCGTGACACAGTGCAAGCAAATTAGGCTTCAGAGACGTGTTGTTGATTTTATGTAAACATGCATTACCACGACACAATTATTCAACAAATGACATTAAATTAATTAATTATGTAATTTTAGATTATTTCAAAGCAAAAATACATTTTTGAAGAAGCAAAAAATTAATATTATAGAAACGTGTAATTCTCTGTCTGTCACTGAAACAACAGCTATATCTTGCCACATATTCACAAGCAGGCTTGAATTACTGTTGAAAAATAAATATTCTTATAGTTTTGTCTTTATTTATTATCAGGGGATAGCGCGAACGCAGTCCCCCACTACCAAAAATTACGTACTCGAGTTACCCACATTTGGGGTAATCGCAAAGGTCAGCCAAACCGAAGTGCAATGGAAAGGCCTCACTCTGGGGGAACCGCCTACGTGATCACGGTATCCCCTGTACCAGGTAAGTATGCTTGACTTCGGCCAGCTCCACAGAGCCATCGTGACACAGTGCAAGCAAATTAGGCTTCAGAGACGTGTTGTTGATTTTATGTAAACATGCATTACCACGACACAATTATTCAACAAATGACATTAAATTAATTAATTATGTAATTTTAAATTATTTCAAAGCAAAAATACATTTTTGAAGAAGCAAATAATTAATATTATAGAAACGTGTAATTCTCTGTCTGTCACTGAAACAACAGCTATATCTTGCCACATATTCACAAGCAGGCTTGAATTACTGTTGAAAAATAAATATTCTTATAGTTTTGTCTTTATTTATTATCAGGGGATAGCGCGAACGCAGTCCCCCACTACCAAAAATTACGTACTCGAGTTACCCACATTTGGGGTAATCGCAAAGGTCAGCCAAACCGAAGTGCAATGGAAAGGCCTCACTCTGGGGGAACCGCCTACGTGATCACGGTATCCCCTGTACCAGGTAAGTATGCTTGACTTCGGCCAGCTCCACAGAGCCATCGTGACACAGTGCAAGCAAATTAGGCTTCAGAGACGTGTTGTTGATTTTATGTAAACATGCATTACCACGACACAATTATTCAACAAATGACATTAAATTAATTAATTATGTAATTTTAAATTATTTCAAAGCAAAAATACATTTTTGAAGAAGCAAATAATTAATATTATAGAAACGTGTAATTCTCTGTCTGTCACTGAAACAACAGCTATATCTTGCCACATATTCACAAGCAGGCTTGAATTACTGTTGAAAAATAAATATTCTTATAGTTTTGTCTTTATTTATTATCAGGGGATAGCGCGAACGCAGTCCCCCACTACCAAAAATTACGTACTCGAGTTACCCACATTTGGGGTAATCGCAAAGGTCAGCCAAACCGAAGTGCAATGGAAAGGCCTCACTCTGGGGGAACCGCCTACGTGATCACGGTATCCCCTGTACCAGGTAAGTATGCTTGACTTCGGCCAGCTCCACAGAGCCATCGTGACACAGTGCAAGCAAATTAGGCTTCAGAGACGTGTTGTTGATTTTATGTAAACATGCATTACCACGACACAATTATTCAACAAATGACATTAAATTAATTAATTATGTAATTTTAAATTATTTCAAAGCAAAAATACATTTTTGAAGAAGCAAATAATTAATATTATAGAAACGTGTAATTCTCTGTCTGTCACTGAAACAACAGCTATATCTTGCCACATATTCACAAGCAGGCTTGAATTACTGTTGAAAAATAAATATTCTTATAGTTTTGTCTTTATTTATTATCAGGGGATAGCGCGAACGCAGTCCCCCACTACCAAAAATTACGTACTCGAGTTACCCACATTTGGGGTAATCGCAAAGGTCAGCCAAACCGAAGTGCAATGGAAAGGCCTCACTCTGGGGGAACCGCCTACGTGATCACGGTATACCCTGTACCAGGTAAGTATGCTTGACTTCGGCCAGCTCCACAGAGCCATCGTGACACAGTGCAAGCAAATTAGGCTTCAGAGACGTGTTGTTGATTTTATGTAAACATGCATTACCACGACACAATTATTCAACAAATGACATTAAATTAATTAATTATGTAATTTTAAATTATTTCAAAGCAAAAATACATTTTTGAAGAAGCAAAAAATTAATATTATAGAAACGTGTAATTCTCTGTCTGTCACTGAAACAACAGCTATATCTTGCCACATATTCACAAGCAGGCTTGAATTACTGTTGAAAAATAAATATTCTTATAGTTTTGTCTTTATTTATTATCAGGGGATAGCGCGAACGCAGTCCCCCACTACCAAAAATTACGTACTCGAGTTACCCACATTTGGGGTAATCGCAAAGGTCAGCCAAACCGAAGTGCAATGGAAAGGCCTCACTCTGGGGGAACCGCCTACGTGATCACGGTATCCCCTGTACCAGGTAAGTATGCTTGACTTCGGCCAGCTCCACAGAGCCATCGTGACACAGTGCAAGCAAATTAGGCTTCAGAGACGTGTTGTTGATTTTATGTAAACATGCATTACCACGACACAATTATTCAACAAATGACATTAAATTAATTAATTATGTAATTTTAAATTATTTCAAAGCAAAAATACATTTTTGAAGAAGCAAATAATTAATATTATAGAAACGTGTAATTCTCTGTCTGTCACTGAAACAACAGCTATATCTTGCCACATATTCACAAGCAGGCTTGAATTACTGTTGAAAAATAAATATTCTTATAGTTTTGTCTTTATTTATTATCAGGGGATAGCGCGAACGCAGTCCCCCACTACCAAAAATTACGTACTCGAGTTACCCACATTTGGGGTAATCGCAAAGGTCAGCCAAACCGAAGTGCAATGGAAAGGCCTCACTCTGGGGGAACCGCCTACGTGATCACGGTATCCCCTGTACCAGGTAAGTATGCTTGACTTCGGCCAGCTCCACAGAGCCATCGTGACACAGTGCAAGCAAATTAGGCTTCAGAGACGTGTTGTTGATTTTATGTAAACATGCATTACCACGACACAATTATTCAACAAATGACATTAAATTAATTAATTATGTAATTTTAAATTATTTCAAAGCAAAAATACATTTTTGAAGAAGCAAAAAATTAATATTATAGAAACGTGTAATTCTCTGTCTGTCACTGAAACAACAGCTATATCTTGCCACATATTCACAAGCAGGCTTGAATTACTGTTGAAAAATAAATATTCTTATAGTTTTGTCTTTATTTATTATCAGGGGATAGCGCGAACGCAGTCCCCCACTACCAAAAATTACGTACTCGAGTTACCCACATTTGGGGTAATCGCAAAGGTCAGCCAAACCGAAGTGCAATGGAAAGGCCTCACTCTGGGGGAACCGCCTACGTGATCACGGTATCCCCTGTACCAGGTAAGTATGCTTGACTTCGGCCAGCTCCACAGAGCCATCGTGACACAGTGCAAGCAAATTAGGCTTCAGAGACGTGTTGTTGATTTTATGTAAACATGCATTACCACGACACAATTATTCAACAAATGACATTAAATTAATTAATTATGTAATTTTAAATTATTTCAAAGCAAAAATACATTTTTGAAGAAGCAAATAATTAATATTATAGAAACGTGTAATTCTCTGTCTGTCACTGAAACAACAGCTATATCTTGCCACATATTCACAAGCAGGCTTGAATTACTGTTGAAAAATAAATATTCTTATAGTTTTGTCTTTATTTATTATCAGGGGATAGCGCGAACGCAGTCCCCCACTACCAAAAATTACGTACTCGAGTTACCCACATTTGGGGTAATCGCAAAGGTCAGCCAAACCGAAGTGCAATGGAAAGGCCTCACTCTGGGGGAACCGCCTACGTGATCACGGTATCCCCTGTACCAGGTAAGTATGCTTGACTTCGGCCAGCTCCACAGATCCATCGTGACACAGTGCAAGCAAATTAGGCTTCAGAGACGTGTTGTTGATTTTATGTAAACATGCATTACCACGACACAATTATTCAACAAATGACATTAAATTAATTAATTATGTAATTTTAAATTATTTCAAAGCAAAAATACATTTTTGAAGAAGCAAAAAATTAATATTATAGAAACGTGTAATTCTCTGTCTGTCACTGAAACAACAGCTATATCTTGCCACATATTCACAAGCAGGCTTGAATTACTGTTGAAAAATAAATATTCTTATAGTTTTGTCTTTATTTATTATCAGGGGATAGCGCGAACGCAGTCTCCCACTACCAAAAATTACGTACTCGAGTTACCCACATTTGGGGTAATCGCAAAGGTCAGCCAAACCGAAGTGCAATGGAAAGGCCTCACTCTGGGGGAACCGCCTACGTGATCACGGTATCCCCTGTACCAGGTAAGTATGCTTGACTTCGGCCAGCTCCACAGAGCCATCGTGACACAGTGCAAGCAATTTAGGCTTCAGAGACGTGTTGTTGATTTTATGTAAACATGCATTACCACGACACAATTATTCAACAAATGACATTAAATTAATTAATTATGTAATTTTAAATTATTTCAAAGCAAAAATACATTTTTGAAGAAGCAAATAATTAATATTATAGAAACGTGTAATTCTCTGTCTGTCACTGAAACAACAGCTATATCTTGCCACATATTCACAAGCAGGCTTGAATTACTGTTGAAAAATAAATATTCTTATAGTTTTGTCTTTATTTATTATCAGGGGATAGCGCGAACGCAGTCCCCCACTACCAAAAATTACGTACTCGAGTTACCCACATTTGGGGTAATCGCAAAGGTCAGCCAAACCGAAGTGCAATGGAAAGGCCTCACTCTGGGGGAACCGCCTACGTGATCACGGTATCCCCTGTACCAGGTAAGTATGCTTGACTTCGGCCAGCTCCACAGAGCCATCGTGACACAGTGCAAGCAAATTAGGCTTCAGAGACGTGTTGTTGATTTTATGTAAACATGCATTACCACGACACAATTATTCAACAAATGACATTAAATTAATTAATTATGTAATTTTAAATTATTTCAAAGCAAAAATACATTTTTGAAGAAGCAAAAAATTAATATTATAGAAACGTGTAATTCTCTGTCTGTCACTGAAACAACAGCTATATCTTGCCACATATTCACAAGCAGGCTTGAATTACTGTTGAAAAATAAATATTCTTATAGTTTTGTCTTTATTTATTATCAGGGGATAGCGCGAACGCAGTCCCCCACTACCAAAAATTACGTACTCGAGTTACCCACATTTGGGGTAATCGCAAAGGTCAGCCAAACCGAAGTGCAATGGAAAGGCCTCACTCTGGGGGAACCGCCTACGTGATCACGGTATCCCCTGTACCAGGTAAGTATGCTTGACTTCGGCCAGCTCCACAGAGCCATCGTGACACAGTGCAAGCAAATTAGGCTTCAGAGACGTGTTGTTGATTTTATGTAAACATGCATTACCACGACACAATTATTCAACAAATGACATTAAATTAATTAATTATGTAATTTTAAATTATTTCAAAGCAAAAATACATTTTTGAAGAAGCAAATAATTAATATTATAGAAACGTGTAATTCTCTGTCTGTCACTGAAACAACAGCTATATCTTGCCACATATTCACAAGCAGGCTTGAATTACTGTTGAAAAATAAATATTCTTATAGTTTTGTCTTTATTTATTATCAGGGGATAGCGCGAACGCAGTCCCCCACTACCAAAAATTACGTACTCGAGTTACCCACATTTGGGGTAATCGCAAAGGTCAGCCAAACCGAAGTGCAATGGAAAGGCCTCACTCTGGGGGAACCGCCTACGTGATCACGGTATCCCCTGTACCAGGTAAGTATGCTTGACTTCGGCCAGCTCCACAGAGCCATCGTGACACAGTGCAAGCAAATTAGGCTTCAGAGACGTGTTGTTGATTTTATGTAAACATGCATTACCACGACACAATTATTCAACAAATGACATTAAATTAATTAATTATGTAATTTTAAATTATTTCAAAGCAAAAATACATTTTTGAAGAAGCAAAAAATTAATATCATAGAAACGTGTAATTCTCTGTCTGTCACTGAAACAACAGCTATATCTTGCCACATATTCACAAGCAGGCTTGAATTACTGTTGAAAAATAAATATTCTTATAGTTTTGTCTTTATTTATTATCAGGGGATAGCGCGAACGCAGTCCCCCACTACCAAAAATTACGTACTCGAGTTACCCACATTTGGGGTAATCGCAAAGGTCAGCCAAACCGAAGTGCAATGGAAAGGCCTCACTCTGGGGGAACCGCCTACGTGATCACGGTATCCCCTGTACCAGGTAAGTATGCTTGACTTCGGCCAGCTCCACAGAGCCATCGTGACACAGTGCAAGCAAATTAGGCTTCAGAGACGTGTTGTTGATTTTATGTAAACATGCATTACCACGACACAATTATTCAACAAATGACATTAAATTAATTAATTATGTAATTTTAAATTATTTCAAAGCAAAAATACATTTTTGAAGAAGCAAATAATTAATATTATAGAAACGTGTAATTCTCTGTCTGTCACTGAAACAACAGCTATATCTTGCCACATATTCACAAGCAGGCTTGAATTACTGTTGAAAAATAAATATTCTTATAGTTTTGTCTTTATTTATTATCAGGGGATAGCGCGAACGCAGTCCCCCACTACCAAAAATTACGTACTCGAGTTACCCACATTTGGGGTAATCGCAAAGGTCAGCCAAACCGAAGTGCAATGGAAAGGCCTCACTCTGGGGGAACCGCCTACGTGATCACGGTATCCCCTGTACCAGGTAAGTATGCTTGACTTCGGCCAGCTCCACAGAGCCATCGTGACACAGTGCAAGCAAATTAGGCTTCAGAGACGTGTTGTTGATTTTATGTAAACATGCATTACCACGACACAATTATTCAACAAATGACATTAAATTAATTAATTATGTAATTTTATATTATTTCAAAGCAAAAATACATTTTTGAAGAAGCAAATAATTAATATTATAGAAACGTGTAATTCTCTGTCTGTCACTGAAACAACAGCTATATCTTGCCACATATTCACAAGCAGGCTTGAATTACTGTTGAAAAATAAATATTCTTATAGTTTTGTCTTTATTTATTATCAGGGGATAGCGCGAACGCAGTCCCCCACTACCAAAAATTACGTACTCGAGTTACCCACATTTGGGGTAATCGCAAAGGTCAGCCAAACCGAAGTGCAATGGAAAGGCCTCACTCTGGGGGAACCGCCTACGTGATCACGGTATCCCCTGTACCAGGTAAGTATGCTTGACTTCGGCCAGCTCCACAGAGCCATCGTGACACAGTGCAAGCAAATTAGGCTTCAGAGACGTGTTGTTGATTTTATGTAAACATGCATTACCACGACACAATTATTCAACAAATGACATTAAATTAATTAATTATGTAATTTTAAATTATTTCAAAGCAAAAATACATTTTTGAAGAAGCAAATAATTAATATTATAGAAACGTGTAATTCTCTGTCTGTCACTGAAACAACAGCTATATCTTGCCACATATTCACAAGCAGGCTTGAATTACTGTTGAAAAATAAATATTCTTATAGTTTTGTCTTTATTTATTATCAGGGGATAGCGCGAGCGCAGTCCCCCACTACCAAAAATTACGTACTCGAGTTACCCACATTTGGGGTAATCGCAAAGGTCAGCCAAACCGAAGTGCAATGGAAAGGCCTCACTCTGGGGGAACCGCCTACGTGATCACGGTATCCCCTGTACCAGGTAAGTATGCTTGACTTCGGCCAGCTCCACAGAGCCATCGTGACACAGTGCAAGCAAATTAGGCTTCAGAGACGTGTTGTTGATTTTATGTAAACATGCATTACCACGACACAATTATTCAACAAATGACATTAAATTAATTAATTATGTAATTTTAAATTATTTCAAAGCAAAAATACATTTTTGAAGAAGCAAATAATTAATATTATAGAAACGTGTAATTCTCTGTCTGTCACTGAAACAACAGCTATATCTTGCCACATATTCACAAGCAGGCTTGAATTACTGTTGAAAAATAAATATTCTTATAGTTTTGTCTTTATTTATTATCAGGGGATAGCGCGAACGCAGTCCCCCACTACCAAAAATTACGTACTCGAGTTACCCACATTTGAGGTAATCGCAAAGGTCAGCCAAACCGAAGTGCAATGGAAAGGCCTCACTCTGGGGGAACCGCCTACGTGATCACGGTATCCCCTGTACCAGGTAAGTATGCTTGACTTCGGCCAGCTCCACAGAGCCATCGTGACACAGTGCAAGCAAATTAGGCTTCAGAGACGTGTTGTTGATTTTATGTAAACATGCATTACCACGACACAATCATTCAACAAATGACATTAAATTAATTAATTATGTAATTTTAAATTATTTCAAAGCAAAAATACATTTTTGAAGAAGCAAAAAATTAATATTATAGAAACGTGTAATTCTCTGTCTGTCACTGAAACAACAGCTATATCTTGCCACATATTCACAAGCAGGCTTGAATTACTGTTGAAAAATAAATATTCTAATAGTTTTGTCTTTATTTATTATCAGGGGATAGCGCGAACGCAGTCCCCCACTACCAAAAATTACGTACTCGAGTTACCCACATTTGGGGTAATCGCAAAGGTCAGCCAAACCGAAGTGCAATGGAAAGGCCTCACTCTGGGGGAACCGCCTTTGTGATCACGGTATCCCCTGTACCAGGTAAGTATGCTTGACTTCGGCCAGCTCCACAGAGCCATCGTGACACAGTGCAAGCAAATTAGGCTTCAGAGACGTGTTGTTGATTTTATGTAAACATGCATTACCACGACACAATTATTCAACAAATGACATTAAATTAATTAATTATGTAATTTTAAATTATTTCAAAGCAAAAATACATTTTTGAAGAAGCAAATAATTAATATTATAGAAACGTGTAATTCTCTGTCTGTCACTGAAACAACAGCTATATCTTGCCACATATTCACAAGCAGGCTTGAATTACTGTTGAAAAATAAATATTCTTATAGTTTTGTCTTTATTTATTATCAGGGGATAGCGCGAACGCAGTCCCCCACTACCAAAAATTACGTACTCGAGTTACCCACATTTGGGGTAATCGCAAAGGTCAGCCAAACCGAAGTGCAATGGAAAGGCCTCACTCTGGGGGAACCGCCTACGTGATCACGGTATCCCCTGTACCAGGTAAGTATGCTTGACTTCGGCCAGCTCCACAGAGCCATCGTGACACAGTGCAAGCAAATTAGGCTTCAGAGACGTGTTGTTGATTTTATGTAAACATGCATTACCACGACACAATTATTCAACAAATGACATTAAATTAATTAATTATGTAATTTTAAATTATTTCAAAGCAAAAATACATTTTTGAAGAAGCAAATAATTAATATTATAGAAACGTGTAATTCTCTGTCTGTCACTGAAACAACAGCTATATCTTGCCACATATTCACAAGCAGGCTTGAATTACTGTTGAAAAATAAATATTCTTATAGTTTTGTCTTTATTTATTATCAGGGGATAGCGCGAACGCAGTCCCCCACTACCAAAAATTACGTACTCGAGTTACCCACATTTGGGGTAATCGCAAAGGTCAGCCAAACCGAAGTGCAATGGAAAGGCCTCACTCTGGGGGAACCGCCTACGTGATCACGGTATCCCCTGTACCAGGTAAGTATGCTTGACTTCGGCCAGCTCCACAGAGCCATCGTGACACAGTGCAAGCAAATTAGGCTTCAGAGACGTGTTGTTGATTTTATGTAAACATGCATTACCACGACACAATTATTCAACAAATGACATTAAATTAATTAATTATGTAATTTTAAATTATTTCAAAGCAAAAATACATTTTTGAAGAAGCAAATAATTAATATTATAGAAACGTGTAATTCTCTGTCTGTCACTGAAACAACAGCTATATCTTGCCACATATTCACAAGCAGGCTTGAATTACTGTTGAAAAATAAATATTCTTATAGTTTTGTCTTTATTTATTATCAGGGGATAGCGCGAGCGCAGTCCCCCACTACCAAAAATTACGTACTCGAGTTACCCACATTTGGGGTAATCGCAAAGGTCAGCCAAACCGAAGTGCAATGGAAAGGCCTCACTCTGGGGGAACCGCCTACGTGATCACGGTATCCCCTGTACCAGGTAAGTATGCTTGACTTCGGCCAGCTCCACAGAGCCATCGTGACACAGTGCAAGCAAATTAGGCTTCAGAGACGTGTTGTTGATTTTATGTAAACATGCATTACCACGACACAATTATTCAACAAATGACATTAAATTAATTAATTATGTAATTTTAAATTATTTCAAAGCAAAAATACATTTTTGAAGAAGCAAATAATTAATATTATAGAAACGTGTAATTCTCTGTCTGTCACTGAAACAACAGCTATATCTTGCCACATATTCACAAGCAGGCTTGAATTACTGTTGAAAAATAAATATTCTTATAGTTTTGTCTTTATTTATTATCAGGGGATAGCGCGAACGCAGTCCCCCACTACCAAAAATTACGTACTCGAGTTACCCACATTTGAGGTAATCGCAAAGGTCAGCCAAACCGAAGTGCAATGGAAAGGCCTCACTCTGGGGGAACCGCCTACGTGATCACGGTATCCCCTGTACCAGGTAAGTATGCTTGACTTCGGCCAGCTCCACAGAGCCATCGTGACACAGTGCAAGCAAATTAGGCTTCAGAGACGTGTTGTTGATTTTATGTAAACATGCATTACCACGACACAATTATTCAACAAATGACATTAAATTAATTAATTATGTAATTTTAAATTATTTCAAAGCAAAAATACATTTTTGAAGAAGCAAAAAATTAATATTATAGAAACGTGTAATTCTCTGTCTGTCACTGAAACAACAGCTATATCTTGCCACATATTCACAAGCAGGCTTGAATTACTGTTGAAAAATAAATATTCTTATAGTTTTGTCTTTATTTATTATCAGGGGATAGCGCGAACGCAGTCCCCCACTACCAAAAATTACGTACTCGAGTTACCCACATTTGGGGTAATCGCAAAAGTCAGCCAAACCGAAGTGCAATGGAAAGGCCTCACTCTGGGGGAACCGCCTACGTGATCACGGTATCCCCTGTACCAGGTAAGTATGCTTGACTTCGGCCAGCTCCACAGAGCCATCGTGACACAGTGCAAGCAAATTAGGCTTCAGAGACGTGTTGTTGATTTTATGTAAACATGCATTACCACGACACAATTATTCAACAAATGACATTAAATTAATTAATTATGTAATTTTAAATTATTTCAAAGCAAAAATACATTTTTGAAGAAGCAAATAATTAATATTATAGAAACGTGTAATTCTCTGTCTGTCACTGAAACAACAGCTATATCTTGCCACATATTCACAAGCAGGCTTGAATTACTGTTGAAAAATAAATATTCTTATAGTTTTGTCTTTATTTATTATCAGGGGATAGCGCGAACGCAGTCCCCCACTACCAAAAATTACGTACTCGAGTTACCCACATTTGGGGTAATCGCAAAGGTCAGCCAAACCGAAGTGCAATGGAAAGGCCTCACTCTGGGGGAACCGCCTACGTGATCACGGTATCCCCTGTACCAGGTAAGTATGCTTGACTTCGGCCAGCTCCACAGAGCCATCGTGACACAGTGCAAGCAAATTAGGCTTCAGAGACGTGTTGTTGATTTTATGTAAACATGCATTACCACGACACAATTATTCAACAAATGACATTAAATTAATTAATTATGTAATTTTAAATTATTTCAAAGCAAAAATACATTTTTGAAGAAGCAAAAAATTAATATTATAGAAACGTGTAATTCTCTGTCTGTCACTGAAACAACAGCTATATCTTGCCACATATTCACAAGCAGGCTTGAATTACTGTTGAAAAATAAATATTCTTATAGTTTTGTCTTTATTTATTATCAGGGGATAGCGCGAACGCAGTCCCCCACTACCAAAAATTACGTACTCGAGTTACCCACATTTGGGGTAATCGCAAAGGTCAGCCAAACCGAAGTGCAATGGAAAGGCCTCACTCTGGGGGAACCGCCTACGTGATCACGGTATCCCCTGTACCAGGTAAGTATGCTTGACTTCGGCCAGCTCCACAGAGCCATCGTGACACAGTGCAAGCAAATTAGGCTTCAGAGACGTGTTGTTGATTTTATGTAAACATGCATTACCACGACACAATTATTCAACAAATGACATTAAATTAATTAATTATGTAATTTTAAATTATTTCAAAGCAAAAATACATTTTTGAAGAAGCAAATAATTAATATTATAGAAACGTGTAATTCTCTGTCTGTCACTGAAACAACAGCTATATCTTGCCACATATTCACAAGCAGTCTTGAATTACTGTTGAAAAATAAATATTCTTATAGTTTTGTCTTTATTTATTATCAGGGGATAGCGCGAACGCAGTCCCCCACTACCAAAAATTACGTACTCGAGTTACCCACATTTGGGGTAATCGCAAAGGTCAGCCAAACCGAAGTGCAATGGAAAGGCCTCACTCTGGGGGAACCGCCTACGTGATCACGGTATCCCCTGTACCAGGTAAGTATGCTTGACTTCGGCCAGCTCCACAGAGCCATCGTGACACAGTGCAAGCAAATTAGGCTTCAGAGACGTGTTGTTGATTTTATGTAAACATGCATTACCACGACACAATTATTCAACAAATGACATTAAATTAATTAATTATGTAATTTTAAATTATTTCAAAGCAAAAATACAAATTTGAAGAAGCAAATAATTAATATTATAGAAACGTGTAATTCTCTGTCTGTCACTGAAACAACAGCTATATCTTGCCACATATTCACAAGCAGGCTTGAATTACTGTTGAAAAATAAATATTCTTATAGTTTTGTCTTTATTTATTATCAGGGGATAGCGCGAACGCAGTCCCCCACTACCAAAAATTACGTACTCGAGTTACCCACATTTGGGGTAATCGCAAAGGTCAGCCAAACCGAAGTGCAATGGAAAGGCCTCACTCTGGGGGAACCGCCTACGTGATCACGGTATCCCCTGTACCAGGTAAGTATGCTTGACTTCGGCCAGCTCCACAGAGCCATCGTGACACAGTGCAAGCAAATTAGGCTTCAGAGACGTGTTGTTGATTTTATGTAAACATGCATTACCACGACACAATTATTCAACAAATGACATTAAATTAATTAATTATGTAATTTTAAATTATTTCAAAGCAAAAATACATTTTTGAAGAAGCAAAAAATTAATATTATAGAAACGTGTAATTCTCTGTCTGTCACTGAAACAACAGCTATATCTTGCCACATATTCACAAGCAGGCTTGAATTACTGTTGAAAAATAAATATTCTTATAGTTTTGTCTTTATTTATTATCAGGGGATAGCGCGAACGCAGTCCCCCACTACCAAAAATTACGTACTCGAGTTACCCACATTTGGGGTAATCGCAAAGGTCAGCCAAACCGAAGTGCAATGGAAAGGCCTCACTCTGGGGGAACCGCCTACGTGATCACGGTATCCCCTGTACCAGGTAAGTATGCTTGACTTCGGCCAGCTCCACAGAGCCATCGTGACACAGTGCAAGCAAATTAGGCTTCAGAGACGTGTTGTTGATTTTATGTAAACATGCATTACCACGACACAATTATTCAACAAATGACATTAAATTAATTAATTATGTAATTTTAAATTATTTCAAAGCAAAAATACATTTTTGAAGAAGCAAATAATTAATATTATAGAAACGTGTAATTCTCTGTCTGTCACTGAAACAACAGCTATATCTTGCCACATATTCACAAGCAGGCTTGAATTACTGTTGAAAAATAAATATTCTTATAGTTTTGTCTTTATTTATTATCAGGGGATAGCGCGAACGCAGTCCCCCACTACCAAAAATTACGTACTCGAGTTACCCACATTTGGGGTAATCGCAAAGGTCAGCCAAACCGAAGTGCAATGGAAAGGCCTCACTCTGGGGGAACCGCCTACGTGATCACGGTATCCCCTGTACCAGGTAAGTATGCTTGACTTCGGCCAGCTCCACAGAGCCATCGTGACACAGTGCAAGCAAATTAGGCTTCAGAGACGTGTTGTTGATTTTATGTAAACATGCATTACCACGACACAATTATTCAACAAATGACATTAAATTAATTAATTATGTAATTTTAAATTATTTCAAAGCAAAAATACATTTTTGAAGAAGCAAAAAATTAATATTATAGAAACGTGTAATTCTCTGTCTGTCACTGAAACAACAGCTATATCTTGCCACATATTCACAAGCAGGCTTGAATTACTGTTGAAAAATAAATATTCTTATAGTTTTGTCTTTATTTATTATCAGGGGATAGCGGGAACGCAGTCCCCCACTACCAAAAATTACGTACTCGAGTTACCCACATTTGGGGTAATCGCAAAGGTCAGCCAAACCGAAGTGCAATGGAAAGGCCTCACTCTGGGGGAACCGCCTACGTGATCACGGTATCCCCTGTACCAGGTAAGTATGCTTGACTTCGGCCAGCTCCACAGAGCCATCGTGACACAGTGCAAGCAAATTAGGCTTCAGAGACGTGTTGTTGATTTTATGTAAACATGCATTACCACGACACAATTATTCAACAAATGACATTAAATTAATTAATTATGTAATTTTAAATTATTTCAAAGCAAAAATACATTTTTGAAGAAGCAAATAATTAATATTATAGAAACGTGTAATTCTCTGTCTGTCACTGAAACAACAGCTATATCTTGCCACATATTCACAAGCAGGCTTGAATTACTGTTGAAAAATAAATATTCTTATAGTTTTGTCTTTATTTATTATCAGGGGATAGCGCGAACGCAGTCCCCCACTAACAAAAATTACGTACTCGAGTTACCCACATTTGGGGTAATCGCAAAGGTCAGCCAAACCGAAGTGCAATGGAAAGGCCTCACTCTGGGGGAACCGCCTACGTGATCACGGTATCCCCTGTACCAGGTAAGTATGCTTGACTTCGGCCAGCTCCACAGAGCCATCGTGACACAGTGCAAGCAAATTAGGCTTCAGAGACGTGTTGTTGATTTTATGTAAACATGCATTACCACGACACAATTATTCAACAAATGACATTAAATTAATTAATTATGTAATTTTAAATTATTTCAAAGCAAAAATACATTTTTGAAGAAGCAAATAATTAATATTATAGAAACGTGTAATTCTCTGTCTGTCACTGAAACAACAGCTATATCTTGCCACATATTCACAAGCAGGCTTGAATTACTGTTGAAAAATAAATATTCTTATAGTTTTGTCTTTATTTATTATCAGGGGATAGCGCGAACGCAGTCCCCCACTACCAAAAATTACGTACTCGAGTTACCCACATTTGGGGTAATCGCAAAGGTCAGCCAAACCGAAGTGCAATGGAAAGGCCTCACTCTGGGGGAACCGCCTACGTGATCACGGTATCCCCTGTACCAGGTAAGTATGCTTGACTTCGGCCAGCTCCACAGAGCCATCGTGACACAGTGCAAGCAAATTAGGCTTCAGAGACGTGTTGTTGATTTTATGTAAACATGCATTACCACGACACAATTATTCAACAAATGACATTAAATTAATTAATTATGTAATTTTAAATTATTTCAAAGCAAAAATACATTTTTGAAGAAGCAAATAATTAATATTATAGAAACGTGTAATTCTCTGTCTGTCACTGAAACAACAGCTATATCTTGCCACATATTCACAAGCAGGCTTGAATTACTGTTGAAAAATAAATATTCTTATAGTTTTGTCTTTATTTCTTATCAGGGGATAGCGCGAACGCAGTCCCCCACTACCAAAAATTACGTACTCGAGTTACCCACATTTGGGGTAATCGCAAAGGTCAGCCAAACCGAAGTGCAATGGAAAGGCCTCACTCTGGGGGAACCGCCTACGTGATCACGGTATCCCCTGTACCAGGTAAGTATGCTTGACTTCGGCCAGCTCCACAGAGCCATCGTGACACAGTGCAAGCAAATTAGGCTTCAGAGACGTGTTGTTGATTTTATGTAAACATGCATTACCACGACACAATTATTCAACAAATGACATTAAATTAATTAATTATGTAATTTTAAATTATTTCAAAGCAAAAATACATTTTTGAAGAAGCAAATAATTAATATTATAGAAACGTGTAATTCTCTGTCTGTCACTGAAACAACAGCTATATCTTGCCACATATTCACAAGCAGGCTTGAATTACTGTTGAAAAATAAATATTCTTATAGTTTTGTCTTTATTTATTATCAGGGGATAGCGCGAACGCAGTCCCCCACTAACAAAAATTACGTACTCGAGTTACCCACATTTGGGGTAATCGCAAAGGTCAGCCAAACCGAAGTGCAATGGAAAGGCCTCACTCTGGGGGAACCGCCTACGTGATCACGGTATCCCCTGTACCAGGTAAGTATGCTTGACTTCGGCCAGCTCCACAGAGCCATCGTGACACAGTGCAAGCAAATTAGGCTTCAGAGACGTGTTGTTGATTTTATGTAAACATGCATTACCACGACACAATTATTCAACAAATGACATTAAATTAATTAATTATGTAATTTTAAATTATTTCAAAGCAAAAATACATTTTTGAAGAAGCAAATAATTAATATTATAGAAACGTGTAATTCTCTGTCTGTCACTGAAACAACAGCTATATCTTGCCACATATTCACAAGCAGGCTTGAATTACGGTTGAAAAATAAATATTCTTATAGTTTTGTCTTTATTTATTATCAGGGGATAGCGCGAACGCAGTCCCCCACTACCAAAAATTACGTACTCGAGTTACCCACATTTGGGGTAATCGCAAAGGTCAGCCAAACCGAAGTGCAATGGAAAGGCCTCACTCTGGGGGAACCGCCTACGTGATCACGGTATCCCCTGTACCAGGTAAGTATGCTTGACTTCGGCCAGCTCCACAGAGCCATCGTGACACAGTGCAAGCAAATTAGGCTTCAGAGACGTGTTGTTGATTTTATGTAAACATGCATTACCACGACACAATTATTCAACAAATGACATTAAATTAATTAATTATGTAATTTTAAATTATTTCAAAGCAAAAATACATTTTTGAAGAAGCAAAAAATTAATATTATAGAAACGTGTAATTCTCTGTCTGTCACTGAAACAACAGCTATATCTTGCCACATATTCACAAGCAGGCTTGAATTACTGTTGAAAAATAAATATTCTTATAGTTTTGTCTTTATTTATTATCAGGGGATAGCGCGAACGCAGTCCCCCACTACCAAAAATTACGTACTCGAGTTACCCACATTTGGGGTAATCGCAAAGGTCAGCCAAACCGAAGTGCAATGGAAAGGCCTCACTCTGGGGGAACCGCCTACGTGATCACGGTATCCCCTGTACCAGGTAAGTATGCTTGACTTCGGCCAGCTCCACAGAGCCATCGTGACACAGTGCAAGCAAATTAGGCTTCAGAGACGTGTTGTTGATTTTATGTAAACATGCATTACCACGACACAATTATTCAACAAATGACATTAAATTAATTAATTATGTAATTTTAAATTATTTCAAAGCAAAAATACATTTTTGAAGAAGCAAATAATTAATATTATAGAAACGTGTAATTCTCTGTCTGTCACTGAAACAACAGCTATATCTTGCCACATATTCACAAGCAGGCTTGAATTACTGTTGAAAAATAAATATTCTTATAGTTTTGTCTTTATTTATTATCAGGGGATAGCGCGAACGCAGTCCCCCACTACCAAAAATTACGTACTCGAGTTACCCACATTTGGGGTAATCGCAAAGGTCAGCCAAACCGAAGTGCAATGGAAAGGCCTCACTCTGGGGGAACCGCCTACGTGATCACGGTATCCCCTGTACCAGGTAAGTATGCTTGACTTCGGCCAGCTCCACAGAGCCATCGTGACACAGTGCAAGCAAATTAGGCTTCAGAGACGTGTTGTTGATTTTATGTAAACATGCATTACCACGACACAATTATTCAACAAATGACATTAAATTAATTAATTATGTAATTTTAAATTATTTCAAAGCAAAAATACATTTTTGAAGAAGCAAAAAATTAATATTATAGAAACGTGTAATTCTCTGTCTGTCACTGAAACAACAGCTATATCTTGCCACATATTCACAAGCAGGCTTGAATTACTGTTGAAAAATAAATATTCTTATAGTTTTGTCTTTATTTATTATCAGGGGATAGCGCGAACGCAGTCCCCCACTACCAAAAATTACGTACTCGAGTTACCCACATTTGGGGTAATCGCAAAGGTCAGCCAAACCGAAGTGCAATGGAAAGGCCTCACTCTGGGGGAACCGCCTACGTGATCACGGTATCCCCTGTACCAGGTAAGTATGCTTGACTTCGGCCAGCTCCACAGAGCCATCGTGACACAGTGCAAGCAAATTAGGCTTCAGAGACGTGTTGTTGATTTTATGTAAACATGCATTACCACGACACAATTATTCAACAAATGACATTAAATTAATTAATTATGTAATTTTAAATTATTTCAAAGCAAAAATACATTTTTGAAGAAGCAAAAAATTAATATTATTGAAACGTGTAATTCTCTGTCTGTCACTGAAACAACAGCTATATCTTGCCACATATTCACAAGCAGGCTTGAATTACTGTTGAAAAATAAATATTCTTATAGTTTTGTCTTTATTTATTATCAGGGGATAGCGCGAACGCAGTCCCCCACTACCAAAAATTACGTACTCGAGTTACCCACATTTGGGGTAATCGCAAAGGTCAGCCAAACCGAAGTGCAATGGAAAGGCCTCACTCTGGGGGAACCGCCTACGTGATCACGGTATCCCCTGTACCAGGTAAGTATGCTTGACTTCGGCCAGCTCCACAGAGCCATCGTGACACAGTGCAAGCAAATTAGGCTTCAGAGACGTGTTGTTGATTTTATGTAAACATGCATTACCACGACACAATTATTCAACAAATGACATTAAATTAATTAATTATGTAATTTTAAATTATTTCAAAGCAAAAATACATTTTTGAAGAAGCAAAAAATTAATATTATAGAAACGTGTAATTCTCTGTCTGTCACTGAAACAACAGCTATATCTTGCCACATATTCACAAGCAGGCTTGAATTACTGTTGAAAAATAAATATTCTTATAGTTTTGTCTTTATTTATTATCAGGGGATAGCGCGAACGCAGTCCCCCACTACCAAAAATTACGTACTCGAGTTACCCACATTTGGGGTAATCGCAAAGGTCAGCCAAACCGAAGTGCAATGGAAAGGCCTCACTCTGGGGGAACCGCCTACGTGATCACGGTATCCCCTGTACCAGGTAAGTATGCTTGACTTCGGCCAGCTCCACAGAGCCATCGTGACACAGTGCAAGCAAATTAGGCTTCAGAGACGTGTTGTTGATTTTATGTAAACATGCATTACCACGACACAATTATTCAACAAATGACATTAAATTAATTAATTATGTAATTTTAAATTATTTCAAAGCAAAAATACATTTTTGAAGAAGCAAATAATTAATATTATAGAAACGTGTAATTCTCTGTCTGTCACTGAAACAACAGCTATATCTTGCCACATATTCACAAGCAGGCTTGAATTACTGTTGAAAAATAAATATTCTTATAGTTTTGTCTTTATTTATTATCAGGGGATAGCGCGAACGCAGTCCCCCACTACCAAAAATTACGTACTCGAGTTACCCACATTTGGGGTAATCGCAAAGGTCAGCCAAACCGAAGTGCAATGGAAAGGCCTCACTCTGGGGGAACCGCCTACGTGATCACGGTATCCCCTGTACCAGGTAAGTATGCTTGACTTCGGCCAGCTCCACAGAGCCATCGTGACACAGTGCAAGCAAATTAGGCTTCAGAGACGTGTTGTTGATTTTATGTAAACATGCATTACCACGACGCAATTATTCAACAAATGACATTAAATTAATTAATTATGTAATTTTAAATTATTTCAAAGCAAAAATACATTTTTGAAGAAGCAAATAATTAATATTATAGAAACGTGTAATTCTCTGTCTGTCACTGAAACAACAGCTATATCTTGCCACATATTCACAAGCAGGCTTGAATTACTGTTGAAAAATAAATATTCTTATAGTTTTGTCTTTATTTATTATCAGGGGATAGCGCGAACGCAGTCCCCCACTACCAAAAATTACGTACTCGAGTTACCCACATTTGGGGTAATCGCAAAGGTCAGCCAAACCGAAGTGCAATGGAAAGGCCTCACTCTGGGGGAACCGCCTACGTGATCACGGTATCCCCTGTACCAGGTAAGTATGCTTGACTTCGGCCAGCTCCACAGAGCCATCGTGACACAGTGCAAGCAAATTAGGCTTCAGAGACGTGTTGTTGATTTTATGTAAACATGCATTACCACGACACAATTATTCAACAAATGACATTAAATTAATTAATTATGTAATTTTAAATTATTTCAAAGCAAAAATACATTTTTGAAGAAGCAAATAATTAATATTATAGAAACGTGTAATTCTCTGTCTGTCACTGAAACAACAGCTATATCTTGCCACATATTCACAAGCAGGCTTGAATTACTGTTGAAAAATAAATATTCTTATAGTTTTGTCTTTATTTATTATCAGGGGATAGCGCGAACGCAGTCCCCCACTACCAAAAATTACGTACTCGAGTTACCCACATTTGGGGTAATCGCAAAGGTCAGCCAAACCGAAGTGCAATGGAAAGGCCTCACTCTGGGGGAGCCGCCTACGTGATCACGGTATCCCCTGTACCAGGTAAGTATGCTTGACTTCGGCCAGCTCCACAGAGCCATCGTGACACAGTGCAAGCAAATTAGGCTTCAGAGACGTGTTGTTGATTTTATGTAAACATGCATTACCACGACACAATCATTCAACAAATGACATTAAATTAATTAATTATGTAATTTTAAATTATTTCAAAGCAAAAATACATTTTTGAAGAAGCAAAAAATTAATATTATAGAAACGTGTAATTCTCTGTCTGTCACTGAAACAACAGCTATATCTTGCCACATATTCACAAGCAGGCTTGAATTACTGTTAAAAAATAAATATTCTTATAGTTTTGTCTTTATTTATTATCAGGGGATAGAGCGAACGCAGTCACCCACTACCAAAAATTACGTACTCGAGTTACCCACATTTGGGGTAATCGCAAAGGTCAGCCAAACCGAAGTGCAATGGAAAGGCCTCACTCTGGGGGAACCGCCTACGTGATCACGGTATCCCCTGTACCAGGTAAGTATGCTTGACTTCGGCCAGCTCCACAGAGCCATCGTGACACAGTGCAAGCAAATTAGGCTTCAGAGACGTGTTGTTGATTTTATGTAAACATGCATTACCACGACACAATTATTCAACAAATGACATTAAATTAATTAATTATGTAATTTTAAATTATTTCAAAGCAAAAATACATTTTTGAAGAAGCAAATAATTAATATTATAGAAACGTGTAATTCTCTGTCTGTCACTGAAACAACAGCTATATCTTGCCACATATTCACAAGCAGGCTTGAATTACTGTTGAAAAATAAATATTCTTATAGTTTTGTCTTTATTTATTATCAGGGGATAGCGCGAACGCAGTCCCCCACTACCAAAAATTACGTACTCGAGTTACCCACATTTGGGGTAATCGCAAAGGTCAGCCAAACCGAAGTGCAATGGAAAGGCCTCACTCTGGGGGAACCGCCTACGTGATCACGGTATCCCCTGTACCAGGTAAGTATGCTTGACTTCGGCCAGCTCCACAGAGCCATCGTGACACAGTGCAAGCAAATTAGGCTTCAGAGACGTGTTGTTGATTTTATGTAAACATGCATTACCACGACACAATTATTCAACAAATGACATTAAATTAATTAATTATGTAATTTTAAATTATTTCAAAGCAAAAATACATTTTTGAAGAAGCAAAAAATTAATATTATAGAAACGTGTAATTCTCTGTCTGTCACTGAAACAACAGCTATATCTTGCCACATATTCACAAGCAGGCTTGAATTACTGTTGAAAAATAAATATTCTTATAGTTTTGTCTTTATTTATTATCAGGGGATAGCGCGAACGCAGTCCCCCACTACCAAAAATTACGTACTCGAGTTACCCACATTTGGGGTAAACGCAAAGGTCAGCCAAACCGAAGTGCAATGGAAAGGCCTCACTCTGGGGGAACCGCCTACGTGATCACGGTATCCCCTGTACCAGGTAAGTATGCTTGACTTCGGCCAGCTCCACAGAGCCATCGTGACACAGTGCAAGCAAATTAGGCTTCAGAGACGTGTTGTTGATTTTATGTAAACATGCATTACCACGACACAATTATTCAACAAATGACAATAAATTAATTAATTATGTAATTTTAAATTATTTCAAAGCAAAAATACATTTTTGAAGAAGCAAATAATTAATATTATAGAAACGTGTAATTCTCTGTCTGTCACTGAAACAACAGCTATATCTTGCCACATATTCACAAGCAGGCTTGAATTACTGTTGAAAAATAAATATTCTTATAGTTTTGTCTTTATTTATTATCAGGGGATAGCGCGAACGCAGTCCCCCACTACCAAAAATTACGTACTCGAGTTACCCACATTTGGGGTAATCGCAAAGGTCAGCCAAACCGAAGTGCAATGGAAAGGCCTCACTCTGGGGGAACCGCCTACGTGATCACGGTATCCCCTGTACCAGGTAAGTATGCTTGACTTCGGCCAGCTCCACAGAGCCATCGTGACACAGTGCAAGCAAATTAGGCTTCAGAGACGTGTTGTTGATTTTATGTAAACATGCATTACCACGACACAATTATTCAACAAATGACATTAAATTAATTAATTATGTAATTTTAAATTATTTCAAAGCAAAAATACATTTTTGAAGAAGCAAATAATTAATATTATAGAAACGTGTAATTCTCTGTCTGTCACTGAAACAACAGCTATATCTTGCCACATATTCACAAGCAGGCTTGAATTACTGTTGAAAAATAAATATTCTTATAGTTTTGTCTTTATTTATTATCAGGGGATAGCGCGAACGCAGTCCCCCACTACCAAAAATTACGTACTCGAGTTACCCACATTTGGGGTAATCGCAAAGGTCAGCCAAACCGAAGTGCAATGGAAAGGCCTCACTCTGGGGGAACCGCCTACGTGATCACGGTATCCCCTGTACCAGGTAAGTATGCTTGACTTCGGCCAGCTCCACAGAGCCATCGTGACACAGTGCAAGCAAATTAGGCTTCAGAGACGTGTTGTTGATTTTATGTAAACATGCATTACCACGACACAATTATTCAACAAATGACATTAAATTAATTAATTATGTAATTTTAAAGTATTTCAAAGCAAAAATACATTTTTGAAGAAGCAAAAAATTAATATTATAGAAACGTGTAATTCTCTGTCTGTCACTGAAACAACAGCTATATCTTGCCACATATTCACAAGCAGGCTTGAATTACTGTTGAAAAATAAATATTCTTATAGTTTTGTCTTTATTTATTATCAGGGGATAGCGCGAACGCAGTCCCCCACTACCAAAAATTACGTACTCGAGTTACCCACATTTGGGGTAATCGCAAAGGTCAGCCAAACCAAAGTGCAATGGAAAGGCCTCACTCTGGGGGAACCGCCTACGTGATCACGGTATCCCCTGTACCAGGTAAGTATGCTTGACTTCGGCCAGCTCCACAGAGCCATCGTGACACAGTGCAAGCAAATTAGGCTTCAGAGACGTGTTGTTGATTTTATGTAAACATGCATTACCACGACACAATTATTCAACAAATGACATTAAATTAATTAATTATGTAATTTTAAATTATTTCAAAGCAAAAATACATTTTTGAAGAAGCAAATAATTAATATTATAGAAACGTGTAATTCTCTGTCTGTCACTGAAACAACAGCTATATCTTGCCACATATTCACAAGCAGGCTTGAATTACTGTTGAAAAATAAATATTCTTATAGTTTTGTCTTTATTTATTATCAGGGGATAGCGCGAACGCAGTCCCCCACTACCAAAAATTACGTACTCGAGTTACCCACATTTGGGGTAATCGCAAAGGTCAGCCAAACCGAAGTGCAATGGAAAGGCCTCACTCTGGGGGAACCGCCTACGTGATCACGGTATCCCCTGTACCAGGTAAGTATGCTTGACTTCGGCCAGCTCCACAGAGCCATCGTGACACAGTGCAAGCAAATTAGGCTTCAGAGACGTGTTGTTGATTTTATGTAAACATGCATTACCACGACACAATTATTCAACAAATGACATTAAATTAATTAATTATGTAATTTTAAATTATTTCAAAGCAAAAATACATTTTTGAAGAAGCAAAAAATTAATATTATAGAAACGTGTAATTCTCTGTCTGTCACTGAAACAACAGCTATATCTTGCCACATATTCACAAGCAGGCTTGAATTACTGTTGAAAAATAAATATTCTTATAGTTTTGTCTTTATTTATTATCAGGGGATAGCGCAAACGCAGTCCCCCACTACCAAAAATTACGTACTCGAGTTACCCACATTTGGGGTAATCGCAAAGGTCAGCCAAACCGAAGTGCAATGGAAAGGCCTCACTCTGGGGGAACCGCCTACGTGATCACGGTATCCCCTGTACCAGGTAAGTATGCTTGACTTCGGCCAGCTCCACAGAGCCATCGTGACACAGTGCAAGCAAATTAGGCTTCAGAGACGTGTTGTTGATTTTATGTAAACATGCATTACCACGACACAATTATTCAACAAATGACATTAAATTAATTAATTATGTAATTTTAAATTATTTCAAAGCAAAAATACATTTTTGAAGAAGCAAATAATTAATATTATAGAAACGTGTAATTCTCTGTCTGTCACTGAAACAACAGCTATATCTTGCCACATATTCACAAGCAGGCTTGAATTACTGTTGAAAAATAAATATTCTTATAGTTTTGTCTTTATTTATTATCAGGGGATAGCGCGAACGCAGTCCCCCACTACCAAAAATTACGTACTCGAGTTACCCACATTTGGGGTAATCGCAAAGGTCAGCCAAACCGAAGTGCAATGGAAAGGCCTCACTCTGGGGGAACCGCCTACGTGATCACGGTATCCCCTGTACCAGGTAAGTATGCTTGACTTCGGCCAGCTCCACAGAGCCATCGTGACACAGTGCAAGCAAATTAGGCTTCAGAGACGTGTTGTTGATTTTATGTAAACATGCATTACCACGACACAATTATTCAACAAATGACATTAAATTAATTAATTATGTAATTTTAAATTATTTCAAAGCAAAAATACATTTTTGAAGAAGCAAATAATTAATATTATAGAAACGTGTAATTCTCTGTCTGTCACTGAAACAACAGCTATATCTTGCCACATATTCACAAGCAGGCTTGAATTACTGTTGAAAAATAAATATTCTTATAGTTTTGTCTTTATTTATTATCAGGGGATAGCGCGAACGCAGTCCCCCACTACCAAAAATTACGTACTCGAGTTACCCACATTTGGGGTAATCGCAAAGGTCAGCCAAACCGAAGTGCAATGGAAAGGCCTCACTCTGGGGGAACCGCCTACGTGATCACGGTATCCCCTGTACCAGGTAAGTATGCTTGACTTCGGCCAGCTCCACAGAGCCATCGTGACACAGTGCAAGCAAATTAGGCTTCAGAGACGTGTTGTTGATTTTATGTAAACATGCATTACCACGACACAATTATTCAACAAATGACATTAAATTAATTAATTATGTAATTTTAAATTATTTCAAAGCAAAAATACATTTTTGAAGAAGCGAATAATTAATATTATAGAAACGTGTAATTCTCTGTCTGTCACTGAAACAACAGCTATATCTTGCCACATATTCACAAGCAGGCTTGAATTACTGTTGAAAAATAAATATTCTTATAGTTTTGTCTTTATTTATTATCAGGGGATAGCGCGAACGCAGTCCCCCACTACCAAAAATTACGTACTCGAGTTACCCACATTTGGGGTAATCGCAAAGGTCAGCCAAACCGAAGTGCAATGGAAAGGCCTCACTCTGGGGGAACCGCCTACGTGATCACGGTATCCCCTGTACCAGGTAAGTATGCTTGACTTCGGCCAGCTCCACAGAGCCATCGTGACACAGTGCAAGCAAATTAGGCTTCAGAGACGTGTTGTTGATTTTATGTAGACATGCATTACCACGACACAATTATTCAACAAATGACATTAAATTAATTAATTATGTAATTTTAAATTATTTCAAAGCAAAAATACATTTTTGAAGAAGCAAAAAATTAATATTATAGAAACGTGTAATTCTCTGTCTGTCACTGAAACAACAGCTATATCTTGCCACATATTCACAAGCAGGCTTGAATTACTGTTGAAAAATAAATATTCTTATAGTTTTGTCTTTATTTATTATCAGGGGATAGCGCGAACGCAGTCCCCCACTACCAAAAATTACGTACTCGAGTTACCCACATTTGGGGTAATCGCAAAGGTCAGCCAAACCGAAGTGCAATGGAAAGGCCTCACTCTGGGGGAACCGCCTACGTGATCACGGTATCCCCTGTACCAGGTAAGTATGCTTGACTTCGGCCAGCTCCACAGAGCCATCGTGACACAGTGCAAGCAAATTAGGCTTCAGAGACGTGTTGTTGATTTTATGTAAACATGCATTACCACGACACAATTATTCAACAAATGACATTAAATTAATTAATTATGTAATTTTAAATTATTTCAAAGCAAAAATACATTTTTGAAGAAGCAAATAATTAATATTATAGAAACGTGTAATTCTCTGTCTGTCACTGAAACAACAGCTATATCTTGCCACATATTCACAAGCAGGCTTGAATTACTGTTGAAAAATAAATATTCTTATAGTTTTGTCTTTATTTATTATCAGGGGATAGCGCGAACGCAGTCCCCCACTACCAAAAATTACGTACTCGAGTTACCCACATTTGGGGTAATCGCAAAGGTCAGCCAAACCGAAGTGCAATGGAAAGGCCTCACTCTGGGGGAACCGCCTACGTGATCACGGTATCCCCTGTACCAGGTAAGTATGCTTGACTTCGGCCAGCTCCACAGAGCCATCGTGACACAGTGCAAGCAAATTAGGCTTCAGAGACGTGTTGTTGATTTTATGTAAACATGCATTACCACGACACAATTATTCAACAAATGACATTAAATTAATTAATTATGTAATTTTAAATTATTTCAAAGCAAAAATACATTTTTGAAGAAGCAAATAATTAATATTATAGAAACGTGTAATTCTCTGTCTGTCACTGAAACAACAGCTATATCTTGCCACATATTCACAAGCAGGCTTGAATTACTGTTGAAAAATAAATATTCTTATAGTTTTGTCTTTATTTATTATCAGGGGATAGCGCGAACGCAGTCCCCCACTACCAAAAATTACGTACTCGAGTTACCCACATTTGGGGTAATCGCAAAGGTCAGCCAAACCGAAGTGCAATGGAAAGGCCTCACTCTGGGGGAACCGCCTACGTGATCACGGTATCCCCTGTACCAGGTAAGTATGCTTGACTTCGGCCAGCTCCACAGAGCCATCGTGACACAGTGCAAGCAAATTAGGCTTCAGAGACGTGTTGTTGATTTTATGTAAACATGCATTACCACGACACAATTATTCAACAAATGACATTAAATTAATTAATTATGTAATTTTAAATTATTTCAAAGCAAAAATACATTTTTGAAGAAGCAAATAATTAATATTATAGAAACGTGTAATTCTCTGTCTGTCACTGAAACAACAGCTATATCTTGCCACATATTCACAAGCAGGCTTGAATTACTGTTGAAAAATAAATATTCTTATAGTTTTGTCTTTATTTATTATCAGGGGATAGCGCGAACGCAGTCCCCCACTACCAAAAATTACGTACTCGAGTTACCCACATTTGGGGTAATCGCAAAGGTCAGCCAAACCGAAGTGCAATGGAAAGGCCTCACTCTGGGGGAACCGCCTACGTGATCACGGTATCCCCTGTACCAGGTAAGTATGCTTGACTTCGGCCAGCTCCACAGAGCCATCGTGACACAGTGCAAGCAAATTAGGCTTCAGAGACGTGTTGTTGATTTTATGTAAACATGCATTACCACGACACAATTATTCAACAAATGACATTAAATTAATTAATTATGTAATTTTAAATTATTTCAAAGCAAAAATACATTTTTGAAGAAGCAAATAATTAATATTATAGAAACGTGTAATTCTCTGTCTGTCACTGAAACAACAGCTATATCTTGCCACATATTCACAAGCAGGCTTGAATTACTGTTGAAAAATAAATATTCTTATAGTTTTGTCTTTATTTATTATCAGGGGATAGCGCGAACGCAGTCCCCCACTACCAAAAATTACGTACTCGAGTTACCCACATTTGGGGTAATCGCAAAGGTCAGCCAAACCGAAGTGCAATGGAAAGGCCTCACTCTGGGGGAACCGCCTACGTGATCACGGTATCCCCTGTACCAGGTAAGTATGCTTGACTTCGGCCAGCTCCACAGAGCCATCGTGACACAGTGCAAGCAAATTAGGCTTCGGAGACGTGTTGTTGATTTTATGTAAACATGCATTACCACGACACAATTATTCAACAAATGACATTAAATTAATTAATTATGTAATTTTAAATTATTGCAAAGCAAAAATACATTTTTGAAGAAGCAAATAATTAATATTATAGAAACGTGTAATTCTCTGTCTGTCACTGAAACAACAGCTATATCTTGCCACATATTCACAAGCAGGCTTGAATTACTGTTGAAAAATAAATATTCTTATAGTTTTGTCTTTATTTATTATCAGGGGATAGCGCGAACGCAGTCCCCCACTACCAAAAATTACGTACTCGAGTTACCCACATTTGGGGTAATCGCAAAGGTCAGCCAAACCGAAGTGCAATGGAAAGGCCTCACTCTGGGGGAACCGCCTACGTGATCACGGTATCCCCTGTACCAGGTAAGTATGCTTGACTTCGGCCAGCTCCACAGAGCCATCGTGACACAGTGCAAGCAAATTAGGCTTCAGAGACGTGTTGTTGATTTTATGTAAACATGCATTACCACGACACAATTATTCAACAAATGACATTAAATTAATTAATTATGTAATTTTAAATTATTTCAAAGCAAAAATACATTTTTGAAGAAGCAAATAATTAATATTATAGAAACGTGTAATTCTCTGTCTGTCACTGAAACAACAGCTATATCTTGCCACATATTCACAAGCAGGCTTGAATTACTGTTGAAAAATAAATATTCTTATAGTTTTGTCTTTATTTATTATCAGGGGATAGCGCGAACGCAGACCCCCACTACCAAAAATTACGTACTCGAGTTACCCACATTTGGGGTAATCGCAAAGGTCAGCCAAACCGAAGTGCAATGGAAAGGCCTCACTCTGGGGGAACCGCCTACGTGATCACGGTATCCCCTGTACCAGGTAAGTATGCTTGACTTCGGCCAGCTCCACAGAGCCATCGTGACATAGTGCAAGCAAATTAGGCTTCAGAGACGTGTTGTTGATTTTATGTAAACATGCATTACCACGACACAATTATTCAACAAATGACATTAAATTAATTAATTATGTAATTTTAAATTATTTCAAAGCAAAAATACATTTTTGAAGAAGCAAATAATTAATATTATAGAAACGTGTAATTCTCTGTCTGTCACTGAAACAACAGCTATATCTTGCCACATATTCACAAGCAGGCTTGAATTACTGTTGAAAAATAAATATTCTTATAGTTTTGTCTTTATTTATTATCAGGGGATAGCGCGAACGCAGTCCCCCACTACCAAAAATTACGTACTCGAGTTACCCACATTTGGGGTAATCGCAAAGGTCAGCCAAACCGAAGTGCAATGGAAAGGCCTCACTCTGGGGGAACCGCCTACGTGATCACGGTATCCCCTGTACCAGGTAAGTATGCTTGACTTCGGCCAGCTCCACAGAGCCATCGTGACACAGTGCAAGCAAATTAGGCTTCAGAGACGTGTTGTTGATTTTATGTAAACATGCATTACCACGACACAATTATTCAACAAATGACATTAAATTAATTAATTATGTAATTTTAAATTAATTCAAAGCAAAAATACATTTTTGAAGAAGCAAAAAATTAATATTATAGAAACGTGTAATTCTCTGTCTGTCACCGAAACAACAGCTATATCTTGCCACATATTCACAAGCAGGCTTGAATTACTGTTGAAAAATAAATATTCTTATAGTTTTGTCTTTATTTATTATCAGGGGATAGCACGAACGCAGTCCCCCACTACCAAAAATTACGTACTCGAGTTACCCACATTTGGGGTAATCGCAAAGGTCAGCCAAACCGAAGTGCAATGGAAAGGCCTCACTCTGGGGGAACCGCCTACGTGATCACGGTATCCCCTGTACCAGGTAAGTATGCTTGACTTCGGCCAGCTCCACAGAGCCATCGTGACACAGTGCAAGCAAATTAGGCTTCAGAGACGTGTTGTTGATTTTATGTAAACATGCATTACCACGACACAATTATTCAACAAATGACATTAAATTAATTAATTATGTAATTTTAAATTATTTCAAAGCAAAAATACATTTTTGAAGAAGCAAATAATTAATATTATAGAAACGTGTAATTCTCTGTCTGTCACTGAAACAACAGCTATATCTTGCCACATATTCACAAGCAGGCTTGAATTACTGTTGAAAAATAAATATTCTTATAGTTTTGTCTTTATTTATTATCAGGGGATAGCGCGAACGCAGTCCCCCACTACCAAAAATTACGTACTCGAGTTACCCACATTTGGGGTAATCGCAAAGGTCAGCCAAACCGAAGTGCAATGGAAAGGCCTCACTCTGGGGGAACCGCCTACGTGATCACGGTATCCCCTGTACCAGGTAAGTATGCTTGACTTCGGCCAGCTCCACAGAGCCATCGTGACACAGTGCAAGCAAATTAGGCTTCAGAGACGTGTTGTTGATTTTATGTAAACATGCATTACCACGACACAATTATTCAACAAATGACATTAAATTAATTAATTATGTAATTTTAAATTATTTCAAAGCAAAAATACATTTTTGAAGAAGCAAAAAATTAATATTATAGAAACGTGTAATTCTCTGTCTGTCACTGAAACAACAGCTATATCTTGCCACATATTCACAAGCAGGCTTGAATTACTGTTGAAAAATAAATATTCTTATAGTTTTGTCTTTATTTATTATCAGGGGATAGCGCGAACGCAGTCCCCCACTACCAAAAATTACGTACTCGAGTTACCCACATTTGGGGTAATCGCAAAGGTCAGCCAAACCGAAGTGCAATGGAAAGGCCTCACTCTGGGGGAACCGCCTACGTGATCACGGTATCCCCTGTACCAGGTAAGTATGCTTGACTTCGGCCAGCTCCACAGAGCCATCGTGACACAGTGCAAGCAAATTAGGCTTCAGAGACGTGTTGTTGATTTTATGTAAACATGCATTACCACGACACAATTATTCAACAAATGACATTAAATTAATTAATTATGTAATTTTAAATTATTTCAAAGCAAAAATACATTTTTGAAGAAGCAAATAATTAATATTATAGAAACGTGTAATTCTCTGTCTGTCACTGAAACAACAGCTATATCTTGCCACATATTCACAAGCAGGCTTGAATTACTGTTGAAAAATAAATATTCTTATAGTTTTGTCTTTATTTATTATCAGGGGATAGCGCGAACGCAGTCCCCCACTACCAAAAATTACGTACTCGAGTTACCCACATTTGGGGTAATCGCAAAGGTCAGCCAAACCGAAGTGCAATGGAAAGGCCTCACTCTGGGGGAACCGCCTACGTGATCACGGTATCCCCTGTACCAGGTAAGTATGCTTGACTTCGGCCAGCTCCACAGAGCCATCGTGACACAGTGCAAGCAAATTAGGCTTCAGAGACGTGTTGTTGATTTTATGTAAACATGCATTACCACGACACAATTATTCAACAAATGACATTAAATTAATTAATTATGTAATTTTAAATTATTTCAAAGCAAAAATACATTTTTGAAGAAGCAAAAAATTAATATTATAGAAACGTGTGATTCTCTGTCTGTCACTGAAACAACAGCTATATCTTGCCACATATTCACAAGCAGGCTTGAATTACTGTTGAAAAATAAATATTCTTATAGTTTTGTCTTTATTTATTATCAGGGGATAGCGCGAACGCAGTCCCCCACTACCAAAAATTACGTACTCGAGTTACCCACATTTGGGGTAATCGCAAAGGTCAGCCAAACCGAAGTGCAATGGAAAGGCCTCACTCTGGGGGAACCGCCTACGTGATCACGGTATCCCCTGTACCAGGTAAGTATGCTTGACTTCGGCCAGCTCCACAGAGCCATCGTGACACAGTGCAAGCAAATTAGGCTTCAGAGACGTGTTGTTGATTTTATGTAAACATGCATTACCACGACACAATTATTCAACAAATGACATTAAATTAATTAATTATGTAATTTTAAATTATTTCAAAGCAAAAATACATTTTTGAAGAAGCAAATAATTAATATTATAGAAACGTGTAATTCTCTGTCTGTCACTGAAACAACAGCTATATCTTGCCACATATTCACAAGCAGGCTTGAATTACTGTTGAAAAATAAATATTCTTATAGTTTTGTCTTTATTTATTATCAGGGGATAGCGCGAACGCAGTCCCCCACTACCAAAAATTACGTACTCGAGTTACCCACATTTGGGGTAATCGCAAAGGTCAGCCAAACCGAAGTGCAATGGAAAGGCCTCACTCTGGGGGAACCGCCTACGTGATCACGGTATCCCCTGTACCAGGTAAGTATGCTTGACTTCGGCCAGCTCCACAGAGCCATCGTGACACAGTGCAAGCAAATTAGGCTTCAGAGACGTGTTGTTGATTTTATGTAAACATGCATTACCACGACACAATTATTCAACAAATGACATTAAATTAATTAATTATGTAATTTTAAATTATTTCAAAGCAAAAATACATTTTTGAAGAAGCAAATAATTAATATTATAGAAACGTGTAATTCTCTGTCTGTCACTGAAACAACAGCTATATCTTGCCACATATTCACAAGCAGGCTTGAATTACTGTTGAAAAATAAATATTCTTATAGTTTTGTCTTTATTTATTATCAGGGGATAGCGCGAACGCAGTCCCCCACTACCAAAAATTACGTACTCGAGTTACCCACATTTGGGGTAATCGCAAAGGTCAGCCAAACCGAAGTGCAATGGAAAGGCCTCACTCTGGGGGAACCGCCTACGTGATCACGGTATCCCCTGTACCAGGTAAGTATGCTTGACTTCGGCCAGCTCCACAGAGCCATCGTGACACAGTGCAAGCAAATTAGGCTTCAGAGACGTGTTGTTGATTTTATGTAAACATGCATTACCACGACACAATTATTCAACAAATGACATTAAATTAATTAATTATGTAATTTTAAATTATTTCAAAGCAAAAATACATTTTTGAAGAAGCAAATAATTAATATTATAGAAACGTGTAATTCTCTGTCTGTCACTGAAACAACAGCTATATCTTGCCACATATTCACAAGCAGGCTTGAATTACTGTTGAAAAATAAATATTCTTATAGTTTTGTCTTTATTTATTATCAGGGGATAGCGCGAACGCAGTCCCCCACTACCAAAAATTACGTACTCGAGTTACCCACATTTGGGGTAATCGCAAAGGTCAGCCAAACCGAAGTGCAATGGAAAGGCCTCACTCTGGGGGAACCGCCTACGTGATCACGGTATCCCCTGTATCAGGTAAGTATGCTTGACTTCGGCCAGCTCCACAGAGCCATCGTGACACAGTGCAAGCAAATTAGGCTTCAGAGACGTGTTGTTGATTTTATGTAAACATGCATTACCACGACACAATTATTCAACAAATGACATTAAATTAATTAATTATGTAATTTTAAATTATTTCAAAGCAAAAATACATTTTTGAAGAAGCAAATAATTAATATTATAGAAACGTGTAATTCTCTGTCTGTCACTGAAACAACAGCTATATCTTGCCACATATTCACAAGCAGGCTTGAATTACTGTTGAAAAATAAATATTCTTATAGTTTTGTCTTTATTTATTATCAGGGGATAGCGCGAACGCAGTCCCCCACTACCAAAAATTACGTACTCGAGTTACCCACATTTGGGGTAATCGCAAAGGTTAGCCAAACCGAAGTGCAATGGAAAGGCCTCACTCTGGGGGAACCGCCTACGTGATCACGGTATCCCCTGTACCAGGTAAGTATGCTTGACTTCGGCCAGCTCCACAGAGCCATCGTGACACAGTGCAAGCAAATTAGGCTTCAGAGACGTGTTGTTGATTTTATGTAAACATGCATTACCACGACACAATTATTCAACAAATGACATTAAATTGATTAATTATGTAATTTTAAATTATTTCAAAGCAAAAATACATTTTTGAAGAAGCAAAAAATTAATATTATAGAAACGTGTAATTCTCTGTCTGTCACCGAAACAACAGCTATATCTTGCCACATATTCACAAGCAGGCTTGAATTACTGTTGAAAAATAAATATTCTTATAGTTTTGTCTTTATTTATTATCAGGGGATAGCGCGAACGCAGTCCCCCACTACCAAAAATTACGTACTCGAGTTACCCACATTTGGGGTAATCGCAAAGGTCAGCCAAACCGAAGTGCAATGGAAAGGCCTCACTCTGGGGGAACCGCCTACGTGATCACGGTATCCCCTGTACCAGGTAAGTATGCTTGACTTCGGCCAGCTCCACAGAGCCATCGTGACACAGTGCAAGCAAATTAGGCTTCAGAGACGTGTTGTTGATTTTATGTAAACATGCATTACCACGACACAATTATTCAACAAATGACATTAAATTAATTAATTATGTAATTTTAAATTATTTCAAAGCAAAAATACATTTTTGAAGAAGCAAATAATTAATATTATAGAAACGTGTAATTCTCTGTCTGTCACTGAAACAACAGCTATATCTTGCCACATATTCACAAGCAGGCTTGAATTACTGTTGAAAAATAAATATTCTTATAGTTTTGTCTTTATTTATTATCAGGGGATAGCGCGAACGCAGTCCCCCACTACCAAAAATTACGTACTCGAGTTACCCACATTTGGGGTAATCGCAAAGGTCAGCCAAACCGAAGTGCAATGGAAAGGCGTCACTCTGGGGGAACCGCCTACGTGATCACGGTATCCCCTGTACCAGGTAAGTATGCTTGACTTCGGCCAGCTCCACAGAGCCATCGTGACACAGTGCAAGCAAATTAGGCTTCAGAGACGTGTTGTTGATTTTATGTAAACATGCATTACCACGACACAATTATTCAACAAATGACATTAAATTAATTAATTATGTAATTTTAAATTATTTCAAAGCAAAAATACATTTTTGAAGAAGCAAAAAATTAATATTATAGAAACGTGTAATTCTCTGTCTGTCACTGAAACAACAGCTATATCTTGCCACATATTCACAAGCAGGCTTGAATTACTGTTGAAAAATAAATATTCTTATAGTTTTGTCTTTATTTATTATCAGGGGATAGCGCGAACGCAGTCCCCCACTACCAAAAATTACGTACTCGAGTTACCCACATTTGGGGTAATCGCAAAGGTCAGCCAAACCGAAGTGCAATGGAAAGGCCTCACTCTGGGGGAACCGCCTACGTGATCACGGTATCCCCTGTACCAGGTAAGTATGCTTGACTTCGGCCAGCTCCACAGAGCCATCGTGACACAGTGCAAGCAAATTAGGCTTCAGAGACGTGTTGTTGATTTTATGTAAACATGCATTACCACGACACAATTATTCAACAAATGACATTAAATTAATTAATTATGTAATTTTAAATTATTTCAAAGCAAAAATACAATTTTGAAGAAGCAAATAATTAATATTATAGAAACGTGTAATTCTCTGTCTGTCACTGAAACAACAGCTATATCTTGCCACATATTCACAAGCAGGCTTGAATTACTGTTGAAAAATAAATATTCTTATAGTTTTGTCTTTATTTATTATCAGGGGATAGCGCGAACGCAGTCCCCCACTACCAAAAATTACGTACTCGAGTTACCCACATTTGGGGTAATCGCAAAGGTCAGCCAAACCGAAGTGCAATGGAAAGGCCTCACTCTGGGGGAACCGCCTACGTGATCACGGTATCCCCTGTACCAGGTAAGTATGCTTGACTTCGGCCAGCTCCACAGAGCCATCGTGACACAGTGCAAGCAAATTAGGCTTCAGAGACGTGTTGTTGATTTTATGTAAACATGCATTACCACGACACAATTATTCAACAAATGACATTAAATTAATTAATTATGTAATTTTAAATTATTTCAAAGCAAAAATACATTTTTGAAGAAGCAAAAAATTAATATTATAGAAACGTGTAATTCTCTGTCTGTCACTGAAACAACAGCTATATCTTGCCACATATTCACAAGCAGGCTTGAATTACTGTTGAAAAATAAATATTCTTATAGTTTTGTCTTTATTTATTATCAGGGGATAGCGCGAACGCAGTCCCCCACTACCAAAAATTACGTACTCGAGTTACCCACATTTGGGGTAATCGCAAAGGTCAGCCAAACCGAAGTGCAATGGAAAGGCCTCACTCTGGGGGAACCGCCTACGTGATCACGGTATCCCCTGTACCAGGTAAGTATGCTTGACTTCGGCCAGCTCCACAGAGCCATCGTGACACAGTGCAAGCAAATTAGGCTTCAGAGACGTGTTGTTGATTTTATGTAAACATGCATTACCACGACACAATTATTCAACAAATGACATTAAATTAATTAATTATGTAATTTTAAATTATTTCAAAGCAAAAATACATTTTTGAAGAAGCAAATAATTAATATTATAGAAACGTGTAATTCTCTGTCTGTCACTGAAACAACAGCTATATCTTGCCACATATTCACAAGCAGGCTTGAATTACTGTTGAAAAATAAATATTCTTATAGTTTTGTCTTTATTTATTATCAGGGGATAGCGCAAACGCAGTCCCCCACTACCAAAAATTACGTACTCGAGTTACCCACATTTGGGGTAATCGCAAAGGTCAGCCAAACCGAAGTGCAATGGAAAGGCCTCACTCTGGGGGAACCGCCTACGTGATCACGGTATCCCCTGTACCAGGTAAGTATGCTTGACTTCGGCCAGCTCCACAGAGCCATCGTGACACAGTGCAAGCAAATTAGGCTTCAGAGACGTGTTGTTGATTTTATGTAAACATGCATTACCACGACACAATTATTCAACAAATGACATTAAATTAATTAATTATGTAATTTTAAATTATTTCAAAGCAAAAATACATTTTTGAAGAAGCAAATAATTAATATTATAGAAACGTGTAATTCTCTGTCTGTCACTGAAACAACAGCTATATCTTGCCACATATTCACAAGCAGGCTTGAATTACTGTTGAAAAATAAATATTCTTATAGTTTTGTCTTTATTTATTATCAGGGGATAGCGCGAACGCAGTCCCCCACTACCAAAAATTACGTACTCGAGTTACCCACATTTGGGGTAATCGCAAAGGTCAGCCAAACCGAAGTGCAATGGAAAGGCCTCACTCTGGGGGAACCGCCTACGTGATCACGGTATCCCCTGTACCAGGTAAGTATGCTTGACTTCGGCCAGCTCCACAGAGCCATCGTGACACAGTGCAAGCAAATTAGGCTTCAGAGACGTGTTGTTGATTTTATGTAAACATGCATTACCACGACACAATTATTCAACAAATGACATTAAATTAATTAATTATGTAATTTTAAATTATTTCAAAGCAAAAATACATTTTTGAAGAAGCAAATAATTAATATTATAGAAACGTGTAATTCTCTGTCTGTCACTGAAACAACAGCTATATCTTGCCACATATTCACAAGCAGGCTTGAATTACTGTTGAAAAATAAATATTCTTATAGTTTTGTCTTTATTTATTATCAGGGGATAGCGCGAACGCAGTCCCCCACTACCAAAAATTACGTACTCGAGTTACCCACATTTGGGGTAATCGCAAAGGTCAGCCAAACCGAAGTGCAATGGAAAGGCCTCACTCTGGGGGAACCGCCTACGTGATCACGGTATCCCCTGTACCAGGTAAGTATGCTTGACTTCGGCCAGCTCCACAGAGCCATCGTGACACAGTGCAAGCAAATTAGGCTTCAGAGACGTGTTGTTGATTTTATGTAAACATGCATTACCACGACACAATTATTCAACAAATGACATTAAATTAATTAATTATGTAATTTTAAATTATTTCAAAGCAAAAATACATTTTTGAAGAAGCAAAAAATTAATATTATAGAAACGTGTAATTCTCTGTCTGTCACTGAAACAACAGCTATATCTTGCCACACATTCACAAGCAGGCTTGAATTACTGTTGAAAAATAAATATTCTTATAGTTTTGTCTTTATTTATTATCAGGGGATAGCGCGAACGCAGTCCCCCACTACCAAAAATTACGTACTCGAGTTACCCACATTTGGGGTAATCGCAAAGGTCAGCCAAACCGAAGTGCAATGGAAAGGCCTCACTCTGGGGGAACCGCCTACGTGATCACGGTATCCCCTGTACCAGGTAAGTATGCTTGACTTCGGCCAGCTCCACAGAGCCATCGTGACACAGTGCAAGCAAATTAGGCTTCAGAGACGTGTTGTTGATTTTATGTAAACATGCATTACCACGACACAATTATTCAACAAATGACATTAAATTAATTAATTATGTAATTTTAAATTATTTCAAAGCAAAAATACATTTTTGAAGAAGCAAATAATTAATATTATAGAAACGTGTAATTCTCTGTCTGTCACTGAAACAACAGCTATATCTTGCCACATATTCACAAGCAGGCTTGAATTACTGTTGAAAAATAAATATTCTTATAGTTTTGTCTTTATTTATTATCAGGGGATAGCGCGAACGCAGTCCCCCACTACCAAAAATTACGTACTCGAGTTACTCACATTTGGGGTAATCGCAAAGGTCAGCCAAACCGAAGTGCAATGGAAAGGCCTCACTCTGGGGGAACCGCCTACGTGATCACGGTATCCCCTGTACCAGGTAAGTATGCTTGACTTCGGCCAGCTCCACAGAGCCATCGTGACACAGTGCAAGCAAATTAGGCTTCAGAGACCTGTTGTTGATTTTATGTAAACATGCATTACCACGACACAATTATTCAACAAATGACATTAAATTAATTAATTATGTAATTTTAAATTATTTCAAAGCAAAAATACATTTTTGAAGAAGCAAATAATTAATATTATAGAAACGTGTAATTCTCTGTCTGTCACTGAAACAACAGCTATATCTTGCCACATATTCACAAGCAGGCTTGAATTACTGTTGAAAAATAAATATTCTTATAGTTTTGTCTTTATTTATTATCAGGGGATAGCGCGAACGCAGTCCCCCACTACCAAAAATTACGTACTCGAGTTACCCACATTTGGGGTAATCGCAAAGGTCAGCCAAACCGAAGTGCAATGGAAAGGCCTCACTCTGGGGGAACCGCCTACGTGATCACGGTATCCCCTGTACCAGGTAAGTATGCTTGACTTCGGCCAGCTCCACAGAGCCATCGTGACACAGTGCAAGCAAATTAGGCTTCAGAGACGTGTTGTTGATTTTATGTAAACATGCATTACCACGACACAATTATTCAACAAATGACATTAAATTAATTAATTATGTAATTTTAAATTATTTCAAAGCAAAAATACATTTTTGAAGAAGCAAATAATTAATATTATAGAAACGTGTAATTCTCTGTCTGTCACTGAAACAACAGCTATATCTTGCCACATATTCACAAGCAGGCTTGAATTACTGTTGAAAAATAAATATTCTTATAGTTTTGTCTTTATTTATTATCAGGGGATAGCGCGAACGCAGTCCCCCACTACCAAAAATTACGTACTCGAGTTACCCACATTTGGGGTAATCGCAAAGGTCAGCCAAACCGAAGTGCAATGGAAAGGCCTCACTCTGGGGGAACCGCCTACGTGATCACGGTATCCCCTGTACCAGGTAAGTATGCTTGACTTCGGCCAGCTCCACAGAGCCATCGTGACACAGTGCAAGCAAATTAGGCTTCAGAGACGTGTTGTTGATTTTATGTAAACATGCATTACCACGACACAATTATTCAACAAATGACATTAAATTAATTAATTATGTAATTTTAAATTATTTCAAAGCAAAAATACATTTTTGAAGAAGCAAATAATTAATATTATAGAAACGTGTAATTCTCTGTCTGTCACTGAAACAACAGCTATATCTTGCCACATATTCACAAGCAGGCTTGAATTACTGTTGAAAAATAAATATTCTTATAGTTTTGTCTTTATTTATTATCAGGGGATAGCGCGAACGCAGTCCCCCACTACCAAAAATTACGTACTCGAGTTACCCACATTTGGGGTAATCGCAAAGGTCAGCCAAACCGAAGTGCAATGGAAAGGCCTCACTCTGGGGGAACCGCCTACGTGATCACGGTATCCCCTGTACCAGGTAAGTATGCTTGACTTCGGCCAGCTCCACAGAGCCATCGTGACACAGTGCAAGCAAATTAGGCTTCAGAGACCTGTTGTTGATTTTATGTAAACATGCATTACCACGACACAATTATTCAACAAATGACATTAAATTAATTAATTATGTAATTTTAAATTATTTCAAAGCAAAAATACATTTTTGAAGAAGCAAATAATTAATATTATAGAAACGTGTAATTCTCTGTCTGTCACTGACACAACAGCTATATCTTGCCACATATTCACAAGCAGGCTTGAATTACTGTTGAAAAATAAATATTCTTATAGTTTTGTCTTTATTTATTATCAGGGGATAGCGCGAACGCAGTCCCCCACTACCAAAAATTACGTACTCGAGTTACCCACATTTGGGGTAATCGCAAAGGTCAGCCAAACCGAAGTGCAATGGAAAGGCCTCACTCTGGGGGAACCGCCTACGTGATCACGGTATCCCCTGTACCAGGTAAGTATGCTTGACTTCGGCCAGCTCCACAGAGCCATCGTGACACAGTGCAAGCAAATTAGGCTTCAGAGACGTGTTGTTGATTTTATGTAAACATGCATTACCACGACACAATTATTCAACAAATGACATTAAATTAATTAATTATGTAATTTTAAATTATTTCAAAGCAAAAATACATTTTTGAAGAAGCAAAAAATTAATATTATAGAAACGTGTAATTCTCTGTCTGTCACTGAAACAACAGCTATATCTTGCCACATATTCACAAGCAGGCTTGAATTACTGTTGAAAAATAAATATTCTTATAGTTTTGTCTTTATTTATTATCAGGGGATAGCGCGAACGCAGTCCCCCACTACCAAAAATTACGTACTCGAGTTACCCACATTTGGGGTAATCGCAAAGGTCAGCCAAACCGAAGTGCCATGGAAAGGCCTCACTCTGGGGGAACCGCCTACGTGATCACGGTATCCCCTGTACCAGGTAAGTATGCTTGACTTCGGCCAGCTCCACAGAGCCATCGTGACACAGTGCAAGCAAATTAGGCTTCAGAGACGTGTTGTTGATTTTATGTAAACATGCATTACCACGACACAATTATTCAACAAATGACATTAAATTAATTAATTATGTAATTTTAAATTATTTCAAAGCAAAAATACATTTTTGAAGAAGCAAATAATTAATATTATAGAAACGTGTAATTCTCTGTCTGTCACTGAAACAACAGCTATATCTTGCCACATATTCACAAGCAGGCTTGAATTACTGTTGAAAAATAAATATTCTTATAGTTTTGTCTTTATTTATTATCAGGGGATAGCGCAAACGCAGTCCCCCACTACCAAAAATTACGTACTCGAGTTACCCACATTTGGGGTAATCGCAAAGGTCAGCCAAACCGAAGTGCAATGGAAAGGCCTCACTCTGGGGGAACCGCCTACGTGATCACGGTATCCCCTGTACCAGGTAAGTATGCTTGACTTCGGCCAGCTCCACAGAGCCATCGTGACACAGTGCAAGCAAATTAGGCTTCAGAGACGTGTTGTTGATTTTATGTAAACATGCATTACCACGACACAATTATTCAACAAATGACATTAAATTAATTAATTATGTAATTTTAAATTATTTCAAAGCAAAAATACATTTTTGAAGAAGCAAATAATTAATATTATAGAAACGTGTAATTCTCTGTCTGTCACTGAAACAACAGCTATATCTTGCCACATATTCACAAGCAGGCTTGAATTACTGTTGAAAAATAAATATTCTTATAGTTTTGTCTTTATTTATTATCAGGGGATAGCGCGAACGCAGTCCCCCACTACCAAAAATTACGTACTCGAGTTACCCACATTTGGGGTAATCGCAAAGGTCAGCCAAACCGAAGTGCAATGGAAAGGCCTCACTCTGGGGGAACCGCCTACGTGATCACGGTATCCCCTGTACCAGGTAAGTATGCTTGACTTCGGCCAGCTCCACAGAGCCATCGTGACACAGTGCAAGCAAATTAGGCTTCAGAGACGTGTTGTTGATTTTATGTAAACATGCATTACCACGACACAATTATTCAACAAATGACATTAAATTAATTAATTATGTAATTTTAAATTATTTCAAAGCAAAAATACATTTTTGAAGAAGCAAATAATTAATATTATAGAAACGTGTAATTCTCTGTCTGTCACTGAAACAACAGCTATATCTTGCCACATATTCACAAGCAGGCTTGAATTACTGTTGAAAAATAAATATTCTTATAGTTTTGTCTTTATTTATTATCAGGGGATAGCGCGAACGCAGTCCCCCACTACCAAAAATTACGTACTCGAGTTACTCACATTTGGGGTAATCGCAAAGGTCAGCCAAACCGAAGTGCAATGGAAAGGCCTCACTCTGGGGGAACCGCCTACGTGATCACGGTATCCCCTGTACCAGGTAAGTATGCTTGACTTCGGCCAGCTCCACAGAGCCATCGTGACACAGTGCAAGCAAATTAGGCTTCAGAGACGTGTTGTTGATTTTATGTAAACATGCATTACCACGACACAATTATTCAACAAATGACATTAAATTAATTAATTATGTAATTTTAAATTATTTCAAAGCAAAAATACATTTTTGAAGAAGCAAATAATTAATATTATAGAAACGTGTAATTCTCTGTCTGTCACTGAAACAACAGCTATATCTTGCCACATATTCACAAGCAGGCTTGAATTACTGTTGAAAAATAAATATTCTTATAGTTTTGTCTTTATTTATTATCAGGGGATAGCGCGAACGCAGTCCCCCACTACCAAAAATTACGTACTCGAGTTACCCACATTTGGGGTAATCGCAAAGGTCAGCCAAACCGAAGTGCAATGGAAAGGCCTCACTCTGGGGGAACCGCCTACGTGATCACGGTATCCCCTGTACCAGGTAAGTATGCTTGACTTCGGCCAGCTCCACAGAGCCATCGTGACACAGTGCAAGCAAATTAGGCTTCAGAGACGTGTTGTTGATTTTATGTAAACATGCATTACCACGACACAATTATTCAACAAATGACATTAAATTAATTAATTATGTAATTTTAAATTATTTCAAAGCAAAAATACATTTTTGAAGAAGCAAATAATTAATATTATAGAAACGTGTAATTCTCTGTCTGTCACTGAAACAACAGCTATATCTTGCCACATATTCACAAGCAGGCTTGAATTACTGTTGAAAAATAAATATTCTTATAGTTTTGTCTTTATTTATTATCAGGGGATAGCGCGAACGCAGTCCCCCACTACCAAAAATTACGTACTCGAGTTACCCACATTTGGGGTAATCGCAAAGGTCAGCCAAACCGAAGTGCAATGGAAAGGCCTCACTCTGGGGGAACCGCCTACGTGATCACGGTATCCCCTGTACCAGGTAAGTATGCTTGACTTCGGCCAGCTCCACAGAGCCATCGTGACACAGTGCAAGCAAATTAGGCTTCAGAGACGTGTTGTTGATTTTATGTAAACATGCATTACCACGACACAATTATTCAACAAATGACATTAAATTAATTAATTATGTAATTTTAAATTATTTCAAAGCAAAAATACATTTTTGAAGAAGCAAAAAATTAATATTATAGAAACGTGTAATTCTCTGTCTGTCACTGAAACAACAGCTATATCTTGCCACATATTCACAAGCAGGCTTGAATTACTGTTGAAAAATAAATATTCTTATAGTTTTGTCTTTATTTATTATCAGGGGATAGCGCGAACGCAGTCCCCCACTACCAAAAATTACGTACTCGAGTTACCCACATTTGGGGTAATCGCAAAGGTCAGCCAAACCGAAGTGCAATGGAAAGGCCTCACTCTGGGGGAACCGCCTACGTGATCACGGTATCCCCTGTACCAGGTAAGTATGCTTGACTTCGGCCAGCTCCACAGAGCCATCGTGACACAGTGCAAGCAAATTAGGCTTCAGAGACGTGTTGTTGATTTTATGTAAACATGCATTACCACGACACAATTATTCAACAAATGACATTAAATTAATTAATTATGTAATTTTAAATTATTTCAAAGCAAAAATACATTTTTGAAGAAGCAAATAATTAATATTATAGAAACGTGTAATTCTCTGTCTGTCACTGAAACAACAGCTATATCTTGCCACATATTCACAAGCAGGCTTGAATTACTGTTGAAAAATAAATATTCTTATAGTTTTGTCTTTATTTATTATCAGGGGATAGCGCGAACGCAGTCCCCCACTACCAAAAATTACGTACTCGAGTTACCCACATTTGGGGTAATCGCAAAGGTCAGCCAAACCGAAGTGCAATGGAAAGGCCTCACTCTGGGGGAACCGCCTACGTGATCACGGTTTCCCCTGTACCAGGTAAGTATGCTTGACTTCGGCCAGCTCCACAGAGCCATCGTGACACAGTGCAAGCAAATTAGGCTTCAGAGACGTGTTGTTGATTTTATGTAAACATGCATTACCACGACACAATTATTCAACAAATGACATTAAATTAATTAATTATGTAATTTTAAATTATTTCAAAGCAAAAATACATTTTTGAAGAAGCAAATAATTAATATTATAGAAACGTGTAATTCTCTGTCTGTCACTGAAACAACAGCTATATCTTGCCACATATTCACAAGCAGGCTTGAATTACTGTTGAAAAATAAATATTCTTATAGTTTTGTCTTTATTTATTATCAGGGGATAGCGCGAACGCAGTCCCCCACTACCAAAAATTACGTACTCGAGTTACCCACATTTGGGGTAATCGCAAAGGTCAGCCAAACCGAAGTGCAATGGAAAGGCCTCACTCTGGGGGAACCGCCTACGTGATCACGGTATCCCCTGTACCAGGTAAGTATGCTTGACTTCGGCCAGCTCCACAGAGCCATCGTGACACAGTGCAAGCAAATTAGGCTTCAGAGACGTGTTGTTGATTTTATGTAAACATGCATTACCACGACACAATTATTCAACAAATGACATTAAATTAATTAATTATGTAATTTTAAATTATTTCAAAGCAAAAATACATTTTTGAAGAAGCAAATAATTAATATTATAGAAACGTGTAATTCTCTGTCTGTCACTGAAACAACAGCTATATCTTGCCACATATTCACAAGCAGGCTTGAATTACTGTTGAAAAATAAATATTCTTATAGTTTTGTCTTTATTTATTATCAGGGGATAGCGCGAACGCAGTCCCCCACTACCAAAAATTACGTACTCAAGTTACCCACATTTGGGGTAATCGCAAAGGTCAGCCAAACCGAAGTGCAATGGAAAGGCCTCACTCTGGGGGAACCGCCTACGTGATCACGGTATCCCCTGTACCAGGTAAGTATGCTTGACTTCGGCCAGCTCCACAGAGCCATCGTGACACAGTGCAAGCAAATTAGGCTTCAGAGACGTGTTGTTGATTTTATGTAAACATGCATTACCACGACACAATTATTCAACAAATGACATTAAATTAATTAATTATGTAATTTTAAATTATTTCAAAGCAAAAATACATTTTTGAAGAAGCAAATAATTAATATTATAGAAACGTGTAATTCTCTGTCTGTCACTGAAACAACAGCTATATCTTGCCACATATTCACAAGCAGGCTTGAATTACTGTTGAAAAATAAATATTCTTATAGTTTTGTCTTTATTTATTATCAGGGGATAGCGCGAACGCAGTCCCCCACTACCAAAAATTACGTACTCGAGTTACCCACATTTGGGGTAATCGCAAAGGTCAGCCAAACCGAAGTGCAATGGAAAGGCCTCACTCTGGGGGAACCGCCTACGTGATCACGGTATCCCCTGTACCAGGTAAGTATGCTTGACTTCGGCCAGCTCCACAGAGCCATCGTGACACAGTGCAAGCAAATTAGGCTTCAGAGACGTGTTGTTGATTTTATGTAAACATGCATTACCACGACACAATTATTCAACAAATGACATTAAATTAATTAATTATGTAATTTTAAATTATTTCAAAGCAAAAATACATTTTTGAAGAAGCAAATAATTAATATTATAGAAACGTGTAATTCTCTGTCTGTCACTGAAACAACAGCTATATCTTGCCACATATTCACAAGCAGGCTTGAATTACTGTTGAAAAATAAATATTCTTATAGTTTTGTCTTTATTTATTATCAGGGGATAGCGCGAACGCAGTCCCCCACTACCAAAAATTACGTACTCGAGTTACCCACATTTGGGGTAATCGCAAAGGTCAGCCAAACCGAAGTGCAATGGAAAGGCCTCACTCTGGGGGAACCGCCTACGTGATCACGGTATCCCCTGTACCAGGTAAGTATGCTTGACTTCGGCCAGCTCCACAGAGCCATCGTGACACAGTGCAAGCAAATTAGGCTTCAGAGACGTGTTGTTGATTTTATGTAAACATGCATTACCACGACACAATTATTCAACAAATGACATTAAATTAATTAATTATGTAATTTTAAATTATTTCAAAGCAAAAATACATTTTTGAAGAAGCAAATAATTAATATTATAGAAACGTGTAATTCTCTGTCTGTCACTGAAACAACAGCTATATCTTGCCACATATTCACAAGCAGGCTTGAATTACTGTTGAAAAAAAAATAAACTTATAGTTTTGTCTTTATTTATTATCAGGGGATAGCGCGAATGCAGACCCCCACTACCAAAAATTACGTACTCGAGTTACCCACATTTGGGGTAATCGCAAAGGTCAGCCAAACCGAAGTGCAATGGAAAGGCCTCACTCTGGGGGAACCGCCTACGTGATCACGGTATCCCCTGTACCAGGTAAGTATGCTTGACTTCGGCCAGCTCCACAGAGCCATCGTGACATAGTGCAAGCAAATTAGGCTTCAGAGACGTGTTGTTGATTTTATGTAAACATGCATTACCACGACACAATTATTCAACAAATGACATTAAATTAATTAATTATGTAATTTTAAATTATTTCAAAGCAAAAATACATTTTTGAAGAAGCAAATAATTAATATTATAGAAACGTGTAATTCTCTGTCTGTCACTGAAACAACAGCTATATCTTGCCACATATTCACAAGCAGGCTTGAATTACTGTTGAAAAATAAATATTCTTATAGTTTTGTCTTTATTTATTATCAGGGGATAGCGCGAACGCAGTCCCCCACTACCAAAAATTACGTACTCGAGTTACCCACATTTGGGGTAATCGCAAAGGTCAGCCAAACCGAAGTGCAATGGAAAGGCCTCACTCTGGGGGAACCGCCTACGTGATCACGGTATCCCCTGTACCAGGTAAGTATGCTTGACTTCGGCCAGCTCCACAGAGCCATCGTGACACAGTGCAAGCAAATTAGGCTTCAGAGACGTGTTGTTGATTTTATGTAAACATGCATTACCACGACACAATTATTCAACAAATGACATTAAATTAATTAATTATGTAATTTTAAATTATTTCAAAGCAAAAATACATTTTTGAAGAAGCAAATAATTAATATTATAGAAACGTGTAATTCTCTGTCTGTCACTGAAACAACAGCTATATCTTGCCACATATTCACAAGCAGGCTTGAATTACTGTTGAAAAATAAATATTCTTATAGTTTTGTCTTTATTTATTATCAGGGGATAGCGCGAACGCAGTCCCCCACTACCAAAAATTACGTACTCGAGTTACCCACATTTGGGGTAATCGCAAAGGTCAGCCAAACCGAAGTGCAATGGAAAGGCCTCACTCTGGGGGAACCGCCTACGTGATCACGGTATCCCCTGTACCAGGTAAGTATGCTTGACTTCGGCCAGCTCCACAGAGCCATCGTGACACAGTGCAAGCAAATTAGGCTTCAGAGACGTGTTGTTGATTTTATGTAAACATGCATTACCACGACACAATTATTCAACAAATGACATTAAATTAATTAATTATGTAATTTTAAATTATTTCAAAGCAAAAATACATTTTTGAAGAAGCAAATAATTAATATTATAGAAACGTGTAATTCTCTGTCTGTCACTGAAACAACAGCTATATCTTGCCACATATTCACAAGCAGGCTTGAATTACTGTTGAAAAATAAATATTCTTATAGTTTTGTCTTTATTTATTATCAGGGGATAGCGCGAACGCAGTCCCCCACTACCAAAAATTACGTACTCGAGTTACCCACATTTGGGGTAATCGCAAAGGTCAGCCAAACCGAAGTGCAATGGAAAGGCCTCACTCTGGGGGAACCGCCTACGTGATCACGGTATCCCCTGTACCAGGTAAGTATGCTTGACTTCGGCCAGCTCCACAGAGCCATCGTGACACAGTGCAAGCAAATTAGGCTTCAGAGACGTGTTGTTGATTTTATGTAAACATGCATTACCACGACACAATTATTCAACAAATGACATTAAATTAATTAATTATGTAATTTTAAATTATTTCAAAGCAAAAATACATTTTTGAAGAAGCAAATAATTAATATTATAGAAACGTGTAATTCTCTGTCTGTCACTGAAACAACAGCTATATCTTGCCACATATTCACAAGCAGGCTTGAATTACTGTTGAAAAATAAATATTCTTATAGTTTTGTCTTTATTTATTATCAGGGGATAGCGCGAACGCAGTCCCCCACTACCAAAAATTACGTACTCGAGTTACCCACATTTGGGGTAATCGCAAAGGTCAGCCAAACCGAAGTGCAATGGAAAGGCCTCACTCTGGGGGAACCGCCTACGTGATCACGGTATCCCCTGTACCAGGTAAGTATGCTTGACTTCGGCCAGCTCCACAGAGCCATCGTGACACAGTGCAAGCAAATTAGGCTTCAGAGACGTGTTGTTGATTTTATGTAAACATGCATTACCACGACACAATTATTCAACAAATGACATTAAATTAATTAATTATGTAATTTTAAATTATTTCAAAGCAAAAATACATTTTTGAAGAAGCAAATAATTAATATTATAGAAACGTGTAATTCTCTGTCTGTCACTGAAACAACAGCTATATCTTGCCACATATTCACAAGCAGGCTTGAATTACTGTTGAAAAAAAAATAAACTTATAGTTTTGTCTTTATTTATTATCAGGGGATAGCGCGAATGCAGACCCCCACTACCAAAAATTACGTACTCGAGTTACCCACATTTGGGGTAATCGCAAAGGTCAGCCAAACCGAAGTGCAATGGAAAGGCCTCACTCTGGGGGAACCGCCTACGTGATCACGGTATCCCCTGTACCAGGTAAGTATGCTTGACTTCGGCCAGCTCCACAGAGCCATCGTGACATAGTGCAAGCAAATTAGGCTTCAGAGACGTGTTGTTGATTTTATGTAAACATGCATTACCACGACACAATTATTCAACAAATGACATTAAATTAATTAATTATGTAATTTTAAATTATTTCAAAGCAAAAATACATTTTTGAAGAAGCAAATAATTAATATTATAGAAACGTGTAATTCTCTGTCTGTCACTGAAACAACAGCTATATCTTGCCACATATTCACAAGCAGGCTTGAATTACTGTTGAAAAATAAATATTCTTATAGTTTTGTCTTTATTTATTATCAGGGGATAGCGCGAACGCAGTCCCCCACTACCAAAAATTACGTACTCGAGTTACCCACATTTGGGGTAATCGCAAAGGTCAGCCAAACCGAAGTGCAATGGAAAGGCCTCACTCTGGGGGAACCGCCTACGTGATCACGGTATCCCCTGTACCAGGTAAGTATGCTTGACTTCGGCCAGCTCCACAGAGCCATCGTGACACAGTGCAAGCAAATTAGGCTTCAGAGACGTGTTGTTGATTTTATGTAAACATGCATTACCACGACACAATTATTCAACAAATGACATTAAATTAATTAATTATGTAATTTTAAATTATTTCAAAGCAAAAATACATTTTTGAAGAAGCAAATAATTAATATACTAGAAACGTGTAATTCTCTGTCTGTCACTGAAACAACAGCTATATCTTGCCACATATTCACAAGCAGGCTTGAATTACTGTTGAAAAATAAATATTCTTATAGTTTTGTCTTTATTTATTATCAGGGGATAGCGCGAACGCAGTCCCCCACTACCAAAAATTACGTACTCGAGTTACCCACATTTGGGGTAATCGCAAAGGTCAGCCAAACCGAAGTGCAATGGAAAGGCCTCACTCTGGGGGAACCGCCTACGTGATCACGGTATCCCCTGTACCAGGTAAGTATGCTTGACTTCGGCCAGCTCCACAGAGCCATCGTGACACAGTGCAAGCAAATTAGGCTTCAGAGACGTGTTGTTGATTTTATGTAAACATGCATTACCACGACACAATTATTCAACAAATGACATTAAATTAATTAATTATGTAATTTTAAATTATTTCAAAGCAAAAATACATTTTTGAAGAAGCAAAAAATTAATATTATAGAAACGTGTAATTCTCTGTCTGTCACCGAAACAACAGCTATATCTTGCCACATATTCACAAGCAGGCTTGAATTACTGTTGAAAAATAAATATTCTTATAGTTTTGTCTTTATTTATTATCAGGGGATAGCACGAACGCAGTCCCCCACTACCAAAAATTACGTACTCGAGTTACCCACATTTGGGGTAATCGCAAAGGTCAGCCAAACCGAAGTGCAATGGAAAGGCTTCACTCTGGGGGAACCGCCTACGTGATCACGGTATCCCCTGTACCAGGTAAGTATGCTTGACTTCGGCCAGCTCCACAGAGCCATCGTGACACAGTGCAAGCAAATTAGGCTTCAGAGACGTGTTGTTGATTTTATGTAAACATGCATTACCACGACACAATTATTCAACAAATGACATTAAATTAATTAATTATGTAATTTTAAATTATTTCAAAGCAAAAATACATTTTTGAAGAAGCAAATAATTAATATTATAGAAACGTGTAATTCTCTGTCTGTCACTGAAACAACAGCTATATCTTGCCACATATTCACAAGCAGGCTTGAATTACTGTTGAAAAATAAATATTCTTATAGTTTTGTCTTTATTTATTATCAGGGGATAGCGCGAACGCAGTCCCCCACTACCAAAAATTACGTACTCGAGTTACCCACATTTGGGGTAATCGCAAAGGTCAGCCAAACCGAAGTGCAATGGAAAGGCCTCACTCTGGGGGAACCGCCTACGTGATCACGGTATCCCCTGTACCAGGTAAGTATGCTTGACTTCGGCCAGCTCCACAGAGCCATCGTGACACAGTGCAAGCAAATTAGGCTTCAGAGACGTGTTGTTGATTTTATGTAAACATGCATTACCACGACACAATTATTCAACAAATGACATTAAATTAATTAATTATGTAATTTTAAATTATTTCAAAGCAAAAATACATTTTTGAAGAAGCAAATAATTAATATACTAGAAACGTGTAATTCTCTGTCTGTCACTGAAACAACAGCTATATCTTGCCACATATTCACAAGCAGGCTTGAATTACTGTTGAAAAATAAATATTCTTATAGTTTTGTCTTTATTTATTATCAGGGGATAGCGCGAACGCAGTCCCCCACTACCAAAAATTACGTACTCGAGTTACCCACATTTGGGGTAATCGCAAAGGTCAGCCAAACCGAAGTGCAATGGAAAGGCCTCACTCTGGGGGAACCGCCTACGTGATCACGGTATCCCCTGTACCAGGTAAGTATGCTTGACTTCGGCCAGCTCCACAGAGCCATCGTGACACAGTGCAAGCAAATTAGGCTTCAGAGACGTGTTGTTGATTTTATGTAAACATGCATTACCACGACACAATTATTCAACAAATGACATTAAATTAATTAATTATGTAATTTTAAATTATTTCAAAGCAAAAATACATTTTTGAAGAAGCAAAAAATTAATATTATAGAAACGTGTAATTCTCTGTCTGTCACCGAAACAACAGCTATATCTTGCCACATATTCACAAGCAGGCTTGAATTACTGTTGAAAAATAAATATTCTTATAGTTTTGTCTTTATTTATTATCAGGGGATAGCACGAACGCAGTCCCCCACTACCAAAAATTACGTACTCGAGTTACCCACATTTGGGGTAATCGCAAAGGTCAGCCAAACCGAAGTGCAATGGAAAGGCTTCACTCTGGGGGAACCGCCTACGTGATCACGGTATCCCCTGTACCAGGTAAGTATGCTTGACTTCGGCCAGCTCCACAGAGCCATCGTGACACAGTGCAAGCAAATTAGGCTTCAGAGACGTGTTGTTGATTTTATGTAAACATGCATTACCACGACACAATTATTCAACAAATGACATTAAATTAATTAATTATGTAATTTTAAATTATTTCAAAGCAAAAATACATTTTTGAAGAAGCAAATAATTAATATTATAGAAACGTGTAATTCTCTGTCTGTCACTGAAACAACAGCTATATCTTGCCACATATTCACAAGCAGGCTTGAATTACTGTTGAAAAATAAATATTCTTATAGTTTTGTCTTTATTTATTATCAGGGGATAGCGCGAACGCAGTCCCCCACTACCAAAAATTACGTACTCGAGTTACCCACATTTGGGGTAATCGCAAAGGTCAGCCAAACCGAAGTGCAATGGAAAGGCCTCACTCTGGGGGAACCGCCTACGTGATCACGGTATCCCCTGTACCAGGTAAGTATGCTTGACTTCGGCCAGCTCCACAGAGCCATCGTGACACAGTGCAAGCAAATTAGGCTTCAGAGACGTGTTGTTGATTTTATGTAAACATGCATTACCACGACACAATTATTCAACAAATGACATTAAATTAATTAATTATGTAATTTTAAATTATTTCAAAGCAAAAATACATTTTTGAAGAAGCAAAAAATTAATATTATAGAAACGTGTAATTCTCTGTCTGTCACTGAAACAACAGCTATATCTTGCCACATATTCACAAGCAGGCTTGAATTACTGTTGAAAAATAAATATTCTTATAGTTTTGTCTTTATTTATTATCAGGGGATAGCGCGAACGCAGTCCCCCACTACCAAAAATTACGTACTCGAGTTACCCACATTTGGGGTAATCGCAAAGGTCAGCCAAACCGAAGTGCAATGGAAAGGCCTCACTCTGGGGGAACCGCCTACGTGATCACGGTATCCCCTGTACCAGGTAAGTATGCTTGACTTCGGCCAGCTCCACAGAGCCATCGTGACACAGTGCAAGCAAATTAGGCTTCAGAGACGTGTTGTTGATTTTATGTAAACATGCATTACCACGACACAATTATTCAACAAATGACATTAAATTAATTAATTATGTAATTTTAAATTATTTCAAAGCAAAAATACATTTTTGAAGAAGCAAATAATTAATATTATAGAAACGTGTAATTCTCTGTCTGTCACTGAAACAACAGCTATATCTTGCCACATATTCACAAGCAGGCTTGAATTACTGTTGAAAAATAAATATTCTTATAGTTTTGTCTTTATTTATTATCAGGGGATAGCGCGAACGCAGTCCCCCACTACCAAAAATTACGTACTCGAGTTACCCACATTTGGGGTAATCGCAAAGGTCAGCCAAACCGAAGTGCAATGGAAAGGCCTCACTCTGGGGGAACCGCCTACGTGATCACGGTATCCCCTGTACCAGGTAAGTATGCTTGACTTCGGCCAGCTCCACAGAGCCATCGTGACACAGTGCAAGCAAATTAGGCTTCAGAGACGTGTTGTTGATTTTATGTAAACATGCATTACCACGACACAATTATTCAACAAATGACATTAAATTAATTAATTATGTAATTTTAAATTATTTCAAAGCAAAAATACATTTTTGAAGAAGCAAATAATTAATATTATAGAAACGTGTAATTCTCTGTCTGTCACCGAAACAACAGCTATATCTTGCCACATATTCACAAGCAGGCTTGAATTACTGTTGAAAAATAAATATTCTTATAGTTTTGTCTTTATTTATTATCAGGGGATAGCGCGAACGCAGTCCCCCACTACCAAAAATTACGTACTCGAGTTACCCACATTTGGGGTAATCGCAAAGGTCAGCCAAACCGAAGTGCAATGGAAAGGCCTCACTCTGGGGGAACCGCCTACGTGATCACGGTATCCCCTGTACCAGGTAAGTATGCTTGACTTCGGCCAGCTCCACAGAGCCATCGTGACACAGTGCAAGCAAATTAGGCTTCAGAGACGTGTTGTTGATTTTATGTAAGCATGCATTACCACGACACAATTATTCAACAAATGACATTAAATTAATTAATTATGTAATTTTAAATTATTTCAAAGCAAAAATACATTTTTGAAGAAGCAAATAATTAATATTATAGAAACGTGTAATTCTCTGTCTGTCACTGAAACAACAGCTATATCTTGCCACATATTCACAAGCAGGCTTGAATTACTGTTGAAAAATAAATATTCTTATAGTTTTGTCTTTATTTATTATCAGGGGATAGCGCGAACGCAGTCCCCCACTACCAAAAATTACGTACTCGAGTTACCCACATTTGGGGTAATCGCAAAGGTCAGCCAAACCGAAGTGCAATGGAAAGGCCTCACTCTGGGGGAACCGCCTACGTGATCACGGTATCCCCTGTACCAGGTAAGTATGCTTGACTTCGGCCAGCTCCACAGAGCCATCGTGACACAGTGCAAGCAAATTAGGCTTCAGAGACGTGTTGTTGATTTTATGTAAACATGCATTACCACGACACAATTATTCAACAAATGACATTAAATTAATTAGTTATGTAATTTTAAATTATTTCAAAGCAAAAATACATTTTTGAAGAAGCAAAAAATTAATATTATAGAAACGTGTAATTCTCTGTCTGTCACCGAAACAACAGCTATATCTTGCCACATATTCACAAGCAGGCTTGAATTACTGTTGAAAAATAAATATTCTTATAGTTTTGTCTTTATTTATTATCAGGGGATAGCGCGAACGCAGTCCCCCACTACCAAAAATTACGTACTCGAGTTACCCACATTTGGGGTAATCGCAAAGGTCAGCCAAACCGAAGTGCAATGGAAAGGCCTCACTCTGGGGGAACCGCCTACGTGATCACGGTATCCCCTGTACCAGGTAAGTATGCTTGACTTCGGCCAGCTCCACAGAGCCATCGTGACACAGTGCAAGCAAATTAGGCTTCAGAGACGTGTTGTTGATTTTATGTAAACATGCATTACCACGACACAATTATTCAACAAATGACATTAAATTAATTAATTATGTAATTTTAAATTATTTCAAAGCAAAAATACATTTTTGAAGAAGCAAATAATTAATATTATAGAAACGTGTAATTCTCTGTCTGTCACTGAAACAACAGCTATATCTTGCCACATATTCACAAGCAGGCTTGAATTACTGTTGAAAAATAAATATTCTTATAGTTTTGTCTTTATTTATTATCAGGGGATAGCGCGAACGCAGTCCCCCACTACCAAAAATTACGTACTCGAGTTACCCACATTTGGGGTAATCGCGAAGGTCAGCCAAACCGAAGTGCAATGGAAAGGCCTCACTCTGGGGGAACCGCCTACGTGATCACGGTATCCCCTGTACCAGGTAAGTATGCTTGACTTCGGCCAGCTCCACAGAGCCATCGTGACACAGTGCAAGCAAATTAGGCTTCAGAGACGTGTTGTTGATTTTATGTAAACATGCATTACCACGACACAATTATTCAACAAATGACATTAAATTAATTAATTATGTAATTTTAAATTATTTCAAAGCAAAAATACATTTTTGAAGAAGCAAAAAATTAATATTATAGAAACGTGTAATTCTCTGTCTGTCACTGAAACAACAGCTATATCTTGCCACATATTCACAAGCAGGCTTGAATTACTGTTGAAAAATAAATATTCTTATAGTTTTGTCTTTATTTATTATCAGGGGATAGCGCGAACGCAGTCCCCCACTACCAAAAATTACGTACTCGAGTTACCCACATTTGGGGTAATCGCAAAGGTCAGCCAAACCGAAGTGCAATGGAAAGGCCTCACTCTGGGGGAACCGCCTACGTGATCACGGTATCCCCTGTACCAGGTAAGTATGCTTGACTTCGGCCAGCTCCACAGAGCCATCGTGACACAGTGCAAGCAAATTAGGCTTCAGAGACGTGTTGTTGATTTTATGTAAACATGCATTACCACGACACAATTATTCAACAAATGACATTAAATTAATTAATTATGTAATTTTAAATTATTTCAAAGCAAAAATACATTTTTGAAAAAGCAAATAATTAATATTATAGAAGCGTGTAATTCTCTGTCTGTCACTGAAACAACAGCTATATCTTGCCACATATTCACAAGCAGGCTTGAATTACTGTTGAAAAATAAATATTCTTATAGTTTTGTCTTTATTTATTATCAGGGGATAGCGCGAACGCAGTCCCCCACTACCAAAAATTATGTACTCGAGTTACCCACATTTGGGGTAATCGCAAAGGTCAGCCAAACCGAAGTGCAATGGAAAGGCCTCACTCTGGGGGAACCGCCTACGTGATCACGGTATCCCCTGTACCAGGTAAGTATGCTTGACTTCGGCCAGCTCCACAGAGCCATCGTGACACAGTGCAAGCAAATTAGGCTTCAGAGACGTGTTGTTGATTTTATGTAAACATGCATTACCACGACACAATTATTCAACAAATGACATTAAATTAATTAATTATGTAATTTTAAATTATTTCAAAGCAAAAATACATTTTTGAAGAAGCAAAAAATTAATATTATAGAAACGTGTAATTCTCTGTCTGTCACTGAAACAACAGCTATATCTTGCCACATATTCACAAGCAGGCTTGAATTACTGTTGAAAAATAAATATTCTTATAGTTTTGTCTTTATTTATTATCAGGGGATAGCGCGAACGCAGTCCCCCACTACCAAAAATTACGTACTCGAGTTACCCACATTTGGGGTAATCGCAAAGGTCAGCCAAACCGAAGTGCAATGGAAAGGCCTCACTCTGGGGGAACCGCCTACGTGATCACGGTATCCCCTGTACCAGGTAAGTATGCTTGACTTCGGCCAGCTCCACAGAGCCATCGTGACACAGTGCAAGCAAATTAGGCTTCAGAGACGTGTTGTTGATTTTATGTAAACATGCATTACCACGACACAATTATTCAACAAATGACATTAAATTAATTAATTATGTAATTTTAAATTATTTCAAAGCAAAAATACATTTTTGAAGAAGCAAATAATTAATATTATAGAAACGTGTAATTCTCTGTCTGTCACTGAAACAACAGCTATATCTTGCCACATATTCACAAGCAGGCTTGAATTACCGTTGAAAAATAAATATTCTTATAGTTTTGTCTTTATTTATTATCAGGGGATAGCGCGAACGCAGTCCCCCACTACCAAAAATTACGTACTCGAGTTACCCACATTTGGGGTAATCGCAAAGGTCAGCCAAACCGAAGTGCAATGGAAAGGCCTCACTCTGGGGGAACCGCCTACGTGATCACGGTATCCCCTGTACCAGGTAAGTATGCTTGACTTCGGCCAGCTCCACAGAGCCATCGTGACACAGTGCAAGCAAATTAGGCTTCAGAGACGTGTTGTTGATTTTATGTAAACATGCATTACCACGACACAATTATTCAACAAATGACATTAAATTAATTAATTATGTAATTTTAAATTATTTCAAAGCAAAAATACATTTTTGAAGAAGCAAATAATTAATATTATAGAAACGTGTAATTCTCTGTCTGTCACCGAAACAACAGCTATATCTTGCCACATATTCACAAGCAGGCTTGAATTACTGTTGAAAAATAAATATTCTTATAGTTTTGTCTTTATTTATTATCAGGGGATAGCGCGAACGCAGTCCCCCACTACCAAAAATTACGTACTCGAGTTACCCACATTTGGGGTAATCGCAAAGGTCAGCCAAACCGAAGTGCAATGGAAAGGCCTCACTCTGGGGGAACCGCCTACGTGATCACGGTATCCCCTGTACCAGGTAAGTATGCTTGACTTCGGCCAGCTCCACAGAGCCATCGTGACACAGTGCAAGCAAATTAGGCTTCAGAGACGTGTTGTTGATTTTATGTAAACATGCATTACCACGACACAATTATTCAACAAATGACATTAAATTAATTAATTATGTAATTTTAAATTATTTCAAAGCAAAAATACATTTTTGAAGAAGCAAAAAATTAATATTATAGAAACGTGTAATTCTCTGTCTGTCACTGAAACAACAGCTATATCTTGCCACATATTCACAAGCAGGCTTGAATTACTGTTGAAAAATAAATATTCTTATAGTTTTGTCTTTATTTATTATCAGGGGATAGCGCGAACGCAGTCCCCCACTACCAAAAATTACGTACTCGAGTTACCCACATTTGGGGTAATCGCAAAGGTCAGCCAAACCGAAGTGCAATGGAAAGGCCTCACTCTGGGGGAACCGCCTACGTGATCACGGTATCCCCTGTACCAGGTAAGTATGCTTGACTTCGGCCAGCTCCACAGAGCCATCGTGACACAGTGCAAGCAAATTAGGCTTCAGAGACGTGTTGTTGATTTTATGTAAACATGCATTACCACGACACAATTATTCAACAAATGACATTAAATTAATTAATTATGTAATTTTAAATTATTTCAAAGCAAAAATACATTTTTGAAGAAGCAAATAATTAATATTATAGAAACGTGTAATTCTCTGTCTGTCACTGAAACAACAGCTATATCTTGCCACATATTCACAAGCAGGCTTGAATTACTGTTGAAAAATAAATATTCTTATAGTTTTGTCTTTATTTATTATCAGGGGATAGCGCGAACGCAGTCCCCCACTACCAAAAATTACGTACTCGAGTTACCCACATTTGGGGTAATCGCAAAGGTCAGCCAAACCGAAGTGCAATGGAAAGGCCTCACTCTGGGGGAACCGCCTACGTGATCACGGTATCCCCTGTACCAGGTAAGTATGCTTGACTTCGGCCAGCTCCACAGAGCCATCGTGACACAGTGCAAGCAAATTAGGCTTCAGAGACGTGTTGTTGATTTTATGTAAACATGCATTACCACGACACAATTATTCAACAAATGACATTAAATTAATTAATTATGTAATTTTAAATTATTTCAAAGCAAAAATACATTTTTGAAGAAGCAAAAAATTAATATTATAGAAACGTGTAATTCTCTGTCTGTCACTGAAACAACAGCTATATCTTGCCACATATTCACAAGCAGGCTTGAATTACTGTTGAAAAATAAATATTCTTATAGTTTTGTCTTTATTTATTATCAGGGGATAGCGCGAACGCAGTCCCCCACTACCAAAAATTACGTACTCGAGTTACCCACATTTGGGGTAATCGCAAAGGTCAGCCAAACCGAAGTGCAATGGAAAGGCCTCACTCTGGGGGAACCGCCTACGTGATCACGGTATCCCCTGTACCAGGTAAGTATGCTTGACTTCGGCCAGCTCCACAGAGCCATCGTGACACAGTGCAAGCAAATTAGGCTTCAGAGACGTGTTGTTGATTTTATGTAAACATGCATTACCACGACACAATTATTCAACAAATGACATTAAATTAATTAATTATGTAATTTTAAATTATTTCAAAGCAAAAATACATTTTTGAAGAAGCAAATAATTAATATTATAGAAACGTGTAATTCTCTGTCTGTCACTGAAACAACAGCTATATCTTGCCACATATTCACAAGCAGGCTTGAATTACTGTTGAAAAATAAATATTCTTATAGTTTTGTCTTTATTTATTATCAGGGGATAGCGCGAACGCAGTCCCCCACTACCAAAAATTACGTACTCGAGTTACCCACATTTGGGGTAATCGCAAAGGTCAGCCAAACCGAAGTGCAATGGAAAGGCCTCACTCTGGGGGAACCGCCTACGTGATCACGGTATCCCCTGTACCAGGTAAGTATGCTTGACTTCGGCCAGCTCCACAGAGCCATCGTGACACAGTGCAAGCAAATTAGGCTTCAGAGACGTGTTGTTGATTTTATGTAAACATGCATTACCACGACACAATTATTCAACAAATGACATTAAATTAATTAATTATGTAATTTTAAATTATTTCAAAGCAAAAATACATTTTTGAAGAAGCAAATAATTAATATTATAGAAACGTGTAATTCTCTGTCTGTCACTGAAACAACAGCTATATCTTGCCACATATTCACAAGCAGGCTTGAATTACTGTTGAAAAATAAATATTCTTATAGTTTTGTCTTTATTTATTATCAGGGGATAGCGCGAACGCAGTCCCCCACTACCAAAAATTACGTACTCGAGTTACCCACATTTGGGGTAATCGCAAAGGTCAGCCAAACCGAAGTGCAATGGAAAGGCCTCACTCTGGGGGAACCGCCTACGTGATCACGGTATCCCCTGTACCAGGTAAGTATGCTTGACTTCGGCCAGCTCCACAGAGCCATCGTGACACAGTGCAAGCAAATTAGGCTTCAGAGACGTGTTGTTGATTTTATGTAAACATGCATTACCACGACACAATTATTCAACAAATGACATTAAATTAATTAATTATGTAATTTTAAATTATTTCAAAGCAAAAATACATTTTTGAAGAAGCAAATAATTAATATTATAGAAACGTGTAATTCTCTGTCTGTCACCGAAACAACAGCTATATCTTGCCACATATTCACAAGCAGGCTTGAATTACTGTTGAAAAATAAATATTCTTATAGTTTTGTCTTTATTTATTATCAGGGGATAGCGCGAACGCAGTCCCCCACTACCAAAAATTACGTACTCGAGTTACCCACATTTGGGGTAATCGCAAAGGTCAGCCAAACCGAAGTGCAATGGAAAGGCCTCACTCTGGGGGAACCGCCTACGTGATCACGGTATCCCCTGTACCAGGTAAGTATGCTTGACTTCGGCCAGCTCCACAGAGCCATCGTGACACAGTGCAAGCAAATTAGGCTTCAGAGACGTGTTGTTGATTTTATGTAAACATGCATTACCACGACACAATTATTCAACAAATGACATTAAATTAATTAATTATGTAATTTTAAATTATTTCAAAGCAAAAATACATTTTTGAAGAAGCAAATAATTAATATTATAGAAACGTGTAATTCTCTGTCTGTCACTGAAACAACAGCTATATCTTGCCACATATTCACAAGCAGGCTTGAATTACTGTTGAAAAATAAATATTCTTATAGTTTTGTCTTTATTTATTATCAGGGGATAGCGCGAACGCAGTCCCCCACTACCAAAAATTACGTACTCGAGTTACCCACATTTGGGGTAATCGCAAAGGTCAGCCAAACCGAAGTGCAATGGAAAGGCCTCACTCTGGGGGAACCGCCTACGTGATCACGGTATCCCCTGTACCAGGTAAGTATGCTTGACTTCGGCCAGCTCCACAGAGCCATCGTTGTTGTGAGGAGCGCGCAGCGCGGGGCCCTGCGCGAAATTAACGTCGATACACTGGTCTCAACCTTAACTCGACGAGGCCGCCATTAACGTGATCGCCTAGTCACATTGAGAAGGGAGAAACAATGCTGTTTCTCTGAAGACCCCACACGGGAACAACGGGGTTTGAAACCGGGACGCATGCATGACTGGCGAGGCAGTCAGGCGCTCTAGCCATTGCGCCACGTCCCCTTCTCTAGAGCCATCGTGACACAGTGCAAGCAAATTAGGCTTCAGAGACGTGTTGTTGATTTTATGTAAACATGCATTACCACGACACAATTATTCAACAAATGACATTAAATTAATTATTTATGTAATTTTAAATTATTTCAAAGCAAAAATACATTTTTGAAGAAGCAAAAAATTAATATTATAGAAACGTGTAATTCTCTGTCTGTCACTGAAACAACAGCTATATCTTGCCACATATTCACAAGCAGGCTTGAATTACTGTTGAAAAATAAATATTCTTATAGTTTTGTCTTTATTTATTATCAGGGGATAGTGCGAACGCAGTCCCCCACTACCAAAAATTACGTACTCGAGTTACCCACATTTGGGGTAATCGCAAAGGTCAGCCAAACCGAAGTGCAATGGAAAGGCCTCACTCTGGGGGAACCGCCTACGTGATCACGGTATCCCCTGTACCAGGTAAGTATGCTTGACTTCGGCCAGCTCCACAGAGCCATCGTGACACAGTGCAAGCAAATTAGGCTTCAGAGACGTGTTGTTGATTTTATGTAAACATGCATTACCACGACACAATTATTCAACAAATGACATTAAATTAATTAATTATGTAATTTTAAATTATTTCAAAGCAAAAATACATTTTTGAAGAAGCAAATAATTAATATTATAGAAACGTGTAATTCTCTGTCTGTCACTGAAACAACAGCTATATCTTGCCACATATTCACAAGCAGGCTTGAATTACTGTTGAAAAATAAATATTCTTATAGTTTTGTCTTTATTTATTATCAGGGGATAGCGCGAACGCAGTCCCCCACTACCAAAAATTACGTACTCGAGTTACCCACATTTGGGGTAATCGCAAAGGTCAGCCAAACCGAAGTGCAATGGAAAGGCCTCACTCTGGGGGAACCGCCTACGTGATCACGGTATCCCCTGTACCAGGTAAGTATGCTTGACTTCGGCCAGCTCCACAGAGCCATCGTGACACAGTGCAAGCAAATTAGGCTTCAGAGACGTGTTGTTGATTTTATGTAAACATGCATTACCACGACACAATTATTCAACAAATGACATTAAATTAATTAATTATGTAATTTTAAATTATTTCAAAGCAAAAATACATTTTTGAAGAAGCAAATAATTAATATTATAGAAACGTGTAATTCTCTGTCTGTCACCGAAACAACAGCTATATCTTGCCACATATTCACAAGCAGGCTTGAATTACTGTTGAAAAATAAATATTCTTATAGTTTTGTCTTTATTTATTATCAGGGGATAGCGCGAACGCAGTCCCCCACTACCAAAAATTACGTACTCGAGTTACCCACATTTGGGGTAATCGCAAAGGTCAGCCAAACCGAAGTGCAATGGAAAGGCCTCACTCTGGGGGAACCGCCTACGTGATCACGGTATCCCCTGTACCAGGTAAGTATGCTTGACTTCGGCCAGCTCCACAGAGCCATCGTGACACAGTGCAAGCAAATTAGGCTTCAGAGACGTGTTGTTGATTTTATGTAAACATGCATTACCACGACACAATTATTCAACAAATGACATTAAATTAATTAATTATGTAATTTTAAATTATTTCAAAGCAAAAATACATTTTTGAAGAAGCAAATAATTAATATTATAGAAACGTGTAATTCTCTGTCTGTCACTGAAACAACAGCTATATCTTGCCACATATTCACAAGCAGGCTTGAATTACTGTTGAAAAATAAATATTCTTATAGTTTTGTCTTTATTTATTATCAGGGGATAGCGCGAACGCAGTCCCCCACTACCAAAAATTACGTACTCGAGTTACCCACATTTGGGGTAATCGCAAAGGTCAGCCAAACCGAAGTGCAATGGAAAGGCCTCACTCTGGGGGAACCGCCTACGTGATCACGGTATCCCCTGTACCAGGTAAGTATGCTTGACTTCGGCCAGCTCCACAGAGCCATCGTGACACAGTGCAAGCAAATTAGGCTTCAGAGACGTGTTGTTGATTTTATGTAAACATGCATTACCACGACACAATTATTCAACAAATGACATTAAATTAATTAATTATGTAATTTTAAATTATTTCAAAGCAAAAATACATTTTTGAAGAAGCAAATAATTAATATTATAGAAACGTGTAATTCTCTGTCTGTCACTGAAACAACAGCTATATCTTGCCACATATTCACAAGCAGGCTTGAATTACTGTTGAAAAATAAATATTCTTATAGTTTTGTCTTTATTTATTATCAGGGGATAGCGCGAACGCAGTCCCCCACTACCAAAAAATACGTACTCGAGTTACCCACATTTGGGGTAATCGCAAAGGTCAGCCAAACCGAAGTGCAATGGAAAGGCCTCACTCTGGGGGAACCGCCTACGTGATCACGGTATCCCCTGTACCAGGTAAGTATGCTTGACTTCGGCCAGCTCCACAGAGCCATCGTGACACAGTGCAAGCAAATTAGGCTTCAGAGACGTGTTGTTGATTTTATGTAAACATGCATTACCACGACACAATTATTCAACAAATGACATTAAATTAATTAATTATGTAATTTTAAATTATTTCAAAGCAAAAATACATTTTTGAAGAAGCAAATAATTAATATTATAGAAACGTGTAATTCTCTGTCTGTCACCGAAACAACAGCTATATCTTGCCACATATTCACAAGCAGGCTTGAATTACTGTTGAAAAATAAATATTCTTATAGTTTTGTCTTTATTTATTATCAGGGGATAGCGCGAACGCAGTCCCCCACTACCAAAAATTACGTACTCGAGTTACCCACATTTGGGGTAATCGCAAAGGTCAGCCAAACCGAAGTGCAATGGAAAGGCCTCACTCTGGGGGAACCGCCTACGTGATCACGGTATCCCCTGTACCAGGTAAGTATGCTTGACTTCGGCCAGCTCCACAGAGCCATCGTGACACAGTGCAAGCAAATTAGGCTTCAGAGACGTGTTGTTGATTTTATGTAAACATGCATTACCACGACACAATTATTCAACAAATGACATTAAATTAATTAATTATGTAATTTTAAATTATTTCAAAGCAAAAATACATTTTTGAAGAAGCAAATAATTAATATTATAGAAACGTGTAATTCTCTGTCTGTCACTGAAACAACAGCTATATCTTGCCACATATTCACAAGCAGGCTTGAATTACTGTTGAAAAATAAATATTCTTATAGTTTTGTCTTTATTTATTATCAGGGGATAGCGCGAACGCAGTCCCCCACTACCAAAAATTACGTACTCGAGTTACCCACATTTGGGGTAATCGCAAAGGTCAGCCAAACCGAAGTGCAATGGAAAGGCCTCACTCTGGATACTCAGTTTTAGCCATTGGGTCAAACCAGCGAACTGACGCCTTGGCAACTAAAAACTTAGGTGATACCTTCACAATTTCATATCAATAATTTAGATCCCTTTTAGGTGTGTACTATGTCAATAATAAAAAAAGAAATATTATATCACACAGCGTGGATATCATATATAAATATACTTCATATATATAATATTAGTCACTGGAAAAGAGACCACCCCCTTCAGGGTTGAAACTATTCCTGGTCTTGAAGGCCCTTATGTGTAAAATACTATGTATGAATACACACTATCTATTGATATGGGCTGATATGTTAAATGAACATATATATATATAAAATTGTTATGTACATTTCGTACATAATCTAATATTGACATATAATAACATATAATGCGTAGGAAAGGGATTATTGCCAAACCAGAAAAATATATAATGTACACAATGTGTACACAGAGATCAATGAGAAAGGATAAACTCCTCTCCCATTGATCCCACTACATGGTATCCCTAAATAACCAGCAACAGATAAATCTGTTTATAAAAACTTAACATCATTGTATCCGTGTTATGCAGAGGTGCATCGCTAAGCTCACCCTTCCCCATGAACAGGTATACCCCTCTCTGGTTTCCAACGCCATCTGGCTATCTGCCTCCGGCATTATCTCCAGACTCGGGCCCTCCTCTCAGGATCCAGGTTACCCGCATACCTGACAGCATTAACATACAATACAGTGCATATAATTACATAGCACGATACAAAACACCACAGTGAAATGTTAATTAACACAGATTGACAAGACCATCACAGACAACATATAATTATAGTAGTAAATAACGGCACTTAATGTGACAACAGAATCCCTAAAAATGGGTCAAACATACATCACATCCCATTACTATACTACCGAATGGAGTAGATATCCTCACGTGATGACAGAGCCCTAAAGTACCGGGTCAAACCAATATCACGATGAAAGCACTGTTGAAAAGAACACCAGGATAAACTGAAATAATCCAAAGAAACATAATGTAATAGGACAAGGTATAATGACGTCTATAATAAAAACAGATCCCAAAAGACGGGTCAAACTATATCATCGTGACAACACTATACCCTTAAGTAACAATTTGGTTACTTAATTAATTAGTGTGCAACAGGTTGTTATCTTATCGACCCCAACGCTGAGCACATACAAACAGGATACACAACACATAATAGCATACCAACCCTGTGTGCTAAAAGGAAAAAGTATCATTTTTACCCACTAAACTTACCAGCTGAGTATATGGTAAGGTTACCTGGGCTACATCCTTTTCAGTTACGTAACCCTACGGCTGTTTTCCCACCCAGGTACATTTCATTCCCTACATGGTAAATAATCCCCGCGACTTGACAAAAAGTTGTCAAGGTTTCCTATGCCTACTTCTCACTACGAAGTACGCACTCTACTGTTTTCCCATCCCTCAAATATGTATCTTTTTCCCGATACCTTGTATCAACAAAAAAACAACTCAAATGCCAGATTCAAATTTACCAGTAATTAACTCTGAATGTGGTAAATGTAAAAACTATCGAACAAACTTCGGCAGCTTCAACACATTTTCATCCATAAGTGGGAAAACATGTGAAAAGCTCAGACTGACAATTAATAAATAGTTGAAAAAGAAGAAATATACTCCCTGTTAGAAACTCTTCTATAAAGTCATGACTGTATGATAAATAGATTCTCGTGTTTAGTTTCACATGAAAATAAATGGAAAAACATACAAATTAAAACAAATACTTAATATTTTGATCATTGATTTTAACAAACCCCCCGAACGCTATCCAAATATTGTGAAAAACGGGTTCCGGGAGTCTGTTAAAATCATAACGAATGCGTTCCCGCAGTTTTTGCTTAAAACCCGCCAATAAACCGGCCTCTGAGGTTTGGTGGCCAAAATAATTTGCTCTATTTCGCGCTCTCCATATATGCGCCTTGAGCGTATATGTTGTTGTTAATAAGAGCATTTTAAAGAATTTATTTTTATGTTCGAAAAGTGAAAAAACAAAATCATCTTCTAAGAAGACTACTGTTCTAGTTGTATCTGAAAGTGTCTCTTGCAGCCATTCGAGACACAACTGAACATTATCACAGAAATAAAAAATGTGCTCTGTGGTTTCCGACTGGGAACACCACACACACTGGTCCGGGACATCAATATGATGACTTGCCAAATAGGATTTAGTGTGTAATACACCATGACTCACCAAATAATGCACATTATAATCATAGTCATAATGCTTGACGAGATTTAAATTTTGCCATGACAAATCAAACCGTATATGTGGATGTAAACTCCATGCAGTTGGAAAAGTAACCGCACGGGTTTTTACCAAAAATAAATATATCCCCTTGACAGGAACAGCCTGGAGTATATTACTGTCAAGCGGAAAATCAACAATCTTTTTAAAAAATATCACATTATCAATTGCTGTCTTATAAAAAGAAGGCATACTCCACGACGCCGGCGTGGAATTGTCAGTTGGCATTAAGCCTAAGGTAATTAGCTTCAATTTTATCCAATACAAAGCCAAATATTCCCAATCATTACCTTCTCTCTTCAACAAATTACCAACGTGTTTGATAGAAAGAGCTTTGATTTTGCGATCTAAATCTATTACTTCTAATCCACCCTTCCCTTTCTCTAGATATAAAGTATCCCTTTTAATTCTCTCTAAAACACTCCTTCCCCAAATAAATCTGAACATAATTAAAGTATAGCTTTTGATAAATTTCTTTGGAATTACACACACAGTTGCCACATACCACAATTTGGATGCAACAAGTGCATGGAAAAGACTTGCTCTACCCCTTAAAGTTTGACACCTCCCTTTTAATTCATCCGCCCTCTCCTGTAATTTTGTTTTCAAAATTTCAAATGTAGTTTTACTAATCCCACCCTGATCAAAATATATACCAAAAATTTTGACTGGTTCTCTGGCTACTGAGATACCACAGAAGGAATCCTCTTTTGGTTTCCATGGAAAATAATAAAAGACTTATCAAAATTAACTAATGAGCCACTGGCTAAACCAAACAATTCAAAAAATAGTAATATCCTCCTAATATGGTGTGGAGTTTCACAAAAAAAGTTAGTATCATCTGCAAATGCTGAAATTTTAACTTCTTTGCCTCCTGGTAACTTAATACCCCTGATGCTGTCCGAGTCATTGATTCGCCGTAAAAGCGAATCAATCACAAGGACATACAACAGGGGAGAAAGAGAGCAGCCTTGTCTGAGGCCCCTCTTAACAGAAATGTTGTTTGTCAATTCTCCATTAACAGAAACTCTTAAAAACGGCTGTAAATATAAAAGGTGAATCCATGATATAAAGTGTGGACCAAACCCAGAAAATTTTAACGTCTGAAAAAGAAATTCATGTGACACTCTGTCAAATGCCTTTGACTGGTCCATAGATAATAAAGCGGCACTCTTGCCTTTTTGATTGAGATATTCAGCAATGTTCCTAATTAAGTGAACATTGCTGAATATCTGCCTACCCTTTACACCACTGGTTTGAAACTCACCGATCAAAATATTCATAACATTACCCAGCCGTACACTTAAAATTTTGGTAATTAATTTCAGGTCATTACACAAAAGTGAGATGGGCCGCCAATTTTTTAATTTCTCTGCCGCTTCTATTTTCTTACATAAAAGGACAATTACAGCACAGTTTTGATCCTTTCCTAGCTGGCCGCCCCCCAGCATGGAGTTAAACACATCAACCAGCCGAGGACCGATCAGCGAGGAAAAGATCTTATAAAATTCAATAGGTAGCCCATCCACTCCAGGTGAAGTGCCACCCCTTGAACTTTTTATAGCAAACAACAACTCCTCTAAATTAAACTTTCCCTCACAGAGATTACTTTCTTCTTCTGATAATTTTGGCCTGTTATTTAAAAAATACTCTGAAATCGCAGGGTCGCTAGGTACCTCCGCATATAATTTCCTATAAAAATCCGAAATAAAATTAATCATATCACGTTTATTCGTGAGCACTTCCCCACTGTCTGACTCCAGCTGCGTCATTGTTTTTTGAATAGATTTTCTTTTCTCACTGCTAAATAGATCTGACATTATGCCCTCACCACAATTTAGTTCCCTCAATTTTGCTCTCCTCCTAATCTCGCCTACTCTGAATTCCATAAATTTGTCAATTTCATGTCCTAAAGCTTGAATTTTTGAATATGGTCTAGGTTCCATTGACAATAAACAATTGAATTTTTTACACATATCAATTATCCTCCCTTTCCTAATATAATTTAACCTATATGAATGGATTTGAATCAGACGAATAATTTTGTTCTTCATCGACTCCCACCAATTTAAATCAAAATTACTCTGATTTTCCCCACCCCGATCCCACAATCTTACTAAATCCTCTTTAAAATGTTCATCCTTAAAAACCGAAACATTTGCTTTCCAATAAGACTTCCCTCTTATTGAATTGCGAAAATTAAAATTCATCACCAGCATCCCATGATCAGAGTAGTCATTGGATAATACTGCAATTTGTCCACAATCTCTGAATATTTCCTTCGAAACGTAAACCCGATCAATTCTTGTGGCAGCTAATCCGCCAGTTTGATGCCAAGTGTATAGTCTACCAAGTGGGTTTTTTTCTCGATAGACATCTGCTAAGTTGGCTGAATTTATTATGTCCTCTAGGACTTCCGCCCCTTTCTTACTATGTATCCATCCCTTCGAGTTCCTATCCAATTTCGAGTTTAGAACCAAATTAAAGTCCCCTAAAAGAATGACTTCCAAATTCCCTCTAATATAATTACTTATTAATTTTAAAAATTCAATTCTTTCTCGACCTTCTTGTGCTGGAACATACACACATACGATTTTAACCGAAACATTGTCCCTCTTTACATTGACAGTAACAAGTCTTCCCGAATGATGACTTTCAAATTTCTCCACCTTTAAATTTGCTTTTTCATTTATTAAAATCCCTACCCCTGAACAAAACTTAATTGCGAAAGACCAAAAAGCCTTCCCACCCCAGTCTCTCGCCCATGCCGAACCTTCCAATAAGTTTTTGCAATTTGTTTCTTGTAATGCCAAGATATCAATTCCTGCTAATTTTGCCCACTCAAAAACTTTTTTGCGCTTCAAGTGGTCCCCCAGACCCTTTGCATTAAAGGTGGCGATTTTAATAGCCATTGTTTTATGATTATTTTAAAAATGAATCAGAAAGAAATCTCTATAAAGTCCCGACGACGTTTCCATCGCCTTGCTCAGGAAGGGCAGTCCCGAGAGGAGGGGGACCCCCATGAGGGTCAGGATCAGAAGCATGATCTTCTTCCCGACCCCCATGGGCAACCCCCTCCATCCCAGAATCCTGACCCTCCGACATTTCCAAGCATTGATCCCCCCAGCTCTCTACACTCTGTGCCCTTTGGATTTTACACGCGTCAAAACTGACTTCCTCATCTCTGGCCCAGGATTCAACCCCTATGGGGAGCTGAGAGTAACTTTCGCAACTCTCGTCCAAAGGAGCCTCCTCCCCTACCATCTCTTCCTGAGGAAGATCAATGTCAGCACTCTCCTCAATTGGGGTGCTCTTTAATGTCGACGACTTTTTATCTCTTTTCTTCTTGGATTTACTTTTCTGAACAGTAAATCCATCCCCCTCAGCCTCAGGAGTCTCAGTAAGGCAACGCTTGACCCCTGACTTACCACCTGTTGAGGTCGTCGCCTTTTGAGATGTATGTATATCTTCAGAGGGCAGATCAGATATCGCAATTGTGGCAACAGAGGTAGTAACTGCCTCCATCTTCGAACTGACATCAGCCTTGGAAATCACATCAACCGAAGTAGGAGTAGCAGAGTCAGCGTTATCGCTTAAGCTTAGCCTATCTGCTCTCCTCTTCGGACAATCACCAAAGTCATGGTTGTGCGACCTACAATTAACACAATAAGTGCAGCTCCGGCGCATGTGACCGCGTTCGCCGCACTTATGACACTTCGCCGGCCTCCCTTGTACTGTCACAAGGACCCGGAAGCGCCTGGTACCAAAGGTACCCCAAGTGACATCAGGGAGATTATCCCGTGCGCCTTCAGCGTGCACACCACTACAAACAATCTCCCTTGTAAGAGTAGCAACATGTCCTATACGGGACAGCGCCGACTTCTCCATCTTGATCTCTTTAACTCTAATACCCATAGCGGCAAACCAAACCTTCACATCTTCGTTATCCACATGGAATGGCAACCAGAATAGACGGACCCTAAAAGTTGAAGGGCTGAGAATCTCTAATTTTGCGGGTTTCCCCTGAATCACGAGCCCTGAGCTCACCAACCTCTCTGCCTGATCAATAGATTTAACAGTGATATGCCATTCTTTGTTATTTCCGGCAGTGCCTAAAGCTTCCAAATTGCCCAGCCCCAATTTTGAATCCAATTGATCCAAAAAAGTTGCCCTTGCCACCCCCTCCCCAGATTCCAACTTAACAACAACAGTGCGACGCATAATTTGGTTGCCCTTTAAAGCACCCCAACCTTCAAAATTACCAGACCCCGGGGCATCACTGGTCCCATCTACCTGTGGTACATCAAACAATGCATTTCTCACCTGACTTGCATCCTCCAACTTCCTCTCTAGCTCCACAATCTTTTTCTCACTCGCCACCAATGTCTCTGCCTTTCTCCCATCCATCATTTCTCTGCATTCCTCCATCTTCTCATTGTCCTTCACCTTCCTCCTCAGTCTCCACAATTCTTCCTCCATGTCATCTATCTTCTCTTCATCACTCGTCCACCTCACCAACAAATCAGCAGCTTTCTCCTGCTTACGCGCCTCACCACCGTCCTCAGACATAGTGGGATTTGCAACCACCTGCAACACAAAAAGTGAGGCCACGCAGCAGACAAAATGTCCACTGGTGACCTAGTTAAAACGTTGTAACGCTTCTCTAAAGCCTACTCTGGCTCTGGGGGAACCGCCTACGTGATCACGGTATCCCCTGTACCAGGTAAGTATGCTTGACTTCGGCCAGCTCCACAGAGCCATCGTGACACAGTGCAAGCAAATTAGGCTTCAGAGACGTGTTGTTGATTTTATGTAAACATGCATTACCACGACACAATTATTCAACAAATGACATTAAATTAATTAATTATGTAATTTTAAATTATTTCAAAGCAAAAATACATTTTTGAAGAAGCAAATAATTAATATTATAGAAACGTGTAATTCTCTGTCTGTCACCGAAACAACAGCTATATCTTGCCACATATTCACAAGCAGGCTTGAATTACTGTTGAAAAATAAATATTCTTATAGTTTTGTCTTTATTTATTATCAGGGGATAGCGCGAACGCAGTCCCCCACTACCAAAAATTACGTACTCGAGTTACCCACATTTGGGGTAATCGCAAAGGTCAGCCAAACCGAAGTGCAATGGAAAGGCCTCACTCTGGGGGAACCGCCTACGTGATCACGGTATCCCCTGTACCAGGTAAGTATGCTTGACTTCGGCCAGCTCCACAGAGCCATCGTGACACAGTGCAAGCAAATTAGGCTTCAGAGACGTGTTGTTGATTTTATGTAAACATGCATTACCACGACACAATTATTCAACAAATGACATTAAATTAATTAATTATGTAATTTTAAATTATTTCAAAGCAAAAATACATTTTTGAAGAAGCAAATAATTAATATTATAGAAACGTGTAATTCTCTGTCTGTCACTGAAACAACAGCTATATCTTGCCACATATTCACAAGCAGGCTTGAATTACTGTTGAAAAATAAATATTCTTATAGTTTTGTCTTTATTTATTATCAGGGGATAGCGCGAACGCAGTCCCCCACTACCAAAAATTACGTACTCGAGTTACCCACATTTGGGGTAATCGCAAAGGTCAGCCAAACCGAAGTGCAATGGAAAGGCCTCACTCTGGGGGAACCGCCTACGTGATCACGGTATCCCCTGTACCAGGTAAGTATGCTTGACTTCGGCCAGCTCCACAGAGCCATCGTGACACAGTGCAAGCAAATTAGGCTTCAGAGACGTGTTGTTGATTTTATGTAAACATGCATTACCACGACACAATTATTCAACAAATGACATTAAATTAATTAATTATGTAATTTTAAATTATTTCAAAGCAAAAATACATTTTTGAAGAAGCAAATAATTAATATTATAGAAACGTGTAATTCTCTGTCTGTCACCGAAACAACAGCTATATCTTGCCACATATTCACAAGCAGGCTTGAATTACTGCTGAAAAATAAATATTCTTATAGTTTTGTCTTTATTTATTATCAGGGGATAGCGCGAACGCAGTCCCCCACTACCAAAAATTACGTACTCGAGTTACCCACATTTGGGGCAATCGCAAAGGTCAGCCAAACCGAAGTGCAATGGAAAGGCCTCACTCTGGGGGAACCGCCTACGTGATCACGGTATCCCCTGTACCAGGTAAGTATGCTTGACTTCGGCCAGCTCCACAGAGCCATCGTGACACAGTGCAAGCAAATTAGGCTTCAGAGACGTGTTGTTGATTTTATGTAAACATGCATTACCACGACACAATTATTCAACAAATGACATTAAATTAATTAATTATGTAATTTTAAATTATTTCAAAGCAAAAATACATTTTTGAAGAAGCAAATAATTAATATTATAGAAACGTGTAATTCTTTGTCTGTCACTGAAACAACAGCTATATCTTGCCACATATTCACAAGCAGGCTTGAATTACTGTTGAAAAATAAATATTCTTATAGTTTTGTCTTTATTTATTATCAGGGGATAGCGCGAACGCAGTCCCCCACTACCAAAAATTACGTACTCGAGTTACCCACATTTGGGGTAATCACAAAGGTCAGCCAAACCGAAGTGCAATGGAAAGGCCTCACTCTGGGGGAACCGCCTACGTGATCACGGTATCCCCTGTACCAGGTAAGTATGCTTGACTTCGGCCAGCTCCACAGAGCCATCGTGACACAGTGCAAGCAAATTAGGCTTCAGAGACGTGTTGTTGATTTTATGTAAACATGCATTACCACGACACAATTATTCAACAAATGACATTAAATTAATTAATTATGTAATTTTAAATTATTTCAAAGCAAAAATACATTTTTGAAGAAGCAAATAATTAATATTATAGAAACGTGTAATTCTCTGTCTGTCACCGAAACAACAGCTATATCTTGCCACATATTCACAAGCAGGCTTGAATTACTGTTGAAAAATAAATATTCTTATAGTTTTGTCTTTATTTATTATCAGGGGATAGCGCGAACGCAGTCCCCCACTACCAAAAATTACGTACTCGAGTTACCCACATTTGGGGTAATCGCAAAGGTCAGCCAAACCGAAGTGCAATGGAAAGGCCTCACTCTGGGGGAACCGCCTACGTGATCACGGTATCCCCTGTACCAGGTAAGTATGCTTGACTTCGGCCAGCTCCACAGAGCCATCGTGACACAGTGCAAGCAAATTAGGCTTCAGAGACGTGTTGTTGATTTTATGTAAACATGCATTACCACGACACAATTATTCAACAAATGACATTAAATTAATTAATTATGTAATTTTAAATTATTTCAAAGCAAAAATACATTTTTGAAGAAGCAAATAATTAATATTATAGAAACGTGTAATTCTCTGTCTGTCACTGAAACAACAGCTATATCTTGCCACATATTCACAAGCAGGCTTGAATTACTGTTGAAAAATAAATATTCTTATAGTTTTGTCTTTATTTATTATCAGGGGATAGCGCGAACGCAGTCCCCCACTACCAAAAATTACGTACTCGAGTTACCCACATTTGGGGTAATCGCAAAGGTCAGCCAAACCGAAGTGCAATGGAAAGGCCTCACTCTGGGGGAACCGCCTACGTGATCACGGTATCCCCTGTACCAGGTAAGTATGCTTGACTTCGGCCAGCTCCACAGAGCCATCGTGACACAGTGCAAGCAAATTAGGCTTCAGAGACGTGTTGTTGATTTTATGTAAACATGCATTACCACGACACAATTATTCAACAAATGACATTAAATTAATTAATTATGTAATTTTAAATTATTTCAAAGCAAAAATACATTTTTGAAGAAGCAAATAATTAATATTATAGAAACGTGTAATTCTCTGTCTGTCACTGAAACAACAGCTATATCTTGCCACATATTCACAAGCAGGCTTGAATTACTGTTGAAAAATAAATATTCTTATAGTTTTGTCTTTATTTATTATCAGGGGATAGCGCGAACGCAGTCCCCCACTACCAAAAATTACGTACTCGAGTTACCCACATTTGGGGTAATCGCAAAGGTCAGCCAAACCGAAGTGCAATGGAAAGGCCTCACTCTGGGGGAACCGCCTACGTGATCACGGTATCCCCTGTACCAGGTAAGTATGCTTGACTTCGGCCAGCTCCACAGAGCCATCGTGACACAGTGCAAGCAAATTAGGCTTCAGAGACGTGTTGTTGATTTTATGTAAACATGCATTACCACGACACAATTATTCAACAAATGACATTAAATTAATTAATTATGTAATTTTAAATTATTTCAAAGCAAAAATACATTTTTGAAGAAGCAAATAATTAATATTATAGAAACGTGTAATTCTCTGTCTGTCACTGAAACAACAGCTATATCTTGCCACATATTCACAAGCAGGCTTGAATTACTGTTGAAAAATAAATATTCTTATAGTTTTGTCTTTATTTATTATCAGGGGATAGCGCGAACGCAGTCCCCCACTACCAAAAATTACGTACTCGAGTTACCCACATTTGGGGTAATCGCAAAGGTCAGCCAAACCGAAGTGCAATGGAAAGGCCTCACTCTGGGGGAACCGCCTACGTGATCACAGTATCCCCTGTACCAGGTAAGTATGCTTGACTTCGGCCAGCTCCACAGAGCCATCGTGACACAGTGCAAGCAAATTAGGCTTCAGAGACGTGTTGTTGATTTTATGTGATCATGCATTACCACGACACAATTATTCAACAAATGACATTAAATTAATTAATTATGTAATTTTAAATTATTTCAAAGCAAAAATACATTTTTGAAGAAGCAAATAATTAATATTATAGAAACGTGTAATTCTCTGTCTGTCACTGAAACAACAGCTATATCTTGCCACATATTCACAAGCAGGCTTGAATTACTTTTGAAAAATAAATATTCTTATAGTTTTGTCTTTATTTATTATCAGGGGATAGCGCGAACGCAGTCCCCCACTACCAAAAATTACGTACTCGAGTTACCCACATTTGGGGTAATCGCAAAGGTCAGCCAAACCGAAGTGCAATGGAAAGGCCTCACTCTGGGGGAACCGCCTACGTGATCACGGTATCCCCTGTACCAGGTAAGTATGCTTGACTTCGGCCAGCTCCACAGAGCCATCGTGACACAGTGCAAGCAAATTAGGCTTCAGAGACGTGTTGTTGATTTTATGTAAACATGCATTACCACGACACAATTATTCAACAAATGACATTAAATTAATTAATTATGTAATTTTAAATTATTTCAAAGCAAAAATACATTTTTGAAGAAGCAAATAATTAATATTATAGAAACGTGTAATTCTCTGTCTGTCACTGAAACAACAGCTATATCTTGCCACATATTCACAAGCAGGCTTGAATTACTGTTGAAAAATAAATATTCTTATAGTTTTGTCTTTATTTATTATCAGGGGATAGCGCGAACGCAGTCCCCCACTACCAAAAATTACGTACTCGAGTTACCCACATTTGGGGTAATCGCAAAGGTCAGCCAAACCGAAGTGCAATGGAAAGGCCTCACTCTGGGGGAACCGCCTACGTGATCACGGTATCCCCTGTACCAGGTAAGTATGCTTGACTTCGGCCAGCTCCACAGAGCCATCGTGACACAGTGCAAGCAAATTAGGCTTCAGAGACGTGTTGTTGATTTTATGTAAACATGCATTACCACGACACAATTATTCAACAAATGACATTAAATTAATTAATTATGTAATTTTAAATTATTTCAAAGCAAAAATACATTTTTGAAGAAGCAAATAATTAATATTATAGAAACGTGTAATTCTCTGTCTGTCACCGAAACAACAGCTATATCTTGCCACATATTCACAAGCAGGCTTGAATTACTGTTGAAAAATAAATATTCTTATAGTTTTGTCTTTATTTATTATCAGGGGATAGCGCGAACGCAGTCCCCCACTACCAAAAATTACGTACTCGAGTTACCCACATTTGGGGTAATCGCAAAGGTCAGCCAAACCGAAGTGCAATGGAAAGGCCTCACTCTGGGGGAACCGCCTACGTGATCACGGTATCCCCTGTACCAGGTAAGTATGCTTGACTTCGGCCAGCTCCACAGAGCCATCGTGACACAGTGCAAGCAAATTAGGCTTCAGAGACGTGTTGTTGATTTTATGTAAACATGCATTACCACGACACAATTATTCAACAAATGACATTAAATTAATTAATTATGTAATTTTAAATTATTTCAAAGCAAAAATACATTTTTGAAGAAGCAAATAATTAATATTATAGAAACGTGTAATTCTCTGTCTGTCACTGAAACAACAGCTATATCTTGCCACATATTCACAAGCAGGCTTGAATTACTGTTGAAAAATAAATATTCTTATAGTTTTGTCTTTATTTATTATCAGGGGATAGCGCGAACGCAGTCCCCCACTACCAAAAATTACGTACTCGTAATCGCAAAGGTCAGCCAAACCGAAGTGCAATGGAAAGGCCTCACTCTGGGGGAACCGCCTACGTGATCACGGTATCCCCTGTACCAGGTAAGTATGCTTGACTTCGGCCAGCTCCACAGAGCCATCGTGACACAGTGCAAGCAAATTAGGCTTCAGAGACGTGTTGTTGATTTTATGTAAACATGCATTACCACGACACAATTATTCAACAAATGACATTAAATTAATTAATTATGTAATTTTAAATTATTTCAAAGCAAAAATACATTTTTGAAGAAGCAAATAATTAATATTATAGAAACGTGTAATTCTCTGTCTGTCACTGAAACAACAGCTATATCTTGCCACATATTCACAAGCAGGCTTGAATTACTGTTGAAAAATAAATATTCTTATAGTTTTGTCTTTATTTATTATCAGGGGATAGCGCGAACGCAGTCCCCCACTACCAAAAATTACGTACTCGAGTTACCCACATTTGGGGTAATCGCAAAGGTCAGCCAAACCGAAGTGCAATGGAAAGGCCTCACTCTGGGGGAACCGCCTACGTGATCACGGTATCCCCTGTACCAGGTAAGTATGCTTGACTTCGGCCAGCTCCACAGAGCCATCGTGACACAGTGCAAGCAAATTAGGCTTCAGAGACGTGTTGTTGATTTTATGTAAACATGCATTACCACGACACAATTATTCAACAAATGACATTAAATTAATTAATTATGTAATTTTAAATTATTTCAAAGCAAAAATACATTTTTGAAGAAGCAAATAATTAATATTATAGAAACGTGTAATTCTCTGTCTGTCACCGAAACAACAGCTATATCTTGCCACATATTCACAAGCAGGCTTGAATTACTGTTGAAAAATAAATATTCTTATAGTTTTGTCTTTATTTATTATCAGGGGATAGCGCGAACGCAGTCCCCCACTACCAAAAATTACGTACTCGAGTTACCCACATTTGGGGTAATCGCAAAGGTCAGCCAAACCGAAGTGCAATGGAAAGGCCTCACTCTGGGGGAACCGCCTACGTGATCACGGTATCCCCTGTACCAGGTAAGTATGCTTGACTTCGGCCAGCTCCACAGAGCCATCGTGACACAGTGCAAGCAAATTAGGCTTCAGAGACGTGTTGTTGATTTTATGTAAACATGCATTACCACGACACAATTATTCAACAAATGACATTAAATTAATTAATTATGTAATTTTAAATTATTTCAAAGCAAAAATACATTTTTGAAGAAGCAAATAATTAATATTATAGAAACGTGTAATTCTCTGTCTGTCACTGAAACAACAGCTATATCTTGCCACAAATTCACAAGCAGGCTTGAATTACTGTTGAAAAATAAATATTCTTATAGTTTTGTCTTTATTTATTATCAGGGGATAGCGCGAACGCAGTCCCCCACTACCAAAAATTACGTACTCGTAATCGCAAAGGTCAGCCAAACCGAAGTGCAATGGAAAGGCCTCACTCTGGGGGAACCGCCTACGTGATCACGGTATCCCCTGTACCAGGTAAGTATGCTTGACTTCGGCCAGCTCCACAGAGCCATCGTGACACAGTGCAAGCAAATTAGGCTTCAGAGACGTGTTGTTGATTTTATGTAAACATGCATTACCACGACACAATTATTCAACAAATGACATTAAATTAATTAATTATGTAATTTTAAAATATTTCAAAGCAAAAATACATTTTTGAAGAAGCAAATAATTAATATTATAGAAACGTGTAATTCTCTGTCTGTCACTGAAACAACAGCTATATCTTGCCACATATTCACAAGCAGGCTTGAATTACTGTTGAAAAATAAATATTCTTATAGTTTTGTCTTTATTTATTATCAGGGGATAGCGCGAACGCAGTCCCCCACTACCAAAAATTACGTACTCGAGTTACCCACATTTGGGGTAATCGCAAAGGTCAGCCAAACCGAAGTGCAATGGAAAGGCCTCACTCTGGGGGAACCGCCTACGTGATCACGGTATCCCCTGTACCAGGTAAGTATGCTTGACTTCGGCCAGCTCCACAGAGCCATCGTGACACAGTGCAAGCAAATTAGGCTTCAGAGACGTGTTGTTGATTTTATGTAAACATGCATTACCACGACACAATTATTCAACAAATGACATTAAATTAATTAATTATGTAATTTTAAATTATTTCAAAGCAAAAATACATTTTTGAAGAAGCAAATAATTAATATTATGGAAACGTGTAATTCTCTGTCTGTCACCGAAACAACAGCTATATCTTGCCACATATTCACAAGCAGGCTTGAATTACTGTTGAAAAATAAATATTCTTATAGTTTTGTCTTTATTTATTATCAGGGGATAGCGCGAACGCAGTCCCCCACTACCAAAAATTACGTACTCGAGTTACCCACATTTGGGGTAATCGCAAAGGTCAGCCAAACCGAAGTGCAATGGAAAGGCCTCACTCTGGGGGAACCGCCTACGTGATCACGGTATCCCCTGTACCAGGTAAGTATGCTTGACTTCGGCCAGCTCCACAGAGCCATCGTGACACAGTGCAAGCAAATTAGGCTTCAGAGACGTGTTGTTGATTTTATGTAAACATGCATTACCACGACACAATTATTCAACAAATGACATTAAATTAATTAATTATGTAATTTTAAATTATTTCAAAGCAAAAATACATTTTTGAAGAAGCAAATAATTAATATTATAGAAACGTGTAATTCTCTGTCTGTCACCGAAACAACAGCTATATCTTGCCACATATTCACAAGCAGGCTTGAATTACTGTTGAAAAATAAATATTCTTATAGTTTTGTCTTTATTTATTATCAGGGGATAGCGCGAACGCAGTCCCCCACTACCAAAAATTACGTACTCGAGTTACCCACATTTGGGGTAATCGCAAAGGTCAGCCAAACCGAAGTGCAATGGAAAGGCCTCACTCTGGGGGAACCGCCTACGTGATCACGGTATCCCCTGTACCAGGTAAGTATGCTTGACTTCGGCCAGCTCCACAGAGCCATCGTGACACAGTGCAAGCAAATTAGGCTTCAGAGACGTGTTGTTGATTTTATGTAAACATGCATTACCACGACACAATTATTCAACAAATGACATTAAATTAATTAATTATGTAATTTTAAATTATTTCAAAGCAAAAATACATTTTTGAAGAAGCAAATAATTAATATTATAGAAACGTGTAATTCTCTGTCTGTCACTGAAACAACAGCTATATCTTGCCACATATTCACAAGCAGGCTTGAATTACTGTTGAAAAATAAATATTCTTATAGTTTTGTCTTTATTTATTATCAGGGGATAGCGCGAACGCAGTCCCCCACTACCAAAAATTACGTACTCGAGTTACCCACATTTGGGGTAATCGCAAAGGTCAGCCAAACCGAAGTGCAATGGAAAGGCCTCACTCTGGGGGAACCGCCTACGTGATCACGGTATCCCCTGTACCAGGTAAGTATGCTTGACTTCGGCCAGCTCCACAGAGCCATCGTGACACAGTGCAAGCAAATTAGGCTTCAGAGACGTGTTGTTGATTTTATGTAAACATGCATTACCACGACACAATTATTCAACAAATGACATTAAATTAATTAATTATGTAATTTTAAATTATTTCAAAGCAAAAATACATTTTTGAAGAAGCAAATAATTAATATTATAGAAACGTGTAATTCTCTGTCTGTCACCGAAACAACAGCTATATCTTGCCACATATTCACAAGCAGGCTTGAATTACTGTTGAAAAATAAATATTCTTATAGTTTTGTCTTTATTTATTATCAGGGGATAGCGCGAACGCAGTCCCCCACTACCAAAAATTACGTACTCGAGTTACCCACATTTGGGGTAATCGCAAAGGTCAGCCAAACCGAAGTGCAATGGAAAGGCCTCACTCTGGGGGAACCGCCTACGTGATCACGGTATCCCCTGTACCAGGTAAGTATGCTTGACTTCGGCCAGCTCCACAGAGCCATCGTGACACAGTGCAAGCAAATTAGGCTTCAGAGACGTGTTGTTGATTTTATGTAAACATGCATTACCACGACACAATTATTCAACAAATGACATTAAATTAATTAATTATGTAATTTTAAATTATTTCAAAGCAAAAATACATTTTTGAAGAAGCAAATAATTAATATTATAGAAACGTGTAATTCTCTGTCTGTCACTGAAACAACAGCTATATCTTGCCACATATTCACAAGCAGGCTTGAATTACTGTTGAAAAATAAATATTCTTATAGTTTTGTCTTTATTTATTATCAGGGGATAGCGCGAACGCAGTCCCCCACTACCAAAAATTACGTACTCGAGTTACCCACATTTGGGGTAATCGCAAAGGTCAGCCAAACCGAAGTGCAATGGAAAGGCCTCACTCTGGGGGAACCGCCTACGTGATCACGGTATCCCCTGTACCAGGTAAGTATGCTTGACTTCGGCCAGCTCCACAGAGCCATCGTGACACAGTGCAAGCAAATTAGACTTCAGAGACGTGTTGTTGATTTTATGTAAACATGCATTACCACGACACAATTATTCAACAAATGACATTAAATTAATTAATTATGTAATTTTAAATTATTTCAAAGCAAAAATACATTTTTGAAGAAGCAAATAATTAATATTATAGAAACGTGTAATTCTCTGTCTGTCACCGAAACAACAGCTATATCTTGCCACATATTCACAAGCAGGCTTGAATTACTGTTGAAAAATAAATATTCTTATAGTTTTGTCTTTATTTATTATCAGGGGATAGCGCGAACGCAGTCCCCCACTACCAAAAATTACGTACTCGAGTTACCCACATTTGGGGTAATCGCAAAGGTCAGCCAAACCGAAGTGCAATGGAAAGGCCTCACTCTGGGGGAACCGCCTACGTGATCACGGTATCCCCTGTACCAGGTAAGTATGCTTGACTTCGGCCAGCTCCACAGAGCCATCGTGACACAGTGCAAGCAAATTAGGCTTCAGAGACGTGTTGTTGATTTTATGTAAACATGCATTACCACGACACAATTATTCAACAAATGACATTAAATTAATTAATTATGTAATTTTAAATTATTTCAAAGCAAAAATACATTTTTGAAGAAGCAAATAATTAATATTATAGAAACGTGTAATTCTCTGTCTGTCACCGAAACAACAGCTATATCTTGCCACATATTCACAAGCAGGCTTGAATTACTGTTGAAAAATAAATATTCTTATAGTTTTGTCTTTATTTATTATCAGGGGATAGCGCGAACGCAGTCCCCCACTACCAAAAATTACGTACTCGAGTTACCCACATTTGGGGTAATCGCAAAGGTCAGCCAAACCGAAGTGCAATGGAAAGGCCTCACTCTGGGGGAACCGCCTACGTGATCACGGTATCCCCTGTACCAGGTAAGTATGCTTGACTTCGGCCAGCTCCACAGAGCCATCGTGACACAGTGCAAGCAAATTAGGCTTCAGAGACGTGTTGTTGATTTTATGTAAACATGCATTACCACGACACAATTATTCAACAAATGACATTAAATTAATTAATTATGTAATTTTAAATTATTTCAAAGCAAAAATACATTTTTGAAGAAGCAAATAATTAATATTATAGAAACGTGTAATTCTCTGTCTGTCACCGAAACAACAGCTATATCTTGCCACATATTCACAAGCAGGCTTGAATTACTGTTGAAAAATAAATATTCTTATAGTTTTGTCTTTATTTATTATCAGGGGATAGCGCGAACGCAGTCCCCCACTACCAAAAATTACGTACTCGAGTTACCCACATTTGGGGTAATCGCAAAGGTCAGCCAAACCGAAGTGCAATGGAAAGGCCTCACTCTGGGGGAACCGCCTACGTGATCACGGTATCCCCTGTACCAGGTAAGTATGCTTGACTTCGGCCAGCTCCACAAAGCCATCGTGACACAGTGCAAGCAAATTAGGCTTCAGAGACGTGTTGTTGATTTTATGTAAACATGCATTACCACGACACAATTATTCAACAAATGACATTAAATTAATTAATTATGTAATTTTAAATTATTTCAATGCAAAAATACATTTTTGAAGAAGCAAATAATTAATATTATAGAAACGTGTAATTCTCTGTCTGTCACTGAAACAACAGCTATATCTTGCCACATATTCACAAGCAGGCTTGAATTACTGTTGAAAAATAAATATTCTTCTAGTTTTGTCTTTATTTATTATCAGGGGATAGCGCGAACGCAGTCCCCCACTACCAAAAATTACGTACTCGTGTTACCCACATTTGGGGTAATCGCAAAGGTCAGCCAAACCGAAGTGCAATGGAAAGGCCTCACTCTGGGGGAACCGCCTACGTGATCACGGTATCCCCTGTACCAGGTAAGTATGCTTGACTTCGGCCAGCTCCACAGAGCCATCGTGACACAGTGCAAGCAAATTAGGCTTCAGAGACGTGTTGTTGATTTTATGTAAACATGCATTACCACGACACAGTTATTCAACAAATGACATTAAATTAATTAATTATGTAATTTTAAATTATTTCAAAGCAAAAATACATTTTTGAAGAAGCAAATAATTAATATTATAGAAACGTGTAATTCTCTGTCTGTCACCGAAACAACAGCTATATCTTGCCACATATTCACAAGCAGGCTTGAATTACTGTTGAAAAATAAATATTCTTATAGTTTTGTCTTTATTTATTATCAGGGGATAGCGCGAACGCAGTCCCCCACTACCAAAAATTACGTACTCGAGTTACCCACATTTGGGGTAATCGCAAAGGTCAGCCAAACCGAAGTGCAATGGAAAGGCCTCACTCTGGGGGAACCGCCTACGTGATCACGGTATCCCCTGTACCAGGTAAGTATGCTTGACTTCGGCCAGCTCCACAGAGCCATCGTGACACAGTGCAAGCAAATTAGGCTTCAGAGACGTGTTGTTGATTTTATGTAAACATGCATTACCACGACACAATTATTCAACAAATGACATTAAATTAATTAATTATGTAATTTTAAATTATTTCAAAGCAAAAATACATTTTTGAAGAAGCAAATAATTAATATTATAGAAACGTGTAATTCTCTGTCTGTCACTGAAACAACAGCTATATCTTGCCACATATTCACAAGCAGGCTTGAATTACTGTTGAAAAATAAATATTCTTATAGTTTTGTCTTTATTTATTATCAGGGGATAGCGCGAACGCAGTCCCCCACTACCAAAAATTACGTACTCGAGTTACCCACATTTGGGGTAATCGCAAAGGTCAGCCAAACCGAAGTGCAATGGAAAGGCCTCACTCTGGGGGAACCGCCTACGTGATCACGGTATCCCCTGTACCAGGTAAGTATGCTTGACTTCGGCCAGCTCCACAGACCCATCGTGACACAGTGCAAGCAAATTAGGCTTCAGAGACGTGTTGTTGATTTTATGTAAACATGCATTACCACGACACAATTATTCAACAAATGACATTAAATTAATTAATTATGTAATTTTAAATTATTTCAAAGCAAAAATACATTTTTGAAGAAGCAAATAATTAATATTATAGAAACGTGTAATTCTCTGTCTGTCACCGAAACAACAGCTATATCTTGCCACATATTCACAAGCAGGCTTGAATTACTGTTGAAAAATAAATATTCTTATAGTTTTGTCTTTATTTATTATCAGGGGATAGCGCGAACGCAGTCCCCCACTACCAAAAATTACATACTCGAGTTACCCACATTTGGGGTAATCGCAAAGGTCAGCCAAACCGAAGTGCAATGGAAAGGCCTCACTCTGGGGGAACCGCCTACGTGATCACGGTATCCCCTGTACCAGGTAAGTATGCTTGACTTCGGCCAGCTCCACAGAGCCATCGTGACACAGTGCAAGCAAATTAGGCTTCAGAGACGTGTTGTTGATTTTATGTAAACATGCATTACCACGACACAATTATTCAACAAATGACATTAAATTAATTAATTATGTAATTTTAAATTATTTCAAAGCAAAAATACATTTTTGAAGAAGCAAATAATTAATATTATAGAAACGTGTAATTCTCTGTCTGTCACTGAAACAACAGCTATATCTTGCCACATATTCACAAGCAGGCTTGAATTACTGTTGAAAAATAAATATTCTTATAGTTTTGTCTTTATTTATTATCAGGGGATAGCGCGAACGCAGTCCCCCACTACCAAAAATTACGTACTCGAGTTACCCACATTTGGGGTAATCGCAAAGGTCAGCCAAACCGAAGTGCAATGGAAAGGCCTCACTCTGGGGGAACCGCCTACGTGATCACGGTATCCCCTGTACCAGGTAAGTATGCTTGACTTCGGCCAGCTCCACAGAGCCATCGTGACACAGTGCAAGCAAATTAGGCTTCAGAGACGTGTTGTTGATTTTATGTAAACATGCATTACCACGACACAATTATTCAACAAATGACATTAAATTAATTAATTATGTAATTTTAAATTATTTCAAAGCAAAAATACATTTATGAAGAAGCAAATAATTAATATTATAGAAACGTGTAATTCTCTGTCTGTCACCGAAACAACAGCTATATCTTGCCACATATTCACAAGCAGGCTTGAATTACTGTTGAAAAATAAATATTCTTATAGTTTTGTCTTTATTTATTATCAGGGGATAGCGCGAACGCAGTCCCCCACTACCAAAAATTACGTACTCGAGTTACCCACATTTGGGGTAATCGCAAAGGTCAGCCAAACCGAAGTGCAATGGAAAGGCCTCACTCTGGGGGAACCGCCTACGTGATCACGGTATCCCCTGTACCAGGTAAGTATGCTTGACTTCGGCCAGCTCCACAGAGCCATCGTGACACAGTGCAAGCAAATTAGGCTTCAGAGACGTGTTGTTGATTTTATGTAAACATGCATTACCACGACACAATTATTCAACAAATGACATTAAATTAATTAATTATGTAATTTTAAATTATTTCAAAGCAAAAATACATTTTTGAAGAAGCAAATAATTAATATTATAGAAACGTGTAATTCTCTGTCTGTCACTGAAACAACAGCTATATCTTGCCACATATTCACAAGCAGGCTTGAATTACTGTTGAAAAATAAATATTCTTCTAGTTTTGTCTTTATTTATTATCAGGGGATAGCGCGAACGCAGTCCCCCACTACCAAAAATTACGTACTCGTGTTACCCACATTTGGGGTAATCGCAAAGGTCAGCCAAACCGAAGTGCAATGGAAAGGCCTCACTCTGGGGGAACCGCCTACGTGATCACGGTATCCCCTGTACCAGGTAAGTATGCTTGACTTCGGCCAGCTCCACAGAGCCATCGTGACACAGTGCAAGCAAATTAGGCTTCAGAGACGTGTTGTTGATTTTATGTAAACATGCATTACCACGACACAGTTATTCAACAAATGACATTAAATTAATTAATTATGTAATTTTAAATTATTTCAAAGCAAAAATACATTTTTGAAGAAGCAAATAATTAATATTATAGAAACGTGTAATTCTCTGTCTGTCACCGAAACAACAGCTATATCTTGCCACATATTCACAAGCAGGCTTGAATTACTGTTGAAAAATAAATATTCTTATAGTTTTGTCTTTATTTATTATCAGGGGATAGCGCGAACGCAGTCCCCCACTACCAAAAATTACGTACTCGAGTTACCCACATTTGGGGTAATCGCAAAGGTCAGCCAAACCGAAGTGCAATGGAAAGGCCTCACTCTGGGGGAACCGCCTACGTGATCACGGTATCCCCTGTACCAGGTAAGTATGCTTGACTTCGGCCAGCTCCACAGAGCCATCGTGACACAGTGCAAGCAAATTAGGCTTCAGAGACGTGTTGTTGATTTTATGTAAACATGCATTACCACGACACAATTATTCAACAAATGACATTAAATTAATTAATTATGTAATTTTAAATTATTTCAAAGCAAAAATACATTTTTGAAGAAGCAAATAATTAATATTATAGAAACGTGTAATTCTCTGTCTGTCACTGAAACAACAGCTATATCTTGCCACATATTCACAAGCAGGCTTGAATTACTGTTGAAAAATAAATATTCTTATAGTTTTGTCTTTATTTATTATCAGGGGATAGCGCGAACGCAGTCCCCCACTACCAAAAATTACGTACTCGAGTTACCCACATTTGGGGTAATCGCAAAGGTCAGCCAAACCGAAGTGCAATGGAAAGGCCTCACTCTGGGGGAACCGCCTACGTGATCACGGTATCCCCTGTACCAGGTAAGTATGCTTGACTTCGGCCAGCTCCACAGACCCATCGTGACACAGTGCAAGCAAATTAGGCTTCAGAGACGTGTTGTTGATTTTATGTAAACATGCATTACCACGACACAATTATTCAACAAATGACATTAAATTAATTAATTATGTAATTTTAAATTATTTCAAAGCAAAAATACATTTTTGAAGAAGCAAATAATTAATATTATAGAAACGTGTAATTCTCTGTCCGCCACTGAAACAACAGCTATATCTTGCCACATATTCACAAGCAGGCTTGAATTACTGTTGAAAAATAAATATTCTTATAGTTTTGTCTTTATTTATTATCAGGGGATAGCGCGAACGCAGTCCCCCACTACCAAAAATTACGTACTCGAGTTACCCACATTTGGGGTAATCGCAAAGGTCAGCCAAACCGAAGTGCAATGGAAAGGCCTCACTCTGGGGGAACCGCCTACGTGATCACGGTATCCCCTGTACCAGGTAAGTATGCTTGACTTCGGCCAGCTCCACAGAGCCATCGTGACACAGTGCAAGCAAATTAGGCTTCAGAGACGTGTTGTTGATTTTATGTAAACATGCATTACCACGACACAATTATTCAACAAATGACATTAAATTAATTAATTATGTAATTTTAAATTATTTCAAAGCAAAAATACATTTTTGAAGAAGCAAATAATTAATATTATAGAAACGTGTAATTCTCTGTCTGTCACTGAAACAACAGCTATATCTTGCCACATATTCACAAGCAGGCTTGAATTACTGTTGAAAAATAAATATTCTTATAGTTTTGTCTTTATTTATTATCAGGGGATAGCGCGAACGCAGTCCCCCACTACCAAAAATTACGTACTCGAGTTACCCACATTTGGGGTAATCGCAAAGGTCAGCCAAACCGAAGTGCAATGGAAAGGCCTCACTCTGGGGGAACCGCCTACGTGATCACGGTATCCCCTGTACCAGGTAAGTATGCTTGACTTCGGCCAGCTCCACAGAGCCATCGTGACACAGTGCAAGCAAATTAGGCTTCAGAGACGTGTTGTTGATTTTATGTAAACATGCATTACCACGACACAATTATTCAACAAATGACATTAAATTAATTAATTATGTAATTTTAAATTATTTCAAAGCAAAAATACATTTTTGAAGAAGCAAATAATTAATATTATAGAAACGTGTAATTCTCTGTCTGTCACCGAAACAACAGCTATATCTTGCCACATATTCACAAGCAGGCTTGAATTACTGTTGAAAAATAAATATTCTTATAGTTTTGTCTTTATTTATTATCAGGGGATAGCGCGAACGCAGTCCCCCACTACCAAAAATTACATACTCGAGTTACCCACATTTGGGGTAATCGCAAAGGTCAGCCAAACCGAAGTGCAATGGAAAGGCCTCACTCTGGGGGAACCGCCTACGTGATCACGGTATCCCCTGTACCAGGTAAGTATGCTTGACTTCGGCCAGCTCCACAGAGCCATCGTGACACAGTGCAAGCAAATTAGGCTTCAGAGACGTGTTGTTGATTTTATGTAAACATGCATTACCACGACACAATTATTCAACAAATGACATTAAATTAATTAATTATGTAATTTTAAATTATTTCAAAGCAAAAATACATTTTTGAAGAAGCAAATAATTAATATTATAGAAACGTGTAATTCTCTGTCTGTCACTGAAACAACAGCTATATCTTGCCACATATTCACAAGCAGGCTTGAATTACTGTTGAAAAATAAATATTCTTATAGTTTTGTCTTTATTTATTATCAGGGGATAGCGCGAACGCAGTCCCCCACTACCAAAAATTACGTACTCGAGTTACCCACATTTGGAGTAATCGCAAAGGTCAGCCAAACCGAAGTGCAATGGAAAGGCCTCACTCTGGGGGAACCGCCTACGTGATCACGGTATCCCCTGTACCAGGTAAGTATGCTTGACTTCGGCCAGCTCCACAGAGCCATCGTGACACAGTGCAAGCAAATTAGGCTTCAGAGACGTGTTGTTGATTTTATGTAAACATGCATTACCACGACACAATTATTCAACAAATGACATTAAATTAATTAATTATGTAATTTTAAATTATTTCAAAGCAAAAATACATTTTTGAAGAAGCAAATAATTAATATTATAGAAACGTGTAATTCTCTGTCTGTCACCGAAACAACAGCTATATCTTGCCACATATTCACAAGCAGGCTTGAATTACTGTTGAAAAATAAATATTCTTATAGTTTTGTCTTTATTTATTATCAGGGGATAGCGCGAACGCAGTCCCCCACTACCAAAAATTACGTACTCGAGTTACCCACATTTGGGGTAATCGCAAAGGTCAGCCAAACCGAAGTGCAATGGAAAGGCCTCACTCTGGGGGAACCGCCTACGTGATCACGGTATCCCCTGTACCAGGTAAGTATGCTTGACTTCGGCCAGCTCCACAGAGCTATCGTGACACAGTGCAAGCAAATTAGGCTTCAGAGACGTGTTGTTGATTTTATGTAAACATGCATTACCACGACACAATTATTCAACAAATGACATTAAATTAATTAATTATGTAATTTTAAATTATTTCAAAGCAAAAATACATTTTTGAAGAAGCAAATAATTAATATTATAGAAACGTGTAATTCTCTGTCTGTCACCGAAACAACAGCTATATCTTGCCACATATTCACAAGCAGGCTTGAATTACTGTTGAAAAATAAATATTCTTATAGTTTTGTCTTTATTTATTATCAGGGGATAGCGCGAACGCAGTCCCCCACTACCAAAAATTACGTACTCGAGTTACCCACATTTGGGGTAATCGCAAAGGTCAGCCAAACCGAAGTGCAATGGAAAGGCCTCACTCTGGGGGAACCGCCTACGTGATCACGGTATCCCCTGTACCAGGTAAGTATGCTTGACTTAGGCCAGCTCCACAGAGCCATCGTGACACAGTGCAAGCAAATTAGGCTTCAGAGACGTGTTGTTGATTTTATGTAAACATGCATTACCACGACACAATTATTCAACAAATGACATTAAATTAATTAATTATGTAATTTTAAATTATTTCAAAGCAAAAATACATTTTTGAAGAAGCAAATAATTAATATTATAGAAACGTGTAATTCTCTGTCTGTCACTGAAACAACAGCTATATCTTGCCACATATTCACAAGCAGGCTTGAATTACTGTTGAAAAATAAATATTCTTATAGTTTTGTCTTTATTTATTATCAGGGGATAGCGCGAACGCAGTCCTCCACTACCAAAAATTACGTACTCGAGTTACCCACATTTGGGGTAATCGCAAAGGTCAGCCAAACCGAAGTGCAATGGAAAGGCCTCACTCTGGGGGAACCGCCTACGTGATCACGGTATCCCCTGTACCAGGTAAGTATGCTTGACTTCGGCCAGCTCCACAGAGCCATCGTGACACAGTGCAAGCAAATTAGGCTTCAGAGACGTGTTGTTGATTTTATGTAAACATGCATTACCACGACACAATTATTCAACAAATGACATTAAATTAATTAATTATGTAATTTTAAATTATTTCAAAGCAAAAATACATTTTTGAAGAAGCAAATAATTAATATTATAGAAACGTGTAATTCTCTGTCTGTCACCGAAACAACAGCTATATCTTGCCACATATTCACAAGCAGGCTTGAATTACTGTTGAAAAATAAATATTCTTATAGTTTTGTCTTTATTTATTATCAGGGGATAGCGCGAACGCAGTCCCCCACTACCAAAAATTACGTACTCGAGTTACCCACATTTGGGGTAATCGCAAAGGTCAGCCAAACCGAAGTGCAATGGAAAGGCCTCACTCTGGGGGAACCGCCTACGTGATCACGGTATCCCCTGTACCAGGTAAGTATGCTTGACTTCGGCCAGCTCCACAGAGCCATCGTGACACAGTGCAAGCAAATTAGGCTTCAGAGACGTGTTGTTGATTTTATGTAAACATGCATTACCACGACACAATTATTCAACAAATGACATTAAATTAATTAATTATGTAATTTTAAATTATTTCAAAGCAAAAATACATTTTTGAAGAAGCAAATAATTAATATTATAGAAACGTGTAATTCTCTGTCTGTCACTGAAACAACAGCTATATCTTGCCACATATTCACAAGCAGGCTTGAATTACTGTTGAAAAATAAATATTCTTATAGTTTTGTCTTTATTTATTATCAGGGGATAGCGCGAACGCAGTCCCCCACTACCAAAAATTACGTACTCGAGTTACCCACATTTGGGGTAATCGCAAAGGTCAGCCAAACCGAAGTGCAATGGAAAGGCCTCACTCTGGGGGAACCGCCTACGTGATCACGGTATCCCCTGTACCAGGTAAGTATGCTTGACTTCGGCCAGCTCCACAGAGCCATCGTGACACAGTGCAAGCAAATTAGGCTTCAGAGACGTGTTGTTGATTTTATGTAAACATGCATTACCACGACACAATTATTCAACAAATGACATTAAATTAATTAATTATGTAATTTTAAATTATTTCAAAGCAAAAATACATTTTTGAAGAAGCAAATAATTAATATTATAGAAACGTGTAATTCTCTGTCAGTCACCGAAACAACAGCTATATCTTGCCACATATTCACAAGCAGGCTTGAATTACTGTTGAAAAATAAATATTCTTATAGTTTTGTCTTTATTTATTATCAGGGGATAGCGCGAACGCAGTCCCCCACTACCAAAAATTACGTACTCGAGTTACCCACATTTGGGGTAATCGCAAAGGTCAGCCAAACCGAAGTGCAATGGAAAGGCCTCACTCTGGGGGAACCGCCTACGTGATCACGGTATCCCCTGTACCAGGTAAGTATGCTTGACTTCGGCCAGCTCCACAGAGCCATCGTGACACAGTGCAAGCAAATTAGGCTTCAGAGACGTGTTGTTGATTTTATGTAAACATGCATTACCACGACACAATTATTCAACAAATGACATTAAATTAATTAATTATGTAATTTTAAATTATTTCAAAGCAAAAATACATTTTTGAAGAAGCAAATAATTAATATTATAGAAACGTGTAATTCTCTGTCTGTCACCGAAACAACAGCTATATCTTGCCCCATATTCACAAGCAGGCTTGAATTACTGTTGAAAAATAAATATTCTTATAGTTTTGTCTTTATTTATTATCAGGGGATAGCGCGAACGCAGTCCCCCACTACCAAAAATTACGTACTCGAGTTACCCACATTTGGGGTAATCGCAAAGGTCAGCCAAACCGAAGTGCAATGGAAAGGCCTCACTCTGGGGGAACCGCCTACGTGATCACGGTATCCCCTGTACCAGGTAAGTATGCTTGACTTCGGCCAGCTCCACAGAGCCATCGTGACACAGTGCAAGCAAATTAGGCTTCAGAGACGTGTTGTTGATTTTATGTAAACATGCATTACCACGACACAATTATTCAACAAATGACATTAAATTAATTAATTATGTAATTTTAAATTATTTCAAAGCAAAAATACATTTTTGAAGAAGCAAATAATTAATATTATAGAAACGTGTAATTCTCTGTCTGTCACTGAAACAACAGCTATATCTTGCCACATATTCACAAGCAGGCTTGAATTACTGTTGAAAAATAAATATTCTTATAGTTTTGTCTTTATTTATTATCAGGGGATAGCGCGAACGCAGTCCCCCACTACCAAAAATTACGTACTCGAGTTACCCACATTTGGGGTAATCGCAAAGGTCAGCCAAACCGAAGTGCAATGGAAAGGCCTCACTCTGGGGGAACCGCCTACGTGATCACGGTATCCCCTGTACCAGGTAAGTATGCTTGACTTCGGCCAGCTCCACAGAGCCATCGTGACACAGTGCAAGCAAATTAGGCTTCAGAGACGTGTTGTTGATTTTATGTAAACATGCATTACCACGACACAATTATTCAACAAATGACATTAAATTAATTAATTATGTAATTTTAAATTATTTCAAAGCAAAAATACATTTTTGAAGAAGCAAATAATTAATATTATAGAAACGTGTAATTCTCTGTCTGTCACCGAAACAACAGCTATATCTTGCCACATATTCACAAGCAGGCTTGAATTACTGTTGAAAAATAAATATTCTTATAGTTTTGTCTTTATTTATTATCAGGGGATAGCGCGAACGCAGTCCCCCACTACCAAAAATTACGTACTCGAGTTACCCACATTTGGGGTAATCGCAAAGGTCAGCCAAACCGAAGTGCAATGGAAAGGCCTCACTCTGGGGGAACCGCCTACGTGATCACGGTATCCCCTGTACCAGGTAAGTATGCTTGACTTCGGCCAGCTCCACAGAGCCATCGTGACACAGTGCAAGCAAATTAGGCTTCAGAGACGTGTTGTTGATTTTATGTAAACATGCATTACCACGACACAATTATTCAACAAATGACATTAAATTAATTAATTATGTAATTTTAAATTATTTCAAAGCAAAAATACATTTTTGAAGAAGCAAATAATTAATATTATAGAAACGTGTAATTCTCTGTCTGTCACCGAAACAACAGCTATATCTTGCCACATATTCACAAGCAGGCTTGAATTACTGTTGAAAAATAAATATTCTTATAGTTTTGTCTTTATTTATTATCAGGGGATAGCGCGAACGCAGTCCCCCACTACCAAAAATTACGTACTCGAGTTACCCACATTTGGGGTAATCGCAAAGGTCAGCCAAACCGAAGTGCAATGAAAAGGCCTCACTCTGGGGGAACCGCCTACGTGATCACGGTATCCCCTGTACCAGGTAAGTATGCTTGACTTCGGCCAGCTCCACAGAGCCATCGTGACACAGTGCAAGCAAATTAGGCTTCAGAGACGTGTTGTTGATTTTATGTAAACATGCATTACCACGACACAATTATTCAACAAATGACATTAAATTAATTAATTATGTAATTTTAAATTATTTCAAAGCAAAAATACATTTTTGAAGAAGCAAATAATTAATATTATAGAAACGTGTAATTCTCTGTCTGTCACTGAAACAACAGCTATATCTTGCCACATATTCACAAGCAGGCTTGAATTACTGTTGAAAAATAAATATTCTTATAGTTTTGTCTTTATTTATTATCAGGGGATAGCGCGAACGCAGTCCCCCACTACCAAAAATTACGTACTCGAGTTACCCACATTTGGGGTAATCGCAAAGGTCAGCCAAACCGAAGTGCAATGGAAAGGCCTCACTCTGGGGGAACCGCCTACGTGATCACGGTATCCCCTGTACCAGGTAAGTATGCTTGACTTCGGCCAGCTCCACAGAGCCATCGTGACACAGTGCAAGCAAATTAGGCTTCAGAGACGTGTTGTTGATTTTATGTAAACATGCATTACCACGACACAATTATTCAACAAATGACATTAAATTAATTAATTATGTAATTTTAAATTATTTCAAAGCAAAAATACATTTTTGAAGAAGCAAATAATTAATATTATAGAAACGTGTAATTCTCTGTCTGTCACCGAAACAACAGCTATATCTTGCCACATATTCACAAGCAGGCTTGAATTACTGTTGAAAAATAAATATTCTTATAGTTTTGTCTTTATTTATTATCAGGGGATAGCGCGAACGCAGTCCCCCACTACCAAAAATTACGTACTCGAGTTACCCACATTTGGGGTAATCGCAAAGGTCAGCCAAACCGAAGTGCAATGGAAAGGCCTCACTCTGGGGGAACCGCCTACGTGATCACGGTATCCCCTGTACCAGGTAAGTATGCTTGACTTCGGCCAGCTCCACAGAGCCATCGTGACACAGTGCAAGCAAATTAGGCTTCAGAGACGTGTTGTTGATTTTATGTAAACATGCATTACCACGACACAATTATTCAACAAATGACATTAAATTAATTAATTATGTAATTTTAAATTATTTCAAAGCAAAAATACATTTTTGAAGAAGCAAATAATTAATATTATAGAAACGTGTAATTCTCTGTCTGTCACTGAAACAACAGCTATATCTTGCCACATATTCACAAGCAGGCTTGAATTACTGTTGAAAAATAAATATTCTTATAGTTTTGTCTTTATTTATTATCAGGGGATAGCGCGAACGCAGTCCCCCACTACCAAAAATTACGTACTCGAGTTACCCACATTTGGGGTAATCGCAAAGGTCAGCCAAACCGAAGTGCAATGGAAAGGCCTCACTCTGGGGGAACCGCCTACGTGATCACGGTATCCCCTGTACCAGGTAAGTATGCTTGACTTCGGCCAGCTCCACAGAGCCATCGTGACACAGTGCAAGCAAATTAGGCTTCAGAGACGTGTTGTTGATTTTATGTAAACATGCATTACCACGACACAATTATTCAACAAATGACATTAAATTAATTAATTATGTAATTTTAAATTATTTCAAAGCAAAAATACATTTTTGAAGATGCAAATAATTAATATTATAGAAACGTGTAATTCTCTGTCTGTCACCGAAACAACAGCTATATCTTGCCACATATTCACAAGCAGGCTTGAATTACTGTTGAAAAATAAATATTCTTATAGTTTTGTCTTTATTTATTATCAGGGGATAGCGCGAACGCAGTCCCCCACTACCAAAAATTACGTACTCGAGTTACCCACATTTGGGGTAATCGCAAAGGTCAGCCAAACCGAAGTGCAATGGAAAGGCCTCACTCTGGGGGAACCGCCTACGTGATCACGGTATCCCCTGTACCAGGTAAGTATGCTTGACTTCGGCCAGCTCCACAGAGCCATCGTGACACAGTGCAAGCAAATTAGGCTTCAGAGACGTGTTGTTGATTTTATGTAAACATGCATTACCACGACACAATTATTCAACAAATGACATTAAATTAATTAATTATGTAATTTTAAATTATTTCAAAGCAAAAATACATTTTTGAAGAAGCAAATAATTAATATTATAGAAACGTGTAATTCTCTGTCTGTCACTGAAACAACAGCTATATCTTGCCACATATTCACAAGCAGGCTTGAATTACTGTTGAAAAATAAATATTCTTATAGTTTTGTCTTTATTTATTATCAGGGGATAGCGCGAACGCAGTCCCCCACTACCAAAAATTACGTACTCGAGTTACCCACATTTGGGGTAATCGCAAAGGTCAGCCAAACCGAAGTGCAATGGAAAGGCCTCACTCTGGGGGAACCGCCTACGTGATCACGGTATCCCCTGTACCAGGTAAGTATGCTTGACTTCGGCCAGCTCCACAGAGCCATCGTGACACAGTGCAAGCAAATTAGGCTTCAGAGACGTGTTGTTGATTTTATGTAAACATGCATTACCACGACACAATTATTCAACAAATGACATTAAATTAATTAATTATGTAATTTTAAATTATTTCAAAGCAAAAATACATTTTTGAAGAAGCAAATAATTAATATTATAGAAACGTGTAATTCTCTGTCTGTCACCGAAACAACAGCTATATCTTGCCACATATTCACAAGCAGGCTTGAATTACTGTTGAAAAATAAATATTCTTATAGTTTTGTCTTTATTTATTATCAGGGGATAGCGCAAACGCAGTCCCCCACTACCAAAAATTACGTACTCGAGTTACCCACATTTGGGGTAATCGCAAAGGTCAGCCAAACCGAAGTGCAATGGAAAGGCCTCACTCTGGGGGAACCGCCTACGTGATCACGGTATCCCCTGTACCAGGTAAGTATGCTTGACTTCGGCCAGCTCCACAGAGCCATCGTGACACAGTGCAAGCAAATTAGGCTTCAGAGACGTGTTGTTGATTTTATGTAAACATGCATTACCACGACACAATTATTCAACAAATGACATTAAATTAATTAATTATGTAATTTTAAATTATTTCAAAGCAAAAATACATTTTTGAAGAAGCAAATAATTAATATTATAGAAACGTGTAATTCTCTGTCTGTCACTGAAACAACAGCTATATCTTGCCACATATTCACAAGCAGGCTTGAATTACTGTTGAAAAATAAATATTCTTATAGTTTTGTCTTTATTTATTATCAGGGGATAGCGCGAACGCAGTCCCCCACTACCAAAAATTACGTACTCGAGTTACCCACATTTGGGGTAATCGCAAAGGTCAGCCAAACCGAAGTGCAATGGAAAGGCCTCACTCTGGGGGAACCGCCTACGTGATCACGGTATCCCCTGTACCAGGTAAGTATGCTTGACTTCGGCCAGCTCTACAGAGCCATCGTGACACAGTGCAAGCAAATTAGGCTTCAGAGACGTGTTGTTGATTTTATGTAAACATGCATTACCACGACACAATTATTCAACAAATGACATTAAATTAATTAATTATGTAATTTTAAATTATTTCAAAGCAAAAATACATTTTTGAAGAAGCAAATAATTAATATTATAGAAACGTGTAATTCTCTGTCTGTCACTGAAACAACAGCTATATCTTGCCACATATTCACAAGCAGGCTTGAATTACTGTTGAAAAATAAATATTCTTATAGTTTTGTCTTTATTTATTATCAGGGGATAGCGCGAACGCAGTCCCCCACTACCAAAAATTACGTACTCGAGTTACCCACATTTGGGGTAATCGCAAAGGTCAGCCAAACCGAAGTGCAATGGAAAGGCCTCACTCTGGGGGAACCGCCTACGTGATCACGGTATCCCCTGTACCAGGTAAGTATGCTTGACTTCGGCCAGCTCCACAGAGCCATCGTGACACAGTGCAAGCAAATTAGGCTTCAGAGACGTGTTGTTGATTTTATGTAAACATGCATTACCACGACACAATTATTCAACAAATGACATTAAATTAATTAATTATGTAATTTTAAATTATTTCAAAGCAAAAATACATTTTTGAAGAAGCAAATAATTAATATTATAGAAACGTGTAATTCTCTGTCTGTCACCGAAACAACAGCTATATCTTGCCACATATTCACAAGCAGGCTTGAATTACTGTTGAAAAATAAATATTCTTATAGTTTTGTCTTTATTTATTATCAGGGGATAGCGCGAACGCAGTCCCCCACTACCAAAAATTACGTACTCGAGTTACCCACATTTGGGGTAATCGCAAAGGTCAGCCAAACCGAAGTGCAATGGAAAGGCCTCACTCTGGGGGAACCGCCTACGTGATCACGGTATCCCCTGTACCAGGTAAGTATGCTTGACTTCGGCCAGCTCCACAGAGCCATCGTGACACAGTGCAAGCAAATTAGGCTTCAGAGACGTGTTGTTGATTTTATGTAAACATGCATTACCACGACACAATTATTCAACAAATGACATTAAATTAATTAATTATGTAATTTTAAATTATTTCAAAGCAAAAATACATTTTTGAAGAAGCAAATAATTAATATTATAGAAACGTGTAATTCTCTGTCTGTCACTGAAACAACAGCTATATCTTGCCACATATTCACAAGCAGGCTTGAATTACTGTTGAAAAATAAATATTCTTATAGTTTTGTCTTTATTTATTATCAGGGGATAGCGCGAACGCAATCCCCCACTACCAAAAATTACGTACTCGAGTTACCCACATTTGGGGGTAATCGCAAAGGTCAGCCAAACCGAAGTGCAATGGAAAGGCCTCACTCTGGGGGAACCGCCTACGTGATCACGGTATCCCCTGTACCAGGTAAGTATGCTTGACTTCGGCCAGCTCCACAGAGCCATCGTGACACAGTGCAAGCAAATTAGGCTTCAGAGACGTGCTGTTGATTTTATGTAAACATGCAATACCACGACACAATTATTCAACAAATGACATTAAATTAATTAATTATGTAATTTTAAATTATTTCAAAGCAAAAATACATTTTTGAAGAAGCAAATAATTAATATTATAGAAACGTGTAATTCTCTGTCTGTCACCGAAACAACAGCTATATCTTGCCACATATTCACAAGCAGGCTGGAATTACTGTTGAAAAATAAATATTCTTATAGTTTTGTCTTTATTTATTATCAGGGGATAGCGCGAACGCAGTCCCCCACTACCAAAAATTACGTACTCGAGTTACCCACATTTGGGGAAACTGAAAGGTCAGCCAAACCGAAGTGCAATGGAAAGGCCTCACTCTGTGGGAACCGCCTACGTGATCACGGTATCCCCTGTACCAGGTAAGTATGCTTGACTTCGGCCAGCTCCACAGAGCCATCGTGACACAGTGCAAGCAAATTAGGCTTCAGAGACGTGTTGTTGATTTTATGTAAACATGCATTACCACGACACAATTATTCAACAAATGACATTAAATTAATTAATTATGTAATTTTAAATTATTTCAAAGCAAAAATACATTTTTGAAGAAGCAAATAATTAATATTATAGAAACGTGTAATTCTCTGTCTGTCACTGAAACAACAGCTATATCTTGCCACATATTCACAAGCAGGCTTGAATTACTGTTGAAAAATAAATATTCTTATAGTTTTGTCTTTATTTATTATCAGGGGATAGCGCGAACGCAGTCCCCCACTACCAAAAATTACGTACTCGAGTTACCCACATTTGGGGTAATCGCAAAGGTCAGCCAAACCGAAGTGCAATGGAAAGGCCTCACTCTGGGGGAACCGCCTACGTGATCACGGTATCCCCTGTACCAGGTAAGTATGCTTGACTTCGGCCAGCTCCACAGAGCCATCGTGACACAGTGCAAGCAAATTAGGCTTCAGAGACGTGTTGTTGATTTTATGTAAACATGCATTACCACGACACAATTATTCAACAAATGACATTAAATTAATTAATTATGTAATTTTAAATTATTTCAAAGCAAAAATACATTTTTGAAGAAGCAAATAATTAATATTATAGAAACGTGTAATTCTCTGTCTGTCACTGAAACAACAGCTATATCTTGCCACATATTCACAAGCAGGCTTGAATTACTGTTGAAAAATAAATATTCTTATAGTTTTGTCTTTATTTATTATCAGGGGATAGCGCGAACGCAGTCCCCCACTACCAAAAATTACGTACTCGAGTTACCCACATTTGGGGTAATCGCAAAGGTCAGCCAAACCGAAGTGCAATGGAAAGGCCTCACTCTGGGGGAACCGCCTACGTGATCACGGTATCCCCTGTACCAGGTAAGTATGCTTGACTTCGGCCAGCTCCACAGAGCCATCGTGACACAGTGCAAGCAAATTAGGCTTCAGAGACGTGTTGTTGATTTTATGTAAACATGCATTACCACGACACAATTATTCAACAAATGACATTAAATTAATTAATTATGTAATTTTAAATTATTTCAAAGCAAAAATACATTTTTGAAGAAGCAAATAATTAATATTATAGAAACGTGTAATTCTCTGTCTGTCACCGAAACAACAGCTATATCTTGCCACATATTCACAAGCAGGCTTGAATTACTGTTGAAAAATAAATATTCTTATAGTTTTGTCTTTATTTATTATCAGGGGATAGCGCGAACGCAGTCCCCCACTACCAAAAATTACGTACTCGAGTTACCCACATTTGGGGTAATCGCAAAGGTCAGCCAAACCGAAGTGCAATGGAAAGGCCTCACTCTGGGGGAACCGCCTACGTGATCACGGTATCCCCTGTACCAGGTAAGTATGCTTGACTTCGGCCAGCTCCACAGAGCCATCGTGACACAGTGCAAGCAAATTAGGCTTCAGAGACGTGTTGTTGATTTTATGTAAACATGCATTACCACGACACAATTATTCAACAAATGACATTAAATTAATTAATTATGTAATTTTAAATTATTTCAAAGCAAAAATACATTTTTGAAGAAGCAAATAATTAATATTATAGAAACGTGTAATTCTCTGTCTGTCACTGAAACAACAGCTATATCTTGCCACATATTCACAAGCAGGCTTGAATTACTGTTGAAAAATAAATATTCTTATAGTTTTGTCTTTATTTATTATCAGGGGATAGCGCGAACGCAGTCCCCCACTACCAAAAATTACGTACTCGAGTTACCCACATTTGGGGTAATCGCAAAGGTCAGCCAAACCGAAGTGCAATGGAAAGGCCTCACTCTGGGGGAACCGCCTACGTGATCACGGTATCCCCTGTACCAGGTAAGTATGCTTGACTTCGGCCAGCTCCACAGAGCCATCGTGACACAGTGCAAGCAAATTAGGCTTCAGAGACGTGTTGTTGATTTTATGTAAACATGCATTACCACGACACAATTATTCAACAAATGACATTAAATTAATTAATTATGTAATTTTAAATTATTTCAAAGCAAAAATACATTTTTGAAGAAGCAAATAATTAATATTATAGAAACGTGTAATTCTCTGTCTGTCACCGAAACAACAGCTATATCTTGCCACATATTCACAAGCAGGCTTGAATTACTGTTGAAAAATAAATATTCTTATAGTTTTGTCTTTATTTATTATCAGGGGATAGCGCGAACGCAGTCCCCCACTACCAAAAATTACGTACTCGAGTTACCCACATTTGGGGTAATCGCAAAGGTCAGCCAAACCAAAGTGCAATGGAAAGGCCTCACTCTGGGGGAACCGCCTACGTGATCACGGTATCCCCTGTACCAGGTAAGTATGCTTGACTTCGGCCAGCTCCACAGAGCCATCGTGACACAGTGCAAGCAAATTAGGCTTCAGAGACGTGTTGTTGATTTTATGTAAACATGCATTACCACGACACAATTATTCAACAAATGACATTAAATTAATTAATTATGTAATTTTAAATTATTTCAAAGCAAAAATACATTTTTGAAGAAGCAAATAATTAATATTATAGAAACGTGTAATTCTCTGTCTGTCACTGAAACAACAGCTATATCTTGCCACATATTCACAAGCAGGCTTGAATTACTGTTGAAAAATAAATATTCTTATAGTTTTGTCTTTATTTATTATCAGGGGATAGCGCGAACGCAGTCCCCCACTACCAAAAATTACGTACTCGAGTTACCCACATTTGGGGTAATCGCAAAGGTCAGCCAAACCGAAGTGCAATGGAAAGGCCTCACTCTGGGGGAACCGCCTACGTGATCACGGTATCCCCTGTACCAGGTAAGTATGCTTGACTTCGGCCAGCTCCACAGAGCCATCGTGACACAGTGCAAGCAAATTAGGCTTCAGAGACGTGTTGTTGATTTTATGTAAACATGCATTACCACGACACAATTATTCAACAAATGACATTAAATTAATTAATTATGTAATTTTAAATTATTTCAAAGCAAAAATACATTTTTGAAGAAGCAAATAATTAATATTATAGAAACGTGTAATTCTCTGTCTGTCACTGAAACAACAGCTATATCTTGCCACATATTCACAAGCAGGCTTGAATTACTGTTGAAAAATAAATATTCTTATAGTTTTGTCTTTATTTATTATCAGGGGATAGCGCGAACGCAGTCCCCCACTACCAAAAATTACGTACTCGAGTTACCCACATTTGGGGTAATCGCAAAGGTCAGCCAAACCGAAGTGCAATGGAAAGGCCTCACTCTGGGGGAACCGCCTACGTGATCACGGTATCCCCTGTACCAGGTAAGTATGCTTGACTTCGGCCAGCTCCACAGAGCCATCGTGACACAGTGCAAGCAAATTAGGCTTCAGAGACGTGTTGTTGATTTTATGTAAACATGCATTACCACGACACAATTATTCAACAAATGACATTAAATTAATTAATTATGTAATTTTAAATTATTTCAAAGCAAAAATACATTTTTGAAGAAGCAAATAATTAATATTATAGAAACGTGTAATTCTCTGTCTGTCACCGAAACAACAGCTATATCTTGCCACATATTCACAAGCAGGCTTGAATTACTGTTGAAAAATAAATATTCTTATAGTTTTGTCTTTATTTATTATCAGGGGATAGCGCGAACGCAGTCCCCCACTACCAAAAATTACGTACTCGAGTTACCCACATTTGGGGTAATCGCAAAGGTCAGCCAAACCGAAGTGCAATGGAAAGGCCTCACTCTGGGGGAGCCGCCTACGTGATCACGGTATCCCCTGTACCAGGTAAGTATGCTTGACTTCGGCCAGCTCCACAGAGCCATCGTGACACAGTGCAAGCAAATTAGGCTTCAGAGACGTGTTGTTGATTTTATGTAAACATGCATTACCACGACACAATTATTCAACAAATGACATTAAATTAATTAATTATGTAATTTTAAATTATTTCAAAGCAAAAATACATTTTTGAAGAAGCAAATAATTAATATTATAGAAACGTGTAATTCTCTGTCTGTCACTGAAACAACAGCTATATCTTGCCACATATTCACAAGCAGGCTTGAATTACTGTTGAAAAATAAATATTCTTATAGTTTTGTCTTTATTTATTATCAGGGGATAGCGCGAACGCAGTCCCCCACTACCAAAAATTACGTACTCGAGTTACCCACATTTGGGGTAATCGCAAAGGTCAGCCAAACCGAAGTGCAATGGAAAGGCCTCACTCTGGGGGAACCGCCTACGTGATCACGGTATCCCCTGTACCAGGTAAGTATGCTTGACTTCGGCCAGCTCCACAGAGCCATCGTGACACAGTGCAAGCAAATTAGGCTTCAGAGACGTGTTGTTGATTTTATGTAAACATGCATTACCACGACACAATTATTCAACAAATGACATTAAATTAATTAATTATGTAATTTTAAATTATTTCAAAGCAAAAATACATTTTTGAAGATGCAAATAATTAATATTATAGAAACGTGTAATTCTCTGTCTGTCACCGAAACAACAGCTATATCTTGCCACATATTCACAAGCAGGCTTGAATTACTGTTGAAAAATAAATATTCTTATAGTTTTGTCTTTATTTATTATCAGGGGATAGCGCGAACGCAGTCCCCCACTACCAAAAATTACGTACTCGAGTTACCCACATTTGGGGTAATCGCAAAGGTCAGCCAAACCGAAGTGCAATGGAAAGGCCTCACTCTGGGGGAACCGCCTACGTGATCACGGTATCCCCTGTACCAGGTAAGTATGCTTGACTTCGGCCAGCTCCACAGAGCCATCGTGACACAGTGCAAGCAAATTAGGCTTCAGAGACGTGTTGTTGATTTTATGTAAACATGCATTACCACGACACAATTATTCAACAAATGACATTAAATTAATTAATTATGTAATTTTAAATTATTTCAAAGCAAAAATACATTTTTGAAGAAGCAAATAATTAATATTATAGAAACGTGTAATTCTCTGTCTGTCACTGAAACAACAGCTATATCTTGCCACATATTCACAAGCAGGCTTGAATTACTGTTGAAAAATAAATATTCTTATAGTTTTGTCTTTATTTATTATCAGGGGATAGCGCGAACGCAGTCCCCCACTACCAAAAATTACGTACTCGAGTTACCCACATTTGGGGTAATCGCAAAGGTCAGCCAAACCGAAGTGCAATGGAAAGGCCTCACTCTGGGGGAACCGCCTACGTGATCACGGTATCCCCTGTACCAGGTAAGTATGCTTGACTTCGGCCAGCTCCACAGAGCCATCGTGACACAGTGCAAGCAAATTAGGCTTCAGAGACGTGTTGTTGATTTTATGTAAACATGCATTACCACGACACAATTATTCAACAAATGACATTAAATTAATTAATTATGTAATTTTAAATTATTTCAAAGCAAAAATACATTTTTGAAGAAGCAAATAATTAATATTATAGAAACGTGTAATTCTCTGTCTGTCACCGAAACAACAGCTATATCTTGCCACATATTCACAAGCAGGCTTGAATTACTGTTGAAAAATAAATATTCTTATAGTTTTGTCTTTATTTATTATCAGGGGATAGCGCAAACGCAGTCCCCCACTACCAAAAATTACGTACTCGAGTTACCCACATTTGGGGTAATCGCAAAGGTCAGCCAAACCGAAGTGCAATGGAAAGGCCTCACTCTGGGGGAACCGCCTACGTGATCACGGTATCCCCTGTACCAGGTAAGTATGCTTGACTTCGGCCAGCTCCACAGAGCCATCGTGACACAGTGCAAGCAAATTAGGCTTCAGAGACGTGTTGTTGATTTTATGTAAACATGCATTACCACGACACAATTATTCAACAAATGACATTAAATTAATTAATTATGTAATTTTAAATTATTTCAAAGCAAAAATACATTTTTGAAGAAGCAAATAATTAATATTATAGAAACGTGTAATTCTCTGTCTGTCACTGAAACAACAGCTATATCTTGCCACATATTCACAAGCAGGCTTGAATTACTGTTGAAAAATAAATATTCTTATAGTTTTGTCTTTATTTATTATCAGGGGATAGCGCGAACGCAGTCCCCCACTACCAAAAATTACGTACTCGAGTTACCCACATTTGGGGTAATCGCAAAGGTCAGCCAAACCGAAGTGCAATGGAAAGGCCTCACTCTGGGGGAACCGCCTACGTGATCACGGTATCCCCTGTACCAGGTAAGTATGCTTGACTTCGGCCAGCTCCACAGAGCCATCGTGACACAGTGCAAGCAAATTAGGCTTCAGAGACGTGTTGTTGATTTTATGTAAACATGCATTACCACGACACAATTATTCAACAAATGACATTAAATTAATTAATTATGTAATTTTAAATTATTTCAAAGCAAAAATACATTTTTGAAGAAGCAAATAATTAATATTATAGAAACGTGTAATTCTCTGTCTGTCACTGAAACAACAGCTATATCTTGCCACATATTCACAAGCAGGCTTGAGTTACTGTTGAAAAATAAATATTCTTATAGTTTTGTCTTTATTTATTATCAGGGGATAGCGCGAACGCAGTCCCCCACTACCAAAAATTACGTACTCGAGTTACCCACATTTGGGGTAATCGCAAAGGTCAGCCAAACCGAAGTGCAATGGAAAGGCCTCACTCTGGGGGAACCGCCTACGTGATCACGGTATCCCCTGTACCAGGTAAGTATGCTTGACTTCGGCCAGCTCCACAGAGCCATCGTGACACAGTGCAAGCAAATTAGGCTTCAGAGACGTGTTGTTGATTTTATGTAAACATGCATTACCACGACACAATTATTCAACAAATGACATTAAATTAATTAATTATGTAATTTTAAATTATTTCAAAGCAAAAATACATTTTTGAAGAAGCAAATAATTAATATTATAGAAACGTGTAATTCTCTGTCTGTCACCGAAACAACAGCTATATCTTGCCACATATTCACAAGCAGGCTTGAATTACTGTTGAAAAATAAATATTCTTATAGTTTTGTCTTTATTTATTATCAGGGGATAGCGCGAACGCAGTCCCCCACTACCAAAAATTACGTACTCGAGTTACCCACATTTGGGGTAATCGCAAAGGTCAGCCAAACCGAAGTGCAATGGAAAGGCCTCACTCTGGGGGAACCGCCTACGTGATCACGGTATCCCCTGTACCAGGTAAGTATGCTTGACTTCGGCCAGCTCCACAGAGCCATCGTGACACAGTGCAAGCAAATTAGGCTTCAGAGACGTGTTGTTGATTTTATGTAAACATGCATTACCACGACACAATTATTCAACAAATGACATTAAATTAATTAATTATGTAATTTTAAATTATTTCAAAGCAAAAATACATTTTTGAAGAAGCAAATAATTAATATTATAGAAACGTGTAATTCTCTGTCTGTCACTGAAACAACAGCTATATCTTGCCACATATTCACAAGCAGGCTTGAATTACTGTTGAAAAATAAATATTCTTATAGTTTTGTCTTTATTTATTATCAGGGGATAGCGCGAACGCAGTCCCCCACTACCAAAAATTACGTACTCGAGTTACCCACATTTGGGGGTAATCGCAAAGGTCAGCCAAACCGAAGTGCAATGGAAAGGCCTCACTCTGGGGGAACCGCCTACGTGATCACGGTATCCCCTGTACCAGGTAAGTATGCTTGACTTCGGCCAGCTCCACAGAGCCATCGTGACACAGTGCAAGCAAATTAGGCTTCAGAGACGTGTTGTTGATTTTATGTAAACATGCATTACCACGACACAATTATTCAACAAATGACATTAAATTAATTAATTATGTAATTTTAAATTATTTCAAAGCAAAAATACATTTTTGAAGAAGCAAATAATTAATATTATAGAAACGTGTAATTCTCTGTCTGTCACCGAAACAACAGCTATATCTTGCCACATATTCACAAGCAGGCTGGAATTACTGTTGAAAAATAAATATTCTTATAGTTTTGTCTTTATTTATTATCAGGGGATAGCGCGAACGCAGTCCCCCACTACCAAAAATTACGTACTCGAGTTACCCACATTTGGGGAAACTGAAAGGTCAGCCAAACCGAAGTGCAATGGAAAGGCCTCACTCTGGGGGAACCGCCTACGTGATCACGGTATCCCCTGTACCAGGTAAGTATGCTTGACTTCGGCCAGCTCCACAGAGCCATCGTGACACAGTGCAAGCAAATTAGGCTTCAGAGACGTGTTGTTGATTTTATGTAAACATGCATTACCACGACACAATTATTCAACAAATGACATTAAATTAATTAATTATGTAATTTTAAATTATTTCAAAGCAAAAATACATTTTTGAAGAAGCAAATAATTAATATTATAGAAACGTGTAATTCTCTGTCTGTCACTGAAACAACAGCTATATCTTGCCACATATTCACAAGCAGGCTTGAATTACTGTTGAAAAATAAATATTCTTATAGTTTTGTCTTTATTTATTATCAGGGGATAGCGCGAACGCAGTCCCCCACTACCAAAAATTACGTACTCGAGTTACCCACATTTGGGGTAATCGCAAAGGTCAGCCAAACCGAAGTGCAATGGAAAGGCCTCACTCTGGGGGAACCGCCTACGTGATCACGGTATCCCCTGTACCAGGTAAGTATGCTTGACTTCGGCCAGCTCCACAGAGCCATCGTGACACAGTGCAAGCAAATTAGGCTTCAGAGACGTGTTGTTGATTTTATGTAAACATGCATTACCACGACACAATTATTCAACAAATGACATTAAATTAATTAATTATGTAATTTTAAATTATTTCAAAGCAAAAATACATTTTTGAAGAAGCAAATAATTAATATTATAGAAACGTGTAATTCTCTGTCTGTCACTGAAACAACAGCTATATCTTGCCACATATTCACAAGCAGGCTTGAATTACTGTTGAAAAATAAATATTCTTATAGTTTTGTCTTTATTTATTATCAGGGGATAGCGCGAACGCAGTCCCCCACTACCAAAAATTACGTACTCGAGTTACCCACATTTGGGGTAATCGCAAAGGTCAGCCAAACCGAAGTGCAATGGAAAGGCCTCACTCTGGGGGAACCGCCTACGTGATCACGGTATCCCCTGTACCAGGTAAGTATGCTTGACTTCGGCCAGCTCCACAGAGCCATCGTGACACAGTGCAAGCAAATTAGGCTTCAGAGACGTGTTGTTGATTTTATGTAAACATGCATTACCACGACACAATTATTCAACAAATGACATTAAATTAATTAATTATGTAATTTTAAATTATTTCAAAGCAAAAATACATTTTTGAAGAAGCAAATAATTAATATTATAGAAACGTGTAATTCTCTGTCTGTCACCGAAACAACAGCTATATCTTGCCACATATTCACAAGCAGGCTTGAATTACTGTTGAAAAATAAATATTCTTATAGTTTTGTCTTTATTTATTATCAGGGGATAGCGCGAACGCAGTCCCCCACTACCAAAAATTACGTACTCGAGTTACCCACATTTGGGGTAATCGCAAAGGTCAGCCAAACCGAAGTGCAATGGAAAGGCCTCACTCTGGGGGAACCGCCTACGTGATCACGGTATCCCCTGTACCAGGTAAGTATGCTTGACTTCGGCCAGCTCCACAGAGCCATCGTGACACAGTGCAAGCAAATTAGGCTTCAGAGACGTGTTGTTGATTTTATGTAAACATGCATTACCACGACACAATTATTCAACAAATGACATTAAATTAATTAATTATGTAATTTTAAATTATTTCAAAGCAAAAATACATTTTTGAAGAAGCAAATAATTAATATTATAGAAACGTGTAATTCTCTGTCTGTCACTGAAACAACAGCTATATCTTGCCACATATTCACAAGCAGGCTTGAATTACTGTTGAAAAATAAATATTCTTATAGTTTTGTCTTTATTTATTATCAGGGGATAGCGCGAACGCAGTCCCCCACTACCAAAAATTACGTACTCGAGTTACCCACATTTGGGGTAATCGCAAAGGTCAGCCAAACCGAAGTGCAATGGAAAGGCCTCACTCTGGGGGAACCGCCTACGTGATCACGGTATCCCCTGTACCAGGTAAGTATGCTTGACTTCGGCCAGCTCCACAGAGCCATCGTGACACAGTGCAAGCAAATTAGGCTTCAGAGACGTGTTGTTGATTTTATGTAAACATGCATTACCACGACACAATTATTCAACAAATGACATTAAATTAATTAATTATGTAATTTTAAATTATTTCAAAGCAAAAATACATTTTTGAAGAAGCAAATAATTAATATTATAGAAACGTGTAATTCTCTGTCTGTCACCGAAACAACAGCTATATCTTGCCACATATTCACAAGCAGGCTTGAATTACTGTTGAAAAATAAATATTCTTATAGTTTTGTCTTTATTTATTATCAGGGGATAGCGCGAACGCAGTCCCCCACTACCAAAAATTACGTACTCGAGTTACCCACATTTGGGGTAATCGCAAAGGTCAGCCAAACCGAAGTGCAATGGAAAGGCCTCACTCTGGGGGAACCGCCTACGTGATCACGGTATCCCCTGTACCAGGTAAGTATGCTTGACTTCGGCCAGCTCCACAGAGCCATCGTGACACAGTGCAAGCAAATTAGGCTTCAGAGACGTGTTGTTGATTTTATGTAAACATGCATTACCACGACACAATTATTCAACAAATGACATTAAATTAATTAATTAGGTAATTTTAAATTATTTCAAAGCAAAAATACATTTTTGAAGAAGCAAATAATTAATATTATAGAAACGTGTAATTCTCTGTCTGTCACTGAAACAACAGCTATATCTTGCCACATATTCACAAGCAGGCTTGAATTACTGTTGAAAAATAAATATTCTTATAGTTTTGTCTTTATTTATTATCAGGGGATAGCGCGAACGCAGTCCCCCACTACCAAAAATTACGTACTCGAGTTACCCACATTTGGGGTAATCGCAAAGGTCAGCCAAACCGAAGTGCAATGGAAAGGCCTCACTCTGGGGGAACCGCCTACGTGATCACGGTATCCCCTGTACCAGGTAAGTATGCTTGACTTCGGCCAGCTCCACAGAGCCATCGTGACACAGTGCAAGCAAATTAGGCTTCAGAGACGTGTTGTTGATTTTATGTAAACATGCATTACCACGACACAATTATTCAACAAATGACATTAAATTAATTAATTATGTAATTTTAAATTATTTCAAAGCAAAAATACATTTTTGAAGAAGCAAATAATTAATATTATAGAAACGTGTAATTCTCTGTCTGTCACTGAAACAACAGCTATATCTTGCCACATATTCACAAGCAGGCTTGAATTACTGTTAAAAAATAAATATTCTGATAGTTTTGTCTTTATTTATTATCAGGGGATAGCGCGAACGCAGTCCCCCACTACCAAAAATTACGTACTCGAGTTACCCACATTTGGGGTAATCGCAAAGGTCAGCCAAACCGAAGTGCAATGGAAAGGCCTCACTCTGGGGGAACCGCCTACGTGATCACGGTATCCCCTGTACCAGGTAAGTATGCTTGACTTCGGCCAGCTCCACAGAGCCATCGTGACACAGTGCAAGCAAATTAGGCTTCAGAGACGTGTTGTTGATTTTATGTAAACATGCATTACCACGACACAATTATTCAACAAATGACATTAAATTAATTAATTATGTAATTTTAAATTATTTCAAAGCAAAAATACATTTTTGAAGAAGCAAATAATTAATATTATAGAAACGTGTAATTCTCTGTCTGTCACCGAAACAACAGCTATATCTTGCCACATATTCACAAGCAGGCTTGAATTACTGTTGAAAAATAAATATTCTTATAGTTTTGTCTTTATTTATTATCAGGGGATAGCGCGAACGCAGTCCCCCACTACCAAAAATTACGTACTCGAGTTACCCACATTTGGGGTAATCGCAAAGGTCAGCCAAACCGAAGTGCAATGGAAAGGCCTCACTCTGGGGGAACCGCCTACGTGATCACGGTATCCCCTGTACCAGGTAAGTATGCTTGACTTCGGCCAGCTCCACAGAGCCATCGTGACACAGTGCAAGCAAATTAGGCTTCAGAGACGTGTTGTTGATTTTATGTAAACATGCATTACCACGACACAATTATTCAACAAATGACATTAAATTAATTAATTATGTAATTTTAAATTATTTCAAAGCAAAAATACATTTTTGAAGAAGCAAATAATTAATATTATAGAAACGTGTAATTCTCTGTCTGTCACTGAAACAACAGCTATATCTTGCCACATATTCACAAGCAGGCTTGAATTACTGTTGAAAAATAAATATTCTTATAGTTTTGTCTTTATTTATTATCAGGGGATAGCGCGAACGCAGTCCCCCACTACCAAAAATTACGTACTCGAGTTACCCACATTTGGGGTAATCGCAAAGGTCAGCCAAACCGAAGTGCAATGGAAAGGCCTCACTCTGGGGGAACCGCCTACGTGATCACGGTATCCCCTGTACCAGGTAAGTATGCTTGACTTCGGCCAGCTCCACAGAGCCATCGTGACACAGTGCAAGCAAATTAGGCTTCAGAGACGTGTTGTTGATTTTATGTAAACATGCATTACCACGACACAATTATTCAACAAATGACATTAAATTAATTAATTATGTAATTTTAAATTATTTCAAAGCAAAAATACATTTTTGAAGAAGCAAATAATTAATATTATAGAAACGTGTAATTCTCTGTCTGTCACCGAAACAACAGCTATATCTTGCCACATATTCACAAGCAGGCTTGAATTACTGTTGAAAAATAAATATTCTTATAGTTTTGTCTTTATTTATTATCAGGGGATAGCGCGAACGCAGTCCCCCACTACCAAAAATTACGTACTCGAGTTACCCACATTTGGGGTAATCGCAAAGGTCAGCCAAACCGAAGTGCAATGGAAAGGCCTCACTCTGGGGGAACCGCCTACGTGATCACGGTATCCCCTGTACCAGGTAAGTATGCTTGACTTCGGCCAGCTCCACAGAGCCATCGTGACATAGTGCAAGCAAATTAGGCTTCAGAGACGTGTTGTTGATTTTATGTAAACATGCATTACCACGACACAATTATTCAACAAATGACATTAAATTAATTAATTATGTAATTTTAAATTATTTCAAAGCAAAAATACATTTTTGAAGAAGCAAATAATTAATATTATAGAAACGTGTAATTCTCTGTCTGTCACTGAAACAACAGCTATATCTTGCCACATATTCACAAGCAGGCTTGAATTACTGTTGAAAAATAAATATTCTTATAGTTTTGTCTTTATTTATTATCAGGGGATAGCGCGAACGCAGTCCCCCACTACCAAAAATTACGTACTCGAGTTACCCACATTTGGGGTAATCGCAAAGGTCAGCCAAACCGAAGTGCAATGGAAAGGCCTCACTCTGGGGGAACCGCCTACGTGATCACGGTATCCCCTGTACCAGGTAAGTATGCTTGACTTCGGCCAGCTCCACAGAGCCATCGTGACACAGTGCAAGCAAATTAGGCTTCAGAGACGTGTTGTTGATTTTATGTAAACATGCATTACCACGACACAATTATTCAACAAATGACATTAAATTATTTAATTATGTAATTTTAAATTATTTCAAAGCAAAAATACATTTTTGAAGAAGCAAATAATTAATATTATAGAAACGTGTAATTCTCTGTCTGTCACTGAAACAACAGCTATATCTTGCCACATATTCACAAGCAGGCTTGAATTACTGTTGAAAAATAAATATTCTTATAGTTTTGTCTTTATTTATTATCAGGGGATAGCGCGAACGCAGTCCCCCACTACCAAAAATTACGTACTCGAGTTACCCACATTTGGGGTAATCGCAAAGGTCAGCCAAACCGAAGTGCAATGGAAAGGCCTCACTCTGGGGGAACCGCCTACGTGATCACGGTATCCCCTGTACCAGGTAAGTATGCTTGACTTCGGCCAGCTCCACAGAGCCATCGTGACACAGTGCAAGCAAATTAGGCTTCAGAGACGTGTTGTTGATTTTATGTAAACATGCATTACCACGACACAATTATTCAACAAATGACATTAAATTAATTAATTATGTAATTTTAAATTATTTCAAAGCAAAAATACATTTTTGAAGAAGCAAATAATTAATATTATAGAAACGTGTAATTCTCTGTCTGTCACCGAAACAACAGCTATATCTTGCCACATATTCACAAGCAGGCTTGAATTACTGTTGAAAAATAAATATTCTTATAGTTTTGTCTTTATTTATTATCAGGGGATAGCGCGAACGCAGTCCCCCACTACCAAAAATTACGCACTCGAGTTACCCACATTTGGGGTAATCGCAAAGGTCAGCCAAACCGAAGTGCAATGGAAAGGCCTCACTCTGGGGGAACCGCCTACGTGATCACGGTATCCCCTGTACCAGGTAAGTATGCTTGACTTCGGCCAGCTCCACAGAGCCATCGTGACACAGTGCAAGCAAATTAGGCTTCAGAGACGTGTTGTTGATTTTATGTAAACATGCATTACCACGACACAATTATTCAACAAATGACATTAAATTAATTAATTATGTAATTTTAAATTATTTCAAAGCAAAAATACATTTTTGAAGAAGCAAATAATTAATATTATAGAAACGTGTAATTCTCTGTCTGTCACTGAAACAACAGCTATATCTTGCCACATATTCACAAGCAGGCTTGAATTACTGTTGAAAAATAAATATTCTTATAGTTTTGTCTTTATTTATTATCAGGGGATAGCGCGAACGCAGTCCCCCACTACCAAAAATTACGTACTCGAGTTACCCACATTTGGGGTAATCGCAAAGGTCAGCCAAACCGAAGTGCAATGGAAAGGCCTCACTCTGGGGGAACCGCCTACGTGATCACGGTATCCCCTGTACCAGGTAAGTATGCTTGACTTCGGCCAGCTCCACAGAGCCATCGTGACACAGTGCAAGCAAATTAGGCTTCAGAGACGTGTTGTTGATTTTATGTAAACATGCATTACCACGACACAATTATTCAACAAATGACATTAAATTAATTAATTATGTAATTTTAAATTATTTCAAAGCAAAAATACATTTTTGAAGAAGCAAATAATTAATATTATAGAAACGTGTAATTCTCTGTCTGTCACCGAAACAACAGCTATATCTTGCCACATATTCACAAGCAGGCTTGAATTACTGTTGAAAAATAAATATTCTTATAGTTTTGTCTTTATTTATTATCAGGGGATAGCGCGAACGCAGTCCCCCACTACCAAAAATTACGTACTCGAGTTACCCACATTTGGGGTAATCGCAAAGGTCAGCCAAACCGAAGTGCAATGGAAAGGCCTCACTCTGGGGGAACCGCCTACGTGATCACGGTATCCCCTGTACCAGGTAAGTATGCTTGACTTCGGCCAGCTCCACAGAGCCATCGTGACACAGTGCAAGCAAATTAGGCTTCAGAGACGTGTTGTTGATTTTATGTAAACATGCATTACCACGACACAATTATTCAACAAATGACATTAAATTAATTAATTATGTAATTTTAAATTATTTCAAAGCAAAAATACATTTTTGAAGAAGCAAATAATTAATATTATAGAAACGTGTAATTCTCTGTCTGTCACCGAAACAACAGCTATATCTTGCCACATATTCACAAGCAGGCTTGAATTACTGTTGAAAAATAAATATTCTTATAGTTTTGTCTTTATTTATTATCAGGGGATAGCGCGAACGCAGTCCCCCACTACCAAAAATTACGTACTCGAGTTACCCACATTTGGGGTAATCGCAAAGGTCAGCCAAACCGAAGTGCAATGGAAAGGCCTCACTCTGGGGGAACCGCCTACGTGATCACGGTATCCCCTGTACCAGGTAAGTATGCTTGACTTCGGCCAGCTCCACAGAGCCATCGTGACACAGTGCAAGCAAATTAGGCTTCAGAGACGTGTTGTTGATTTTATGTAAACATGCATTACCACGACACAATTATTCAACAAATGACATTAAATTAATTAATTATGTAATTTTAAATTATTTCAAAGCAAAAATACATTTTTGAAGAAGCAAATAATTAATATTATAGAAACGTGTAATTCTCTGTCTGTCACTGAAACAACAGCTATATCTTGCCACATATTCACAAGCAGGCTTGAATTACTGTTGAAAAATAAATATTCTTATAGTTTTGTCTTTATTTATTATCAGGGGATAGCGCGAACGCAGTCCCCCACTACCAAAAATTACGTACTCGAGTTACCCACATTTGGGGTAATCGCAAAGGTCAGCCAAACCGAAGTGCAATGGAAAGGCCTCACTCTGGGGGAACCGCCTACGTGATCACGGTATCCCCTGTACCAGGTAAGTATGCTTGACTTCGGCCAGCTCCACAGAGCCATCGTGACACAGTGCAAGCAAATTAGGCTTCAGAGACGTGTTGTTGATTTTATGTAAACATGCATTACCACGACACAATTATTCAACAAATGACATTAAATTAATTAATTATGTAATTTTAAATTATTTCAAAGCAAAAATACATTTTTGAAGAAGCAAATAATTAATATTATAGAAACGTGTAATTCTCTGTCTGTCACTGAAGCAACAGCTATATCTTGCCACATATTCACAAGCAGGCTTGAATTACTGTTGAAAAATAAATATTCTTATAGTTTTGTCTTTATTTATTATCAGGGGATAGCGCGAACGCAGTCCCCCACTACCAAAAATTACGTACTCGAGTTACCCACATTTGGGGTAATCGCAAAGGTCAGCCAAACCGAAGTGCAATGGAAAGGCCTCACTCTGGGGGAACCGCCTACGTGATCACGGTATCCCCTGTACCAGGTAAGTATGCTTGACTTCGGCCAGCTCCACAGAGCCATCGTGACACAGTGCAAGCAAATTAGGCTTCAGAGACGTGTTGTTGATTTTATGTAAACATGCATTACCACGACACAATTATTCAACAAATGACATTAAATTAATTAATTATGTAATTTTAAATTATTTCAAAGCAAAAATACATTTTTGAAGAAGCAAATAATTAATATTATAGAAACGTGTAATTCTCTGTCTGTCACTGAAACAACAGCTATATCTTGCCACATATTCACAAGCAGGCTTGAATTACTGTTGAAAAATAAATATTCTTATAGTTTTGTCTTTATTTATTATCAGGGGATAGCGCGAACGCAGTCCCCCACTACCAAAAATTACGTACTCGAGTTACCCACATTTGGGGTAATCGCAAAGGTCAGCCAAACCGAAGTGCAATGGAAAGGCCTCACTCTGGGGGAACCGCCTACGTGATCACGGTATCCCCTGTACCAGGTAAGTATGCTTGACTTCGGCCAGCTCCACAGAGCCATCGTGACACAGTGCAAGCAAATTAGGCTTCAGAGACGTGTTGTTGATTTTATGTAAACATGCATTACCACGACACAATTATTCAACAAATGACATTAAATTAATTAATTATGTAATTTTAAATTATTTCAAAGCAAAAATACATTTTTGAAGAAGCAAATAATTAATATTATAGAAACGTGTAATTCTCTGTCTGTCACTGAAACAACAGCTATATCTTGCCACATATTCACAAGCAGGCTTGAATTACTGTTGAAAAATAAATATTCTTATAGTTTTGTCTTTATTTATTATCAGGGGATAGCGCGAACGCAGTCCCCCACTACCAAAAATTACGTACTCGAGTTACCCACATTTGGGGTAATCGCAAAGGTCAGCCAAACCGAAGTGCAATGGAAAGGCCTCACTCTGGGGGAACCGCCTACGTGATCACGGTATCCCCTGTACCAGGTAAGTATGCTTGACTTCGGCCAGCTCCACAGAGCCATCGTGACACAGTGCAAGCAAATTAGGCTTCAGAGACGTGTTGTTGATTTTATGTAAACATGCATTACCACGACACAATTATTCAACAAATGACATTAAATTAATTAATTATGTAATTTTAAATTATTTCAAAGCAAAAATACATTTTTGAAGAAGCAAATAATTAATATTATAGAAACGTGTAATTCTCTGTCTGTCACTGAAACAACAGCTATATCTTGCCACATATTCACAAGCAGGCTTGAATTACTGTTGAAAAATAAATATTCTTATAGTTTTGTCTTTATTTATTATCAGGGGATAGCGCGAACGCAGTCCCCCACTACCAAAAATTACGTACTCGAGTTACCCACATTTGGGGTAATCGCAAAGGTCAGCCAAACCGAAGTGCAATGGAAAGGCCTCACTCTGGGGGAACCGCCTACGTGATCACGGTATCCCCTGTACCAGGTAAGTATGCTTGACTTCGGCCAGCTCCACAGAGCCATCGTGACACAGTGCAAGCAAATTAGGCTTCAGAGACGTGTTGTTGATTTTATGTAAACATGCATTACCACGACACAGTTATTCAACAAATGACATTAAATTAATTAATTATGTAATTTTAAATTATTTCAAAGCAAAAATACATTTTTGAAGAAGCAAATAATTAATATTATAGAAACGTGTAATTCTCTGTCTGTCACTGAAACAACAGCTATATCTTGCCACATATTCACAAGCAGGCTTGAATTACTGTTGAAAAATAAATATTCTTATAGTTTTGTCTTTATTTATTATCAGGGGATAGCGCGAACGCAGTCCCCCACTACCAAAAATTACGTACTCGAGTTACCCACATTTGGGGTAATCGCAAAGGTCAGCCAAACCGAAGTGCAATGGAAAGGCCTCACTCTGGGGGAACCGCCTACGTGATCACGGTATCCCCTGTACCAGGTAAGTATGCTTGACTTCGGCCAGCTCCACAGAGCCATCGTGACACAGTGCAAGCAAATTAGGCTTCAGAGACGTGTTGTTGATTTTATGTAAACATGCATTACCACGACACAATTATTCAACAAATGACATTAAATTAATTAATTATGTAATTTTAAATTATTTCAAAGCAAAAATACATTTTTGAAGAAGCAAATAATTAATATTATAGAAACGTGTAATTCTCTGTCTGTCACCGAAACAACAGCTATATCTTGCCACATATTCACAAGCAGGCTTGAATTACTGTTGAAAAATAAATATTCTTATAGTTTTGTCTTTATTTATTATCAGGGGATAGCCAAACGCAGTCCCCCACTACCAAAAATTACGTACTCGAGTTACCCACATTTGGGGTAATCGCAAAGGTCAGCCAAACCGAAGTGCAATGGAAAGGCCTCACTCTGGGGGAACCGCCTACGTGATCACGGTATCCCCTGTACCAGGTAAGTATGCTTGACTTCGGCCAGCTCCACAGAGCCATCGTGACACAGTGCAAGCAAATTAGGCTTCAGAGACGTGTTGTTGATTTTATGTAAACATGCATTACCACGACACAATTATTCAACAAATGACATTAAATTAATTAATTATGTAATTTTAAATTATTTCAAAGCAAAAATACATTTTTGAAGAAGCAAATAATTAATATTATAGAAACGTGTAATTCTCTGTCTGTCACTGAAACAACAGCTATATCTTGCCACATATTCACAAGCAGGCTTGAATTACTGTTGAAAAATAAATATTCTTATAGTTTTGTCTTTATTTATTATCAGGGGATAGCGCGAACGCAGTCCCCCACTACCAAAAATTACATACTCGAGTTACCCACATTTGGGGTAATCGCAAAGGTCAGCCAAACCGAAGTGCAATGGAAAGGCCTCACTCTGGGGGAACCGCCTACGTGATCACGGTATCCCCTGTACCAGGTAAGTATGCTTGACTTCGGCCAGCTCCACAGAGCCATCGTGACACAGTGCAAGCAAATTAGGCTTCAGAGACGTGTTGTTGATTTTATGTAAACATGCATTACCACGACACAATTATTCAACAAATGACATTAAATTAATTAATTATGTAATTTTAAATTATTTCAAAGCAAAAATACATTTTTGAAGAAGCAAATAATTAATATTATAGAAACGTGTAATTCTCTGTCTGTCACTGAAACAACAGCTATATCTTGCCACATATTCACAAGCAGGCTTGAATTACTGTTGAAAAATAAATATTCTTATAGTTTTGTCTTTATTTATTATCAGGGGATAGCGCGAACGCAGTCCCCCACTACCAAAAATTACGTACTCGAGTTACCCACATTTGGGGTAATCGCAAAGGTCAGCCAAACCGAAGTGCAATGGAAAGGCCTCACTCTGGGGGAACCGCCTACGTGATCACGGTATCCCCTGTACCAGGTAAGTATGCTTGACTTCGGCCAGCTCCACAGAGCCATCGTGACACAGTGCAAGCAAATTAGGCTTCAGAGACGTGTTGTTGATTTTATGTAAACATGCATTACCACGACACAATTATTCAACAAATGACATTAAATTAATTAATTATGTAATTTTAAATTATTTCAAAGCAAAAATACATTTTTGAAGAAGCAAATAATTAATATTATAGAAACGTGTAATTCTCTGTCTGTCACCGAAACAACAGCTATATCTTGCCACATATTCACAAGCAGGCTTGAATTACTGTTGAAAAATAAATATTCTTATAGTTTTGTCTTTATTTATTATCAGGGGATAGCGCGAACGCAGTCCCCCACTACCAAAAATTACGTACTCGAGTTACCCACATTTGGGGTAATCGCAAAGGTCAGCCAAACCGAAGTGCAATGGAAAGGCCTCACTCTGGGGGAACCGCCTACGTGATCACGGTATCCCCTGTACCAGGTAAGTATGCTTGACTTCGGCCAGCTCCACAGAGCCATCGTGACACAGTGCAAGCAAATTAGGCTTCAGAGACGTGTTGTTGATTTTATGTAAACATGCATTACCACGACACAATTATTCAACAAATGACATTAAATTAATTAATTATGTAATTTTAAATTATTTCAAAGCAAAAATACATTTTTGAAGAAGCAAATAATTAATATTATAGAAACGTGTAATTCTCTGTCTGTCACCGAAACAACAGCTATATCTTGCCACATATTCACAAGCAGGCTTGAATTACTGTTGAAAAATAAATATTCTTATAGTTTTGTCTTTATTTATTATCAGGGGATAGCGCGAACGCAGTCCCCCACTACCAAAAATTACGTACTCGAGTTACCCACATTTGGGGTAATCGCAAAGGTCAGCCAAACCGAAGTGCAATGGAAAGGCCTCACTCTGGGGGAACCGCCTACGTGATCACGGTATCCCCTGTACCAGGTAAGTATGCTTGACTTCGGCCAGCTCCACAGAGCCATCGTGACACAGTGCAAGCAAATTAGGCTTCAGAGACGTGTTGTTGATTTTATGTAAACATGCATTACCACGACACAATTATTCAACAAATGACATTAAATTAATTAATTATGTAATTTTAAATTATTTCAAAGCAAAAATACATTTTTGAAGAAGCAAATAATTAATATTATAGAAACGTGTAATTCTCTGTCTGTCACTGAAACAACAGCTATATCTTGCCACATATTCACAAGCAGGCTTGAATTACTGTTGAGAAATAAATATTCTTATAGTTTTGTCTTTATTTATTATCAGGGGATAGCGCGAACGCAGTCCCCCACTACCAAAAATTACGTACTCGAGTTACCCACATTTGGGGTAATCGCAAAGGTCACCCAAACCGAAGTGCAATGGAAAGGCCTCACTCTGGGGGAACCGCCTACGTGATCACGGTATCCCCTGTACCAGGTAAGTATGCTTGACTTCGGCCAGCTCCACAGAGCCATCGTGACACAGTGCAAGCAAATTAGGCTTCAGAGACGTGTTGTTGATTTTATGTAAACATGCATTACCACGACACAATTATTCAACAAATGACATTAAATTAATTAATTATGTAATTTTAAATTATTTCAAAGCAAAAATACATTTTTGAAGAAGCAAATAATTAATATTATAGAAACGTGTAATTCTCTGTCTGTCACTGAAACAACAGCTATATCTTGCCACATATTCACAAGCAGGCTTGAATTACTGTTGAAAAATAAATATTCTTATAGTTTTGTCTTTATTTATTATCAGGGGATAGCGCGAACGCAGTCCCCCACTACCAAAAATTACATACTCGAGTTACCCACATTTGGGGTAATCGCAAAGGTCAGCCAAACCGAAGTGCAATGGAAAGGCCTCACTCTGGGGGAACCGCCTACGTGATCACGGTATCCCCTGTACCAGGTAAGTATGCTTGACTTCGGCCAGCTCCACAGAGCCATCGTGACACAGTGCAAGCAAATTAGGCTTCAGAGACGTGTTGTTGATTTTATGTAAACATGCATTACCACGACACAATTATTCAACAAATGACATTAAATTAATTAATTATGTAATTTTAAATTATTTCAAAGCAAAAATACATTTTTGAAGAAGCAAATAATTAATATTATAGAAACGTGTAATTCTCTGTCTGTCACTGAAACAACAGCTATATCTTGCCACATATTCACAAGCAGGCTTGAATTACTGTTGAAAAATAAATATTCTTATAGTTTTGTCTTTATTTATTATCAGGGGATAGCGCGAACGCAGTCCCCCACTACCAAAAATTACGTACTCGAGTTACCCACATTTGGGGTAATCGCAAAGGTCAGCCAAACCGAAGTGCAATGGAAAGGCCTCACTCTGGGGGAACCGCCTACGTGATCACGGTATCCCCTGTACCAGGTAAGTATGCTTGACTTCGGCCAGCTCCACAGAGCCATCGTGACACAGTGCAAGCAAATTAGGCTTCAGAGACGTGTTGTTGATTTTATGTAAACATGCATTACCACGACACAATTATTCAACAAATGACATTAAATTAATTAATTATGTAATTTTAAATTATTTCAAAGCAAAAATACATTTTTGAAGAAGCAAATAATTAATATTATAGAAACGTGTAATTCTCTGTCTGTCACTGAAACAACAGCTATATCTTGCCACATATTCACAAGCAGGCTTGAATTACTGTTGAAAAATAAATATTCTTATAGTTTTGTCTTTATTTATTATCAGGGGATAGCGCGAACGCAGTCCCCCACTACCAAAAATTACATACTCGAGTTACCCACATTTGGGGTAATCGCAAAGGTCAGCCAAACCGAAGTGCAATGGAAAGGCCTCACTCTGGGGGAACCGCCTACGTGATCACGGTATCCCCTGTACCAGGTAAGTATGCTTGACTTCGGCCAGCTCCACAGAGCCATCGTGACACAGTGCAAGCAAATTAGGCTTCAGAGACGTGTTGTTGATTTTATGTAAACATGCATTACCACGACACAATTATTCAACAAATGACATTAAATTAATTAATTATGTAATTTTAAATTATTTCAAAGCAAAAATACATTTTTGAAGAAGCAAATAATTAATATTATAGAAACGTGTAATTCTCTGTCTGTCACTGAAACAACAGCTATATCTTGCCACATATTCACAAGCAGGCTTGAATTACTGTTGAAAAATAAATATTCTTATAGTTTTGTCTTTATTTATTATCAGGGGATAGCGCGAACGCAGTCCCCCACTACCAAAAATTACGTACTCGAGTTACCCACATTTGGGGTAATCGCAAAGGTCAGCCAAACCGAAGTGCAATGGAAAGGCCTCACTCTGGGGGAACCGCCTACGTGATCACGGTATCCCCTGTACCAGGTAAGTATGCTTGACTTCGGCCAGCTCCACAGAGCCATCGTGACACAGTGCAAGCAAATTAGGCTTCAGAGACGTGTTGTTGATTTTATGTAAACATGCATTACCACGACACAATTATTCAACAAATGACATTAAATTAATTAATTATGTAATTTTAAATTATTTCAAAGCAAAAATACATTTTTGAAGAAGCAAATAATTAATATTATAGAAACGTGTAATTCTCTGTCTGTCACCGAAACAACAGCTATATCTTGCCACATATTCACAAGCAGGCTTGAATTACTGTTGAAAAATAAATATTCTTATAGTTTTGTCTTTATTTATTATCAGGGGATAGCGCGAACGCAGTCCCCCACTACCAAAAATTACGTACTCGAGTTACCCACATTTGGGGTAATCGCAAAGGTCAGCCAAACCGAAGTGCAATGGAAAGGCCTCACTCTGGGGGAACCGCCTACGTGATCACGGTATCCCCTGTACCAGGTAAGTATGCTTGACTTCGGCCAGCTCCACAGAGCCATCGTGACACAGTGCAAGCAAATTAGGCTTCAGAGACGTGTTGTTGATTTTATGTAAACATGCATTACCACGACACAATTATTCAACAAATGACATTAAATTAATTAATTATGTAATTTTAAATTATTTCAAAGCAAAAATACATTTTTGAAGAAGCAAATAATTAATATTATAGAAACGTGTAATTCTCTGTCTGTCACCGAAACAACAGCTATATCTTGCCACATATTCACAAGCAGGCTTGAATTACTGTTGAAAAATAAATATTCTTATAGTTTTGTCTTTATTTATTATCAGGGGATAGCGCGAACGCAGTCCCCCACTACCAAAAATTACGTACTCGAGTTACCCACATTTGGGGTAATCGCAAAGGTCAGCCAAACCGAAGTGCAATGGAAAGGCCTCACTCTGGGGGAACCGCCTACGTGATCACGGTATCCCCTGTACCAGGTAAGTATGCTTGACTTCGGCCAGCTCCACAGAGCCATCGTGACACAGTGCAAGCAAATTAGGCTTCAGAGACGTGTTGTTGATTTTATGTAAACATGCATTACCACGACACAATTATTCAACAAATGACATTAAATTAATTAATTATGTAATTTTAAATTATTTCAAAGCAAAAATACATTTTTGAAGAAGCAAATAATTAATATTATAGAAACGTGTAATTCTCTGTCTGTCACTGAAACAACAGCTATATCTTGCCACATATTCACAAGCAGGCTTGAATTACTGTTGAGAAATAAATATTCTTATAGTTTTGTCTTTATTTATTATCAGGGGATAGCGCGAACGCAGTCCCCCACTACCAAAAATTACGTACTCGAGTTACCCACATTTGGGGTAATCGCAAAGGTCAGCCAAACCGAAGTGCAATGGAAAGGCCTCACTCTGGGGGAACCGCCTACGTGATCACGGTATCCCCTGTACCAGGTAAGTATGCTTGACTTCGGCCAGCTCCACAGAGCCATCGTGACACAGTGCAAGCAAATTAGGCTTCAGAGACGTGTTGTTGATTTTATGTAAACATGCATTACCACGACACAATTATTCAACAAATGACATTAAATTAATTAATTATGTAATTTTAAATTATTTCAAAGCAAAAATACATTTTTGAAGAAGCAAATAATTAATATTATAGAAACGTGTAATTCTCTGTCTGTCACTGAAACAACAGCTATATCTTGCCACATATTCACAAGCAGGCTTGAATTACTGTTGAAAAATAAATATTCTTATAGTTTTGTCTTTATTTATTATCAGGGGATAGCGCGAACGCAGTCCCCCACTACCAAAAATTACATACTCGAGTTACCCACATTTGGGGTAATCGCAAAGGTCAGCCAAACCGAAGTGCAATGGAAAGGCCTCACTCTGGGGGAACCGCCTACGTGATCACGGTATCCCCTGTACCAGGTAAGTATGCTTGACTTCGGCCAGCTCCACAGAGCCATCGTGACACAGTGCAAGCAAATTAGGCTTCAGAGACGTGTTGTTGATTTTATGTAAACATGCATTACCACGACACAATTATTCAACAAATGACATTAAATTAATTAATTATGTAATTTTAAATTATTTCAAAGCAAAAATACATTTTTGAAGAAGCAAATAATTAATATTATAGAAACGTGTAATTCTCTGTCTGTCACTGAAACAACAGCTATATCTTGCCACATATTCACAAGCAGGCTTGAATTACTGTTGAAAAATAAATATTCTTATAGTTTTGTCTTTATTTATTATCAGGGGATAGCGCGAACGCAGTCCCCCACTACCAAAAATTACGTACTCGAGTTACCCACATTTGGGGTAATCGCAAAGGTCAGCCAAACCGAAGTGCAATGGAAAGGCCTCACTCTGGGGGAACCGCCTACGTGATCACGGTATCCCCTGTACCAGGTAAGTATGCTTGACTTCTGCCAGCTCCACAGAGCCATCGTGACACAGTGCAAGCAAATTAGGCTTCAGAGACGTGTTGTTGATTTTATGTAAACATGCATTACCACGACACAATTATTCAACAAATGACATTAAATTAATTAATTATGTAATTTTAAATTATTTCAAAGCAAAAATACATTTTTGAAGAAGCAAATAATTAATATTATAGAAACGTGTAATTCTCTGTCTGTCACCGAAACAACAGCTATATCTTGCCACATATTCACAAGCAGGCTTGAATTACTGTTGAAAAATAAATATTCTTATAGTTTTGTCTTTATTTATTATCAGGGGATAGCGCGAACGCAGTCCCCCACTACCAAAAATTACGTACTCGAGTTACCCACATTTGGGGTAATCGCAAAGGTCAGCCAAACCGAAGTGCAATGGAAAGGCCTCACTCTGGGGGAACCGCCTACGTGATCACGGTATCCCCTGTACCAGGTAAGTATGCTTGACTTCGGCCAGCTCCACAGAGCCATCGTGACACAGTGCAAGCAAATTAGGCTTCAGAGACGTGTTGTTGATTTTATGTAAACATGCATTACCACGACACAATTATTCAACAAATGACATTAAATTAATTAATTATGTAATTTTAAATTATTTCAAAGCAAAAATACATTTTTGAAGAAGCAAATAATTAATATTATAGAAACGTGTAATTCTCTGTCTGTCACTGAAACAACAGCTATATCTTGCCACATATTCACAAGCAGGCTTGAATTACTGTTGAAAAATAAATATTCTTATAGTTTTGTCTTTATTTATTATCAGGGGATAGCGCGAACGCAGTCCCCCACTACCAAAAATTACGTACTCGAGTTACCCACATTTGGGGTAATCGCAAAGGTCAGCCAAACCGAAGTGCAATGGAAAGGCCTCACTCTGGGGGAACCGCCTACGTGATCACGGTATCCCCTGTACCAGGTAAGTATGCTTGACTTCGGCCAGCTCCACAGAGCCATCGTGACACAGTGCAAGCAAATTAGGCTTCAGAGACGTGTTGTTGATTTTATGTAAACATGCATTACCACGACACAATTATTCAACAAATGACATTAAATTAATTAATTATGTAATTTTAAATTATTTCAAAGCAAAAATACATTTTTGAAGAAGCAAATAATTAATATTATAGAAACGTGTAATTCTCTGTCTGTCACCGAAACAACAGCTATATCTTGCCACATATTCACAAGCAGGCTTGAATTACTGTTGAAAAATAAATATTCTTATAGTTTTGTCTTTATTTATTATCAGGGGATAGCGCGAACGCAGTCCCCCACTACCAAAAATTACGTACTCGAGTTACCCACATTTGGGGTAATCGCAAAGGTCAGCCAAACCGAAGTGCAATGGAAAGGCCTCACTCTGGGGGAACCGCCTACGTGATCACGGTATCCCCTGTACCAGGTAAGTATGCTTGACTTCGGCCAGCTCCACAGAGCCATCGTGACACAGTGCAAGCAAATTAGGCTTCAGAGACGTGTTGTTGATTTTATGTAAACATGCATTACCACGACACAATTATTCAACAAATGACATTAAATTAATTAATTATGTAATTTTAAATTATTTCAAAGCAAAAATACATTTTTGAAGAAGCAAATAATTAATATTATAGAAACGTGTAATTCTCTGTCTGTCACTGAAACAACAGCTATATCTTGCCACATATTCACAAGCAGGCTTGAATTACTGTTGAAAAATAAATATTCTTATAGTTTTGTCTTTATTTATTATCAGGGGATAGCGCGAACGCAGTCCCCCACTACCAAAAATTACGTACTCGAGTTACCCACATTTGGGGTAATCGCAAAGGTCAGCCAAACCGAAGTGCAATGGAAAGGCCTCACTCTGGGGGAACCGCCTACGTGATCACGGTATCCCCTGTACCAGGTAAGTATGCTTGACTTCGGCCAGCTCCACAGAGCCATCGTGACACAGTGCAAGCAAATTAGGCTTCAGAGACGTGTTGTTGATTTTATGTAAACATGCATTACCACGACACAATTATTCAACAAATGACATTAAATTAATTAATTATGTAATTTTAAATTATTTCAAAGCAAAAATACATTTTTGAAGAAGCAAATAATTAATATTATAGAAACGTGTAATTCTCTGTCTGTCACCGAAACAACAGCTATATCTTGCCACATATTCACAAGCAGGCTTGAATTACTGTTGAAAAATAAATATTCTTATAGTTTTGTCTTTATTTATTATCAGGGGATAGCGCGAACGCAGTCCCCCACTACCAAAAATTACGTACTCGAGTTACCCACATTTGGGGTAATCGCAAAGGTCAGCCAAACCGAAGTGCAATGGAAAGGCCTCACTCTGGGGGAACCGCCTACGTGATCACGGTATCCCCTGTACCAGGTAAGTATGCTTGACTTCGGCCAGCTCCACAGAGCCATCGTGACACAGTGCAAGCAAATTAGGCTTCAGAGACGTGTTGTTGATTTTATGTAAACATGCATTACCACGACACAATTATTCAACAAATGACAATAAATTAATTAATTATGTAATTTTAAATTATTTCAAAGCAAAAATACATTTTTGAAGAAGCAAATAATTAATATTATAGAAACGTGTAATTCTCTGTCTGTCACTGAAACAACAGCTATATCTTGCCACATATTCACAAGCAGGCTTGAATTACTGTTGAAAAATAAATATTCTTATAGTTTTGTCTTTATTTATTATCAGGGGATAGCGCGAACGCAGTCCCCCACTACCAAAAATTACGTACTCGAGTTACCCACATTTGGGGTAATCGCAAAGGTCAGCCAAACCGAAGTGCAATGGAAAGGCCTCACTCTGGGGGAACCGCCTACGTGATCACGGTATCCCCTGTACCAGGTAAGTATGCTTGACTTCGGCCAGCTCCACAGAGCCATCGTGACACAGTGCAAGCAAATTAGGCTTCAGAGACGTGTTGTTGATTTTATGTAAACATGCATTACCACGACACAATTATTCAACAAATGACATTAAATTAATTAATTATGTAATTTTAAATTATTTCAAAGCAAAAATACATTTTTGAAGAAGCAAATAATTAATATTATAGAAACGTGTAATTCTCTGTCTGTCACTGAAACAACAGCTATATCTTGCCACATATTCACAAGCAGGCTTGAATTACTGTTGAAAAATAAATATTCTTATAGTTTTGTCTTTATTTATTATCAGGGGATAGCGCGAACGCAGTCCCCCACTACCAAAAATTACGTACTCGAGTTACCCACATTTGGGGTAATCGCAAAGGTCAGCCAAACCGAAGTGCAATGGAAAGGCCTCACTCTGGGGGAACCGCCTACGTGATCACGGTATCCCCTGTACCAGGTAAGTATGCTTGACTTCGGCCAGCTCCACAGAGCCATCGTGACACAGTGCAAGCAAATTAGGCTTCAGAGACGTGTTGTTGATTTTATGTAAACATGCATTACCACGACACAATTATTCAACAAATGACATTAAATTAATTAATTATGTAATTTTAAATTATTTCAAAGCAAAAATACATTTTTGAAGAAGCAAATAATTAATATTATAGAAACGTGTAATTCTCTGTCTGTCACCGAAACAACAGCTATATCTTGCCACATATTCACAAGCAGGCTTGAATTACTGTTGAAAAATAAATATTCTTATAGTTTTGTCTTTATTTATTATCAGGGGATAGCGCGAACGCAGTCCCCCACTACCAAAAATTACGTACTCGAGTTACCCACATTTGGGGTAATCGCAAAGGTCAGCCAAACCGAAGTGCAATGGAAAGGCCTCACTCTGGGGGAACCGCCTACGTGATCACGGTATCCCCTGTACCAGGTAAGTATGCTTGACTTCGGCCAGCTCCACAGAGCCATCGTGACACAGTGCAAGCAAATTAGGCTTCAGAGACGTGTTGTTGATTTTATGTAAACATGCATTACCACGACACAATTATTCAACAAATGACATTAAATTAATTAATTATGTAATTTTAAATTATTTCAAAGCAAAAATACATTTTTGAAGAAGCAAATAATTAATATTATAGAAACGTGTAATTCTCTGTCTGTCACTGAAACAACAGCTATATCTTGCCACATATTCACAAGCAGGCTTGAATTACTGTTGAAAAATAAATATTCTTATAGTTTTGTCTTTATTTATTATCAGGGGATAGCGCGAACGCAGTCCCCCACTACCAAAAATTACGTACTCGAGTTACCCACATTTGGGGTAATCGCAAAGGTCAGCCAAACCGAAGTGCAATGGAAAGGCCTCACTCTGGGGGAACCGCCTACGTGATCACGGTATCCCCTGTACCAGGTAAGTATGCTTGACTTCGGCCAGCTCCATAGAGCCATCGTGACACAGTGCAAGCAAATTAGGCTTCAGAGACGTGTTGTTGATTTTATGTAAACATGCATTACCACGACACAATTATTCAACAAATGACATTAAATTAATTAATTATGTAATTTTAAATTATTTCAAAGCAAAAATACATTTTTGAAGAAGCAAATAATTAATATTATAGAAACGTGTAATTCTCTGTCTGTCACCGAAACAACAGCTATATCTTGCCACATATTCACAAGCAGGCTTGAATTACTGTTGAAAAATAAATATTCTTATAGTTTTGTCTTTATTTATTATCAGGGGATAGCGCGAACGCAGTCCCCCACTACCAAAAATTACGTACTCGAGTTACCCACATTTGGGGTAATCGCAATGGAAAGGCCTCACTCTGGGGGAACCGCCTACGTGATCACGGTATCCCCTGTACCAGGTAAGTATGCTTGACTTCGGCCAGCTCCACAGAGCCATCGTGACACAGTGCAAGCAAATTAGGCTTCAGAGACGTGTTGTTGATTTTATGTAAACATGCATTACCACGACACAATTATTCAACAAATGACATTAAATTAATTAATTATGTAATTTTAAATTATTTCAAAGCAAAAATACATTTTTGAAGAAGCAAATAATTAATATTATAGAAACGTGTAATTCTCTGTCTGTCACTGAAACAACAGCTATATCTTGCCACATATTCACAAGCAGGCTTGAATTACTGTTGAAAAATAAATATTCTTATAGTTTTGTCTTTATTTATTATCAGGGGATAGCGCGAACGCAGTCCCCCACTACCAAAAATTACGTACTCGAGTTACCAACATTTGGGGTAATCGCAAAGGTCAGCCAAACCAAAGTGCAATGGAAAGGCCTCACTCTGGGGGAACCGCCTACGTGATCACGGTATCCCCTGTACCAGGTAAGTATGCTTGACTTCGGCCAGCTCCACAGAGCCATCGTGACACAGTGCAAGCAAATTAGGCTTCAGAGACGTGTTGTTGATTTTATGTAAACATGCATTACCACGACACAATTATTCAACAAATGACATTAAATTAATTAATTATGTAATTTTAAATTATTTCAAAGCAAAAATACATTTTTGAAGAAGCAAATAATTAATATTATAGAAACGTGTAATTCTCTGTCTGTCACTGAAACAACAGCTATATCTTGCCACATATTCACAAGCAGGCTTGAATTACTGTTGAAAAATAAATATTCTTATAGTTTTGTCTTTATTTATTATCAGGGGATAGCGCGAACGCAGTCCCCCACTACCAAAAATTACGTACTCGAGTTACCCACATTTGGGGTAATCGCAAAGGTCAGCCAAACCGAAGTGCAATGGAAAGGCCTCACTCTGGGGGAACCGCCTACGTGATCACGGTATCCCCTGTACCAGGTAAGTATGCTTGACTTCGGCCAGCTCCACAGAGCCATCGTGACACAGTGCAAGCAAATTAGGCTTCAGAGACGTGTTGTTGATTTTATGTAAACATGCATTACCACGACACAATTATTCAACAAATGACATTAAATTAATTAATTATGTAATTTTAAATTATTTCAAAGCAAAAATACATTTTTGAAGAAGCAAATAATTAATATTATAGAAACGTGTAATTCTCTGTCTGTCACCGAAACAACAGCTATATCTTGCCACATATTCACAAGCAGGCTTGAATTACTGTTGAATAATAAATATTCTTATAGTTTTGTCTTTATTTATTATCAGGGGATAGCGCGAACGCAGTCCCCCACTACCAAAAATTACGTACTCGAGTTACCCACATTTGGGGTAATCGCAAAGGTCAGCCAAACCGAAGTGCAATGGAAAGGCCTCACTCTGGGGGAACCGCCTACGTGATCACGGTATCCCCTGTACCAGGTAAGTATGCTTGACTTCGGCCAGCTCCACAGAGCCATCGTGACACAGTGCAAGCAAATTAGGCTTCAGAGACGTGTTGTTGATTTTATGTAAACATGCATTACCACGACACAATTATTCAACAAATGACATTAAATTAATTAATTATGTAATTTTAAATTATTTCAAAGCAAAAATACATTTTTGAAGAAGCAAATAATTAATATTATAGAAACGTGTAATTCTCTGTCTGTCACCGAAACAACAGCTATATCTTGCCACATATTCACAAGCAGGCTTGAATTACTGTTGAAAAATAAATATTCTTATAGTTTTGTCTTTATTTATTATCAGGGGATAGCGCGAACGCAGTCCCCCACTACCAAAAATTACGTACTCGAGTTACCCACATTTGGGGTAATCGCAAAGGTCAGCCAAACCGAAGTGCAATGGAAAGGCCTCACTCTGGGGGAACCGCCTACGTGATCACGGTATCCCCTGTACCAGGTAAGTATGCTTGACTTCGGCCAGCTCCACAGAGCCATCGTGACACAGTGCAAGCAAATTAGGCTTCAGAGACGTGTTGTTGATTTTATGTAAACATGCATTACCACGACACAATTATTCAACAAATGACATTAAATTAATTAATTATGTAATTTTAAATTATTTCAAAGCAAAAATACATTTTTGAAGAAGCAAATAATTAATATTATAGAAACGTGTAATTCTCTGTCTGTCACTGAAACAACAGCTATATCTTGCCACATATTCACAAGCAGGCTTGAATTACTGTTGAAAAATAAATATTCTTATAGTTTTGTCTTTATTTATTATCAGGGGATAGCGCGAACGCAGTCCCCCACTACCAAAAATTACGTACTCGAGTTACCCACATTTGGGGTAATCGCAAAGGTCAGCCAAACCGAAGTGCAATGGAAAGGCCTCACTCTGGGGGAACCGCCTACGTGATCACGGTATCCCCTGTACCAGGTAAGTATGCTTGACTTCGGCCAGCTCCACAGAGCCATCGTGACACAGTGCAAGCAAATTAGGCTTCAGAGACGTGTTGTTGATTTTATGTAAACATGCATTACCACGACACAATTATTCAACAAATGACATTAAATTAATTAATTATGTAATTTTAAATTATTTCAAAGCAAAAATACATTTTTGAAGAAGCAAATAATTAATATTATAGAAACGTGTAATTCTCTGTCTGTCACTGAAACAACAGCTATATCTTGCCACATATTCACAAGCAGGCTTGAATTACTGTTGAAAAATAAATATTCTTATAGTTTTGTCTTTATTTATTATCAGGGGATAGCGCGAACGCAGTCCCCCACTACCAAAAATTACGTACTCGAGTTACCCACATTTGGGGTAATCGCAAAGGTCAGCCAAACCGAAGTGCAATGGAAAGGCCTCACTCTGGGGGAACCGCCTACGTGATCACGGTATCCCCTGTACCAGGTAAGTATGCTTGACTTCGGCCAGCTCCACAGAGCCATCGTGACACAGTGCAAGCAAATTAGGCTTCAGAGACGTGTTGTTGATTTTATGTAAGCATGCATTACCACGACACAATTATTCAACAAATGACATTAAATTAATTAATTATGTAATTTTAAATTATTTCAAAGCAAAAATACATTTTTGAAGAAGCAAATAATTAATATTATAGAAACGTGTAATTCTCTGTCTGTCACCGAAACAACAGCTATATCTTGCCACATATTCACAAGCAGGCTTGAATTACTGTTGAAAAATAAATATTCTTATAGTTTTGTCTTTATTTATTATCAGGGGATAGCGCGAACGCAGTCCCCCACTACCAAAAATTACGTACTCGAGTTACCCACATTTGGGGTAATCGCAAAGGTCAGCCAAACCGAAGTGCAATGGAAAGGCCTCACTCTGGGGGAACCGCCTACGTGATCACGGTATCCCCTGTACCAGGTAAGTATGCTTGACTTCGGCCAGCTCCACAGAGCCATCGTGACACAGTGCAAGCAAATTAGGCTTCAGAGACGTGTTGTTGATTTTATGTAAACATGCATTACCACGACACAATTATTCAACAAATGACATTAAATTAATTAATTATGTAATTTTAAATTATTTCAAAGCAAAAATACATTTTTAAAGAAGCAAATAATTATTATTATAGAAACGTGTAATTCTCTGTCTGTCACTGAAACAACAGCTATATCTTGCCACATATTCACAAGCAGGCTTGAATTACTGTTGAAAAATAAATATTCTTATAGTTTTGTCTTTATTTATTATCAGGGGATAGCGCGAACGCAGTCCCCCACTACCAAAAATTACGTACTCGAGTTACCCACATTTGGGGTAATCGCAGAGGTCAGCCAAACCGAAGTGCAATGGAAAGGCCTCACTCTGGGGGAACCGCCTACGTGATCACGGTATCCCCTGTACCAGGTAAGTATGCTTGACTTCGGCCAGCTCCACAGAGCCATCGTGACACAGTGCAAGCAAATTAGGCTTCAGAGACGTGTTGTTGATTTTATGTAAACATGCATTACCACGACACAATTATTCAACAAATGACATTAAATTAATTAATTATGTAATTTTAAATTATTTCAAAGCAAAAATACATTTTTGAAGAAGCAAATAATTAATATTATAGAAACGTGTAATTCTCTGTCTGTCACCGAAACAACAGCTATATCTTGCCACATATTCACAAGCAGGCTTGAATTACTGTTGAAAAATAAATATTCTTATAGTTTTGTCTTTATTTATTATCAGGGGATAGCGCGAACGCAGTCCCCCACTACCAAAAATTACGTACTCGAGTTACCCACATTTGGGGTAATCGCAAAGGTCAGCCAAACCGAAGTGCAATGGAAAGGCCTCACTCTGGGGGAACCGCCTACGTGATCACGGTATCCCCTGTACCAGGTAAGTATGCTTGACTTCGGCCAGCTCCACAGAGCCATCGTGACACAGTGCAAGCAAATTAGGCTTCAGAGACGTGTTGTTGATTTTATGTAAACATGCATTACCACGACACAATTATTCAACAAATGACATTAAATTAATTAATTATGTAATTTTAAATTATTTCAAAGCAAAAATACATTTTTGAAGAAGCAAATAATTAATATTATAGAAACGTGTAATTCTCTGTCTGTCACTGAAACAACAGCTATATCTTGCCACATATTCACAAGCAGGCTTGAATTACTGTTGAAAAATAAATATTCTTATAGTTTTGTCTTTATTTATTATCAGGGGATAGCGCGAACGCAGTCCCCCACTACCAAAAATTACGTACTCGAGTTACCCACATTTGGGGTAATCGCAAAGGTCAGCCAAACCGAAGTGCAATGGAAAGGCCTCACTCTGGGGGAACCGCCTACGTGATCACGGTATCCCCTGTACCAGGTAAGTATGCTTGACTTCGGCCAGCTCCACAGAGCCATCGTGACACAGTGCAAGCAAATTAGGCTTCAGAGACGTGTTGTTGATTTTATGTAAACATGCATTACCACGACACAATTATTCAACAAATGACATTAAATTAATTAATTATGTAATTTTAAATTATTTCAAAGCAAAAATACATTTTTGAAGAAGCAAATAATTAATATTATAGAAACGTGTAATTCTCTGTCTGTCACCGAAACAACAGCTATATCTTGCCACATATTCACAAGCAGGCTTGAATTACTGTTGAAAAATAAATATTCTTATAGTTTTGTCTTTATTTATTATCAGGGGATAGCGCGAACGCAGTCCCCCACTACCAAAAATTACATACTCGAGTTACCCACATTTGGGGTAATCGCAAAGGTCAGCCAAACCGAAGTGCAATGGAAAGGCCTCACTCTGGGGGAACCGCCTACGTGATCACGGTATCCCCTGTACCAGGTAAGTATGCTTGACTTCGGCCAGCTCCACAGAGCCATCGTGACACAGTGCAAGCAAATTAGGCTTCAGAGACGTGTTGTTGATTTTATGTAAACATGCATTACCACGACACAATTATTCAACAAATGACATTAAATTAATTAATTATGTAATTTTAAATTATTTCAAAGCAAAAATACATTTTTGAAGAAGCAAATAATTAATATTATAGAAACGTGTAATTCTCTGTCTGTCACTGAAACAACAGCTATATCTTGCCACATATTCACAAGCAGGCTTGAATTACTGTTGAAAAATAAATATTCTTATAGTTTTGTCTTTATTTATTATCAGGGGATAGCGCGAACGCAGTCCCCCACTACCAAAAATTACGTACTCGAGTTACCCACATTTGGGGTAATCGCAAAGGTCAGCCAAACCGAAGTGCAATGGAAAGGCCTCACTCTGGGGGAACCGCCTACATGATCACGGTATCCCCTGTACCAGGTAAGTATGCTTGACTTCGGCCAGCTCCACAGAGCCATCGTGACACAGTGCAAGCAAATTAGGCTTCAGAGACGTGTTGTTGATTTTATGTAAACATGCATTACCACGACACAATTATTCAACAAATGACATTAAATTAATTAATTATGTAATTTTAAATTATTTCAAAGCAAAAATACATTTTTGAAGAAGCAAATAATTAATATTATAGAAACGTGTAATTCTCTGTCTGTCACCGAAACAACAGCTATATCTTGCCACATATTCACAAGCAGGCTTGAATTACTGTTGAAAAATAAATATTCTTATAGTTTTGTCTTTATTTATTATCAGGGGATAGCGCGAACGCAGTCCCCCACTACCAAAAATTACGTACTCGAGTTACCCACATTTGGGGTAATCGCAAAGGTCAGCCAAACCGAAGTGCAATGGAAAGGCCTCACTCTGGGGGAACCGCCTACGTGATCACGGTATCCCCTGTACCAGGTAAGTATGCTTGACTTCGGCCAGCTCCACAGAGCCATCGTGACACAGTGCAAGCAAATTAGGCTTCAGAGACGTGTTGTTGATTTTATGTAAACATGCATTACCACGACACAATTATTCAACAAATGACATTAAATTAATTAATTATGTAATTTTAAATTATTTCAAAGCAAAAATACATTTTTGAAGAAGCAAATAATTAATATTATAGAAACGTGTAATTCTCTGTCTGTCACTGAAACAACAGCTATATCTTGCCACATATTCACAAGCAGGCTTGAATTATTGTTGAAAAATAAATATTCTTATAGTTTTGTCTTTATTTATTATCAGGGGATAGCGCGAACGCAGTCCCCCACTACCAAAAATTACGTACTCGAGTTACCCACATTTGGGGTAATCGCAAAGGTCAGCCAAACCGAAGTGCAATGGAAAGGCCTCACTCTGGGGGAACCGCCTACGTGATCACGGTATCCCCTGTACCAGGTAAGTATGCTTGACTTCGGCCAGCTCCACAGAGCCATCGTGACACAGTGCAAGCAAATTAGGCTTCAGAGACGTGTTGTTGATTTTATGTAAACATGCATTACCACGACACAATTATTCAACAAATGACATTAAATTAATTAATTATGTAATTTTAAATTATTTCAAAGCAAAAATACATTTTTGAAGAAGCAAATAATTAATATTATAGAAACGTGTAATTCTCTGTCTGTCACCGAAACAACAGCTATATCTTGCCACATATTCACAAGCAGGCTTGAATTACTGTTGAAAAATAAATATTCTTATAGTTTTGTCTTTATTTATTATCAGGGGATAGCGCGAACGCAGTCCCCCACTACCAAAAATTACGTACTCGAGTTACCCACATTTGGGGTAATCGCAAAGGTCAGCCAAACCGAAGTGCAATGGAAAGGCCTCACTCTGGGGGAACCGCCTACGTGATCACGGTATCCCCTGTACCAGGTAAGTATGCTTGACTTCGGCCAGCTCCACAGAGCCATCGTGACACAGTGCAAGCAAATTAGGCTTCAGAGACGTGTTGTTGATTTTATGTAAACATGCATTACCACGACACAATTATTCAACAAATGACATTAAATTAATTAATTATGTAATTTTAAATTATTTCAAAGCAAAAATACATTTTTGAAGAAGCAAATAATTAATATTATAGAAACGTGTAATTCTCTGTCTGTCACCGAAACAACAGCTATATCTTGCCACATATTCACAAGCAGGCTTGAATTACTGTTGAAAAATAAATATTCTTATAGTTTTGTCTTTATTTATTATCAGGGGATAGCGCGAACGCAGTCCCCCACTACCAAAAATTACGTACTCGAGTTACCCACATTTGGGGTAATCGCAAAGGTCAGCCAAACCGAAGTGCAATGGAAAGGCCTCACTCTGGGGGAACCGCCTACGTGATCACGGTATCCCCTGTACCAGGTAAGTATGCTTGACTTCGGCCAGCTCCACAGAGCCATCGTGACACAGTGCAAGCAAATTAGGCTTCAGAGACGTGTTGTTGATTTTATGTAAACATGCATTACCACGACACAATTATTCAACAAATGACATTAAATTAATTAATTATGTAATTTTAAATTATTTCAAAGCAAAAATACATTTTTGAAGAAGCAAATAATTAATATTATAGAAACGTGTAATTCTCTGTCTGTCACTGAAACAACAGCTATATCTTGCCACATATTCACAAGCAGGCTTGAATTACTGTTGAAAAATAAATATTCTTATAGTTTTGTCTTTATTTATTATCAGGGGATAGCGCGAACGCAGTCCCCCACTACCAAAAATTACGTACTCGAGTTACCCACATTTGGGGTAATCGCAAAGGTCAGCCAAACCGAAGTGCAATGGAAAGGCCTCACTCTGGGGGAACCGCCTACGTGATCACGGTATCCCCTGTACCAGGTAAGTATGCTTGACTTCGGCCAGCTCCACAGAGCCATCGTGACACAGTGCAAGCAAATTAGGCTTCAGAGACGTGTTGTTGATTTTATGTAAACATGCATTACCACGACACAATTATTCAACAAATGACATTAAATTAATTAATTATGTAATTTTAAATTATTTCAAAGCAAAAATACATTTTTGAAGAAGCAAATAATTAATATTATAGAAACGTGTAATTCTCTGTCTGTCACCGAAACAACAGCTATATCTTGCCACATATTCACAAGCAGGCTTGAATTACTGTTGAAAAATAAATATTCTTATAGTTTTGTCTTTATTTATTATCAGGGGATAGCGCGAACGCAGTCCCCCACTACCAAAAATTACGTACTCGAGTCACCCACATTTGGGGTAATCGCAAAGGTCAGCCAAACCGAAGTGCAATGGAAAGGCCTCACTCTGGGGGAACCGCCTACGTGATCACGGTATCCCCTGTACCAGGTAAGTATGCTTGACTTCGGCCAGCTCCACAGAGCCATCGTGACACAGTGCAAGCAAATTAGGCTTCAGAGACGTGTTGTTGATTTTATGTAAACATGCATTACCACGACACAATTATTCAACAAATGACATTAAATTAATTAATTATGTAATTTTAAATTATTTCAAAGCAAAAATACATTTTTGAAGAAGCAAATAATTAATATTATAGAAACGTGTAATTCTCTGTCTGTCACTGAAACAACAGCTATATCTTGCCACATATTCACAAGCAGGCTTGAATTACTGTTGAAAAATAAATATTCTTATAGTTTTGTCTTTATTTATTATCAGGGGATAGCGCGAACGCAGTCCCCCACTACCAAAAATTACGTACTCGAGTTACCCACATTTGGGGTAATCGCAATGGAAAGGCCTCACTCTGGGGGAACCGCCTACGTGATCACGGTATCCCCTGTACCAGGTAAGTATGCTTGACTTCGGCCAGCTCCACAGAGCCATCGTGACACAGTGCAAGCAAATTAGGCTTCAGAGACGTGTTGTTGATTTTATGTAAACATGCATTACCACGACACAATTATTCAACAAATGACATTAAATTAATTAATTATGTAATTTTAAATTATTTCAAAGCAAAAATACATTTTTGAAGAAGCAAATAATTAATATTATAGAAACGTGTAATTCTCTGTCTGTCACCGAAACAACAGCTATATCTTGCCACATATTCACAAGCAGGCTTGAATTACTGTTGAAAAATAAATATTCTTATAGTTTTGTCTTTATTTATTATCAGGGGATAGCGCGAACGCAGTCCCCCACTACCAAAAATTACGTACTCGAGTTACCCACATTTGGGGTAATCGCAAAGGTCAGCCAAACCGAAGTGCAATGGAAAGGCCTCACTCTGGGGGAACCGCCTACGTGATCACGGTATCCCCTGTACCAGGTAAGTATGCTTGACTTCGGCCAGCTCCACAGAGCCATCGTGACACAGTGCAAGCAAATTAGGCTTCAGAGACGTGTTGTTGATTTTATGTAAACATGCATTACCACGACACAATTATTCAACAAATGACATTAAATTAATTAATTATGTAATTTTAAATTATTTCAAAGCAAAAATACATTTTTGAAGAAGCAAATAATTAATATTATAGAAACGTGTAATTCTCTGTCTGTCACTGAAACAACAGCTATATCTTGCCACATATTCACAAGCAGGCTTGAATTACTGTTGAAAAATAAATATTCTTATAGTTTTGTCTTTATTTATTATCAGGGGATAGCGCGAACGCAGTCCCCCACTACCAAAAATTACGTACTCGAGTTACCCACATTTGGGGTAATCGCAAAGGTCAGCCAAACCGAAGTGCAATGGAAAGGCCTCACTCTGGGGGAACCGCCTACGTGATCACGGTATCCCCTGTACCAGGTAAGTATGCTTGACTTCGGCCAGCTCCACAGAGCCATCGTGACACAGTGCAAGCAAATTAGGCTTCAGAGACGTGTTGTTGATTTTATGTAAACATGCATTACCACGACACAATTATTCAACAAATGACATTAAATTAATTAATTATGTAATTTTAAATTATTTCAAAGCAAAAATACATTTTTGAAGAAGCAAATAATTAATATTATAGAAACGTGTAATTCTCTGTCTGTCACCGAAACAACAGCTATATCTTGCCACATATTCACAAGCAGGCTCGAATTACTGTTGAAAAATAAATATTCTTATAGTTTTGTCTTTATTTATTATCAGGGGATAGCGCGAACGCAATCCCCCACTACCAAAAATTACGTACTCGAGTTACCCACATTTGGGGTAATCGCAAAGGTCAGCCAAACCGAAGTGCAATGGAAAGGCCTCACACTGGGGGAACCGCCTACGTGATCACGGTATCCCCTGTACCAGGTAAGTATGCTTGACTTCGGCCAGCTCCACAGAGCCATCGTGACACAGTGCAAGCAAATTAGGCTTCAGAGACGTGTTGTTGATTTTATGTAAACATGCATTACCACGACACAATTATTCAACAAATGACATTAAATTAATTAATTATGTAATTTTAAATTATTTCAAAGCAAAAATACATTTTTAAAGAGGCAAATAATTAATATTATAGAAACGTGTAATTCTCTGTCTGTCACTGAAACAACAGCTATATCTTGCCACATATTCACAAGCAGGCTTGAATTACTGTTGAAAAATAAATATTCTTATAGTTTTGTCTTTATTTATTATCAGGGGATAGCGCGAACGCAGTCCCCCACTACCAAAAATTACGTACTCGAGTTACCCACATTTGGGGTAATCGCAAAGGTCAGCCAAACCGAAGTGCAATGGAAAGGCCTCACTCTGGGGGAACCGCCTACGTGATCACGGTATCCCCTGTACCAGGTAAGTATGCTTGACTTCGGCCAGCTCCACAGAGCCATCGTGACACAGTGCAAGCAAATTAGGCTTCAGAGACGTGTTGTTGATTTTATGTAAACATGCATTACCACGACACAATTATTCAACAAATGACATTAAATTAATTAATTATGTAATTTTAAATTATTTCAAAGCAAAAATACATTTTTGAAGAAGCAAATAATTAATATTATAGAAACGTGTAATTCTCTGTCTGTCACCGAAACAACAGCTATATCTTGCCACATATTCACAAGCAGGCTTGAATTACTGTTGAAAAATAAATATTCTTATAGTTTTGTCTTTATTTATTATCAGGGGATAGCGCGAACGCAGTCCCCCACTACCAAAAATTACGTACTCGAGTTACCCACATTTGGGGTAATCGCAAAGGTCAGCCAAACCGAAGTGCAATGGAAAGGCCTCACTCTGGGGGAACCGCCTACGTGATCACGGTATCCCCTGTACCAGGTAAGTATGCTTGACTTCGGCCAGCTCCACAGAGCCATCGTGACACAGTGCAAGCAAATTAGGCTTCAGAGACGTGTTGTTGATTTTATGTAAACATGCATTACCACGACACAATTATTCAACAAATGACATTAAATTAATTAATTATGTAATTTTAAATTATTTCAAAGCAAAAATACATTTTTGAAGAAGCAAATAATTAATATTATAGAAACGTGTAATTCTCTGTCTGTCACTGAAACAACAGCTATATCTTGCCACATATTCACAAGCAGGCTTGAATTACTGTTGAAAAATAAATATTCTTATAGTTTTGTCTTTATTTATTATCAGGGGATAGCGCGAACGCAGTCCCCCACTACCAAAAATTACGTACTCGAGTTACCCACATTTGGGGTAATCGCAAAGGTCAGCCAAACCGAAGTGCAATGGAAAGGCCTCACTCTGGGGGAACCGCCTACGTGATCACGGTATCCCCTGTACCAGGTAAGTATGCTTGACTTCGGCCAGCTCCACAGAGCCATCGTGACACAGTGCAAGCAAATTAGGCTTCAGAGACGTGTTGTTGATTTTATGTAAACATGCATTACCACGACACAATTATTCAACAAATGACATTAAATTAATTAATTATGTAATTTTAAATTATTTCAAAGCAAAAATACATTTTTGAAGAAGCAAATAATTAATATTATAGAAACGTGTAATTCTCTGTCTGTCACCGAAACAACAGCTATATCTTGCCACATATTCACAAGCAGGCTTGAATTACTGTTGAAAAATAAATATTCTTATAGTTTTGTCTTTATTTATTATCAGGGGATAGCGCGAACGCAGTCCCCCACTACCAAAAATTACGTACTCGAGTTACCCACATTTGGGGTAATCGCAAAGGTCAGCCAAACCGAAGTGCAATGGAAAGGCCTCACTCTGGGGGAACCGCCTACGTGATCACGGTATCCCCTGTACCAGGTAAGTATGCTTGACTTCGGCCAGCTCCACAGAGCCATCGTGACACAGTGCAAGCAAATTAGGCTTCAGAGACGTGTTGTTGATTTTATGTAAACATGCATTACCACGACACAATTATTCAACAAATGACATTAAATTAATTAATTATGTAATTTTAAATTATTTCAAAGCAAAAATACATTTTTGAAGAAGCAAATAATTAATATTATAGAAACGTGTAATTCTCTGTCTGTCACTGAAACAACAGCTATATCTTGCCACATATTCACAAGCAGGCTTGAATTACTGTTGAAAAATAAATATTCTTATAGTTTTGTCTTTATTTATTATCAGGGGATAGCGCGAACGCAGTCCCCCACTACCAAAAATTACGTACTCGAGTTACCCACATTTGGGGTAATCGCAAAGGTCAGCCAAACCGAAGTGCAATGGAAAGGCCTCACTCTGGGGGAACCGCCTACGTGATCACGGTATCCCCTGTACCAGGTAAGTATGCTTGACTTCGGCCAGCTCCACAGAGCCATCGTGACACAGTGCAAGCAAATTAGGCTTCAGAGACGTGTTGTTGATTTTATGTAAACATGCATTACCACGACACAATTATTCAACAAATGACATTAAATTAATTAATTATGTAATTTTAAATTATTTCAAAGCAAAAATACATTTTTGAAGAAGCAAATAATTAATATTATAGAAACGTGTAATTCTCTGTCTGTCACCGAAACAACAGCTATATCTTGCCACATATTCACAAGCAGGCTTGAATTACTGTTGAAAAATAAATATTCTTATAGTTTTGTCTTTATTTATTATCAGGGGATAGCGCGAACGCAGTCCCCCACTACCAAAAATTACGTACTCGAGTTACCCACATTTGGGGTAATCGCAAAGGTCAGCCAAACCGAAGTGCAATGGAAAGGCCTCACTCTGGGGGAACCGCCTACGTGATCACGGTATCCCCTGTACCAGGTAAGTATGCTTGACTTCGGCCAGCTCCACAGAGCCATCGTGACACAGTGCAAGCAAATTAGGCTTCAGAGACGTGTTGTTGATTTTATGTAAACATGCATTACCACGACACAATTATTCAACAAATGACATTAAATTAATTAATTATGTAATTTTAAATTATTTCAAAGCAAAAATACATTTTTGAAGAAGCAAATAATTAATATTATAGAAACGTGTAATTCTCTGTCTGTCACTGAAACAACAGCTATATCTTGCCACATATTCACAAGCAGGCTTGAATTATTGTTGAAAAATAAATATTCTTATAGTTTTGTCTTTATTTATTATCAGGGGATAGCGCGAACGCAGTCCCCCACTACCAAAAATTACGTACTCGAGTTACCCACATTTGGGGTAATCGCAAAGGTCAGCCAAACCGAAGTGCAATGGAAAGGCCTCACTCTGGGGGAACCGCCTACGTGATCACGGTATCCCCTGTACCAGGTAAGTATGCTTGACTTCGGCCAGCTCCACAGAGCCATCGTGACACAGTGCAAGCAAATTAGGCTTCAGAGACGTGTTGTTGATTTTATGTAAACATGCATTACCACGACACAATTATTCAACAAATGACATTAAATTAATTAATTATGTAATTTTAAATTATTTCAAAGCAAAAATACATTTTTGAAGAAGCAAATAATTAATATTATAGAAACGTGTAATTCTCTGTCTGTCACCGAAACAACAGCTATATCTTGCCACATATTCACAAGCAGGCTTGAATTACTGTTGAAAAATAAATATTCTTATAGTTTTGTCTTTATTTATTATCAGGGGATAGCGCGAACGCAGTCCCCCACTACCAAAAATTACGTACTCGAGTTACCCACATTTGGGGTAATCGCAAAGGTCAGCCAAACCGAAGTGCAATGGAAAGGCCTCACTCTGGGGGAACCGCCTACGTGATCACGGTATCCCCTGTACCAGGTAAGTATGCTTGACTTCGGCCAGCTCCACAGAGCCATCGTGACACAGTGCAAGCAAATTAGGCTTCAGAGACGTGTTGTTGATTTTATGTAAACATGCATTACCACGACACAATTATTCAACAAATGACATTAAATTAATTAATTATGTAATTTTAAATTATTTCAAAGCAAAAATACATTTTTGAAGAAGCAAATAATTAATATTATAGAAACGTGTAATTCTCTGTCTGTCACCGAAACAACAGCTATATCTTGCCACATATTCACAAGCAGGCTTGAATTACTGTTGAAAAATAAATATTCTTATAGTTTTGTCTTTATTTATTATCAGGGGATAGCGCGAACGCAGTCCCCCACTACCAAAAATTACGTACTCGAGTTACCCACATTTGGGGTAATCGCAAAGGTCAGCCAAACCGAAGTGCAATGGAAAGGCCTCACTCTGGGGGAACCGCCTACGTGATCACGGTATCCCCTGTACCAGGTAAGTATGCTTGACTTCGGCCAGCTCCACAGAGCCATCGTGACACAGTGCAAGCAAATTAGGCTTCAGAGACGTGTTGTTGATTTTATGTAAACATGCATTACCACGACACAATTATTCAACAAATGACATTAAATTAATTAATTATGTAATTTTAAATTATTTCAAAGCAAAAATACATTTTTGAAGAAGCAAATAATTAATATTATAGAAACGTGTAATTCTCTGTCTGTCACCGAAACAACAGCTATATCTTGCCACATATTCACAAGCAGGCTTGAATTACTGTTGAAAAATAAATATTCTTATAGTTTTGTCTTTATTTATTATCAGGGGATAGCGCGAACGCAGTCCCCCACTACCAAAAATTACGTACTCGAGTCACCCACATTTGGGGTAATCGCAAAGGTCAGCCAAACCGAAGTGCAATGGAAAGGCCTCACTCTGGGGGAACCGCCTACGTGATCACGGTATCCCCTGTACCAGGTAAGTATGCTTGACTTCGGCCAGCTCCACAGAGCCATCGTGACACAGTGCAAGCAAATTAGGCTTCAGAGACGTGTTGTTGATTTTATGTAAACATGCATTACCACGACACAATTATTCAACAAATGACATTAAATTAATTAATTATGTAATTTTAAATTATTTCAAAGCAAAAATACATTTTTGAAGAAGCAAATAATTAATATTATAGAAACGTGTAATTCTCTGTCTGTCACTGAAACAACAGCTATATCTTGCCACATATTCACAAGCAGGCTTGAATTACTGTTGAAAAATAAATATTCTTATAGTTTTGTCTTTATTTATTATCAGGGGATAGCGCGAACGCAGTCCCCCACTACCAAAAATTACGTACTCGAGTTACCCACATTTGGGGTAATCGCAATGGAAAGGCCTCACTCTGGGGGAACCGCCTACGTGATCACGGTATCCCCTGTACCAGGTAAGTATGCTTGACTTCGGCCAGCTCCACAGAGCCATCGTGACACAGTGCAAGCAAATTAGGCTTCAGAGACGTGTTGTTGATTTTATGTAAACATGCATTACCACGACACAATTATTCAACAAATGACATTAAATTAATTAATTATGTAATTTTAAATTATTTCAAAGCAAAAATACATTTTTGAAGAAGCAAATAATTAATATTATAGAAACGTGTAATTCTCTGTCTGTCACCGAAACAACAGCTATATCTTGCCACATATTCACAAGCAGGCTTGAATTACTGTTGAAAAATAAATATTCTTATAGTTTTGTCTTTATTTATTATCAGGGGATAGCGCGAACGCAGTCCCCCACTACCAAAAATTACGTACTCGAGTTACCCACATTTGGGGTAATCGCAAAGGTCAGCCAAACCGAAGTGCAATGGAAAGGCCTCACTCTGGGGGAACCGCCTACGTGATCACGGTATCCCCTGTACCAGGTAAGTATGCTTGACTTCGGCCAGCTCCACAGAGCCATCGTGACACAGTGCAAGCAAATTAGGCTTCAGAGACGTGTTGTTGATTTTATGTAAACATGCATTACCACGACACAATTATTCAACAAATGACATTAAATTAATTAATTATGTAATTTTAAATTATTTCAAAGCAAAAATACATTTTTGAAGAAGCAAATAATTAATATTATAGAAACGTGTAATTCTCTGTCTGTCACTGAAACAACAGCTATATCTTGCCACATATTCACAAGCAGGCTTGAATTACTGTTGAAAAATAAATATTCTTATAGTTTTGTCTTTATTTATTATCAGGGGATAGCGCGAACGCAGTCCCCCACTACCAAAAATTACGTACTCGAGTTACCCACATTTGGGGTAATCGCAAAGGTCAGCCAAACCGAAGTGCAATGGAAAGGCCTCACTCTGGGGGAACCGCCTACGTGATCACGGTATCCCCTGTACCAGGTAAGTATGCTTGACTTCGGCCAGCTCCACAGAGCCATCGTGACACAGTGCAAGCAAATTAGGCTTCAGAGACGTGTTGTTGATTTTATGTAAACATGCATTACCACGACACAATTATTCAACAAATGACATTAAATTAATTAATTATGTAATTTTAAATTATTTCAAAGCAAAAATACATTTTTGAAGAAGCAAATAATTAATATTATAGAAACGTGTAATTCTCTGTCTGTCACCGAAACAACAGCTATATCTTGCCACATATTCACAAGCAGGCTCGAATTACTGTTGAAAAATAAATATTCTTATAGTTTTGTCTTTATTTATTATCAGGGGATAGCGCGAACGCAATCCCCCACTACCAAAAATTACGTACTCGAGTTACCCACATTTGGGGTAATCGCAAAGGTCAGCCAAACCGAAGTGCAATGGAAAGGCCTCACACTGGGGGAACCGCCTACGTGATCACGGTATCCCCTGTACCAGGTAAGTATGCTTGACTTCGGCCAGCTCCACAGAGCCATCGTGACACAGTGCAAGCAAATTAGGCTTCAGAGACGTGTTGTTGATTTTATGTAAACATGCATTACCACGACACAATTATTCAACAAATGACATTAAATTAATTAATTATGTAATTTTAAATTATTTCAAAGCAAAAATACATTTTTAAAGAGGCAAATAATTAATATTATAGAAACGTGTAATTCTCTGTCTGTCACTGAAACAACAGCTATATCTTGCCACATATTCACAAGCAGGCTTGAATTACTGTTGAAAAATAAATATTCTTATAGTTTTGTCTTTTTTTATTATCAGGGGATAGCGCGAACGCAGTCCCCCACTACCAAAAATTACGTACTCGAGTTACCCACATTTGGGGTAATCGCAAAGGTCAGCCAAACCGAAGTGCAATGGAAAGGCCTCACTCTGGGGGAACCGCCTACGTGATCACGGTATCCCCTGTACCAGGTAAGTATGCTTGACTTCGGCCAGCTCCACAGAGCCATCGTGACACAGTGCAAGCAAATTAGGCTTCAGAGACGTGTTGTTGATTTTATGTAAACATGCATTACCACGACACAATTATTCAACAAATGACATTAAATTAATTAATTATGTAATTTTAAATTATTTCAAAGCAAAAATACATTTTTGAAGAAGCAAATAATTAATATTATAGAAACGTGTAATTCTCTGTCTGTCACCGAAACAACAGCTATATCTTGCCACATATTCACAAGCAGGCTTGAATTACTGTTGAAAAATAAATATTCTTATAGTTTTGTCTTTATTTATTATCAGGGGATAGCGCGAACGCAGTCCCCCACTACCAAAAATTACGTACTCGAGTTACCCACATTTGGGGTAATCGCAAAGGTCAGCCAAACCGAAGTGCAATGGAAAGGCCTCACTCTGGGGGAACCGCCTACGTGATCACGGTATCCCCTGTACCAGGTAAGTATGCTTGACTTCGGCCAGCTCCACAGAGCCATCGTGACACAGTGCAAGCAAATTAGGCTTCAGAGACGTGTTGTTGATTTTATGTAAACATGCATTACCACGACACAATTATTCAACAAATGACATTAAATTAATTAATTATGTAATTTTAAATTATTTCAAAGCAAAAATACATTTTTGAAGAAGCAAATAATTAATATTATAGAAACGTGTAATTCTCTGTCTGTCACTGAAACAACAGCTATATCTTGCCACATATTCACAAGCAGGCTTGAATTACTGTTGAAAAATAAATATTCTTATAGTTTTGTCTTTATTTATTATCAGGGGATAGCGCGAACGCAGTCCCCCACTACCAAAAATTACGTACTCGAGTTACCCACATTTGGGGTAATCGCAAAGGTCAGCCAAACCGAAGTGCAATGGAAAGGCCTCACTCTGGGGGAACCGCCTACGTGATCACGGTATCCCCTGTACCAGGTAAGTATGCTTGACTTCGGCCAGCTCCACAGAGCCATCGTGACACAGTGCAAGCAAATTAGGCTTCAGAGACGTGTTGTTGATTTTATGTAAACATGCATTACCACGACACAATTATTCAACAAATGACATTAAATTAATTAATTATGTAATTTTAAATTATTTCAAAGCAAAAATACATTTTTGAAGAAGCAAATAATTAATATTATAGAAACGTGTAATTCTCTGTCTGTCACCGAAACAACAGCTATATCTTGCCACATATTCACAAGCAGGCTTGAATTACTGTTGAAAAATAAATATTCTTATAGTTTTGTCTTTATTTATTATCAGGGGATAGCGCGAACGCAGTCCCCCACTACCAAAAATTACGTACTCGAGTTACCCACATTTGGGGTAATCGCAAAGGTCAGCCAAACCGAAGTGCAATGGAAAGGCCTCACTCTGGGGGAACCGCCTACGTGATCACGGTATCCCCTGTACCAGGTAAGTATGCTTGACTTCGGCCAGCTCCACAGAGCCATCGTGACACAGTGCAAGCAAATTAGGCTTCAGAGACGTGTTGTTGATTTTATGTAAACATGCATTACCACGACACAATTATTCAACAAATGACATTAAATTAATTAATTATGTAATTTTAAATTATTTCAAAGCAAAAATACATTTTTGAAGAAGCAAATAATTAATATTATAGAAACGTGTAATTCTCTGTCTGTCACTGAAACAACAGCTATATCTTGCCACATATTCACAAGCAGGCTTGAATTACTGTTGAAAAATAAATATTCTTATAGTTTTGTCTTTATTTATTATCAGGGGATAGCGCGAACGCAGTCCCCCACTACCAAAAATTACGTACTCGAGTTACCCACATTTGGGGTAATCGCAAAGGTCAGCCAAACCGAAGTGCAATGGAAAGGCCTCACTCTGGGGGAACCGCCTACGTGATCACGGTATCCCCTGTACCAGGTAAGTATGCTTGACTTCGGCCAGCTCCACAGAGCCATCGTGACACAGTGCAAGCAAATTAGGCTTCAGAGACGTGTTGTTGATTTTATGTAAACATGCATTACCACGACACAATTATTCAACAAATGACATTAAATTAATTAATTATGTAATTTTAAATTATTTCAAAGCAAAAATACATTTTTGAAGAAGCAAATAATTAATATTATAGAAACGTGTAATTCTCTGTCTGTCACCGAAACAACAGCTATATCTTGCCACATATTCACAAGCAGGCTTGAATTACTGTTGAAAAATAAATATTCTTATAGTTTTGTCTTTATTTATTATCAGGGGATAGCGCGAACGCAGTCCCCCACTACCAAAAATTACGTACTCGAGTTACCCACATTTGGGGTAATCGCAAAGGTCAGCCAAACCGAAGTGCAATGGAAAGGCCTCACTCTGGGGGAACCGCCTACGTGATCACGGTATCCCCTGTACCAGGTAAGTATGCTTGACTTCGGCCAGCTCCACAGAGCCATCGTGACACAGTGCAAGCAAATTAGGCTTCAGAGACGTGTTGTTGATTTTATGTAAACATGCATTACCACGACACAATTATTCAACAAATGACATTAAATTAATTAATTATGTAATTTTAAATTATTTCAAAGCAAAAATACATTTTTGAAGAAGCAAATAATTAATATTATAGAAACGTGTAATTCTCTGTCTGTCACTGAAACAACAGCTATATCTTGCCACATATTCACAAGCAGGCTTGAATTACTGTTGAAAAATAAATATTCTTATAGTTTTGTCTTTATTTATTATCAGGGGATAGCGCGAACGCAGTCCCCCACTACCAAAAATTACGTACTCGAGTTACCCACATTTGGGGTAATCGCAAAGGTCAGCCAAACCGAAGTGCAATGGAAAGGCCTCACTCTGGGGGAACCGCCTACGTGATCACGGTATCCCCTGTACCAGGTAAGTATGCTTGACTTCGGCCAGCTCCACAGAGCCATCGTGACACAGTGCAAGCAAATTAGGCTTCAGAGACGTGTTGTTGATTTTATGTAAACATGCATTACCACGACACAATTATTCAACAAATGACATTAAATTAATTAATTATGTAATTTTAAATTATTTCAAAGCAAAAATACATTTTTGAAGAAGCAAATAATTAATATTATAGAAACGTGTAATTCTCTGTCTGTCACCGAAACAACAGCTATATCTTGCCACATATTCACAAGCAGGCTTGAATTACTGTTGAAAAATAAATATTCTTATAGTTTTGTCTTTATTTATTATCAGGGGATAGTGCGAACGCAGTCCCCCACTACCAAAAATTACGTACTCGAGTTACCCACATTTGGGGTAATCGCAAAGGTCAGCCAAACCGAAGTGCAATGGAAAGGCCTCACTCTGGGGGAACCGCCTACGTGATCACGGTATCCCCTGTACCAGGTAAGTATGCTTGACTTCGGCCAGCTCCACAGAGCCATCGTGACACAGTGCAAGCAAATTAGGCTTCAGAGACGTGTTGTTGATTTTATGTAAACATGCATTACCACGACACAATTATTCAACAAATGACATTAAATTAATTAATTATGTAATTTTAAATTATTTCAAAGCAAAAATACATTTTTGAAGAAGCAAATAATTAATATTATAGAAACGTGTAATTCTCTGTCTGTCACTGAAACAACAGCTATATCTTGCCACATATTCACAAGCAGGCTTGAATTACTGTTGAAAAATAAATATTCTTATAGTTTTGTCTTTATTTATTATCAGGGGATAGCGCGAACGCAGTCCCCCACTACCAAAAATTACGTACTCGAGTTACCCACATTTGGGGTAATCGCAAAGGTCAGCCAAACCGAAGTGCAATGGAAAGGCCTCACTCTGGGGGAACCGCCTACGTGATCACGGTATCCCCTGTACCAGGTAAGTATGCTTGACTTCGGCCAGCTCCACAGAGCCATCGTGACACAGTGCAAGCAAATTAGGCTTCAGAGACGTGTTGTTGATTTTATGTAAACATGCATTAACACGACACAATTATTCAACAAATGACATTAAATTAATTAATTATGTAATTTTAAATTATTTCAAAGCAAAAATACATTTTTGAAGAAGCAAATAATTAATATTATAGAAACGTGTAATTCTCTGTCTGTCACCGAAACAACAGCTATATCTTGCCACATATTCACAAGCAGGCTTGAATTACTGTTGAAAAATAAATATTCTTATAGTTTTGTCTTTATTTATTATCAGGGGATAGCGCGAACGCAGTCCCCCACTACCAAAAATTACGTACTCGAGTTACCCACATTTGGGGTAATCGCAAAGGTCAGCCAAACCGAAGTGCAATGGAAAGGCCTCACTCTGGGGGAACCGCCTACGTGATCACGGTATCCCCTGTACCAGGTAAGTATGCTTGACTTCGGCCAGCTCCACAGAGCCATCGTGACACAGTGCAAGCAAATTAGGCTTCAGAGACGTGTTGTTGATTTTATGTAAACATGCATTACCACGACACAATTATTCAACAAATGACATTAAATTAATTAATTATGTAATTTTAAATTATTTCAAAGCAAAAATACATTTTTGAAGAAGCAAATAAATAATATTATAGAAACGTGTAATTCTCTGTCTGTCACTGAAACAACAGCTATATCTTGCCACATATTCACAAGCAGGCTTGAATTACTGTTGAAAAATAAATATTCTTATAGTTTTGTCTTTATTTATTATCAGGGGATAGCGCGAACGCAGTCCCCCACTACCAAAAATTACGTACTCGAGTTACCCACATTTGGGGTAATCGCAAAGGTCAGCCAAACCGAAGTGCAATGGAAAGGCCTCACTCTGGGGGAACCGCCTACGTGATCACGGTATCCCCTGTACCAGGTAAGTATGCTTGACTTCGGCCAGCTCCACAGAGCCATCGTGACACAGTGCAAGCAAATTAGGCTTCAGAGACGTGTTGTTGATTTTATGTAAACATGCATTACCACGACACAATTATTCAACAAATGACATTAAATTAATTAATTATGTAATTTTAAATTATTTCAAAGCAAAAATACATTTTTGAAGAAGCAAATAATTAATATTATAGAAACGTGTAATTCTCTGTCTGTCACCGAAACAACAGCTATATCTTGCCACATATTCACAAGCAGGCTTGAATTACTGTTGAAAAATAAATATTCTTATAGTTTTGTCTTTATTTATTATCAGGGGATAGCGCGAACGCAGTCCCCCACTACCAAAAATTACGTACTCGAGTTACCCACATTTGGGGTAATCGCAAAGGTCAGCCAAACCGAAGTGCAATGGAAAGGCCTCACTCTGGGGGAACCGCCTACGTGATCACGGTATCCCCTGTACCAGGTAAGTATGCTTGACTTCGGCCAGCTCCACAGAGCCATCGTGACACAGTGCAAGCAAATTAGGCTTCAGAGACGTGTTGTTGATTTTATGTAAACATGCATTACCACGACACAATTATTCAACAAATGACATTAAATTAATTAATTATGTAATTTTAAATTATTTCAAAGCAAAAATACATTTTTGAAGAAGCAAATAATTAATATTATAGAAACGTGTAATTCTCTGTCTGTCACTGAAACAACAGCTATATCTTGCCACATATTCACAAGCAGGCTTGAATTACTGTTGAAAAATAAATATTCTTATAGTTTTGTCTTTATTTATTATCAGGGGATAGCGCGAACGCAGTCCCCCACTACCAAAAATTACGTACTCGAGTTACCCACATTTGGGGTAATCGCAAAGGTCAGCCAAACCGAAGTGCAATGGAAAGGCCTCACTCTGGGGGAACCGCCTACGTGATCACGGTATCCCCTGTACCAGGTAAGTATGCTTGACTTCGGCCAGCTCCACAGAGCCATCGTGACACAGTGCAAGCAAATTAGGCTTCAGAGACGTGTTGTTGATTTTATGTAAACATGCATTACCACGACACAATTATTCAACAAATGACATTAAATTAATTAATTATGTAATTTTAAATTATTTCAAAGCAAGAATACATTTTTGAAGAAGCAAATAATTAATATTATAGAAACGTGTAATTCTCTGTCTGTCACCGAAACAACAGCTATATCTTGCCACATATTCACAAGCAGGCTTGAATTACTGTTGAAAAATAAATATTCTTATTGTTTTGTCTTTATTTATTATCAGGGGATAGCGCGAACGCAGTCCCCCACTACCAAAAATTACGTACTCGAGTTACCCACATTTGGGGTAATCGCAAAGGTCAGCCAAACCGAAGTGCAATGGAAAGGCCTCACTCTGGGGGAACCGCCTACGTGATCACGGTATCCCCTGTACCAGGTAAGTATGCTTGACTTCGGCCAGCTCCACAGAGCCATCGTGACACAGTGCAAGCAAATTAGGCTTCAGAGACGTGTTGTTGATTTTATGTAAACATGCATTACCACGACACAATTATTCAACAAATGACATTAAATTAATTAATTATGTAATTTTAAATTATTTCAAAGCAAAAATACATTTTTGAAGAAGCAAATAATTAATATTATAGAAACGTGTAATTCTCTGTCTGTCACTGAAACAACAGCTATATCTTGCCACATATTCACAAGCAGGCTTGAATTACTGTTGAAAAATAAATATTCTTATAGTTTTGTCTTTATTTATTATCAGGGGATAGCGCGAACGCAGTCCCCCACTACCAAAAATTACGTACTCGAGTTATCCACATTTGGGGTAATCGCAAAGGTCAGCCAAACCAAAGTGCAATGGAAAGGCCTCACTCTGGGGGAACCGCCTACGTGATCACGGTATCCCCTGTACCAGGTAAGTATGCTTGACTTCGGCCAGCTCCACAGAGCCATCGTGACACAGTGCAAGCAAATTAGGCTTCAGAGACGTGTTGTTGATTTTATGTAAACATGCATTACCACGACACAATTTTTCAACAAATGACATTAAATTAATTAATTATGTAATTTTAAATTATTTCAAAGCAAAAATACATTTTTGAAGAAGCAAATAATTAATATTATAGAAACGTGTAATTCTCTGTCTGTCACCGAAACAACAGCTATATCTTGCCACATATTCACAAGCAGGCTTGAATTACTGTTGAAAAATAAATATTCTTATAGTTTTGTCTTTATTTATTATCAGGGGATAGCGCGAACGCAGTCCCCCACTACCAAAAATTACGTACTCGAGTTACCCACATTTGGGGTAATCGCAAAGGTCAGCCAAACCGAAGTGCAATGGAAAGGCCTCACTCTGGGGGAACCGCCTACGTGATCACGGTATCCCCTGTACCAGGTAAGTATGCTTGACTTCGGCCAGCTCCACAGAGCCATCGTGACACAGTGCAAGCAAATTAGGCTTCAGAGACGTGTTGTTGATTTTATGTAAACATGCATTACCACGACACAATTATTCAACAAATGACATTAAATTAATTAATTATGTAATTTTAAATTATTTCAAAGCAAAAATACATTTTTGAAGAAGCAAATAATTAATATTATAGAAACGTGTAATTCTCTGTCTGTCACTGAAACAACAGCTATATCTTGCCACATATTCACAAGCAGGCTTGAATTACTGTTGAAAAATAAATATTCTTATAGTTTTGTCTTTATTTATTATCAGGGGATAGCGCGAACGCAGACCCCCACTACCAAAAATTACGTACTCGAGTTACCCACATTTGGGGTAATCGCAAAGGTCAGCCAAACCGAAGTGCAATGGAAAGGCCTCACTCTGGGGGAACCGCCTACGTGATCACGGTATCCCCTGTACCAGGTAAGTATGCTTGACTTCGGCCAGCTCCACAGAGCCATCGTGACACAGTGCAAGCAAATTAGGCTTCAGAGACGTGTTGTTGATTTTATGTAAACATGCATTACCACGACACAATTATTCAACAAATGACATTAAATTAATTAATTATGTAATTTTAAATTATTTCAAAGCAAAAATACATTTTTGAAGAAGCAAATAATTAATATTATAGAAACGTGTAATTCTCTGTCTGTCACCGAAACAACAGCTATATCTTGCCACATATTCACAAGCAGGCTTGAATTACTGTTGAAAAATAAATATTCTTATAGTTTTGTCTTTATTTATTATCAGGGGATAGCGCGAACGCAGTCCCCCACTACCAAAAATTACGTACTCGAGTTACCCACATTTGGGGTAATCGCAAAGGTCAGCCAAACCGAAGTGCAATGGAAAGGCCTCACTCTGGGGGAACCGCCTACGTGATCACGGTATCCCCTGTACCAGGTAAGTATGCTTGACTTCGGCCAGCTCCACAGAGCCATCGTGACACAGTGCAAGCAAATTAGGCTTCAGAGACGTGTTGTTGATTTTATGTAAACATGCATTACCACGACACAATTATTCAACAAATGACATTAAATTAATTAATTATGTAATTTTAAATTATTTCAAAGCAAAAATACATTTTTGAAGAAGCAAATAATTAATATTATAGAAACGTGTAATTCTCTGTCTGTCACTGAAACAACAGCTATATCTTGCCACATATTCACAAGCAGGCTTGAATTACTGTTGAAAAATAAATATTCTTATAGTTTTGTCTTTATTTATTATCAGGGGATAGCGCGAACGCAGACCCCCACTACCAAAAATTACGTACTCGAGTTACCCACATTTGGGGTAATCGCAAAGGTCAGCCAAACCGAAGTGCAATGGAAAGGCCTCACTCTGGGGGAACCGCCTACGTGATCACGGTATCCCCTGTACCAGGTAAGTATGCTTGACTTCGGCCAGCTCCACAGAGCCATCGTGACACAGTGCAAGCAAATTAGGCTTCAGAGACGTGTTGTTGATTTTATGTAAACATGCATTACCACGACACAATTATTCAACAAATGACATTAAATTAATTAATTATGTAATTTTAAATTATTTCAAAGCAAAAATACATTTTTGAAGAAGCAAATAATTAATATTATAGAAACGTGTAATTCTCTGTCTGTCACCGAAACAACAGCTATATCTTGCCACATATTCACAAGCAGGCTTGAATTACTGTTGAAAAATAAATATTCTTATAGTTTTGTCTTTATTTATTATCAGGGGATAGCGCGAACGCAGTCCCCCACTACCAAAAATTACGTACTCGAGTTACCCACATTTGGGGTAATCGCAAAGGTCAGCCAAACCGAAGTGCAATGGAAAGGCCTCACTCTGGGGGAACCGCCTACGTGATCACGGTATCCCCTGTACCAGGTAAGTATGCTTGACTTCGGCCAGCTCCACAGAGCCATCGTGACACAGTGCAAGCAAATTAGGCTTCAGAGACGTGTTGTTGATTTTATGTAAACATGCATTACCACGACACAATTATTCAACAAATGACATTAAATTAATTAATTATGTAATTTTAAATTATTTCAAAGCAAAAATACATTTTTGAAGAAGCAAATAATTAATATTATAGAAACGTGTAATTCTCTGTCTGTCACTGAAACAACAGCTATATCTTGCCACATATTCACAAGCAGGCTTGAATTACTGTTGAAAAATAAATATTCTTATAGTTTTGTCTTTATTTGTTATCAGGGGATAGCGCGAACGCAGTCCCCCACTACCAAAAATTACGTACTCGAGTTACCCACATTTGGGGTAATCGCAAAGGTCAGCCAAACCGAAGTGCAATGGAAAGGCCTCACTCTGGGGGAACCGCCTACGTGATCACGGTATCCCCTGTACCAGGTAAGTATGCTTGACTTCGGCCAGCTCCACAGAGCCATCGTGACACAGTGCAAGCAAATTAGGCTTCAGAGACGTGTTGTTGATTTTATGTAAACATGCATTACCACGACACAATTATTCAACAAATGACATTAAATTAATTAATTATGTAATTTTAAATTATTTCAAAGCAAAAATAAATTTTTGAAGAAGCAAATAATTAATATTATAGAAACGTGTAATTCTCTGTCTGTCACCGAAACAACAGCTATATCTTGCCACATATTCACAAGCAGGCTTGAATTACTGTTGAAAAATAAATATTCTTATAGTTTTGTCTTTATTTATTATCAGGGGATAGCGCGAACGCAGTCCCCCACTACCAAAAATTACGTACTCGAGTTACCCACATTTGGGGTAATCGCAAAGGTCAGCCAAACCGAAGTGCAATGGAAAGGCCTCACTCTGGGGGAACCGCCTACGTGATCACGGTATCCCCTGTACCAGGTAAGTATGCTTGACTTCGGCCAGCTCCACAGAGCCATCGTGACACAGTGCAAGCAAATTAGGCTTCAGAGACGTGTTGTTGATTTTATGTAAACATGCATTACCACGACACAATTATTCAACAAATGACATTAAATTAATTAATTATGTAATTTTAAATTATTTCAAAGCAAAAATACATTTTTGAAGAAGCAAATAATTAATATTATAGAAACGTGTAATTCTCTGTCTGTCACTGAAACAACAGCTATATCTTGCCACATATTCACAAGCAGGCTTGAATTACTGTTGAAAAATAAATATTCTTATAGTTTTGTCTTTATTTATTATCAGGGGATAGCGCGAACGCAGTCCCCCACTACCAAAAATTACGTACTCGAGTTACCCACATTTGGGGTAATCGCAAAGGTCAGCCAAACCGAAGTGCAATGGAAAGGCCTCACTCTGGGGGAACCGCCTACGTGATCACGGTATCCCCTGTACCAGGTAAGTATGCTTGACTTCGGCCAGCTCCACAGAGCCATCGTGACACAGTGCAAGCAAATTAGGCTTCAGAGACGTGTTGTTGATTTTATGTAAACATGCATTACCACGACACAATTATTCAACAAATGACATTAAATTAATTAATTATGTAATTTTAAATTATTTCAAAGCAAAAATACATTTTTGAAGAAGCAAATAATTAATATTATAGAAACGTGTAATTCTCTGTCTGTCACCGAAACAACAGCTATATCTTGCCACATATTCACAAGCAGGCTTGAATTACTGTTGAAAAATAAATATTCTTATAGTTTTGTCTTTATTTATTATCAGGGGATAGCGCGAACGCAGTCCCCCACTACCAAAAATTACGTACTCGAGTTACCCACATTTGGGGTAATCGCAAAGGTCAGCCAAACCGAAGTGCAATGGAAAGGCCTCACTCTGGGGGAACCGCCTACGTGATCACGGTATCCCCTGTACCAGGTAAGTATGCTTGACTTCGGCCAGCTCCACAGAGCCATCGTGACACAGTGCAAGCAAATTAGGCTTCAGAGACGTGTTGTTGATTTTATGTAAACATGCATTACCACGACACAATTATTCAACAAATGACATTAAATTAATTAATTATGTAATTTTAAATTATTTCAAAGCAAAAATACATTTTTGAAGAAGCAAATAATTAATATTATAGAAACGTGTAATTCTCTGTCTGTCACTGAAACAACAGCTATATCTTGCCACATATTCACAAGCAGGCTTGAATTACTGTTGAAAAATAAATATTCTTATAGTTTTGTCTTTATTTATTATCAGGGGATAGCGCGAACGCAGTCCCCCACTACCAAAAATTACGTACTCGAGTTACCCACATTTGGGGTAATCGCAAAGGTCAGCCAAACCGAAGTGCAATGGAAAGGCCTCGCTCTGGGGGAACCGCCTACGTGATCACGGTATCCCCTGTACCAGGTAAGTATGCTTGACTTCGGCCAGCTCCACAGAGCCATCGTGACACAGTGCAAGCAAATTAGGCTTCAGAGACGTGTTGTTGATTTTATGTAAACATGCATTACCACGACACAATTATTCAACAAATGACATTAAATTAATTAATTATGTAATTTTAAATTATTTCAAAGCAAAAATACATTTTTGAAGAAGCAAATAATTAATATTATAGAAACGTGTAATTCTCTGTCTGTCACCGAAACAACAGCTATATCTTGCCACATATTCACAAGCAGGCTTGAATTACTGTTGAAAAATAAATATTCTTATAGTTTTGTCTTTATTTATTATCAGGGGATAGCGCGAACGCAGTCCCCACTACCAAAAATTACGTACTCGAGTTACCCACATTTGGGGTAATCGCAAAGGTCAGCCAAACCGAAGTGCAATGGAAAGGCCTCACTCTGGGGGAACCGCCTACGTGATCACGGTATCCCCTGTACCAGGTAAGTATGCTTGACTTCGGCCAGCTCCACAGAGCCATCGTGACACAGTGCAAGCAAATTAGGCTTCAGAGACGTGTTGTTGATTTTATGTAAACATGCATTACCACGACACAATTATTCAACAAATGACATTAAATTAATTAATTATGTAATTTTAAATTATTTCAAAGCAAAAATACATTTTTGAAGAAGCAAATAATTAATATTATAGAAACGTGTAATTCTCTGTCTGTCACTGAAACAACAGCTATATCTTGCCACATATTCACAAGCAGGCTTGAATTACTGTTGAAAAATAAATATTCTTATAGTTTTGTCTTTATTTATTATCAGGGGATAGCGCGAACGCAGTCCCCCACTACCAAAAATTACGTACTCGAGTTACCCACATTTGGGGTAATCGCAAAGGTCAGCCAAACCGAAGTGCAATGGAAAGGCCTCACTCTGGGGGAACCGCCTACGTGATCACGGTATCCCCTGTACCAGGTAAGTATGCTTGACTTCGGCCAGCTCCACAGAGCCATCGTGACACAGTGCAAGCAAATTAGGCTTCAGAGACGTGTTGTTGATTTTATGTAAACATGCATTACCACGACACAATTATTCAACAAATGACATTAAATTAATTAATTATGTAATTTTAAATTATTTCAAAGCAAAAATACATTTTTGAAGAAGCAAATAATTAATATTATAGAAACGTGTAATTCTCTGTCTGTCACCGAAACAACAGCTATATCTTGCCACATATTCACAAGCAGGCTTGAATTACTGTTGAAAAATAAATATTCTTATAGTTTTGTCTTTATTTATTATCAGGGGATAGCGCGAACGCAGTCCCCCACTACCAAAAATTACGTACTCGAGTTACCCACATTTGGGGTAATCGCAAAGGTCAGCCAAACCGAAGTGCAATGGAAAGGCCTCACTCTGGGGGAACCGCCTACGTGATCACGGTATCCCCTGTACCAGGTAAGTATGCTTGACTTCGGCCAGCTCCACAGAGCCATCGTGACACAGTGCAAGCAAATTAGGCTTCAGAGACGTGTTGTTGATTTTATGTAAACATGCATTACCACGACACAATTATTCAACAAATGACATTAAATTAATTAATTATGTAATTTTAAATTATTTCAAAGCAAAAATACATTTTTGAAGAAGCAAATAATTAATATTATAGAAACGTGTAATTCTCTGTCTGTCACTGAAACAACAGCTATATCTTGCCACATATTCACAAGCAGGCTTGAATTACTGTTGAAAAATAAATATTCTTATAGTTTTGTCTTTATTTATTATCAGGGGATAGCGCGAACGCAGTCCCCCACTACCAAAAATTACGTACTCGAGTTACCCACATTTGGGGTAATCGCAAAGGTCAGCCAAACCGAAGTGCAATGGAAAGGCCTCACTCTGGGGGAACCGCCTACGTGATCACGGTATCCCCTGTACCAGGTAAGTATGCTTGACTTCGGCCAGCTCCACAGAGCCATCGTGACACAGTGCAAGCAAATTAGGCTTCAGAGACGTGTTGTTGATTTTATGTAAACATGCATTACCACGACACAATTATTCAACAAATGACATTAAATTAATTAATTATGTAATTTTAAATTATTTCAAAGCAAAAATACATTTTTGAAGAAGCAAATAATTAATATTATAGAAACGTGTAATTCTCTGTCTGTCACCGAAACAACAGCTATATCTTGCCACATATTCACAAGCAGGCTTGAATTACTGTTGAAAAATAAATATTCTTATAGTTTTGTCTTTATTTATTATCAGGGGATAGCGCGAACGCAGTCCCCCACTACCAAAAATTACGTACTCGAGTTACCCACATTTGGGGTAATCGCAAAGGTCAGCCAAACCGAAGTGCAATGGAAAGGCCTCACTCTGGGGGAACCGCCTACGTGATCACGGTATCCCCTGTACCAGGTAAGTATGCTTGACTTCGGCCAGCTCCACAGAGCCATCGTGACACAGTGCAAGCAAATTAGGCTTCAGAGACGTGTTGTTGATTTTATGTAAACATGCATTACCACGACACAATTATTCAACAAATGACATTAAATTAATTAATTATGTAATTTTAAATTATTTCAAAGCAAAAATACATTTTTGAAGAAGCAAATAATTAATATTATAGAAACGTGTAATTCTCTGTCTGTCACTGAAACAACAGCTATATCTTGCCACATATTCACAAGCAGGCTTGAATTACTGTTGAAAAATAAATATTCTTATAGTTTTGTCTTTATTTATTATCAGGGGATAGCGCGAACGCAGTCCCCCACTACCAAAAATTACGTACTCGAGTTACCCACATTTGGGGTAATCGCAAAGGTCAGCCAAACCGAAGTGCAATGGAAAGGCCTCGCTCTGGGGGAACCGCCTACGTGATCACGGTATCCCCTGTACCAGGTAAGTATGCTTGACTTCGGCCAGCTCCACAGAGCCATCGTGACACAGTGCAAGCAAATTAGGCTTCAGAGACGTGTTGTTGATTTTATGTAAACATGCATTACCACGACACAATTATTCAACAAATGACATTAATTTAATTAATTATGTAATTTTAAATTATTTCAAAGCAAAAATACATTTTTGAAGAAGCAAATAATTAATATTATAGAAACGTGTAATTCTCTGTCTGTCACTGAAACAACAGCTATATCTTGCCACATATTCACAAGCAGGCTTGAATTACTGTTGAAAAATAAATATTCTTATAGTTTTGTCTTTATTTATTATCAGGGGATAGCGCGAACGCAGTCCCCCACTACCAAAAATTACGTACTCGAGTTACCCACATTTGGGGTAATCGCAAAGGTCAGCCAAACCGAAGTGCAATGGAAAGGCCTCACTCTGGGGGAACCGCCTACGTGATCACGGTATCCCCTGTACCAGGTAAGTATGCTTGACTTCGGCCAGCTCCACAGAGCCATCGTGACACAGTGCAAGCAAATTAGGCTTCAGAGACGTGTTGTTGATTTTATGTAAACATGCATTACCACGACACAATTATTCAACAAATGACATTAAATTAATTAATTATGTAATTTTAAATTATTTCAAAGCAAAAATACATTTTTGAAGAAGCAAATAATTAATATTATAGAAACGTGTAATTCTCTGTCTGTCACCGAAACAACAGCTATATCTTGCCACATATTCACAAGCAGGCTTGAATTACTGTTGAAAAATAAATATTCTTATAGTTTTGTCTTTATTTATTATCAGGGGATAGCGCGAACGCAGTCCCCCACTACCAAAAATTACGTACTCGAGTTACCCACATTTGGGGTAATCGCAAAGGTCAGCCAAACCGAAGTGCAATGGAAAGGCCTCACTCTGGGGGAACCGCCTACGTGATCACGGTATCCCCTGTACCAGGTAAGTATGCTTGACTTCGGCCAGCTCCACAGAGCCATCGTGACACAGTGCAAGCAAATTAGGCTTCAGAGACGTGTTGTTGATTTTATGTAAACATGCATTACCACGACACAATTATTCAACAAATGACATTAAATTAATTAATTATGTAATTTTAAATTATTTCAAAGCAAAAATACATTTTTGAAGAAGCAAATAATTAATATTATAGAAACGTGTAATTCTCTGTCTGTCACTGAAACAACAGCTATATCTTGCCACATATTCACAAGCAGGCTTGAATTACTGTTGAAAAATAAATATTCTTATAGTTTTGTCTTTATTTATTATCAGGGGATAGCGCGAACGCAGTCCCCCACTACCAAAAATTACGTACTCGAGTTACCCACATTTGGGGTAATCGCAAAGGTCAGCCAAACCGAAGTGCAATGGAAAGGCCTCACTCTGGGGGAACCGCCTACGTGATCACGGTATCCCCTGTACCAGGTAAGTATGCTTGACTTCGGCCAGCTCCACAGAGCCATCGTGACACAGTGCAAGCAAATTAGGCTTCAGAGACGTGTTGTTGATTTTATGTAAACATGCATTACCACGACACAATTATTCAACAAATGACATTAAATTAATTAATTATGTAATTTTAAATTATTTCAAAGCAAAAATACATTTTTGAAGAAGCAAATAATTAATATTATAGAAACGTGTAATTCTCTGTCTGTCACTGAAACAACAGCTATATCTTGCCACATATTCACAAGCAGGCTTGAATTACTGTTGAAAAATAAATATTCTTATAGTTTTGTCTTTATTTATTATCAGGGGATAGCGCGAACGCAGTCCCCCACTACCAAAAATTACGTACTCGAGTTACCCACATTTGGGGTAATCGCAAAGGTCAGCCAAACCGAAGTGCAATGGAAAGGCCTCACTCTGGGGGAACCGCCTACGTGATCACGGTATCCCCTGTACCAGGTAAGTATGCTTGACTTCGGCCAGCTCCACAGAGCCATCGTGACACAGTGCAAGCAAATTAGGCTTCAGAGACGTGTTGTTGATTTTATGTAAACATGCATTACCACGACACAATTATTCAACAAATGACATTAAATTAATTAATTATGTAATTTTAAATTATTTCAAAGCAAAAATACATTTTTGAAGAAGCAAATAATTAATATTATAGAAACGTGTAATTCTCTGTCTGTCACCGAAACAACAGCTATATCTTGCCACATATTCACAAGCAGGCTTGAATTACTGTTGAAAAATAAATATTCTTATAGTTTTGTCTTTATTTATTATCAGGGGATAGCGCGAACGCAGTCCCCCACTACCAAAAATTACGTACTCGAGTTACCCACATTTGGGGTAATCGCAAAGGTCAGCCAAACCGAAGTGCAATGGAAAGGCCTCACTCTGGGGGAACCGCCTACGTGATCACGGTATCCCCTGTACCAGGTAAGTATGCTTGACTTCGGCCAGCTCCACAGAGCCATCGTGACACAGTGCAAGCAAATTAGGCTTCAGAGACGTGTTGTTGATTTTATGTAAACATGCATTACCACGACACAATTATTCAACAAATGACATTAAATTAATTAATTATGTAATTTTAAATTATTTCAAAGCAAAAATACATTTTTGAAGAAGCAAATAATTAATATTATAGAAACGTGTAATTCTCTGTCTGTCACTGAAACAACAGCTATATCTTGCCACATATTCACAAGCAGGCTTGAATTACTGTTGAAAAATAAATATTCTTATAGTTTTGTCTTTATTTATTATCAGGGGATAGCGCGAACGCAGTCCCCCACTACCAAAAATTACGTACTCGAGTTACCCACATTTGGGGTAATCGCAAAGGTCAGCCAAACCGAAGTGCAATGGAAAGGCCTCACTCTGGGGGAACCGCCTACGTGATCACGGTATCCCCTGTACCAGGTAAGTATGCTTGACTTCGGCCAGCTCCACAGAGCCATCGTGACACAGTGCAAGCAAATTAGGCTTCAGAGACGTGTTGTTGATTTTATGTAAACATGCATTACCACGACACAATTATTCAACAAATGACATTAAATTAATTAATTATGTAATTTTAAATTATTTCAAAGCAAAAATACATTTTTGAAGAAGCAAATAATTAATATTATAGAAACGTGTAATTCTCTGTCTGTCACTGAAACAACAGCTATATCTTGCCACATATTCACAAGCAGGCTTGAATTACTGTTGAAAAATAAATATTCTTATAGTTTTGTCTTTATTTATTATCAGGGGATAGCGCGAACGCAGTCCCCCACTACCAAAAATTACGTACTCGAGTTACCCACATTTGGGGTAATCGCAAAGGTCAGCCAAACCGAAGTGCAATGGAAAGGCCTCACTCTGGGGGAACCGCCTACGTGATCACGGTATCCCCTGTACCAGGTAAGTATGCTTGACTTCGGCCAGCTCCACAGAGCCATCGTGACACAGTGCAAGCAAATTAGGCTTCAGAGACGTGTTGTTGATTTTATGTAAACATGCATTACCACGACGCAATTATTCAACAAATGACATTAAATTAATTAATTATGTAATTTTAAATTATTTCAAAGCAAAAATACATTTTTGAAGAAGCAAATAATTAATATTATAGAAACGTGTAATTCTCTGTCTGTCACCGAAACAACAGCTATATCTTGCCACATATTCACAAGCAGGCTTGAATTACTGTTGAAAAATAAATATTCTTATAGTTTTGTCTTTATTTATTATCAGGGGATAGCGCGAACGCAGTCCCCCGCTACCAAAAATTACGTACTCGAGTTACCCACATTTGGGGTAATCGCAAAGGTCAGCCAAACCGAAGTGCAATGGAAAGGCCTCACTCTGGGGGAACCGCCTACGTGATCACGGTATCCCCTGTACCAGGTAAGTATGCTTGACTTCGGCCAGCTCCACAGAGCCATCGTGACACAGTGCAAGCAAATTAGGCTTCAGAGACGTGTTGTTGATTTTATGTAAACATGCATTACCACGACACAATTATTCAACAAATGACATTAAATTAATTAATTATGTAATTTTAAATTTTTTCAAAGCAAAAATACATTTTTGAAGAAGCAAATAATTAATATTATAGAAACGTGTAATTCTCTGTCTGTCACTGAAACAACAGCTATATCTTGCCACATATTCACAAGCAGGCTTGAATTACTGTTGAAAAATAAATATTCTTATAGTTTTGTCTTTATTTATTATCAGGGGATAGCGCGAACGCAGTCCCCCACTACCAAAAATTACGTACTCGAGTTACCCACATTTGGGGTAATCGCAAAGGTCAGCCAAACCGAAGTGCAATGGAAAAACCTCACTCTGGGGGAACCGCCTACGTGATCACGGTATCCCCTGTACCAGGTAAGTATGCTTGACTTCGGCCAGCTCCACAGAGCCATCGTGACACAGTGCAAGCAAATTAGGCTTCAGAGACGTGTTGTTGATTTTATGTAAACATGCATTACCACGACACAATTATTCAACAAATGACATTAAATTAATTAATTATGTAATTTTAAATTATTTCAAAGCAAAAATACATTTTTGAAGAAGCAAATAATTAATATTATAGAAACGTGTAATTCTCTGTCTGTCACCGAAACAACAGCTATATCTTGCCACATATTCACAAGCAGGCTTGAATTACTGTTGAAAAATAAATATTCTTATAGTTTTGTCTTTATTTATTATCAGGGGATAGCGCGAACGCAGTCCCCCACTACCAAAAATTACGTACTCGAGTTACCCACATTTGGGGTAATCGCAAAGGTCAGCCAAACCGAAGTGCAATGGAAAGGCCTCACTCTGGGGGAACCGCCTACGTGATCACGGTATCCCCTGTACCAGGTAAGTATGCTTGACTTCGGCCAGCTCCACAGAGCCATCGTGACACAGTGCAAGCAAATTAGGCTTCAGAGACGTGTTGTTGATTTTATGTAAACATGCATTACCACGACACAATTATTCAACAAATGACATTAAATTAATTAATTATGTAATTTTAAATTATTTCAAAGCAAAAATACATTTTTGAAGAAGCAAATAATTAATATTATAGAAACGTGTAATTCTCTGTCTGTCACTGAAACAACAGCTATATCTTGCCACATATTCACAAGCAGGCTTGAATTACTGTTGAAAAATAAATATTCTTATAGTTTTGTCTTTATTTATTATCAGGGGATAGCGCGAACGCAGTCCCCCACTACCAAAAATTACGTACTCGAGTTACCCACATTTGGGGTAATCGCAAAGGTCAGCCAAACCGAAGTGCAATGGAAAGGCCTCACTCTGGGGGAACCGCCTACGTGATCACGGTATCCCCTGTAGCAGGTAAGTATGCTTGACTTCGGCCAGCTCCACAGACCCATCGTGACACAGTGCAAGCAAATTAGGCTTCAGAGACGTGTTGTTGATTTTATGTAAACATGCATTACCACGACACAATTATTCAACAAATGACATTAAATTAATTAATTATGTAATTTTAAATTATTTCAAAGCAAAAATACATTTTTGAAGAAGCAAATAATTAATATTATAGAAACGTGTAATTCTCTGTCTGTCACCGAAACAACAGCTATATCTTGCCACATATTCACAAGCAGGCTTGAATTACTGTTGAAAAATAAATATTCTTATAGTTTTGTCTTTATTTATTATCAGGGGATAGCGCGAACGCAGTCCCCCACTACCAAAAATTACGTACTCGAGTTACCCACATTTGGGGTAATCGCAAAGGTCAGCCAAACCGAAGTGCAATGGAAAGGCCTCACTCTGAGGGAACCGCCTACGTGATCACGGTATCCCCTGTACCAGGTAAGTATGCTTGACTTCGGCCAGCTCCACAGAGCCATCGTGACACAGTGCAAGCAAATTAGGCTTCAGAGACGTGTTGTTGATTTTATGTAAACATGCATTACCACGACACAATTATTCAACAAATGACATTAAATTAATTAATTATGTAATTTTAAATTATTTCAAAGCAAAAATACATTTTTGAAGAAGCAAATAATTAATATTATAGAAACGTGTAATTCTCTGTCTGTCACTGAAACAACAGCTATATCTTGCCACATATTCACAAGCAGGCTTGAATTACTGTTGAAAAATAAATATTCTTATAGTTTTGTCTTTATTTATTATCAGGGGATAGCGCGAACGCAGTCCCCCACTACCAAAAATTACGTACTCGAGTTACCCACATTTGGGGTAATCGCAAAGGTCAGCCAAACCGAAGTGCAATGGAAAGGCCTCACTCTGGGGGAACCGCCTACGTGATCACGGTATCCCCTGTACCAGGTAAGTATGCTTGACTTCGGCCAGCTCCACAGAGCCATCGTGACACAGTGCAAGCAAATTAGGCTTCAGAGACGTGTTGTTGATTTTATGTAAACATGCATTACCACGACACAATTATTCAACAAATGACATTAAATTAATTAATTATGTAATTTTAAATTATTTCAAAGCAAAAATACATTTTTGAAGAAGCAAATAATTAATATTATAGAAACGTGTAATTCTCTGTCTGTCACCGAAACAACAGCTATATCTTGCCACATATTCACAAGCAGGCTTGAATTACTGTTGAAAAATAAATATTCTTATAGTTTTGTCTTTATTTATTATCAGGGGATAGCGCGAACGCAGTCCCCCACTACCAAAAATTACGTACTCGAGTTACCCACATTTGGGGTAATCGCAAAGGTCAGCCAAACCGAAGTGCAATGGAAAGGCCTCACTCTGGGGGAACCGCCTACGTGATCACGGTATCCCCTGTACCAGGTAAGTATGCTTGACTTCGGCCAGCTCCACAGAGCCATCGTGACACAGTGCAAGCAAATTAGGCTTCAGAGACGTGTTGTTGATTTTATGTAAACATGCATTACCACGACACAATTATTCAACAAATGACATTAAATTAATTAATTATGTAATTTTAAATTATTTCAAAGCAAAAATACATTTTTGAAGAAGCAAATAATTAATATTATAGAAACGTGTAATTCTCTGTCTGTCACTGAAACAACAGCTATATCTTGCCACATATTCACAAGCAGGCTTGAATTACTGTTGAAAAATAAATATTCTTATAGTTTTGTCTTTATTTATTATCAGGGGATAGCGCGAACGCAGTCCCCCACTACCAAAAATTACGTACTCGAGTTACCCACATTCGGGGTAATCGCAAAGGTCAGCCAAACCGAAGTGCAATGGAAAAGCCTCACTCTGGGGGAACCGCCTACGTGATCACGGTATCCCCTGTACCAGGTAAGTATGCTTGACTTCGGCCAGCTCCACAGAGCCATCGTGACACAGTGCAAGCAAATTAGGCTTCAGAGACGTGTTGTTGATTTTATGTAAACATGCATTACCACGACACAATTATTCAACAAATGACAATAAATTAATTAATTATGTAATTTTAAATTATTTCAAAGCAAAAATACATTTTTGAAGAAGCAAATAATTAATATTATGGAAACGTGTAATTCTCTGTCTGTCACCGAAACAACAGCTATATCTTGTCACATATTCACAAGCAGGCTTGAATTACTGTTGAAAAATAAATATTCTTATAGTTTTGTCTTTATTTATTATCAGGGGATAGCGCGAACGCAGTCCCCCACTACCAAAAATTACGTACTCGAGTTACCCACATTTGGGGTAATCGCAAAGGTCAGCCAAACCGAAGTGCAATGGAAAGGCCTCACTCTGGGGGAACCGCCTACGTGATCACGGTATCCCCTGTACCAGGTAAGTATGCTTGACTTCGGCCAGCTCCACAGAGCCATCGTGACACAGTGCAAGCAAATTAGGCTTCAGAGACGTGTTGTTGATTTTATGTAAACATGCATTACCACGACACAATTATTCAACAAATGACATTAAATTAATTAATTATGTAATTTTAAATTATTTCAAAGCAAAAATACATTTTTGAAGAAGCAAATAATTAATATTATAGAAACGTGTAATTCTCTGTCTGTCACTGAAACAACAGCTATATCTTGCCACATATTCACAAGCAGGCTTGAATTACTGTTGAAAAATAAATATTCTTATAGTTTTGTCTTTATTTATTATCAGGGGATAGCGCGAACGCAGTCCCCCACTACCAAAAATTACGTACTCGAGTTACCCACATTTGGGGTAATCGCAAAGGTCAGCCAAACCGAAGTGCAATGGAAAGGCCTCACTCTGGGGGAACCGCCTACGTGATCACGGTATCCCCTGTAGCAGGTAAGTATGCTTGACTTCGGCCAGCTCCACAGACCCATCGTGACACAGTGCAAGCAAATTAGGCTTCAGAGACGTGTTGTTGATTTTATGTAAACATGCATTACCACGACACAATTATTCAACAAATGACATTAAATTAATTAATTATGTAATTTTAAATTATTTCAAAGCAAAAATACATTTTTGAAGAAGCAAATAATTAATATTATAGAAACGTGTAATTCTCTGTCTGTCACCGAAACAACAGCTATATCTTGCCACATATTCACAAGCAGGCTTGAATTACTGTTGAAAAATAAATATTCTTATAGTTTTGTCTTTATTTATTATCAGGGGATAGCGCGAACGCAGTCCCCCACTACCAAAAATTACGTACTCGAGTTACCCACATTTGGGGTAATCGCAAAGGTCAGCCAAACCGAAGTGCAATGGAAAGGCCTCACTCTGGGGGAACCGCCTACGTGATCACGGTATCCCCTGTACCAGGTAAGTATGCTTGACTTCGGCCAGCTCCACAGAGCCATCGTGACACAGTGCAAGCAAATTAGGCTTCAGAGACGTGTTGTTGATTTTATGTAAACATGCATTACCACGACACAATTATTCAACAAATGACATTAAATTAATTAATTATGTAATTTTAAATTATTTCAAAGCAAAAATACATTTTTGAAGAAGCAAATAATTAATATTATAGAAACGTGTAATTCTCTGTCTGTCACTGAAACAACAGCTATATCTTGCCACATATTCACAAGCAGGCTTGAATTACTGTTGAAAAATAAATATTCTTATAGTTTTGTCTTTATTTATTATCAGGGGATAGCGCGAACGCAGTCCCCCACTACCAAAAATTACGTACTCGAGTTACCCACATTTGGGGTAATCGCAAAGGTCAGCCAAACCGAAGTGCAATGGAAAGGCCTCACTCTGGGGGAACCGCCTACGTGATCACGGTATCCCCTGTACCAGGTAAGTATGCTTGACTTCGGCCAGCTCCACAGAGCCATCGTGACACAGTGCAAGCAAATTAGGCTTCAGAGACGTGTTGTTGATTTTATGTAAACATGCATTACCACGACACAATTATTCAACAAATGACATTAAATTAATTAATTATGTAATTTTAAATTATTTCAAAGCAAAAATACATTTTTGAAGAAGCAAATAATTAATATTATAGAAACGTGTAATTCTCTGTCTGTCACCGAAACAACAGCTATATCTTGCCACATATTCACAAGCAGGCTTGAATTACTGTTGAAAAATAAATATTCTTATAGTTTTGTCTTTATTTATTATCAGGGGATAGCGCGAACGCAGTCCCCCACTACCAAAAATTACGTACTCGAGTTACCCACATTTGGGGTAATCGCAAAGGTCAGCCAAACCGAAGTGCAATGGAAAGGCCTCACTCTGGGGGAACCGCCTACGTGATCACGGTATCCCCTGTACCAGGTAAGTATGCTTGACTTCGGCCAGCTCCACAGAGCCATCGTGACACAGTGCAAGCAAATTAGGCTTCAGAGACGTGTTGTTGATTTTATGTAAACATGCATTACCACGACACAATTATTCAACAAATGACATTAAATTAATTAATTATGTAATTTTAAATTATTTCAAAGCAAAAATACATTTTTGAAGAAGCAAATAATTAATATTATAGAAACGTGTAATTCTCTGTCTGTCACTGAAACAACAGCTATATCTTGCCACATATTCACAAGCAGGCTTGAATTACTGTTGAAAAATAAATATTCTTATAGTTTTGTCTTTATTTATTATCAGGGGATAGCGCGAACGCAGTCCCCCACTACCAAAAATTACGTACTCGAGTTACCCACATTTGGGGTAATCGCAAAGGTCAGCCAAACCGAAGTGCAATGGAAAGGCCTCACTCTGGGGGAACCGCCTACGTGATCACGGTATCCCCTGTACCAGGTAAGTATGCTTGACTTCGGCCAGCTCCACAGAGCCATCGTGACACAGTGCAAGCAAATTAGGCTTCAGAGACGTGTTGTTGATTTTATGTAAACATGCATTACCACGACACAATTATTCAACAAATGACATTAAATTAATTAATTATGTAATTTTAAATTATTTCAAAGCAAAAATACATTTTTGAAGAAGCAAATAATTAATATTATAGAAACGTGTAATTCTCTGTCTGTCACCGAAACAACAGCTATATCTTGCCACATATTCACAAGCAGGCTTGAATTACTGTTGAAAAATAAATATTCTTATAGTTTTGTCTTTATTTATTATCAGGGGATAGCGCGAACGCAGTCCCCCACTACCAAAAATTACGTACTCGAGTTACCCACATTTGGGGTAATCGCAAAGGTCAGCCAAACCGAAGTGCAATGGAAAGGCCTCACTCTGGGGGAACCGCCTACGTGATCACGGTATCCCCTGTACCAGGTAAGTATGCTTGACTTCGGCCAGCTCCACAGAGCCATCGTGACACAGTGCAAGCAAATTAGGCTTCAGAGACGTGTTGTTGATTTTATGTAAACATGCATTACCACGACACAATTATTCAACAAATGACATTAAATTAATTAATTATGTAATTTTAAATTATTTCAAAGCAAAAATACATTTTTGAAGAAGCAAATAATTAATATTATAGAAACGTGTAATTCTCTGTCTGTCACTGAAACAACAGCTATATCTTGCCACATATTCACAAGCAGGCTTGAATTACTGTTGAAAAATAAATATTCTTATAGTTTTGTCTTTATTTATTATCAGGGGATAGCGCGAACGCAGTCCCCCACTACCAAAAATTACGTACTCGAGTTACCCACATTTGGGGTAATCGCAAAGGTCAGCCAAACCGAAGTGCAATGGAAAGGCCTCACTCTGGGGGAACCGCCTACGTGATCACGGTATCCCCTGTACCAGGTAAGTATGCTTGACTTCGGCCAGCTCCACAGAGCCATCGTGACACAGTGCAAGCAAATTAGGCTTCAGAGACGTGTTGTTGATTTTATGTAAACATGCATTACCACGACACAATTATTCAACAAATGACATTAAATTAATTAATTATGTAATTTTAAATTATTTCAAAGCAAAAATACATTTTTGAAGAAGCAAATAATTAATATTATAGAAACGTGTAATTCTCTGTCTGTCACTGAAACAACAGCTATATCTTGCCACATATTCACAAGCAGGCTTGAATTACTGTTGAAAAATAAATATTCTTATAGTTTTGTCTTTATTTATTATCAGGGGATAGCGCGAACGCAGTCCCCCACTACCAAAAATTACGTACTCGAGTTACCCACATTTGGGGTAATCGCAAAGGTCAGCCAAACCGAAGTGCAATGGAAAGGCCTCACTCTGGGGGAACCGCCTACGTGATCACGGTATCCCCTGTACCAGGTAAGTATGCTTGACTTCGGCCAGCTCCACAGAGCCATCGTGACACAGTGCAAGCAAATTAGGCTTCAGAGACGTGTTGTTGATTTTATGTAAACATGCATTACCACGACACAATTATTCAACAAATGACATTAAATTAATTAATTATGTAATTTTAAATTATTTCAAAGCAAAAATACATTTTTGAAGAAGCAAATAATTAATATTATAGAAACGTGTAATTCTCTGTCTGTCACCGAAACAACAGCTATATCTTGCCACATATTCACAAGCAGGCTTGAATTACTGTTGAAAAATAAATATTCTTATAGTTTTGTCTTTATTTATTATCAGGGGATAGCGCGAACGCAGTCCCCCACTACCAAAAATTACGTACTCGAGTTACCCACATTTGGGGTAATCGCAAAGGTCAGCCAAACCGAAGTGCAATGGAAAGGCCTCACTCTGGGGGAACCGCCTACGTGATCACGGTATCCCCTGTACCAGGTAAGTATGCTTGACTTCGGCCAGCTCCACAGAGCCATCGTGACACAGTGCAAGCAAATTAGGCTTCAGAGACGTGTTGTTGATTTTATGTAAACATGCATTACCACGACACAATTATTCAACAAATGACATTAAATTAATTAATTATGTAATTTTAAATTATTTCAAAGCAAAAATACATTTTTGAAGAAGCAAATAATTAATATTATAGAAACGTGTAATTCTCTGTCTGTCACTGAAACAACAGCTATATCTTGCCACATATTCACAAGCAGGCTTGAATTACTGTTGAAAAATAAATATTCTTATAGTTTTGTCTTTATTTATTATCAGGGGATAGCGCGAACGCAGTCCCCCACTACCAAAAATTACGTACTCGAGTTACCCACATTTGGGGTAATCGCAAAGGTCAGCCAAACCGAAGTGCAATGGAAAGGCCTCACTCTGGGGGAACCGCCTACGTGATCACTGTATCCCCTGTACCAGGTAAGTATGCTTGACTTCGGCCAGCTCCACAGAGCCATCGTGACACAGTGCAAGCAAATTAGGCTTCAGAGACGTGTTGTTGATTTTATGTAAACATGCATTACCACGACACAATTATTCAACAAATGACATTAAATTAATTAATTATGTAATTTTAAATTATTTCAAAGCAAAAATACATTTTTGAAGAAGCAAATAATTAATATTATAGAAACGTGTAATTCTCTGTCTGTCACCGAAACAACAGCTATATCTTGCCACATATTCACAAGCAGGCTTGAATTACTGTTGAAAAATAAATATTCTTATAGTTTTGTCTTTATTTATTATCAGGGGATAGCGCGAACGCAGTCCCCCACTACCAAAAATTACGTACTCGAGTTACCCACATTTGGGGTAATCGCAAAGGTCAGCCAAACCGAAGTGCAATGGAAAGGCCTCACTCTGGGGGAACCGCCTACGTGATCACGGTATCCCCTGTACCAGGTAAGTATGCTTGACTTCGGCCAGCTCCACAGAGCCATCGTGACACAGTGCAAGCAAATTAGGCTTCAGAGACGTGTTGTTGATTTTATGTAAACATGCATTACCACGACACAATTATTCAACAAATGACATTAAATTAATTAATTATGTAATTTTAAATTATTTCAAAGCAAAAATACATTTTTGAAGAAGCAAATAATTAATATTATAGAAACGTGTAATTCTCTGTCTGTCACTGAAACAACAGCTATATCTTGCCACATATTCACAAGCAGGCTTGAATTACTGTTGAAAAATAAATATTCTTATAGTTTTGTCTTTATTTATTATCAGGGGATAGCGCGAACGCAGTCCCCCACTACCAAAAATTACGTACTCGAGTTACCCACATTTGGGGTAATCGCAAAGGTCAGCCAAACCGAAGTGCAATGGAAAGGCCTCACTCTGGGGGAACCGCCTACGTGATCACGGTATCCCCTGTACCAGGTAAGTATGCTTGACTTCGGCCAGCTCCACAGAGCCATCGTGACACAGTGCAAGCAAATTAGGCTTCAGAGACGTGTTGTTGATTTTATGTAAACATGCATTACCACGACACAATTATTCAACAAATGACATTAAATTAATTAATTATGTAATTTTAAATTATTTCAAAGCAAAAATACATTTTTGAAGAAGCAAATAATTAATATTATAGAAACGTGTAATTCTCTGTCTGTCACCGAAACAACAGCTATATCTTGCCACATATTCACAAGCAGGCTTGAATTACTGTTGAAAAATAAATATTCTTATAGTTTTGTCTTTATTTATTATCAGGGGATAGCGCGAACGCAGTCCCCCACTACCAAAAAATACGTACTCGAGTTACCCACATTTGGGGTAATCGCAAAGGTCAGCCAAACCGAAGTGCAATGGAAAGGCCTCACTCTGGGGGAACCGCCTACGTGATCACGGTATCCCCTGTACCAGGTAAGTATGCTTGACTTCGGCCAGCTCCACAGAGCCATCGTGACACAGTGCAAGCAAATTAGGCTTCAGAGACGTGTTGTTGATTTTATGTAAACATGCATTACCACGACACAATTATTCAACAAATGACATTAAATTAATTAATTATGTAATTTTAAATTATTTCAAAGCAAAAATACATTTTTGAAGAAGCAAATAATTAATATTATAGAAACGTGTAATTCTCTGTCTGTCACTGAAACAACAGCTATATCTTGCCACATATTCACAAGCAGGCTTGAATTACTGTTGAAAAATAAATATTCTTATAGTTTTGTCTTTATTTATTATCAGGGGATAGCGCGAACGCAGTCCCCCACTACCAAAAATTACGTACTCGAGTTACCCACATTTGGGGTAATCGCAAAGGTCAGCCAAACCGAAGTGCAATGGAAAGGCCTCACTCTGGGGGAACCGCCTACGTGATCACGGTATCCCCTGTACCAGGTAAGTATGCTTGACTTCGGCCAGCTCCACAGAGCCATCGTGACACAGTGCAAGCAAATTAGGCTTCAGAGACGTGTTGTTGATTTTATGTAATCATGCATTACCACGACACAATTATTCAACAAATGACATTAAATTAATTAATTATGTAATTTTAAATTATTTCAAAGCAAAAATACATTTTTGAAGAAGCAAATAATTAATATTATAGAAACGTGTAATTCTCTGTCTGTCACCGAAACAACAGCTATATCTTGCCACATATTCACAAGCAGGCTTGAATTACTGTTGAAAAATAAATATTCTTATAGTTTTGTCTTTATTTATTATCAGGGAATAGCGCGAACGCAGTCCCCCACTACCAAAAATTACGTACTCGAGTTACCCACATTTGGGGTAATCGCAAAGGTCAGCCAAACCGAAGTGCAATGGAAAGGCCTCACTCTGGGGGAACCGCCTACGTGATCACGGTATCCCCTGTACCAGGTAAGTATGCTTGACTTCGGCCAGCTCCACAGAGCCATCGTGACACAGTGCAAGCAAATTAGGCTTCAGAGACGTGTTGTTGATTTTATGTAAACATGCATTACCACGACACAATTATTCAACAAATGACATTAAATTAATTAATTATGTAATTTTAAATTATTTCAAAGCAAAAATACATTTTTGAAGAAGCAAATAATTAATATTATAGAAACGTGTAATTCTCTGTCTGTCACTGAAACAACAGCTATATCTTGCCACATATTCACAAGCAGGCTTGAATTACTGTTGAAAAATAAATATTCTTATAGTTTTGTCTTTATTTATTATCAGGGGATAGCGCGAACGCAGTCCCCCACTACCAAAAATTACGTACTCGAGTTACCCACATTTGGGGTAATCGCAAAGGTCAGCCAAACCGAAGTGCAATGGAAAGGCCTCACTCTGGGGGAACCGCCTACGTGATCACGGTATCCCCTGTACCAGGTAAGTATGCTTGACTTCGGCCAGCTCCACAGAGCCATCGTGACACAGTGCAAGCAAATTAGGCTTCAGAGACGTGTTGTTGATTTTATGTAAACATGCATTACCACGACACAATTATTCAACAAATGACATTAAATTAATTAATTATGTAATTTTAAATTATTTCAAAGCAAAAATACATTTTTGAAGAAGCAAATAATTAATATTATAGAAACGTGTAATTCTCTGTCTGTCACCGAAACAACAGCTATATCTTGCCACATATTCACAAGCAGGCTTGAATTACTGTTGAAAAATAAATATTCTTATAGTTTTGTCTTTATTTATTATCAGGGAATAGCGCGAACGCAGTCCCCCACTACCAAAAATTACGTACTCGAGTTACCCACATTTGGGGTAATCGCAAAGGTCAGCTAAACCGAAGTGCAATGGAAAGGCCTCACTCTGGGGGAACCGCCTACGTGATCACGGTATCCCCTGTACCAGGTAAGTATGCTTGACTTCGGCCAGCTCCACAGAGCCATCGTGACACAGTGCAAGCAAATTAGGCTTCAGAGACGTGTTGTTGATTTTATGTAAACATGCATTACCACGACACAATTATTCAACAAATGACATTAAATTAATTAATTATGTAATTTTAAATTATTTCAAAGCAAAAATACATTTTTGAAGAAGCAAATAATTAATATTATAGAAACGTGTAATTCTCTGTCTGTCACTGAAACAACAGCTATATCTTGCCACATATTCACAAGCAGGCTTGAATTACTGTTGAAAAATAAATATTCTTATAGTTTTGTCTTTATTTATTATCAGGGGATAGCGCGAACGCAGTCCCCCACTACCAAAAATTACGTACTCGAGTTACCCACATTTGGGGTAATCGCAAAGGTCAGCCAAACCGAAGTGCAATGGAAAGGCCTCACTCTGGGGGAACCGCCTACGTGATCACGGTATCCCCTGTACCAGGTAAGTATGCTTGACTTCGGCCAGCTCCACAGAGCCATCGTGACACAGTGCAAGCAAATTAGGCTTCAGAGACGTGTTGTTGATTTTATGTAAACATGCATTACCACGACACAATTATTCAACAAATGACATTAAATTAATTAATTATGTAATTTAAATTATTTCAAAGCAAAAATACATTTTTGAAGAAGCAAATAATTAATATTATAGAAACGTGTAATTCTCTGTCTGTCACCGAAACAACAGCTATATCTTGCCACATATTCACAAGCAGGCTTGAATTACTGTTGAAAAATAAATATTCTTATAGTTTTGTCTTTATTTATTATCAGGGGATAGCGCGAACGCAGTCCCCCACTACCAAAAATTACGTACTCGAGTTACCCACATTTGGGGTAATCGCAAAGGTCAGCCAAACCGAAGTGCAATGGAAAGGCCTCACTCTGGGGGAACCGCCTACGTGATCACGGTATCCCCTGTACCAGGTAAGTATGCTTGACTTCGGCCAGCTCCACAGAGCCATCGTGACACAGTGCAAGCAAATTAGGCTTCAGAGACGTGTTGTTGATTTTATGTAAACATGCATTACCACGACACAATTATTCAACAAATGACATTAAATTAATTAATTATGTAATTTTAAATTATTTCAAAGCAAAAATACATTTTTGAAGAAGCAAATAATTAATATTATAGAAACGTGTAATTCTCTGTCTGTCACTGAAACAACAGCTATATCTTGCCACATATTCACAAGCAGGCTTGAATTACTGTTGAAAAATAAATATTCTTATAGTTTTGTCTTTATTTATTATCAGGGGATAGCGCGAACGCAGTCCCCCACTACCAAAAATTACGTACTCGAGTTACCCACATTTGGGGTAATCGCAAAGGTCAGCCAAACCGAAGTGCAATGGAAAGGCCTCACTCTGGGGGAACCGCCTACGTGATCACGGTATCCCCTGTACCAGGTAAGTATGCTTGACTTCGGCCAGCTCCACAGAGCCATCGTGACACAGTGCAAGCAAATTAGGCTTCAGAGACGTGTTGTTGATTTTATGTAAACATGCATTACCACGACACAATTATTCAACAAATGACATTAAATTAATTAATTATGTAATTTTAAATTATTTCAAAGCAAAAATACATTTTTGAAGAAGCAAATAATTAATATTATAGAAACGTGTAATTCTCTGTCTGTCACCGAAACAACAGCTATATCTTGCCACATATTCACAAGCAGGCTTGAATTACTGTTGAAAAATAAATATTCTTATAGTTTTGTCTTTATTTATTATCAGGGGATAGCGCGAACGCAGTCCCCCACTACCAAAAATTACGTACTCGAGTTACCCACATTTGGGGTAATCGCAAAGGTCAGCCAAACCGAAGTGCAATGGAAAGGCCTCACTCTGGGGGAACCGCCTACGTGATCACGGTATCCCCTGTACCAGGTAAGTATGCTTGACTTCGGCCAGCTCCACAGAGCCATCGTGACACAGTGCAAGCAAATTAGGCTTCAGAGACGTGTTGTTGATTTTATGTAAACATGCATTACCACGACACAATTATTCAACAAATGACATTAAATTAATTAATTATGTAATTTTAAATTATTTCAAAGCAAAAATACATTTTTGAAGAAGCAAATAATTAATATTATAGAAACGTGTAATTCTCTGTCTGTCACTGAAACAACAGCTATATCTTGCCACATATTCACAAGCAGGCTTGAATTACTGTTGAAAAATAAATATTCTTATAGTTTTGTCTTTATTTATTATCAGGGGATAGCGCGAACGCAGTCCCCCACTACCAAAAATTACGTACTCGAGTTACCCACATTTGGGGTAATCGCAAAGGTCAGCCAAACCGAAGTGCAATGGAAAGGCCTCACTCTGGGGGAACCGCCTACGTGATCACGGTATCCCCTGTACCAGGTAAGTATGCTTGACTTCGGCCAGCTCCACAGAGCCATCGTGACACAGTGCAAGCAAATTAGGCTTCAGAGACGTGTTGTTGATTTTATGTAAACATGCATTACCACGACACAATTATTCAACAAATGACATTAAATTAATTAATTATGTAATTTTAAATTATTTCAAAGCAAAAATACATTTTTGAAGAAGCAAATAATTAATATTATAGAAACGTGTAATTCTCTGTCTGTCACCGAAACAACAGCTATATCTTGCCACATATTCACAGGCAGGCTTGAATTACTGTTGAAAAATAAATATTCTTATAGTTTTGTCTTTATTTATTATCAGGGGATAGCGCGAACGCAGTCCCCCACTACCAAAAATTACGTACTCGAGTTACCCACATTTGGGGTAATCGCAAAGGTCAGCCAAACCGAAGTGCCATGGAGAGGCCTCACTCTGGGGGAACCGCCTACGTGATCACGGTATCCCCTGTACCAGGTAAGTATGCTTGACTTCGGCCAGCTCCACAGAGCCATCGTGACACAGTGCAAGCAAATTAGGCTTCAGAGACGTGTTGTTGATTTTATGTAAACATGCATTACCACGACACAATTATTCAACAAATGACATTAAATTAATTAATTATGTAATTTTAAATTATTTCAAAGCAAAAATACATTTTTGAAGAAGCAAATAATTAATATTATAGAAACGTGTAATTCTCTGTCTGTCACCGAAACAACAGCTATATCTTGCCACATATTCACAAGCAGGCTTGAATTACTGTTGAAAAATAAATATTCTTATAGTTTTGTCTTTATTTATTATCAGGGGATAGCGCGAACGCAGTCCCCCACTACCAAAAATTACGTACTCGAGTTACCCACATTTGGGGTAATCGCAAAGGTCAGCCAAACCGAAGTGCAATGGAAAGGCCTCACTCTGGGGGAACCGCCTACGTGATCACGGTATCCCCTGTACCAGGTAAGTATGCTTGACTTCGGCCAGCTCCACAGAGCCATCGTGACACAGTGCAAGCAAATTAGGCTTCAGAGACGTGTTGTTGATTTTATGTAAACATGCATTACCACGACACAATTATTCAACAAATGACATTAAATTAATTAATTATGTAATTTTAAATTATTTCAAAGCAAAAATACATTTTTGAAGAAGCAAATAATTAATATTATAGAAACGTGTAATTCTCTGTCTGTCACTGAAACAACAGCTATATCTTGCCACATATTCACAAGCAGGCTTGAATTACTGTTGAAAAATAAATATTCTTATAGTTTTGTCTTTATTTATTATCAGGGGATAGCGCGAACGCAGTCCCCCACTACCAAAAATTACGTACTCGAGTTACCCACATTTGGGGTAATCGCAAAGGTCAGCCAAACCGAAGTGCAATGGAAAGGCCTCACTCTGGGGGAACCGCCTACGTGATCACGGTATCCCCTGTACCAGGTAAGTATGCTTGACTTCGGCCAGCTCCACAGAGCCATCGTGACACAGTGCAAGCAAATTAGGCTTCAGAGACGTGTTGTTGATTTTATGTAAACATGCATTACCACGACACAATTATTCAACAAATGACATTAAATTAATTAATTATGTAATTTTAAATTATTTCAAAGCAAAAATACATTTTTGAAGAAGCAAATAATTAATATTATAGAAACGTGTAATTCTCTGTCTGTCACCGAAACAACAGCTATATCTTGCCACATATTCACAAGCAGGCTTGAATTACTGTTGAAAAATAAATATTCTTATAGTTTTGTCTTTATTTATTATCAGGGGATAGCGCGAACGCAGTCCCCCACTACCAAAAATTACGTACTCGAGTTACCCACATTTGGGGTAATCGCAAAGGTCAGCCGAACCGAAGTGCAATGGAAAGGCCTCACTCTGGGGGAACCGCCTACGTGATCACGGTATCCCCTGTACCAGGTAAGTATGCTTGACTTCGGCCAGCTCCACAGAGCCATCGTGACACAGTGCAAGCAAATTAGGCTTCAGAGACGTGTTGTTGATTTTATGTAAACATGCATTACCACGACACAATTATTCAACAAATGACATTAAATTAATTAATTATGTAATTTTAAATTATTTCAAAGCAAAAATACATTTTTGAAGAAGCAAATAATTAATATTATAGAAACGTGTAATTCTCTGTCTGTCACTGAAACAACAGCTATATCTTGCCACATATTCACAAGCAGGCTTGAATTACTGTTGAAAAATAAATATTCTTATAGTTTTGTCTTTATTTATTATCAGGGGATAGCGCGAACGCAGTCCCCCACTACCAAAAATTACGTACTCGAGTTACCCACATTTGGGGTAATCGCAAAGGTCAGCCAAACCGAAGTGCAATGGAAAGGCCTCACTCTGGGGGAACCGCCTACGTGATCACGGTATCCCCTGTACCAGGTAAGTATGCTTGACTTCGGCCAGCTCCACAGAGCCATCGTGACACAGTGCAAGCAAATTAGGCTTCAGAGACGTGTTGTTGATTTTATGTAAACATGCATTACCACGACACAATTATTCAACAAATGACATTAAATTAATTAATTATGTAATTTTAAATTATTTCAAAGCAAAAATACATTTTTGAAGAAGCAAATAATTAATATTATAGAAACGTGTAATTCTCTGTCTGTCACCGAAACAACAGCTATATCTTGCCACATATTCACAAGCAGGCTTGAATTACTGTTGAAAAATAAATATTCTTATAGTTTTGTCTTTATTTATTATCAGGGGATAGCGCGAACGCAGTCCCCCACTACCAAAAATTACGTACTCGAGTTACCCACATTTGGGGTAATCGCAAAGGTCAGCCAAACCGAAGTGCCATGGAGAGGCCTCACTCTGGGGGAACCGCCTACGTGATCACGGTATCCCCTGTACCAGGTAAGTATGCTTGACTTCGGCCAGCTCCACAGAGCCATCGTGACACAGTGCAAGCAAATTAGGCTTCAGAGACGTGTTGTTGATTTTATGTAAACATGCATTACCACGACACAATTATTCAACAAATGACATTAAATTAATTAATTATGTAATTTTAAATTATTTCAAAGCAAAAATACATTTTTGAAGAAGCAAATAATTAATATTATAGAAACGTGTAATTCTCTGTCTGTCACCGAAACAACAGCTATATCTTGCCACATATTCACAAGCAGGCTTGAATTACTGTTGAAAAATAAATATTCTTATAGTTTTGTCTTTATTTATTATCAGGGGATAGCGCGAACGCAGTCCCCCACTACCAAAAATTACGTACTCGAGTTACCCACATTTGGGGTAATCGCAAAGGTCAGCCAAACCGAAGTGCAATGGAAAGGCCTCACTCTGGGGGAACCGCCTACGTGATCACGGTATCCCCTGTACCAGGTAAGTATGCTTGACTTCGGCCAGCTCCACAGAGCCATCGTGACACAGTGCAAGCAAATTAGGCTTCAGAGACGTGTTGTTGATTTTATGTAAACATGCATTACCACGACACAATTATTCAACAAATGACATTAAATTAATTAATTATGTAATTTTAAATTATTTCAAAGCAAAAATACATTTTTGAAGAAGCAAATAATTAATATTATAGAAACGTGTAATTCTCTGTCTGTCACTGAAACAACAGCTATATCTTGCCACATATTCACAAGCAGGCTTGAATTACTGTTGAAAAATAAATATTCTTATAGTTTTGTCTTTATTTATTATCAGGGGATAGCGCGAACGCAGTCCCCCACTACCAAAAATTACGTACTCGAGTTACCCACATTTGGGGTAATCGCAAAGGTCAGCCAAACCGAAGTGCAATGGAAAGGCCTCACTCTGGGGGAACCGCCTACGTGATCACGGTATCCCCTGTACCAGGTAAGTATGCTTGACTTCGGCCAGCTCCACAGAGCCATCGTGACACAGTGCAAGCAAATTAGGCTTCAGAGACGTGTTGTTGATTTTATGTAAACATGCATTACCACGACACAATTATTCAACAAATGACATTAAATTAATTAATTATGTAATTTTAAATTATTTCAAAGCAAAAATACATTTTTGAAGAAGCAAATAATTAATATTATAGAAACGTGTAATTCTCTGTCTGTCACCGAAACAACAGCTATATCTTGCCACATATTCACAAGCAGGCTTGAATTACTGTTGAAAAATAAATATTCTTATAGTTTTGTCTTTATTTATTATCAGGGGATAGCGCGAACGCAGTCCCCCACTACCAAAAATTACGTACTCGAGTTACCCACATTTGGGGTAATCGCAAAGGTCAGCCAAACCGAAGTGCAATGGAAAGGCCTCACTCTGGGGGAACCGCCTACGTGATCACGGTATCCCCTGTACCAGGTAAGTATGCTTGACTTCGGCCAGCTCCACAGAGCCATCGTGACACAGTGCAAGCAAATTAGGCTTCAGAGACGTGTTGTTGATTTTATGTAAACATGCATTACCACGACACAATTATTCAACAAATGACATTAAATTAATTAATTATGTAATTTTAAATTATTTCAAAGCAAAAATACATTTTTGAAGAAGCAAATAATTAATATTATAGAAACGTGTAATTCTCTGTCTGTCACTGAAACAACAGCTATATCTTGCCACATATTCACAAGCAGGCTTGAATTACTGTTGAAAAATAAATATTCTTATAGTTTTGTCTTTATTTATTATCAGGGGATAGCGCGAACGCAGTCCCCCACTACCAAAAATTACGTACTCGAGTTACCCACATTTGGGGTAATCGCAAAGGTCAGCCAAACCGAAGTGCAATGGAAAGGCCTCACTCTGGGGGAACCGCCTACGTGATCACGGTATCCCCTGTACCAGGTAAGTATGCTTGACTTCGGCCAGCTCCACAGAGCCATCGTGACACAGTGCAAGCAAATTAGGCTTCAGAGACGTGTTGTTGATTTTATGTAAACATGCATTACCACGACACAATTATTCAACAAATGACATTAAATTAATTAATTATGTAATTTTAAATTATTTCAAAGCAAAAATACATTTTTGAAGAAGCAAATAATTAATATTATAGAAACGTGTAATTCTCTGTCTGTCACCGAAACAACAGCTATATCTTGCCACATATTCACAAGCAGGCTTGAATTACTGTTGAAAAATAAATATTCTTATAGTTTTGTCTTTATTTATTATCAGGGGATAGCGCGAACGCAGTCCCCCACTACCAAAAATTACGTACTCGAGTTACCCACATTTGGGGTAATCGCAAAGGTCAGCCAAACCGAAGTGCCATGGAGAGGCCTCACTCTGGGGGAACCGCCTACGTGATCACGGTATCCCCTGTACCAGGTAAGTATGCTTGACTTCGGCCAGCTCCACAGAGCCATCGTGACACAGTGCAAGCAAATTAGGCTTCAGAGACGTGTTGTTGATTTTATGTAAACATGCATTACCACGACACAATTATTCAACAAATGACATTAAATTAATTAATTATGTAATTTTAAATTATTTCAAAGCAAAAATACATTTTTGAAGAAGCAAATAATTAATATTATAGAAACGTGTAATTCTCTGTCTGTCACTGAAACAACAGCTATATCTTGCCACATATTCACAAGCAGGCTTGAATTACTGTTGAAAAATAAATATTCTTATAGTTTTGTCTTTATTTATTATCAGGGGATAGCGCGAACGCAGTCCCCCACTACCAAAAATTACGTACTCGAGTTACCCACATTTGGGGTAATCGCAAAGGTCAGCCAAACCGAAGTGCAATGGAAAGGCCTCACTCTGGGGGAACCGCCTACGTGATCACGGTATCCCCTGTACCAGGTAAGTATGCTTGACTTCGGCCAGCTCCACAGAGCCATCGTGACACAGTGCAAGCAAATTAGGCTTCAGAGACGTGTTGTTGATTTTATGTAAACATGCATTACCACGACACAATTATTCAACAAATGACATTAAATTAATTAATTATGTAATTTTAAATTATTTCAAAGCAAAAATACATTTTTGAAGAAGCAAATAATTAATATTATAGAAACGTGTAATTCTCTGTCTGTCACTGAAACAACAGCTATATCTTGCCACATATTCACAAGCAGGCTTGAATTACTGTTGAAAAATAAATATTCTTATAGTTTTGTCTTTATTTATTATCAGGGGATAGCGCGAACGCAGTCCCCCACTACCAAAAATTACGTACTCGAGTTACCCACATTTGGGGTAATCGCAAAGGTCAGCCAAACCGAAGTGCAATGGAAAGGCCTCACTCTGGGGGAACCGCCTACGTGATCACGGTATCCCCTGTACCAGGTAAGTATGCTTGACTTCGGCCAGCTCCACAGAGCCATCGTGACACAGTGCAAGCAAATTAGGCTTCAGAGACGTGTTGTTGATTTTATGTAAACATGCATTACCACGACACAATTATTCAACAAATGACATTAAATTAATTAATTATGTAATTTTAAATTATTTCAAAGCAAAAATACATTTTTGAAGAAGCAAATAATTAATATTATAGAAACGTGTAATTCTCTGTCTGTCACTGAAACAACAGCTATATCTTGCCACATATTCACAAGCAGGCTTGAATTACTGTTGAAAAATAAATATTCTTATAGTTTTGTCTTTATTTATTATCAGGGGATAGCGCGAACGCAGTCCCCCACTACCAAAAATTACGTACTCGAGTTACCCACATTTGGGGTAATCGCAAAGGTCAGCCAAACCGAAGTGCAATGGAAAGGCCTCACTCTGGGGGAACCGCCTACGTGATCACGGTATCCCCTGTACCAGGTAAGTATGCTTGACTTCGGCCAGCTCCACAGAGCCATCGTGACACAGTGCAAGCAAATTAGGCTTCAGAGACGTGTTGTTGATTTTATGTAAACATGCATTACCACGACACAATTATTCAACAAATGACATTAAATTAATTAATTATGTAATTTTAAATTATTTCAAAGCAAAAATACATTTTTGAAGAAGCAAATAATTAATATTATAGAAACGTGTAATTCTCTGTCTGTCACCGAAACAACAGCTATATCTTGCCACATATTCACAAGCAGGCTTGAATTACTGTTGAAAAATAAATATTCTTATAGTTTTGTCTTTATTTATTATCAGGGGATAGCGCGAACGCAGTCCCCCACTACCAAAAATTACGTACTCGAGTTACCCACATTTGGGGTAATCGCAAAGGTCAGCCAAACCGAAGTGCCATGGAGAGGCCTCACTCTGGGGGAACCGCCTACGTGATCACGGTATCCCCTGTACCAGGTAAGTATGCTTGACTTCGGCCAGCTCCACAGAGCCATCGTGACACAGTGCAAGCAAATTAGGCTTCAGAGACGTGTTGTTGATTTTATGTAAACATGCATTACCACGACACAATTATTCAACAAATGACATTAAATTAATTAATTATGTAATTTTAAATTATTTCAAAGCAAAAATACATTTTTGAAGAAGCAAATAATTAATATTATAGAAACGTGTAATTCTCTGTCTGTCACCGAAACAACAGCTATATCTTGCCACATATTCACAAGCAGGCTTGAATTACTGTTGAAAAATAAATATTCTTATAGTTTTGTCTTTATTTATTATCAGGGGATAGCGCGAACGCAGTCCCCCACTACCAAAAATTACGTACTCGAGTTACCCACATTTGGGGTAATCGCAAAGGTCAGCCAAACCGAAGTGCAATGGAAAGGCCTCACTCTGGGGGAACCGCCTACGTGATCACGGTATCCCCTGTACCAGGTAAGTATGCTTGACTTCGGCCAGCTCCACAGAGCCATCGTGACACAGTGCAAGCAAATTAGGCTTCAGAGACGTGTTGTTGATTTTATGTAAACATGCATTACCACGACACAATTATTCAACAAATGACATTAAATTAATTAATTATGTAATTTTAAATTATTTCAAAGCAAAAATACATTTTTGAAGAAGCAAATAATTAATATTATAGAAACGTGTAATTCTCTGTCTGTCACTGAAACAACAGCTATATCTTGCCACATATTCACAAGCAGGCTTGAATTACTGTTGAAAAATAAATATTCTTATAGTTTTGTCTTTATTTATTATCAGGGGATAGCGCGAACGCAGTCCCCCACTACCAAAAATTACGTACTCGAGTTACCCACATTTGGGGTAATCGCAAAGGTCAGCCAAACCGAAGTGCAATGGAAAGGCCTCACTCTGGGGGAACCGCCTACGTGATCACGGTATCCCCTGTACCAGGTAAGTATGCTTGACTTCGGCCAGCTCCACAGAGCCATCGTGACACAGTGCAAGCAAATTAGGCTTCAGAGACGTGTTGTTGATTTTATGTAAACATGCATTACCACGACACAATTATTCAACAAATGACATTAAATTAATTAATTATGTAATTTTAAATTATTTCAAAGCAAAAATACATTTTTGAAGAAGCAAATAATTAATATTATAGAAACGTGTAATTCTCTGTCTGTCACCGAAACAACAGCTATATCTTGCCACATATTCACAAGCAGGCTTGAATTACTGTTGAAAAATAAATATTCTTATAGTTTTGTCTTTATTTATTATCAGGGGATAGCGCGAACGCAGTCCCCCACTACCAAAAATTACGTACTCGAGTTACCCACATTTGGGGTAATCGCAAAGGTCAGCCGAACCGAAGTGCAATGGAAAGGCCTCACTCTGGGGGAACCGCCTACGTGATCACGGTATCCCCTGTACCAGGTAAGTATGCTTGACTTCGGCCAGCTCCACAGAGCCATCGTGACACAGTGCAAGCAAATTAGGCTTCAGAGACGTGTTGTTGATTTTATGTAAACATGCATTACCACGACACAATTATTCAACAAATGACATTAAATTAATTAATTATGTAATTTTAAATTATTTCAAAGCAAAAATACATTTTTGAAGAAGCAAATAATTAATATTATAGAAACGTGTAATTCTCTGTCTGTCACTGAAACAACAGCTATATCTTGCCACATATTCACAAGCAGGCTTGAATTACTGTTGAAAAATAAATATTCTTATAGTTTTGTCTTTATTTATTATCAGGGGATAGCGCGAACGCAGTCCCCCACTACCAAAAATTACGTACTCGAGTTACCCACATTTGGGGTAATCGCAAAGGTCAGCCAAACCGAAGTGCAATGGAAAGGCCTCACTCTGGGGGAACCGCCTACGTGATCACGGTATCCCCTGTACCAGGTAAGTATGCTTGACTTCGGCCAGCTCCACAGAGCCATCGTGACACAGTGCAAGCAAATTAGGCTTCAGAGACGTGTTGTTGATTTTATGTAAACATGCATTACCACGACACAATTATTCAACAAATGACATTAAATTAATTAATTATGTAATTTTAAATTATTTCAAAGCAAAAATACATTTTTGAAGAAGCAAATAATTAATATTATAGAAACGTGTAATTCTCTGTCTGTCACCGAAACAACAGCTATATCTTGCCACATATTCACAAGCAGGCTTGAATTACTGTTGAAAAATAAATATTCTTATAGTTTTGTCTTTATTTATTATCAGGGGATAGCGCGAACGCAGTCCCCCACTACCAAAAATTACGTACTCGAGTTACCCACATTTGGGGTAATCGCAAAGGTCAGCCAAACCGAAGTGCCATGGAGAGGCCTCACTCTGGGGGAACCGCCTACGTGATCACGGTATCCCCTGTACCAGGTAAGTATGCTTGACTTCGGCCAGCTCCACAGAGCCATCGTGACACAGTGCAAGCAAATTAGGCTTCAGAGACGTGTTGTTGATTTTATGTAAACATGCATTACCACGACACAATTATTCAACAAATGACATTAAATTAATTAATTATGTAATTTTAAATTATTTCAAAGCAAAAATACATTTTTGAAGAAGCAAATAATTAATATTATAGAAACGTGTAATTCTCTGTCTGTCACCGAAACAACAGCTATATCTTGCCACATATTCACAAGCAGGCTTGAATTACTGTTGAAAAATAAATATTCTTATAGTTTTGTCTTTATTTATTATCAGGGGATAGCGCGAACGCAGTCCCCCACTACCAAAAATTACGTACTCGAGTTACCCACATTTGGGGTAATCGCAAAGGTCAGCCAAACCGAAGTGCAATGGAAAGGCCTCACTCTGGGGGAACCGCCTACGTGATCACGGTATCCCCTGTACCAGGTAAGTATGCTTGACTTCGGCCAGCTCCACAGAGCCATCGTGACACAGTGCAAGCAAATTAGGCTTCAGAGACGTGTTGTTGATTTTATGTAAACATGCATTACCACGACACAATTATTCAACAAATGACATTAAATTAATTAATTATGTAATTTTAAATTATTTCAAAGCAAAAATACATTTTTGAAGAAGCAAATAATTAATATTATAGAAACGTGTAATTCTCTGTCTGTCACTGAAACAACAGCTATATCTTGCCACATATTCACAAGCAGGCTTGAATTACTGTTGAAAAATAAATATTCTTATAGTTTTGTCTTTATTTATTATCAGGGGATAGCGCGAACGCAGTCCCCCACTACCAAAAATTACGTACTCGAGTTACCCACATTTGGGGTAATCGCAAAGGTCAGCCAAACCGAAGTGCAATGGAAAGGCCTCACTCTGGGGGAACCGCCTACGTGATCACGGTATCCCCTGTACCAGGTAAGTATGCTTGACTTCGGCCAGCTCCACAGAGCCATCGTGACACAGTGCAAGCAAATTAGGCTTCAGAGACGTGTTGTTGATTTTATGTAAACATGCATTACCACGACACAATTATTCAACAAATGACATTAAATTAATTAATTATGTAATTTTAAATTATTTCAAAGCAAAAATACATTTTTGAAGAAGCAAATAATTAATATTATAGAAACGTGTAATTCTCTGTCTGTCACCGAAACAACAGCTATATCTTGCCACATATTCACAAGCAGGCTTGAATTACTGTTGAAAAATAAATATTCTTATAGTTTTGTCTTTATTTATTATCAGGGGATAGCGCGAACGCAGTCCCCCACTACCAAAAATTACGTACTCGAGTTACCCACATTTGGGGTAATCGCAAAGGTCAGCCGAACCGAAGTGCAATGGAAAGGCCTCACTCTGGGGGAACCGCCTACGTGATCACGGTATCCCCTGTACCAGGTAAGTATGCTTGACTTCGGCCAGCTCCACAGAGCCATCGTGACACAGTGCAAGCAAATTAGGCTTCAGAGACGTGTTGTTGATTTTATGTAAACATGCATTACCACGACACAATTATTCAACAAATGACATTAAATTAATTAATTATGTAATTTTAAATTATTTCAAAGCAAAAATACATTTTTGAAGAAGCAAATAATTAATATTATAGAAACGTGTAATTCTCTGTCTGTCACTGAAACAACAGCTATATCTTGCCACATATTCACAAGCAGGCTTGAATTACTGTTGAAAAATAAATATTCTTATAGTTTTGTCTTTATTTATTATCAGGGGATAGCGCGAACGCAGTCCCCCACTACCAAAAATTACGTACTCGAGTTACCCACATTTGGGGTAATCGCAAAGGTCAGCCAAACCGAAGTGCAATGGAAAGGCCTCACTCTGGGGGAACCGCCTACGTGATCACGGTATCCCCTGTACCAGGTAAGTATGCTTGACTTCGGCCAGCTCCACAGAGCCATCGTGACACAGTGCAAGCAAATTAGGCTTCAGAGACGTGTTGTTGATTTTATGTAAACATGCATTACCACGACACAATTATTCAACAAATGACATTAAATTAATTAATTATGTAATTTTAAATTATTTCAAAGCAAAAATACATTTTTGAAGAAGCAAATAATTAATATTATAGAAACGTGTAATTCTCTGTCTGTCACCGAAACAACAGCTATATCTTGCCACATATTCACAAGCAGGCTTGAATTACTGTTGAAAAATAAATATTCTTATAGTTTTGTCTTTATTTATTATCAGGGGATAGCGCGAACGCAGTCCCCCACTACCAAAAATTACGTACTCGAGTTACCCACATTTGGGGTAATCGCAAAGGTCAGCCAAACCGAAGTGCCATGGAGAGGCCTCACTCTGGGGGAACCGCCTACGTGATCACGGTATCCCCTGTACCAGGTAAGTATGCTTGACTTCGGCCAGCTCCACAGAGCCATCGTGACACAGTGCAAGCAAATTAGGCTTCAGAGACGTGTTGTTGATTTTATGTAAACATGCATTACCACGACACAATTATTCAACAAATGACATTAAATTAATTAATTATGTAATTTTAAATTATTTCAAAGCAAAAATACATTTTTGAAGAAGCAAATAATTAATATTATAGAAACGTGTAATTCTCTGTCTGTCACCGAAACAACAGCTATATCTTGCCACATATTCACAAGCAGGCTTGAATTACTGTTGAAAAATAAATATTCTTATAGTTTTGTCTTTATTTATTATCAGGGGATAGCGCGAACGCAGTCCCCCACTACCAAAAATTACGTACTCGAGTTACCCACATTTGGGGTAATCGCAAAGGTCAGCCAAACCGAAGTGCAATGGAAAGGCCTCACTCTGGGGGAACCGCCTACGTGATCACGGTATCCCCTGTACCAGGTAAGTATGCTTGACTTCGGCCAGCTCCACAGAGCCATCGTGACACAGTGCAAGCAAATTAGGCTTCAGAGACGTGTTGTTGATTTTATGTAAACATGCATTACCACGACACAATTATTCAACAAATGACATTAAATTAATTAATTATGTAATTTTAAATTATTTCAAAGCAAAAATACATTTTTGAAGAAGCAAATAATTAATATTATAGAAACGTGTAATTCTCTGTCTGTCACTGAAACAACAGCTATATCTTGCCACATATTCACAAGCAGGCTTGAATTACTGTTGAAAAATAAATATTCTTATAGTTTTGTCTTTATTTATTATCAGGGGATAGCGCGAACGCAGTCCCCCACTACCAAAAATTACGTACTCGAGTTACCCACATTTGGGGTAATCGCAAAGGTCAGCCAAACCGAAGTGCAATGGAAAGGCCTCACTCTGGGGGAACCGCCTACGTGATCACGGTATCCCCTGTACCAGGTAAGTATGCTTGACTTCGGCCAGCTCCACAGAGCCATCGTGACACAGTGCAAGCAAATTAGGCTTCAGAGACGTGTTGTTGATTTTATGTAAACATGCATTACCACGACACAATTATTCAACAAATGACATTAAATTAATTAATTATGTAATTTTAAATTATTTCAAAGCAAAAATACATTTTTGAAGAAGCAAATAATTAATATTATAGAAACGTGTAATTCTCTGTCTGTCACCGAAACAACAGCTATATCTTGCCACATATTCACAAGCAGGCTTGAATTACTGTTGAAAAATAAATATTCTTATAGTTTTGTCTTTATTTATTATCAGGGGATAGCGCGAACGCAGTCCCCCACTACCAAAAATTACGTACTCGAGTTACCCACATTTGGGGTAATCGCAAAGGTCAGCCGAACCGAAGTGCAATGGAAAGGCCTCACTCTGGGGGAACCGCCTACGTGATCACGGTATCCCCTGTACCAGGTAAGTATGCTTGACTTCGGCCAGCTCCACAGAGCCATCGTGACACAGTGCAAGCAAATTAGGCTTCAGAGACGTGTTGTTGATTTTATGTAAACATGCATTACCACGACACAATTATTCAACAAATGACATTAAATTAATTAATTATGTAATTTTAAATTATTTCAAAGCAAAAATACATTTTTGAAGAAGCAAATAATTAATATTATAGAAACGTGTAATTCTCTGTCTGTCACTGAAACAACAGCTATATCTTGCCACATATTCACAAGCAGGCTTGAATTACTGTTGAAAAATAAATATTCTTATAGTTTTGTCTTTATTTATTATCAGGGGATAGCGCGAACGCAGTCCCCCACTACCAAAAATTACGTACTCGAGTTACCCACATTTGGGGTAATCGCAAAGGTCAGCCAAACCGAAGTGCAATGGAAAGGCCTCACTCTGGGGGAACCGCCTACGTGATCACGGTATCCCCTGTACCAGGTAAGTATGCTTGACTTCGGCCAGCTCCACAGAGCCATCGTGACACAGTGCAAGCAAATTAGGCTTCAGAGACGTGTTGTTGATTTTATGTAAACATGCATTACCACGACACAATTATTCAACAAATGACATTAAATTAATTAATTATGTAATTTTAAATTATTTCAAAGCAAAAATACATTTTTGAAGAAGCAAATAATTAATATTATAGAAACGTGTAATTCTCTGTCTGTCACCGAAACAACAGCTATATCTTGCCACATATTCACAAGCAGGCTTGAATTACTGTTGAAAAATAAATATTCTTATAGTTTTGTCTTTATTTATTATCAGGGGATAGCGCGAACGCAGTCCCCCACTACCAAAAATTACGTACTCGAGTTACCCACATTTGGGGTAATCGCAAAGGTCAGCCAAACCGAAGTGCAATGGAAAGGCCTCACTCTGGGGGAACCGCCTACGTGATCACGGTATCCCCTGTACCAGGTAAGTATGCTTGACTTCGGCCAGCTCCACAGAGCCATCGTGACACAGTGCAAGCAAATTAGGCTTCAGAGACGTGTTGTTGATTTTATGTAAACATGCATTACCACGACACAATTATTCAACAAATGACATTAAATTAATTAATTATGTAATTTTAAATTATTTCAAAGCAAAAATACATTTTTGAAGAAGCAAATAATTAATATTATAGAAACGTGTAATTCTCTGTCTGTCACTGAAACAACAGCTATATCTTGCCACATATTCACAAGCAGGCTTGAATTACTGTTGAAAAATAAATATTCTTATAGTTTTGTCTTTATTTATTATCAGGGGATAGCGCGAACGCAGTCCCCCACTACCAAAAAATACGTACTCGAGTTACCCACATTTGGGGTAATCGCAAAGGTCAGCCAAACCGAAGTGCAATGGAAAGGCCTCACTCTGGGGGAACCGCCTACGTGATCACGGTATCCCCTGTACCAGGTAAGTATGCTTGACTTCGGCCAGCTCCACAGAGCCATCGTGACACAGTGCAAGCAAATTAGGCTTCAGAGACGTGTTGTTGATTTTATGTAAACATGCATTACCACGACACAATTATTCAACAAATGACATTAAATTAATTAATTATGTAATTTTAAATTATTTCAAAGCAAAAATACATTTTTGAAGAAGCAAATAATTAATATTATAGAAACGTGTAATTCTCTGTCTGTCACCGAAACAACAGCTATATCTTGCCACATATTCACAAGCAGGCTTGAATTACTGTTGAAAAATAAATATTCTTATAGTTTTGTCTTTATTTATTATCAGGGGATAGCGCGAACGCAGTCCCCCACTACCAAAAATTACGTACTCGAGTTACCCACATTTGGGGTAATCGCAAAGGTCAGCCAAACCGAAGTGCAATGGAAAGGCCTCACTCTGGGGGAACCGCCTACGTGATCACGGTATCCCCTGTACCAGGTAAGTATGCTTGACTTCGGCCAGCTCCACAGAGCCATCGTGACACAGTGCAAGCAAATTAGGCTTCAGAGACGTGTTGTTGATTTTATGTAAACATGCATTACCACGACACAATTATTCAACAAATGACATTAAATTAATTAATTATGTAATTTTAAATTATTTCAAAGCAAAAATACATTTTTGAAGAAGCAAATAATTAATATTATAGAAACGTGTAATTCTCTGTCTGTCACTGAAACAACAGCTATATCTTGCCACATATTCACAAGCAGGCTTGAATTACTGTTGAAAAATAAATATTCTTATAGTTTTGTCTTTATTTATTATCAGGGGATAGCGCGAACGCAGTCCCCCACTACCAAAAATTACGTACTCGAGTTACCCACATTTGGGGTAATCGCAAAGGTCAGCCAAACCGAAGTGCAATGGAAAGGCCTCACTCTGGGGGAACCGCCTACGTGATCACGGTATCCCCTGTACCAGGTAAGTATGCTTGACTTCGGCCAGCTCCACAGAGCCATCGTGACACAGTGCAAGCAAATTAGGCTTCAGAGACGTGTTGTTGATTTTATGTAAACATGCATTACCACGACACAATTATTCAACAAATGACATTAAATTAATTAATTATGTAATTTTAAATTATTTCAAAGCAAAAATACATTTTTGAAGAAGCAAATAATTAATATTATAGAAACGTGTAATTCTCTGTCTGTCACCGAAACAACAGCTATATCTTGCCACATATTCACAAGCAGGCTTGAATTACTGTTGAAAAATAAATATTCTTATAGTTTTGTCTTTATTTATTATCAGGGGATAGCGCGAACGCAGTCCCCCACTACCAAAAATTACGTACTCGAGTTACCCACATTTGGGGTAATCGCAAAGGTCAGCCAAACCGAAGTGCAATGGAAAGGCCTCACTCTGGGGGAACCGCCTACGTGATCACGGTATCCCCTGTACCAGGTAAGTATGCTTGACTTCGGCCAGCTCCACAGAGCCATCGTGACACAGTGCAAGCAAATTAGGCTTCAGAGACGTGTTGTTGATTTTATGTAAACATGCATTACCACGACACAATTATTCAACAAATGACATTAAATTAATTAATTATGTAATTTTAAATTATTTCAAAGCAAAAATACATTTTTGAAGAAGCAAATAATTAATATTATAGAAACGTGTAATTCTCTGTCTGTCACTGAAACAACAGCTATATCTTGCCACATATTCACAAGCAGGCTTGAATTACTGTTGAAAAATAAATATTCTTATAGTTTTGTCTTTATTTATTATCAGGGGATAGCGCGAACGCAGTCCCCCACTACCAAAAATTACGTACTCGAGTTACCCACATTTGGGGTAATCGCAAAGGTCAGCCAAACCGAAGTGCAATGGAAAGGCCTCACTCTGGGGGAACCGCCTACATGATCACGGTATCCCCTGTACCAGGTAAGTATGCTTGACTTCGGCCAGCTCCACAGAGCCATCGTGACACAGTGCAAGCAAATTAGGCTTCAGAGACGTGTTGTTGATTTTATGTAAACATGCATTACCACGACACAATTATTCAACAAATGACATTAAATTAATTAATTATGTAATTTTAAATTATTTCAAAGCAAAAATACATTTTTGAAGAAGCAAATAATTAATATTATAGAAACGTGTAATTCTCTGTCTGTCACCGAAACAACAGCTATATCTTGCCACATATTCACAAGCAGGCTTGAATTACTGTTGAAAAATAAATATTCTTATAGTTTTGTCTTTATTTATTATCAGGGGATAGCGCGAACGCAGTCCCCCACTACCAAAAATTACGTACTCGAGTTACCCACATTTGGGGTAATCGCAAAGGTCAGCCAAACCGAAGTGCAATGGAAAGGCCTCACTCTGGGGGAACCGCCTACGTGATCACGGTATCCCCTGTACCAGGTAAGTATGCTTGACTTCGGCCAGCTCCACAGAGCCATCGTGACACAGTGCAAGCAAATTAGGCTTCAGAGACGTGTTGTTGATTTTATGTAAACATGCATTACCACGACACAATTATTCAACAAATGACATTAAATTAATTAATTATGTAATTTTAAATTATTTCAAAGCAAAAATACATTTTTGAAGAAGCAAATAATTAATATTATAGAAACGTGTAATTCTCTGTCTGTCACTGAAACAACAGCTATATCTTGCCACATATTCACAAGCAGGCTTGAATTACTGTTGAAAAATAAATATTCTTATAGTTTTGTCTTTATTTATTATCAGGGGATAGCGCGAACGCAGTCCCCCACTACCAAAAATTACGTACTCGAGTTACCCACATTTGGGGTAATCGCAAAAGCCTCACTCTGGGGGAACCGCCTACGTGATCACGGTATCCCCTGTACCAGGTAAGTATGCTTGACTTCGGCCAGCTCCACAGAGCCATCGTGACACAGTGCAAGCAAATTAGGCTTCAGAGACGTGTTGTTGATTTTATGTAAACATGCATTACCACGACACAATTATTCAACAAATGACATTAAATTAATTAATTATGTAATTTTAAATTATTTCAAAGCAAAAATACATTTTTGAAGAAGCAAATAATTAATATTATAGAAACGTGTAATTCTCTGTCTGTCACCGAAACAACAGCTATATCTTGCCACATATTCACAAGCAGGCTTGAATTACTGTTGAAAAATAAATATTCTTATAGTTTTGTCTTTATTTATTATCAGGGGATAGCGCGAACGCAGTCCCCCACTACCAAAAATTACGTACTCGAGTTACCCACATTTGGGGTAATCGCAAAGGTCAGCCAAACCGAAGTGCAATGGAAAGGCCTCACTCTGGGGGAACCGCCTACATGATCACGGTATCCCCTGTACCAGGTAAGTATGCTTGACTTCGGCCAGCTCCACAGAGCCATCGTGACACAGTGCAAGCAAATTAGGCTTCAGAGACGTGTTGTTGATTTTATGTAAACATGCATTACCACGACACAATTATTCAACAAATGACATTAAATTAATTAATTATGTAATTTTAAATTATTTCAAAGCAAAAATACATTTTTGAAGAAGCAAATAATTAATATTATAGAAACGTGTAATTCTCTGTCTGTCACTGAAACAACAGCTATATCTTGCCACATATTCACAAGCAGGCTTGAATTACTGTTGAAAAATAAATATTCTTATAGTTTTGTCTTTATTTATTATCAGGGGATAGCGCGAACGCAGTCCCCCACTACCAAAAATTACGTACTCGAGTTACCCACATTTGGGGTAATCGCAAAGGTCAGCCAAACCGAAGTGCAATGGAAAGGCCTCACTCTGGGGGAACCGCCTACGTGATCACGGTATCCCCTGTACCAGGTAAGTATGCTTGACTTCGGCCAGCTCCACAGAGCCATCGTGACACAGTGCAAGCAAATTAGGCTTCAGAGACGTGTTGTTGATTTTATGTAAACATGCATTACCACGACACAATTATTCAACAAATGACATTAAATTAATTAATTATGTAATTTTAAATTATTTCAAAGCAAAAATACATTTTTGAAGAAGCAAATAATTAATATTATAGAAACGTGTAATTCTCTGTCTGTCACCGAAACAACAGCTATATCTTGCCACATATTCACAAGCAGGCTTGAATTACTGTTGAAAAATAAATATTCTTATAGTTTTGTCTTTATTTATTATCAGGGGATAGCGCGAACGCAGTCCCCCACTACCAAAAATTACGTACTCGAGTTACCCACATTTGGGGTAATCGCAAAGGTCAGCCAAACCGAAGTGCAATGGAAAGGCCTCACTCTGGGGGAACCGCCTACGTGATCACGGTATCCCCTGTACCAGGTAAGTATGCTTGACTTCGGCCAGCTCCACAGAGCCATCGTGACACAGTGCAAGCAAATTAGGCTTCAGAGACGTGTTGTTGATTTTATGTAAACATGCATTACCACGACACAATTATTCAACAAATGACATTAAATTAATTAATTATGTAATTTTAAATTATTTCAAAGCAAAAATACATTTTTGAAGAAGCAAATAATTAATATTATAGAAACGTGTAATTCTCTGTCTGTCACTGAAACAACAGCTATATCTTGCCACATATTCACAAGCAGGCTTGAATTACTGTTGAAAAATAAATATTCTTATAGTTTTGTCTTTATTTATTATCAGGGGATAGCGCGAACGCAGTCCCCCACTACCAAAAATTACGTACTCGAGTTACCCACATTTGGGGTAATCGCAAAGGTCAGCCAAACCGAAGTGCAATGGAAAGGCCTCACTCTGGGGGAACCGCCTACGTGATCACGGTATCCCCTGTACCAGGTAAGTATGCTTGACTTCGGCCAGCTCCACAGAGCCATCGTGACACAGTGCAAGCAAATTAGGCTTCAGAGACGTGTTGTTGATTTTATGTAAACATGCATTACCACGACACAATTATTCAACAAATGACATTAAATTAATTAATTATGTAATTTTAAATTATTTCAAAGCAAAAATACATTTTTGAAGAAGCAAATAATTAATATTATAGAAACGTGTAATTCTCTGTCTGTCACCGAAACAACAGCTATATCTTGCCACATATTCACAAGCAGGCTTGAATTACTGTTGAAAAATAAATATTCTTATAGTTTTGTCTTTATTTATTATCAGGGGATAGCGCGAACGCAGTCCCCCACTACCAAAAATTACGTACTCGAGTTACCCACATTTGGGGTAATCGCAAAGGTCAGCCAAACCGAAGTGCAATGGAAAGGCCTCACTCTGGGGGAACCGCCTACGTGATCACGGTATCCCCTGTACCAGGTAAGTATGCTTGACTTCGGCCAGCTCCACAGAGCCATCGTGACACAGTGCAAGCAAATTAGGCTTCAGAGACGTGTTGTTGATTTTATGTAAACATGCATTACCACGACACAATTATTCAACAAATGACATTAAATTAATTAATTATGTAATTTTAAATTATTTCAAAGCAAAAATACATTTTTGAAGAAGCAAATAATTAATATTATAGAAACGTGTAATTCTCTGTCTGTCACTGAAACAACAGCTATATCTTGCCACATATTCACAAGCAGGCTTGAATTACTGTTGAAAAATAAATATTCTTATAGTTTTGTCTTTATTTATTATCAGGGGATAGCGCGAACGCAGTCCCCCACTACCAAAAATTACGTACTCGAGTTACCCACATTTGGGGTAATCGCAAAGGTCAGCCAAACCGAAGTGCAATGGAAAGGCCTCACTCTGGGGGAACCGCCTACGTGATCACGGTATCCCCTGTACCAGGTAAGTATGCTTGACTTCGGCCAGCTCCACAGAGCCATCGTGACACAGTGCAAGCAAATTAGGCTTCAGAGACGTGTTGTTGATTTTATGTAAACATGCATTACCACGACACAATTATTCAACAAATGACATTAAATTAATTAATTATGTAATTTTAAATTATTTCAAAGCAAAAATACATTTTTGAAGAAGCAAATAATTAATATTATAGAAACGTGTAATTCTCTGTCTGTCACCGAAACAACAGCTATATCTTGCCACATATTCACAAGCAGGCTTGAATTACTGTTGAAAAATAAATATTCTTATAGTTTTGTCTTTATTTATTATCAGGGGATAGCGCGAACGCAGTCCCCCACTACCAAAAATTACGTACTCGAGTTACCCACATTTGGGGTAATCGCAAAGGTCAGCCAAACCGAAGTGCAATGGAAAGGCCTCACTCTGGGGGAACCGCCTACGTGATCACGGTATCCCCTGTACCAGGTAAGTATGCTTGACTTCGGCCAGCTCCACAGAGCCATCGTGACACAGTGCAAGCAAATTAGGCTTCAGAGACGTGTTGTTGATTTTATGTAAACATGCATTACCACGACACAATTATTCAACAAATGACATTAAATTAATTAACTATGTAATTTTAAATTATTTCAAAGCAAAAATACATTTTTGAAGAAGCAAATAATTAATATTATAGAAACGTGTAATTCTCTGTCTGTCACTGAAACAACAGCTATATCTTGCCACATATTCACAAGCAGGCTTGAATTACTGTTGAAAAATAAATATTCTTATAGTTTTGTCTTTATTTATTATCAGGGGATAGCGCGAACGCAGTCCCCCACTACCAAAAATTACGTACTCGAGTTACCCACATTTGGGGTAATCGCAAAGGTCAGCCAAACCGAAGTGCAATGGAAAGGCCTCACTCTGGGGGAACCGCCTACGTGATCACGGTATCCCCTGTACCAGGTAAGTATGCTTGACTTCGGCCAGCTCCACAGAGCCATCGTGACACAGTGCAAGCAAATAAGGCTTCAGAGACGTGTTGTTGATTTTATGTAAACATGCATTACCACGACACAATTATTCAACAAATGACATTAAATTAATTAATTATGTAATTTTAAATTATTTCAAAGCAAAAATACATTTTTGAAGAAGCAAATAATTAATATTATAGAAACGTGTAATTCTCTGTCTGTCACCGAAACAACAGCTATATCTTGCCACATATTCACAAGCAGGCTTGAATTACTGTTGAAAAATAAATATTCTTATAGTTTTTGTCTTTATTTATTATCAGGGGATAGCGCGAACGCAGTCCCCCACTACCAAAAATTACGTACTCGAGTTACCCACATTTGGGGTAATCGCAAAGGTCAGCCAAACCGAAGTGCAATGGAAAGGCCTCACTCTGGGGGAACCGCCTACGTGATCACGGTATCCCCTGTACCAGGTAAGTATGCTTGACTTCGGCCAGCTCCACAGAGCCATCGTGACACAGTGCAAGCAAATTAGGCTTCAGAGACGTGTTGTTGATTTTATGTAAACATGCATTACCACGACACAATTATTCAACAAATGACATTAAATTAATTAATTATGTAATTTTAAATTATTTCAAAGCAAAAATACATTTTTGAAGAAGCAAATAATTAATATTATAGAAACGTGTAATTCTCTGTCTGTCACTGAAACAACAGCTATATCTTGCCACATATTCACAAGCAGGCTTGAATTACTGTTGAAAAATAAATATTCTTATAGTTTTGTCTTTATTTATTATCAGGGGATAGCGCGAACGCAGTCCCCCACTACCAAAAATTACGTACTCGAGTTACCCACATTTGGGGTAATCGCAAAGGTCAGCCAAACCGAAGTGCAATGGAAAGGCCTCACTCTGGGGGAACCGCCTACGTGATCACGGTATCCCCTGTACCAGGTAAGTATGCTTGACTTCGGCCAGCTCCACAGAGCCATCGTGACACAGTGCAAGCAAATTAGGCTTCAGAGACGTGTTGTTGATTTTATGTAAACATGCATTACCACGACACAATTATTCAACAAATGACATTAAATTAATTAATTATGTAATTTTAAATTATTTCAAAGCAAAAATACATTTTTGAAGAAGCAAATAATTAATATTATAGAAACGTGTAATTCTCTGTCTGTCACCGAAACAACAGCTATATCTTGCCACATATTCACAAGCAGGCTTGAATTACTGTTGAAAAATAAATATTCTTATAGTTTTGTCTTTATTTATTATCAGGGGATAGCGCGAACGCAGTCCCCCACTACCAAAAATTACGTACTCGAGTTACCCACATTTGGGGTAATCGCAAAGGTCAGCCAAACCGAAGTGCAATGGAAAGGCCTCACTCTGGGGGAACCGCCTACGTGATCACGGTATCCCCTGTACCAGGTAAGTATGCTTGACTTCGGCCAGCTCCACAGAGCCATCGTGACACAGTGCAAGCAAATTAGGCTTCAGAGACGTGTTGTTGATTTTATGTAAACATGCATTACCACGACACAATTATTCAACAAATGACATTAAATTAATTAATTATGTAATTTTAAATTATTTCAAAGCAAAAATACATTTTTGAAGAAGCAAATAATTAATATTATAGAAACGTGTAATTCTCTGTCTGTCACTGAAACAACAGCTATATCTTGCCACATATTCACAAGCAGGCTTGAATTACTGTTGAAAAATAAATATTCTTATAGTTTTGTCTTTATTTATTATCAGGGGATAGCGCGAACGCAGTCCCCCACTACCAAAAATTACGTACTCGAGTTACCCACATTTGGGGTAATCGCAAAGGTCAGCCAAACCGAAGTGCAATGGAAAGGCCTCACTCTGGGGGAACCGCCTACGTGATCACGGTATCCCCTGTACCAGGTAAGTATGCTTGACTTCGGCCAGCTCCACAGAGCCATCGTGACACAGTGCAAGCAAATTAGGCTTCAGAGACGTGTTGTTGATTTTATGTAAACATGCATTACCACGACACAATTATTCAACAAATGACATTAAATTAATTAATTATGTAATTTTAAATTATTTCAAAGCAAAAATACATTTTTGAAGAAGCAAATAATTAATATTATAGAAACGTGTAATTCTCTGTCTGTCACCGAAACAACAGCTATATCTTGCCACATATTCACAAGCAGGCTTGAATTACTGTTGAAAAATAAATATTCTTATAGTTTTGTCTTTATTTATTATCAGGGGATAGCGCGAACGCAGTCCCCCACTACCAAAAATTACGTACTCGAGTTACCCACATTTGGGGTAATCGCAAAGGTCAGCCAAACCGAAGTGCAATGGAAAGGCCTCACTCTGGGGGAACCGCCTACGTGATCACGGTATCCCCTGTACCAGGTAAGTATGCTTGACTTCGGCCAGCTCCACAGAGCCATCGTGACACAGTGCAAGCAAATTAGGCTTCAGAGACGTGTTGTTGATTTTATGTAAACATGCATTACCACGACACAATTATTCAACAAATGACATTAAATTAATTAATTATGTAATTTTAAATTATTTCAAAGCAAAAATACATTTTTGAAGAAGCAAATAATTAATATTATAGAAACGTGTAATTCTCTGTCTGTCACTGAAACAACAGCTATATCTTGCCACATATTCACAAGCAGGCTTGAATTACTGTTGAAAAATAAATATTCTTATAGTTTTGTCTTTATTTATTATCAGGGGATAGCGCGAACGCAGTCCCCCACTACCAAAAATTACGTACTCGAGTTACCCACATTTGGGGTAATCGCAAAGGTCAGCCAAACCGAAGTGCAATGGAAAGGCCTCACTCTGGGGGAACCGCCTACGTGATCACGGTATCCCCTGTACCAGGTAAGTATGCTTGACTTCGGCCAGCTCCACAGAGCCATCGTGACACAGTGCAAGCAAATTAGGCTTCAGAGACGTGTTGTTGATTTTATGTAAACATGCATTACCACGACACAATTATTCAACAAATGACATTAAATTAATTAATTATGTAATTTTAAATTATTTCAAAGCAAAAATACATTTTTGAAGAAGCAAATAATTAATATTATAGAAACGTGTAATTCTCTGTCTGTCACCGAAACAACAGCTATATCTTGCCACATATTCACAAGCAGGCTTGAATTACTGTTGAAAAATAAATATTCTTATAGTTTTGTCTTTATTTATTATCAGGGGATAGCGCGAACGCAGTCCCCCACTACCAAAAATTACGTACTCGAGTTACCCACATTTGGGGTAATCGCAAAGGTCAGCCAAACCGAAGTGCAATGGAAAGGCCTCACTCTGGGGGAACCGCCTACGTGATCACGGTATCCCCTGTACCAGGTAAGTATGCTTGACTTCGGCCAGCTCCACAGAGCCATCGTGACACAGTGCAAGCAAATTAGGCTTCAGAGACGTGTTGTTGATTTTATGTAAACATGCATTACCACAACACAATTATTCAACAAATGACATTAAATTAATTAATTATGTAATTTTAAATTATTTCAAAGCAAAAATACATTTTTGAAGAAGCAAATAATTAATATTATAGAAACGTGTAATTCTCTGTCTGTCACTGAAACAACAGCTATATCTTGCCACATATTCACAAGCAGGCTTGAATTACTGTTGAAAAATAAATATTCTTATAGTTTTGTCTTTATTTATTATCAGGGGATAGCGCGAACGCAGTCCCCCACTACCAAAAATTACGTACTCGAGTTACCCACATTTGGGGTAATCGCAAAGGTCAGCCAAACCGAAGTGCAATGGAAAGGCCTCACTCTGGGGGAACCGCCTACGTGATCACGGTATCCCCTGTACCAGGTAAGTATGCTTGACTTCGGCCAGCTCCACAGAGCCATCGTGACACAGTGCAAGCAAATTAGGCTTCAGAGACGTGTTGTTGATTTTATGTAAACATGCATTACCACGACACAATTATTCAACAAATGACATTAAATTAATTAATTATGTAATTTTAAATTATTTCAAAGCAAAAATACATTTTTGAAGAAGCAAATAATTAATATTATAGAAACGTGTAATTCTCTGTCTGTCACCGAAACAACAGCTATATCTTGCCACATATTCACAAGCAGGCTTGAATTACTGTTGAAAAATAAATATTCTTATAGTTTTGTCTTTATTTATTATCAGGGGATAGCGCGAACGCAGTCCCCCACTACCAAAAATTACGTACTCGAGTTACCCACATTTGGGGTAATCGCAAAGGTCAGCCAAACCGAAGTGCAATGGAAAGGCCTCACTCTGGGGGAACCGCCTACGTGATCACGGTATCCCCTGTACCAGGTAAGTATGCTTGACTTCGACCAGCTCCACAGAGCCATCGTGACACAGTGCAAGCAAATTAGGCTTCAGAGACGTGTTGTTGATTTTATGTAAACATGCATTACCACGACACAATTATTCAACAAATGACATTAAATTAATTAATTATGTAATTTTAAATTATTTCAAAGCAAAAATACATTTTTGAAGAAGCAAATAATTAATATTATAGAAACGTGTAATTCTCTGTCTGTCACTGAAACAACAGCTATATCTTGCCACATATTCACAAGCAGGCTTGAATTACTGTTGAAAAATAAATATTCTTATAGTTTTGTCTTTATTTATTATCAGGGGATAGCGCGAACGCAGTCCCCCACTACCAAAAATTACGTACTCGAGTTACCCACATTTGGGGTAATCGCAAAGGTCAGCCAAACCGAAGTGCAATGGAAAGGCCTCACTCTGGGGGAACCGCCTACGTGATCACGGTATCCCCTGTACCAGGTAAGTATGCTTGACTCCGGCCAGCTCCACAGAGCCATCGTGACACAGTGCAAGCAAATTAGGCTTCAGAGACGTGTTGTTGATTTTATGTAAACATGCATTACCACGACACAATTATTCAACAAATGACATTAAATTAATTAATTATGTAATTTTAAATTATTTCAAAGCAAAAATACATTTTTGAAGAAGCAAATAATTAATATTATAGAAACGTGTAATTCTCTGTCTGTCACCGAAACAACAGCTATATCTTGCCACATATTCACAAGCAGGCTTGAATTACTGTTGAAAAATAAATATTCTTATAGCTTTGTCTTTATTTATTATCAGGGGATAGCGCGAACGCAGTCCCCCACTACCAAAAATTACGTACTCGAGTTACCCACATTTAGGGTAATCGCAAAGGTCAGCCAAACCGAAGTGCAATGGAAAGGCCTCACTCTGGGGGAACCGCCTACGTGATCACGGTATCCCCTGTACCAGGTAAGTATGCTTGACTTCGGCCAGCTCCACAGAGCCATCGTGACACAGTGCAAGCAAATTAGGCTTCAGAGACGTGTTGTTGATTTTATGTAAACATGCATTACCACGACACAATTATTCAACAAATGACATTAAATTAATTAATTATGTAATTTTAAATTATTTCAAAGCAAAAATACATTTTTGAAGAAGCAAATAATTAATATTATAGAAACGTGTAATTCTCTGTCTGTCACTGAAACAACAGCTATATCTTGCCACATATTCACAAGCAGGCTTGAATTACTGTTGAAAAATAAATATTCTTATAGTTTTGTCTTTATTTATTATCAGGGGATAGCGCGAACGCAGTCCCCCACTACCAAAAATTACGTACTCGAGTTACCCACATTTGGGGTAATCGCAAAGGTCAGCCAAACCGAAGTGCAATGGAAAGGCCTCACTCTGGGGGAACCGCCTACGTGATCACGGTATCCCCTGTACCAGGTAAGTATGCTTGACTTCGGCCAGCTCCACAGAGCCATCGTGACACAGTGCAAGCAAATTAGGCTTCAGAGACGTGTTGTTGATTTTATGTAAACATGCATTACCACGACACAATTATTCAACAAATGACATTAAATTAATTAATTATGTAATTTTAAATTATTTCAAAGCAAAAATACATTTTTGAAGAAGCAAATAATTAATATTATAGAAACGTGTAATTCTCTGTCCGCCACTGAAACAACAGCTATATCTTGCCACATATTCACAAGCAGGCTTGAATTACTGTTGAAAAATAAATATTCTTATAGTTTTGTCTTTATTTATTATCAGGGGATAGCGCGAACGCAGTCCCCCACTACCAAAAATTACGTACTCGAGTTACCCACATTTGGGGTAATCGCAAAGGTCAGGCAAACCGAAGTGCAATGGAAAGGCCTCACTCTGGGGGAACCGCCTACGTGATCACGGTATCCCCTGTACCAGGTAAGTATGCTTGACTTCGGCCAGCTCCACAGAGCCATCGTGACACAGTGCAAGCAAATTAGGCTTCAGAGACGTGTTGTTGATTTTATGTAAACATGCATTACCACGACACAATTATTCAACAAATGACATTAAATTAATTAATTATGTAATTTTAAATTATTTCAAAGCAAAAATACATTTTTGAAGAAGCAAATAATTAATATTATAGAAACGTGTAATTCTCTGTCTGTCACTGAAACAACAGCTATATCTTGCCACATATTCACAAGCAGGCTTGAATTACTGTTGAAAAATAAATATTCTTATAGTTTTGTCTTTATTTATTATCAGGGGATAGCGCGAACGCAGTCCCCCACTACCAAAAATTACGTACTCGAGTTACCCACATTTGGGGTAATCGCAAAGGTCAGCCAAACCGAAGTGCAATGGAAAGGCCTCACTCTGGGGGAACCGCCTACGTGATCACGGTATCCCCTGTACCAGGTAAGTATGCTTGACTTCGGCCAGCTCCACAGAGCCATCGTGACACAGTGCAAGCAAATTAGGCTTCAGAGACGTGTTGTTGATTTTATGTAAACATGCATTACCACGACACAATTATTCAACAAATGACATTAAATTAATTAATTATGTAATTTTAAATTATTTCAAAGCAAAATACATTTTTGAAGAAGCAAATAATTAATATTATAGAAACGTGTAATTCACTGTCTGTCACCGAAACAACAGCTATATCTTGCCACATATTCACAAGCAGGCTTGAATTACTGTTGAAAAATAAATATTCTTATAGTTTTGTCTTTATTTATTATCAGGGGATAGCGCGAACGCAGTCCCCCACTACCAAAAATTACGTACTCGAGTTACCCACATTTGGGGTAATCGCAAAGGTCAGCCAAACCGAAGTGCAATGGAAAGGCCTCACTCTGGGGGAACCGCCTACGTGATCACGGTATCCCCTGTACCAGGTAAGTATGCTTGACTTCGGCCAGCTCCACAGAGCCATCGTGACACAGTGCAAGCAAATTAGGCTTCAGAGACGTGTTGTTGATTTTATGTAAACATGCATTACCACGACACAATTATTCAACAAATGACATTAAATTAATTAATTATGTAATTTTAAATTATTTCAAAGCAAAAATACATTTTTGAAGAAGCAAATAATTAATATTATAGAAACGTGTAATTCTCTGTCCGCCACTGAAACAACAGCTATATCTTGCCACATATTCACAAGCAGGCTTGAATTACTGTTGAAAAATAAATATTCTTATAGTTTTGTCTTTATTTATTATCAGGGGATAGCGCGAACGCAGTCCCCCACTACCAAAAATTACGTACTCGAGTTACCCACATTTGGGGTAATCGCAAAGGTCAGGCAAACCGAAGTGCAATGGAAAGGCCTCACTCTGGGGGAACCGCCTACGTGATCACGGTATCCCCTGTACCAGGTAAGTATGCTTGACTTCGGCCAGCTCCACAGAGCCATCGTGACACAGTGCAAGCAAATTAGGCTTCAGAGACGTGTTGTTGATTTTATGTAAACATGCATTACCACGACACAATTATTCAACAAATGACATTAAATTAATTAATTATGTAATTTTAAATTATTTCAAAGCAAAAATACATTTTTGAAGAAGCAAATAATTAATATTATAGAAACGTGTAATTCTCTGTCTGTCACCGAAACAACAGCTATATCTTGCCACATATTCACAAGCAGGCTTGAATTACTGTTGAAAAATAAATATTCTTATAGTTTTGTTTTTATTTATTATCAGGGGATAGCGCGAACGCAGTCCCCCACTACCAAAAATTACGTACTCGAGTTACCCACATTTGGGGTAATCGCAAAGGTCAGCCAAACCGAAGTGCAATGGAAAGGCCTCACTCTGGGGGAACCGCCTACGTGATCACGGTATCCCCTGTACCAGGTAAGTATGCTTGACTTCGGCCAGCTCCACAGAGCCATCGTGACACAGTGCAAGCAAATTAGGCTTCAGAGACGTGTTGTTGATTTTATGTAAACATGCATTACCACGACACAATTATTCAACAAATGACATTAAATTAATTAACTATGTAATTTTAAATTATTTCAAAGCAAAAATACATTTTTGAAGAAGCAAATAATTAATATTATAGAAACGTGTAATTCTCTGTCTGTCACCGAAACAACAGCTATATCTTGCCACATATTCACAAGCAGGCTTGAATTACTGTTGAAAAATAAATATTCTTATAGTTTTGTCTTTATTTATTATCAGGGGATAGCGCGAACGCAGTCCCCCACTACCAAAAATTACGTACTCGAGTTACCCACATTTGGGGTAATCGCAAAGGTCAGCCAAACCGAAGTGCAATGGAAAGGCCTCACTCTGGGGGAACCGCCTACGTGATCACGGTATCCCCTGTACCAGGTAAGTATGCTTGACTTCGGCCAGCTCCACAGAGCCATCGTGACACAGTGCAAGCAAATTAGGCTTCAGAGACGTGTTGTTGATTTTATGTAAACATGCATTACCACGACACAATTATTCAACAAATGACATTAAATTAATTAATTATGTAATTTTAAATTATTTCAAAGCAAAAATACATTTTTGAAGAAGCAAATAATTAATATTATAGAAACGTGTAATTCTCTGTCTGTCACTGAAACAACAGCTATATCTTGCCACATATTCACAAGCAGGCTTGAATTACTGTTGAAAAATAAATATTCTTATAGTTTTGTCTTTATTTATTATCAGGGGATAGCGCGAACGCAGTCCCCCACTACCAAAAATTACGTACTCGAGTTACCCACATTTGGGGTAATCGCAAAGGTCAGCCAAACCGAAGTGCAATGGAAAGGCCTCACTCTGGGGGAACCGCCTACGTGATCACGGTATCCCCTGTACCAGGTAAGTATGCTTGACTTCGGCCAGCTCCACAGAGCCATCGTGACACAGTGCAAGCAAATTAGGCTTCAGAGACGTGTTGTTGATTTTATGTAAACATGCATTACCACGACACAATTATTCAACAAATGACATTAAATTAATTAATTATGTAATTTTAAATTATTTCAAAGCAAAAATACATTTTTGAAGAAGCAAATAATTAATATTATAGAAACGTGTAATTCTCTGTCTGTCACCGAAACAACAGCTATATCTTGCCACATATTCACAAGCAGGCTTGAATTACTGTTGAAAAATAAATATTCTTATAGTTTTGTCTTTATTTATTATCAGGGGATAGCGCGAACGCAGTCCCCCACTACCAAAAATTACGTACTCGAGTTACCCACATTTGGGGTAATCGCAAAGGTCAGCCAAACCGAAGTGCAATGGAAAGGCCTCACTCTGGATACTCAGTTTTAGCCATTGGGTCAAACCAGCGAACTGACGCCTTGGCAACTAAAAACTTAGGTGATACCTTCACAATTTCATATCAATAATTTAGATCCCTTTTAGGTGTGTACTATGTCAATAATAAAAAAAGAAATATTATATCACACAGCGTGGATATCATATATAAATATACTTCATATATATAATATTAGTCACCGGAAAAGAGACCACCCCCTTCAGGGTTGAAACTATTCCTGGTCTTGAAGGCCCTTATGTGTAAAATACTATGTATGAATACACACTATCTATTGATATGGGCTGATATGTTAAATGAACATATATATATATAAAATTGTTATGTACATTTCGTACATAATCTAATATTGACATATAATAACATATAATGCGTAGGAAAGGGATTATTGCCAAACCAGAAAAATATATAATGTACACAATGTGTACACAGAGATCAATGAGAAAGGATAAACTCCTCTCCCATTGATCCCACTACATGGTATCCCTAAATAACCAGCAACAGATAAATCTGTTTATAAAAACTTAACATCATTGTATCCGTGTTATGCAGAGGTGCATCGCTATCAGGCGCTAAGCTCACCCTTCCCCATGAACAGGTATACCCCTCTCTGGTTTCCAACGCCATCTGGCTATCTGCCTCCGGCATTATCTCCAGACTCGGGCCCTCCTCTCAGGATCCAGGTTACCCGCATACCTGACAGCATTAACATACAATACAGTGCATATAATTACATAGCACGATACAAAACACCACAGTGAAATGTTAATTAACACAGATTGACAAGACCATCACAGACAACATATAATTATAGTAGTAAATAACGGCACTTAATGTGACAACAGAATCCCTAAAAATGGGTCAAACATACATCACATCCCATTACTATACTACCGAATGGAGTAGATATCCTCACGTGATGACAGAGCCCTAAAGTACCGGGTCAAACCAATATCACGATGAAAGCACTGTTGAAAAGAACACCAGGATAAACTGAAATAATCCAAAGAAACATAATGTAATAGGACAAGGTATAATGACGTCTATAATAAAAACAGATCCCAAAAGACGGGTCAAACTATATCATCGTGACAACACTATACCCTTAAGTAACAATTTGGTTACTTAATTAATTAGTGTGCAACAGGTTGTTATCTTATCGACCCCAACGCTGAGCACATACAAACAGGATACACAACACATAATAGCATACCAACCCTGTGTGCTAAAAGGAAAAAGTATCATTTTTACCCACTAAACTTACCAGCTGAGTATATGGTAAGGTTACCTGGGCTACATCCTTTTCAGTTACGTAACCCTACGGCTGTTTTCCCACCCAGGTACATTTCATTCCCTACATGGTAAATAATCCCCGCGACTTGACAAAAAGTTGTCAAGGTTTCCTATGCCTACTTCTCACTACGAAGTACGCACTCTACTGTTTTCCCATCCCTCAAATATGTATCTTTTTCCCGATACCTTGTATCAACAAAAAAACAACTCAAATGCCAGATTCAAATTTACCAGTAATTAACTCTGAATGTGGTAAATGTAAAAACTATCGAACAAACTTCGGCAGCTTCAACACATTTTCATCCATAAGTGGGAAAACATGTGAAAAGCTCAGACTGACAATTAATAAATAGTAGAAAAAGAAGAAATATACTCCCTGTTAGAAACTCTTCTATAAAGTCATGACTGTATGATAAATAGATTCTCGTGTTTAGTTTCACATGAAAATAAATGGAAAAACATACAAATTAAAACAAATACTTAATATTTTGATCATTGATTTTAACAAACCCCCCGAACGCTATCCAAATATTGTGAAAAACGGGTTCCGGGAGTCTGTTAAAATCATAACGAATGCGTTCCCGCAGTTTTTGCTTAAAACCCGCCAATAAACCGGCCTCTGAGGTTTGGTGGCCAAAATAATTTGCTCTATTTCGCGCTCTCCATATATGCGCCTTGAGCGTATATGTTGTTGTTAATAAGAGCATTTTAAAGAATTTATTTTTATGTTCGAAAAGTGAAAAAACAAAATCATCTTCTAAGAAGACTACTGTTCTAGTTGTATCTGAAAGTGTCTCTTGCAGCCATTCGAGACACAACTGAACATTATCACAGAAATAAAAAATGTGCTCTGTGGTTTCCGACTGGGAACACCACACACACTGGTCCGGGACATCAATATGATGACTTGCCAAATAGGATTTAGTGTGTAATACACCATGACTCACCAAATAATGCACATTATAATCATAGTCATAATGCTTGACGAGATTTAAATTTTGCCATGACAAATCAAACCGTATATGTGGATGTAAACTCCATGCAGTTGGAAAAGTAACCGCACGGGTTTTTACCAAAAATAAATATATCCCCTTGACAGGAACAGCCTGGAGTATATTACTGTCAAGCGGAAAATCAACAATCTTTTTAAAAAATATCACATTATCAATTGCTGTCTTATAAAAAGAAGGCATACTCCACGACGCCGGCGTGGAATTGTCAGTTGGCATTAAGCCTAAGGTAATTAGCTTCAATTTTATCCAATACAAAGCCAAATATTCCCAATCATTACCTTCTCTCTTCAACAAATTACCAACGTGTTTGATAGAAAGAGCTTTGATTTTGCGATCTAAATCTATTACTTCTAATCCACCCTTCCCTTTCTCTAGATATATAGTATCCCTTTTAATTCTCTCTAAAACACTCCTTCCCCAAATAAATCTGAACATAATTAAAGTATAGCTTTTGATAAATTTCTTTGGAATTACACACACAGTTGCCACATACCACAATTTGGATGCAACAAGTGCATGGAAAAGACTTGCTCTACCCCTTAAAGTTTGACACCTCCCTTTTAATTCATCCGCCCTCTCCTGTAATTTTGTTTTCAAAATTTCAAATGTAGTTTTACTAATCCCACCCTGATCAAAATATATACCAAAAATTTTGACTGGTTCTCTGGCTACTGAGATACCACAGAAGGAATCCTCTTTTGGTTTCCATGGCCCCAGGAAAATAATAAAAGACTTATCAAAATTAACTAATGAGCCACTGGCTAAACCAAACAATTCAAAAAATAGTAATATCCTCCTAATATGGTGTGGAGTTTCACAAAAAAAGTTAGTATCATCTGCAAATGCTGAAATTTTAACTTCTTTGCCTCCTGGTAACTTAATACCCCTGATGCTGTCCGAGTCATTGATTCGCCGTAAAAGCGAATCAATCACAAGGACATACAACAGGGGAGAAAGAGAGCAGCCTTGTCTGAGGCCCCTCTTAACAGAAATGTTGTTTGTTAATTCTCCATTAACAGAAACTCTTAAAAACGGCTGTAAATATAAAAGGTGAATCCATGATATAAAGTGTGGACCAAACCCAGAAAATTTTAACGTCTGAAAAAGAAATTCATGTGACACTCTGTCAAATGCCTTTGACTGGTCCATAGATAATAAAGCGGCACTCTTGCCTTTTTGATTGAGATATTCAGCAATGTTCCTAATTAAGTGAACATTGCTGAATATCTGCCTACCCTTTACACCACTGGTTTGAAACTCACCGATCAAAATATTCATAACATTACCCAGCCGTACACTTAAAATTTTGGTAATTAATTTCAGGTCATTACACAAAAGTGAGATGGGCCGCCAATTTTTTAATTTCTCTGCCGCTTCTATTTTCTTACATAAAAGGACAATTACAGCACAGTTTTGATCCTTTCCTAGCTGGCCGCCCCCCAGCATGGAGTTAAACACATCAACCAGCCGAGGACCGATCAGCGAGGAAAAGATCTTATAAAATTCAATAGGTAGCCCATCCACTCCAGGTGAAGTGCCACCCCTTGAACTTTTTATAGCAAACAACAACTCCTCTAAATTAAACTTTCCCTCACAGAGATTACTTTCTTCTTCTGATAATTTTGGCCTGTTATTTAAAAAATACTCTGAAATCGCAGGGTCGCTAGGTACCTCCGCATATAATTTCCTATAAAAATCCGAAATAAAATTAATCATATCACGTTTATTCGTGAGCACTTCCCCACTGTCTGACTCCAGCTGCGTCATTGTTTTTTGAATAGATTTTCTTTTCTCACTGCTAAATAGATCTGACATTATGCCCTCACCACAATTTAGTTCCCTCAATTTTGCTCTCCTCCTAATCTCGCCTACTCTGAATTCCATAAATTTGTCAATTTCATGTCCTAAAGCTTGAATTTTTGAATATGGTCTAGGTTCCATTGACAATAAACAATTGAATTTTTTACACATATCAATTATCCTCCCTTTCCTAATATAATTTAACCTATATGAATGGATTTGAATCAGACGAATAATTTTGTTCTTCATCGACTCCCACCAATTTAAATCAAAATTACTCTGATTTTCCCCACCCCGATCCCACAATCTTACTAAATCCTCTTTAAAATGTTCATCCTTAAAAACCGAAACATTTGCTTTCCAATAAGACTTCCCTCTTATTGAATTGCGAAAATTAAAATTCATCACCAGCATCCCATGATCAGAGTAGTCATTGGATAATACTGCAATTTGTCCACAATCTCTGAATATTTCCTTCGAAACGTAAACCCGATCAATTCTTGTGGCAGCTAATCCGCCAGTTTGATGCCAAGTGTATAGTCTACCAAGTGGGTTTTTTTCTCGATAGACATCTGCTAAGTTGGCTGAATTTATTATGTCCTCTAGGACTTCCGCCCCTTTCTTACTATGTATCCATCCCTTCGAGTTCCTATCCAATTTCGAGTTTAGAACCAAATTAAAGTCCCCTAAAAGAATGACTTCCAAATTCCCTCTAATATAATTACTTATTAATTTTAAAAATTCAATTCTTTCTCGACCTTCTTGTGCTGGAACATACACACATACGATTTTAACCGAAACATTGTCCCTCTTTACATTGACAGTAACAAGTCTTCCCGAATGATGACTTTCAAATTTCTCCACCTTTAAATTTGCTTTTTCATTTATTAAAATCCCTACCCCTGAACAAAACTTAATTGCGAAAGACCAAAAAGCCTTCCCACCCCAGTCTCTCGCCCATGCCGAACCTTCCAATAAGTTTTTGCAATTTGTTTCTTGTAATGCCAAGATATCAATTCCTGCTAATTTTGCCCACTCAAAAACTTTTTTGCGCTTCAAGTGGTCCCCCAGACCCTTTGCATTAAAGGTGGCGATTTTAATAGCCATTGTTTTATGATTATTTTAAAAATGAATCAGAAAGAAATCTCTATAAAGTCCCGACGACGTTTCCATCGCCTTGCTCAGGAAGGGCAGTCCCGAGAGGAGGGGGACCCCCATGAGGGTCAGGATCAGAAGCATGATCTTCTTCCCGACCCCCATGGGCAACCCCCTCCATCCCAGAATCCTGACCCTCCGACATTTCCAAGCATTGATCCCCCCAGCTCTCTACACTCTGTGCCCTTTGGATTTTACACGCGTCAAAACTGACTTCCTCATCTCTGGCCCAGGATTCAACCCCTATGGGGAGCTGAGAGTAACTTTCGCAACTCTCGTCCAAAGGAGCCTCCTCCCCTACCATCTCTTCCTGAGGAAGATCAATGTCAGCACTCTCCTCAATTGGGGTGCTCTTTAATGTCGACGACTTTTTATCTCTTTTCTTCTTGGATTTACTTTTCTGAACAGTAAATCCATCCCCCTCAGCCTCAGGAGTCTCAGTAAGGCAACGCTTGACCCCTGACTTACCACCTGTTGAGGTCGTCGCCTTTTGAGATGTATGTATATCTTCAGAGGGCAGATCAGATATCGCAATTGTGGCAACAGAGGTAGTAACTGCCTCCATCTTCGAACTGACATCAGCCTTGGAAATCACATCAACCGAAGTAGGAGTAGCAGAGTCAGCGTTATCGCTTAAGCTTAGCCTATCTGCTCTCCTCTTCGGACAATCACCAAAGTCATGGTTGTGCGACCTACAATTAACACAATAAGTGCAGCTCCGGCGCATGTGACCGCGTTCGCCGCACTTATGACACTTCGCCGGCCTCCCTTGTACTGTCACAAGGACCCGGAAGCGCCTGGTACCAAAGGTACCCCAAGTGACATCAGGGAGATTATCCCGTGCGCCTTCAGCGTGCACACCACTACAAACAATCTCCCTTGTAAGAGTAGCAACATGTCCTATACGGGACAGCGCCGACTTCTCCATCTTGATCTCTTTAACTCTAATACCCATAGCGGCAAACCAAACCTTCACATCTTCGTTATCCACATGGAATGGCAACCAGAATAGACGGACCCTAAAAGTTGAAGGGCTGAGAATCTCTAATTTTGCGGGTTTCCCCTGAATCACGAGCCCTGAGCTCACCAACCTCTCTGCCTGATCAATAGATTTAACAGTGATATGCCATTCTTTGTTATTTCCGGCAGTGCCTAAAGCTTCCAAATTGCCCAGCCCCAATTTTGAATCCAATTGATCTAAAAAAGTTGCCCTTGCCACCCCCTCCCCAGATTCCAACTTAACAACAACAGTGCGACGCATAATTTGGTTGCCCTTTAAAGCACCCCAACCTTCAAAATTACCAGACCCCGGGGCATCACTGGTCCCATCTACCTGTGGTACATCAAACAATGCATTTCTCACCTGACTTGCATCCTCCAACTTCCTCTCTAGCTCCACAATCTTTTTCTCACTCGCCACCAATGTCTCTGCCTTTCTCCCATCCATCATTTCTCTGCATTCCTCCATCTTCTCATTGTCCTTCACCTTCCTCCTCAGTCTCCACAATTCTTCCTCCATGTCATCTATCTTCTCTTCATCACTCGTCCACCTCACCAACAAATCAGCAGCTTTCTCCTGCTTACGCGCCTCACCACCGTCCTCAGACATAGTGGGATTTGCAACCACCTGCAACACAAAAAGTGAGGCCACGCAGCAGACAAAATGTCCACTGGTGACCTAGTTAAAACGTTGTAACGCTTCTCTAAAGCCTACTCTGGCTCTGGGGGAACCGCCTACGTGATCACGGTATCCCCTGTACCAGGTAAGTATGCTTGACTTCGGCCAGCTCCACAGAGCCATCGTGACACAGTGCAAGCAAATTAGGCTTCAGAGACGTGTTGTTGATTTTATGTAAACATGCATTACCACGACACAATTATTCAACAAATGACATTAAATTAATTAATTATGTAATTTTAAATTATTTCAAAGCAAAAATACATTTTTGAAGAAGCAAATAATTAATATTATAGAAACGTGTAATTCTCTGTCTGTCACTGAAACAACAGCTATATCTTGCCACATATTCACAAGCAGGCTTGAATTACTGTTGAAAAATAAATATTCTTATAGTTTTGTCTTTATTTATTATCAGGGGATAGCGCGAACGCAGTCCCCCACTACCAAAAATTACGTACTCGAGTTACCCACATTTGGGGTAATCGCAAAGGTCAGCCAAACCGAAGTGCAATGGAAAGGCCTCACTCTGGGGGAACCGCTTACGTGATCACGGTATCCCCTGTACCAGGTAAGTATGCTTGACTTCGGCCAGCTCCACAGAGCCATCGTGACACAGTGCAAGCAAATTAGGCTTCAGAGACGTGTTGTTGATTTTATGTAAACATGCATTACCACGACACAATTATTCAACAAATGACATTAAATTAATTAATTATGTAATTTTAAATTATTTCAAAGCAAAAATACATTTTTGAAGAAGCAAATAATTAATATTATAGAAACGTGTAATTCTCTGTCTGTCACCGAAACAACAGCTATATCTTGCCACATATTCACAAGCAGGCTTGAATTACTGTTGAAAAATAAATATTCTTATAGTTTTGTCTTTATTTATTATCAGGGGATAGCGCGAACGCAGTCCCCCACTACCAAAAATTACGTACTCGAGTTACCCACATTTGGGGTAATCGCAAAGGTCAGCCAAACCGAAGTGCAATGGAAAGGCCTCACTCTGGGGGAACCGCCTACGTGATCACGGTATCCCCTGTACCAGGTAAGTATGCTTGACTTCGGCCAGCTCCACAGAGCCATCGTGACACAGTGCAAGCAAATTAGGCTTCAGAGACGTGTTGTTGATTTTATGTAAACATGCATTACCACGACACAATTATTCAACAAATGACATTAAATTAATTAATTATGTAATTTTAAATTATTTCAAAGCAAAAATACATTTTTGAAGAAGCAAATAATTAATATTATAGAAACGTGTAATTCTCTGTCTGTCACTGAAACAACAGCTATATCTTGCCACATATTCACAAGCAGGCTTGAATTACTGTTGAAAAATAAATATTCTTATAGTTTTGTCTTTATTTATTATCAGGGGATAGCGCGAACGCAGTCCCCCACTACCAAAAATTACGTACTCGAGTTACCCACATTTGGGGTAATCGCAAAGGTCAGCCAAACCGAAGTGCAATGGAAAGGCCTCACTCTGGGGGAACCGCCTACGTGATCACGGTATCCCCTGTACCAGGTAAGTATGCTTGACTTCGGCCAGCTCCACAGAGCCATCGTGACACAGTGCAAGCAAATTAGGCTTCAGAGACGTGTTGTTGATTTTATGTAAACATGCATTACCACGACACAATTATTCAACAAATGACATTAAATTAATTAATTATGTAATTTTAAATTATTTCAAAGCAAAAATACATTTTTGAAGAAGCAAATAATTAATATTATAGAAACGTGTAATTCTCTGTCTGTCACCGAAACAACAGCTATATCTTGCCACATATTCACAAGCAGGCTTGAATTACTGTTGAAAAATAAATATTCTTATAGTTTTGTCTTTATTTATTATCAGGGGATAGCGCGAACGCAGTCCCCCACTACCAAAAATTACGTACTCGAGTTACCCACATTTGGGGTAATCGCAAAGGTCAGCCAAACCGAAGTGCAATGGAAAGGCCTCACTCTGGGGGAACCGCCTACGTGATCACGGTATCCCCTGTACCAGGTAAGTATGCTTGACTTCGGCCAGCTCCACAGAGCCATCGTGACACAGTGCAAGCAAATTAGGCTTCAGAGACGTGTTGTTGATTTTATGTAAACATGCAATACCACGACACAATTATTCAACAAATGACATTAAATTAATTAATTATGTAATTTTAAATTATTTCAAAGCAAAAATACATTTTTGAAGAAGCAAATAATTAATATTATAGAAACGTGTAATTCTCTGTCTGTCACCGAAACAACAGCTATATCTTGCCACATATTCACAAGCAGGCTTGAATTACTGTTGAAAAATAAATATTCTTATAGTTTTGTCTTTATTTATTATCAGGGGATAGCGCGAACGCAGTCCCCCACTACCAAAAATTACGTACTCGAGTTACCCACATTTGGGGTAATCGCAAAGGTCAGCCAAACCGAAGTGCAATGGAAAGGCCTCACTCTGGGGGAACCGCCTACGTGATCACGGTATCCCCTGTACCAGGTAAGTATGCTTGACTTCGGCCAGCTCCACAGAGCCATCGTGACACAGTGCAAGCAAATTAGGCTTCAGAGACGTGTTGTTGATTTTATGTAAACATGCATTACCACGACACAATTATTCAACAAATGACATTAAATTAATTAATTATGTAATTTTAAATTATTTCAAAGCAAAAATACATTTTTGAAGAAGCAAATAATTAATATTATAGAAACGTGTAATTCTCTGTCTGTCACTGAAACAACAGCTATATCTTGCCACATATTCACAAGCAGGCTTGAATTACTGTTGAAAAATAAATATTCTTATAGTTTTGTCTTTATTTATTATCAGGGGATAGCGCGAACGCAGTCCCCCACTACCAAAAATTACGTACTCGAGTTACCCACATTTGGGGTAATCGCAAAGGTCAGCCAAACCGAAGTGCAATGGAAAGGCCTCACTCTGGGGGAACCGCCTACGTGATCACGGTATCCCCTGTACCAGGTAAGTATGCTTGACTTCGGCCAGCTCCACAGAGCCATCGTGACACAGTGCAAGCAAATTAGGCTTCAGAGACGTGTTGTTGATTTTATGTAAACATGCATTACCACGACACAATTATTCAACAAATGACATTAAATTAATTAATTATGTAATTTTAAGTTATTTTAAAGCAAAAATACATTTTTGAAGAAGCAAATAATTAATATTATAGAAACGTGTAATACTCTGTCTGTCACCGAAACAACAGCTATATCTTGCCACATATTCACAAGCAGGCTTGAATTACTGTTGAAAAATAAATATTCTTATAGTTTTGTCTTTATTTATTATCAGGGGATAGCGCGAACGCAGTCCCCCACTACCAAAAATTACGTACTCGAGTTACCCACATTTGGGGTAATCGCAAAGGTCAGCCAAACCGAAGTGCAATGGAAAGGCCTCACTCTGGGGGAACCGCCTACGTGATCACGGTATCCCCTGTACCAGGTAAGTATGCTTGACTTCGGCCAGCTCCACAGAGCCATCGTGACACAGTGCAAGCAAATTAGGCTTCAGAGACGTGTTGTTGATTTTATGTAAACATGCATTACCACGACACAATTATTCAACAAATGACATTAAATTAATTAATTATGTAATTTTAAATTATTTCAAAGCAAAAATACATTTTTGAAGAAGCAAATAATTAATATTATAGAAACGTGTAATTCTCTGTCTGTCACTGAAACAACAGCTATATCTTGCCACATATTCACAAGCAGGCTTGAATTACTGTTGAAAAATAAATATTCTTATAGTTTTGTCTTTATTTATTATCAGGGGATAGCGCGAACGCAGTCCCCCACTACCAAAAATTACGTACTCGAGTTACCCACATTCGGGGTAATCGCAAAGGTCAGCCAAACCGAAGTGCAATGGAAAGGCCTCACTCTGGGGGAACCGCCTACGTGATCACGGTATCCCCTGTACCAGGTAAGTATGCTTGACTTCGGCCAGCTCCACAGAGCCATCGTGACACAGTGCAAGCAAATTAGGCTTCAGAGACGTGTTGTTGATTTTATGTAAACATGCATTACCACGACACAATTATTCAACAAATGACATTAAATTAATTAATTATGTAATTTTAAATTATTTCAAAGCAAAAATACATTTTTGAAGAAGCAAATAATTAATATTATAGAAACGTGTAATTCTCTGTCTGTCACCGAAACAACAGCTATATCTTGCCACATATTCACAAGCAGGCTTGAATTACTGTTGAAAAATAAATATTCTTATAGTTTTGTCTTTATTTATTATCAGGGGATAGCGCGAACGCAGTCCCCCACTACCAAAAATTACGTACTCGAGTTACCCACATTTGGGGTAATCGCAAAGGTCAGCCAAACCGAAGTGCAATGGAAAGGCCTCACTCTGGGGGAACCGCCTACGTGATCACGGTATCCCCTGTACCAGGTAAGTATGCTTGACTTCGGCCAGCTCCACAGAGCCATCGTGACACAGTGCAAGCAAATTAGGCTTCTGAGACGTGTTGTTGATTTTATGTAAACATGCATTACCACGACACAATTATTCAACAAATGACATTAAATTAATTAATTATGTAATTTTAAATTATTTCAAAGCAAAAATACATTTTTGAAGAAGCAAATAATTAATATTATAGAAACGTGTAATTCTCTGTCTGTCACTGAAACAACAGCTATATCTTGCCACATATTCACAAGCAGGCTTGAATTACTGTTGAAAAATAAATATTCTTATAGTTTTGTCTTTATTTATTATCAGGGGATAGCGCGAACGCAGTCCCCCACTACCAAAAATTACGTACTCGAGTTACCCACATTTGGGGTAATCGCAAAGGTCAGCCAAACCGAAGTGCAATGGAAAGGCCTCAATCTGGGGGAACCGCCTACGTGATCACGGTATCCCCTGTACCAGGTAAGTATGCTTGACTTCGGCCAGCTCCACAGAGCCATCGTGACACAGTGCAAGCAAATTAGGCTTCAGAGACGTGTTGTTGATTTTATGTAAACATGCATTACCACGACACAATTATTCAACAAATGACATTAAATTAATTAATTATGTAATTTTAAATTATTTCAAAGCAAAAATACATTTTTGAAGAAGCAAATAATTAATATTATAGAAACGTGTAATTCTCTGTCTGTCACCGAAACAACAGCTATATCTTGCCACATATTCACAAGCAGGCTTGAATTACTGTTGAAAAATAAATATTCTTATAGTTTTGTCTTTATTTATTATCAGGGGATAGCGCGAACGCAGTCCCCCACTACCAAAAATTACGTACTCGAGTTACCCACATTTGGGGTAATCGCAAAGGTCAGCCAAACCGAAGTGCAATGGAAAGGCCTCACTCTGGGGGAACCGCCTACGTGATCACGGTATCCCCTGTACCAGGTAAGTATGCTTGACTTCGGCCAGCTCCACAGAGCCATCGTGACACAGTGCAAGCAAATTAGGCTTCAGAGACGTGTTGTTGATTTTATGTAAACATGCATTACCACGACACAATTATTCAACAAATGACATTAAATTAATTAATTATGTAATTTTAAATTATTTCAAAGCAAAAATACATTTTTGAAGAAGCAAATAATTAATATTATAGAAACGTGTAATTCTCTGTCTGTCACTGAAACAACAGCTATATCTTGCCACATATTCACAAGCAGGCTTGAATTACTGTTGAAAAATAAATATTCTTATAGTTTTGTCTTTATTTATTATCAGGGGATAGCGCGAACGCAGTCCCCCACTACCAAAAATTACGTACTCGAGTTACCCACATTTGGGGTAATCGCAAAGGTCAGCCAAACCGAAGTGCAATGGAAAGGCCTCACTCTGGGGGAACCGCCTACGTGATCACGGTATCCCCTGTACCAGGTAAGTATGCTTGACTTCGGCCAGCTCCACAGAGCCATCGTGACACAGTGCAAGCAAATTAGGCTTCAGAGACGTGTTGTTGATTTTATGTAAACATGCATTACCACGACACAATTATTCAACAAATGACATTAAATTAATTAATTATGTAATTTTAAATTATTTCAAAGCAAAAATACATTTTTGAAGAAGCAAATAATTAATATTATAGAAACGTGTAATTCTCTGTCTGTCACCGAAACAACAGCTATATCTTGCCACATATTCACAAGCAGGCTTGAATTACTGTTGAAAAATAAATATTCTTATAGTTTTGTCTTTATTTATTATCAGGGGATAGCGCGAACGCAGTCCCCCACTACCAAAAATTACGTACTCGAGTTACCCACATTTGGGGTAATCGCAAAGGTCAGCCAAACCGAAGTGCAATGGAAAGGCCTCACTCTGGGGGAACCGCCTACGTGATCACGGTATCCCCTGTACCAGGTAAGTATGCTTGACTTCGGCCAGCTCCACAGAGCCATCGTGACACAGTGCAAGCAAATTAGGCTTCAGAGACGTGTTGTTGATTTTATGTAAACATGCATTACCACGACACAATTATTCAACAAATGACATTAAATTAATTAATTATGTAATTTTAAATTATTTCAAAGCAAAAATACATTTTTGAAGAAGCAAATAATTAATATTATAGAAACGTGTAATTCTCTGTCTGTCACTGAAACAACAGCTATATCTTGCCACATATTCACAAGCAGGCTTGAATTACTGTTGAAAAATAAATATTCTTATAGTTTTGTCTTTATTTATTATCAGGGGATAGCGCGAACGCAGTCCCCCACTACCAAAAATTACGTACTCGAGTTACCCACATTTGGGGTAATCGCAAAGGTCAGCCAAACCGAAGTGCAATGGAAAGGCCTCCCTCTGGGGGAACCGCCTACGTGATCACGGTATCCCCTGTACCAGGTAAGTATGCTTGACTTCGGCCAGCTCCACAGAGCCATCGTGACACAGTGCAAGCAAATTAGGCTTCAGAGACGTGTTGTTGATTTTATGTAAACATGCATTACCACGACACAATTATTCAACAAATGACATTAAATTAATTAATTATGTAATTTTAAATTATTTCAAAGCAAAAAATACATTTTGGAAGAAGCAAATAATTAAAATTATAGAAACGTGTAATTCTCTGTCTGTCACTGAAACAACAGCTATATCTTGCCACATATTCACAAGCAGGCTTGAATTACTGTTGAAAAATAAATATTCTTATAGTTTTGTCTTTATTTATTATCAGGGGATAGCGCGAACGCAGTCCCCCACTACCAAAAATTACGTACTCGAGTTACCCACATTTGGGGTAATCGCAAAGGTCAGCCAAACCGAAGTGCAATGGAAAGGCCTCACTCTGGGGGAACCGCCTACGTGATCACGGTATCCCCTGTACCAGGTAAGTATGCTTGACTTCGGCCAGCTCCACAGAGCCATCGTGACACAGTGCAAGCAAATTAGGCTTCAGAGACGTGTTGTTGATTTTATGTAAACATGCATTACCACGACACAATTATTCAACAAATGACATTAAATTAATTAATTATGTAATTTTAAATTATTTCAAAGCAAAAATACATTTTTGAAGAAGCAAATAATTAATATTATAGAAACGTGTAATTCTCTGTCTGTCACTGAAACAACAGCTATATCTTGCCACATATTCACAAGCAGGCTTGAATTACTGTTGAAAAATAAATATTCTTATAGTTTTGTCTTTATTTATTATCAGGGGATAGCGCGAACGCAGTCCCCCACTACCAAAAATTACGTACTCGAGTTACCCACATTTGGGGTAATCGCAAAGGTCAGCCAAACCGAAGTGCAATGGAAAGGCCTCACTCTGGGGGAACCGCCTACGTGATCACGGTATCCCCTGTACCAGGTAAGTATGCTTGACTTCGGCCAGCTCCACAGAGCCATCGTGACACAGTGCAAGCAAATTAGGCTTCAGAGACGTGTTGTTGATTTTATGTAAACATGCATTACCACGACACAATTATTCAACAAATGACATTAAATTAATTAATTATGTAATTTTAAATTATTTCAAAGCAAAAATACATTTTTGAAGAAGCAAATAATTAATATTATAGAAACGTGTAATTCTCTGTCTGTCACCGAAACAACAGCTATATCTTGCCACATATTCACAAGCAGGCTTGAATTACTGTTGAAAAATAAATATTCTTATAGTTTTGTCTTTATTTATTATCAGGGGATAGCGCGAACGCAGTCCCCCACTACCAAAAATTACGTACTCGAGTTACCCACATTTGGGGTAATCGCAAAGGTCAGCCAAACCGAAGTGCAATGGAAAGGCCTCACTCTGGGGGAACCGCCTACGTGATCACGGTATCCCCTGTACCAGGTAAGTATGCTTGACTTCGGCCAGCTCCACAGAGCCATCGTGACACAGTGCAAGCAAATTAGGCTTCAGAGACGTGTTGTTGATTTTATGTAAACATGCATTACCACGACACAATTATTCAACAAATGACATTAAATTAATTAATTATGTAATTTTAAATTATTTCAAAGCAAAAATACATTTTTGAAGAAGCAAATAATTAATATTATAGAAACGTGTAATTCTCTGTCTGTCACTGAAACAACAGCTATATCTTGCCACATATTCACAAGCAGGCTTGAATTACTGTTGAAAAATAAATATTCTTATAGTTTTGTCTTTATTTATTATCAGGGGATAGCGCGAACGCAGTCCCCCACTACCAAAAATTACGTACTCGAGTTACCCACATTTGGGGTAATCGCAAAGGTCAGCCAAACCGAAGTGCAATGGAAAGGCCTCACTCTGGGGGAACCGCCTACGTGATCACGGTATCCTCTGTACCAGGTAAGTATGCTTGACTTCGGCCAGCTCCACAGAGCCATCGTGACACAGTGCAAGCAAATTAGGCTTCAGAGACGTGTTGTTGATTTTATGTAAACATGCATTACCACGACACAATTATTCAACAAATGACATTAAATTAATTAATTATGTAATTTTAAATTATTTCAAAGCAAAAATACATTTTTGAAGAAGCAAATAATTAATATTATAGAAACGTGTAATTCTCTGTCTGTAACTGAAACAACAGCTATATCTTGCCACATATTCACAAGCAGGCTTGAATTACTGTTGAAAAATAAATATTCTTATAGTTTTGTCTTTATTTATTATCAGGGGATAGCGCGAACGCAGTCCCCCACTACCAAAAATTACGTACTCGAGTTACCCACATTTGGGGTAATCGCAAAGGTCAGCCAAACCGAAGTGCAATGGAAAGGCCTCACTCTGGGGGAACCGCCTACGTGATCACGGTATCCCCTGTACCAGGTAAGTATGCTTGACTTCGGCCAGCTCCACAGAGCCATCGTGACACAGTGCAAGCAAATTAGGCTTCAGAGACGTGTTGTTGATTTTATTTAAACATGCATTACCACGACACAATTATTCAACAAATGACATTAAATTAATTAATTATGTAATTTTAAATTATTTCAAAGCAAAAATACATTTTTGAAGAAGCAAATAATTAATATTATAGAAACGTGTAATTCTCTGTCTGTCACTGAAACAACAGCTATATCTTGCCACATATTCACAAGCAGGCTTGAATTACTGTTGAAAAATAAATATTCTTATAGTTTTGTCTTTATTTATTATCAGGGGATAGCGCGAACGCAGTCCCCCACTACCAAAAATTACGTACTCGAGTTACCCACATTTGGGGTAATCGCAAAGGTCAGCCAAACCGAAGTGCAATGGAAAGGCCTCACTCTGGGGGAACCGCCTACGTGATCACGGTATCCCCTGTACCAGGTAAGTATGCTTGACTTCGGCCAGCTCCACAGAGCCATCGTGACACAGTGCAAGCAAATTAGGCTTCAGAGACGTGTTGTTGATTTTATGTAAACATGCATTACCACGACACAATTATTCAACAAATGACATTAAATTAATTAATTATGTAATTTTAAATTATTTCAAAGCAAAAATACATTTTTGAAGAAGCAAATAATTAATATTATAGAAACGTGTAATTCTCTGTCTGTCACTGAAACAACAGCTATATCTTGCCACATATTCACAAGCAGGCTTGAATTACTGTTGAAAAATAAATATTCTTATAGTTTTGTCTTTATTTATTATCAGGGGATAGCGCGAACGCAGTCCCCCACTACCAAAAATTACGTACTCGAGTTACCCACATTTGGGGTAATCGCAAAGGTCAGCCAAACCGAAGTGCAATGGAAAGGCCTCACTCTGGGGGAACCGCCTACGTGATCACGGTATCCCCTGTACCAGGTAAGTATGCTTGACTTCGGCCAGCTCCACAGAGCCATCGTGACACAGTGCAAGCAAATTAGGCTTCAGAGACGTGTTGTTGATTTTATGTAAACATGCATTACCACGACACAATTATTCAACAAATGACATTAAATTAATTAATTATGTAATTTTAAATTATTTCAAAGCAAAAATACATTTTTGAAGAAGCAAATAATTAATATTATAGAAACGTGTAATTCTCTGTCTGTCACTGAAACAACAGCTATTATCTTGCCACATATTCACAAGCAGGCTTGAATTACTGTTGAAAAATAAATATTCTTATAGTTTTGTCTTTATTTATTATCAGGGGATAGCGCAAACGCAGTCCCCCACTACCAAAAATTACGTACTCGAGTTACCCACATTTGGGGTAATCGCAAAGGTCAGCCAAACCGAAGTGCAATGGAAAGGCCTCACTCTGGGGGAACCGCCTACGTGATCACGGTATCCCCTGTACCAGGTAAGTATGCTTGACTTCGGCCAGCTCCACAGAGCCATCGTGACACAGTGCAAGCAAATTAGGCTTCAGAGACGTGTTGTTGATTTTATGTAAACATGCATTACCACGACACAATTATTCAACAAATGACATTAAATTAATTAATTATGTAATTTTAAATTATTTCAAAGCAAAAATACATTTTTGAAGAAGCAAATAATTAATATTATAGAAACGTGTAATTCTCTGTCTGTCACTGAAACAACAGCTATATCTTGCCACATATTCACAAGCAGGCTTGAATTACTGTTGAAAAATAAATATTCTTATAGTTTTGTCTTTATTTATTATCAGGGGATAGCGCGAACGCAGTCCCCCACTACCAAAAATTACGTACTCGAGTTACCCACATTTGGGGTAATCGCAAAGGTCAGCCAAACCGAAGTGCAATGGAAAGGCCTCACTCTGGGGGAACCGCCTACGTGATCACGGTATCCCCTGTACCAGGTAAGTATGCTTGACTTCGGCCAGCTCCACAGAGCCATCGTGACACAGTGCAAGCAAATTAGGCTTCAGAGACGTGTTGTTGATTTTATTTAAACATGCATTACCACGACACAATTATTCAACAAATGACATTAAATTAATTAATTATGTAATTTTAAATTATTTCAAAGCAAAAATACATTTTTGAAGAAGCAAATAATTAATATTATAGAAACGTGTAATTCTCTGTCTGTAACTGAAACAACAGCTATATCTTGCCACATATTCACAAGCAGGCTTGAATTACTGTTGAAAAATAAATATTCTTATAGTTTTGTCTTTATTTATTATCAGGGGATAGCGCGAACGCAGTCCCCCACTACCAAAAATTACGTACTCGAGTTACCCACATTTGGGGTAATCGCAAAGGTCAGCCAAACCGAAGTGCAATGGAAAGGCCTCACTCTGGGGGAACCGCCTACGTGATCACGGTATCCCCTGTACCAGGTAAGTATGCTTGACTTCGGCCAGCTCCACAGAGCCATCGTGACACAGTGCAAGCAAATTAGGCTTCAGAGACGTGTTGTTGATTTTATTTAAACATGCATTACCACGACACAATTATTCAACAAATGACATTAAATTAATTAATTATGTAATTTTAAATTATTTCAAAGCAAAAATACATTTTTGAAGAAGCAAATAATTAATATTATAGAAACGTGTAATTCTCTGTCTGTCACTGAAACAACAGCTATATCTTGCCACATATTCACAAGCAGGCTTGAATTACTGTTGAAAAATAAATATTCTTATAGTTTTGTCTTTATTTATTATCAGGGGATAGCGCGAACGCAGTCCCCCACTACCAAAAATTACGTACTCGAGTTACCCACATTTGGGGTAATCGCAAAGGTCAGCCAAACCGAAGTGCAATGGAAAGGCCTCACTCTGGGGGAACCGCCTACGTGATCACGGTATCCCCTGTACCAGGTAAGTATGCTTGACTTCGGCCAGCTCCACAGAGCCATCGTGACACAGTGCAAGCAAATTAGGCTTCAGAGACGTGTTGTTGATTTTATGTAAACATGCATTACCACGACACAATTATTCAACAAATGACATTAAATTAATTAATTATGTAATTTTAAATTATTTCAAAGCAAAAATACATTTTTGAAGAAGCAAATAATTAATATTATAGAAACGTGTAATTCTCTGTCTGTCACTGAAACAACAGCTATATCTTGCCACATATTCACAAGCAGGCTTGAATTACTGTTGAAAAATAAATATTCTTATAGTTTTGTCTTTATTTATTATCAGGGGATAGCGCGAACGCAGTCCCCCACTACCAAAAATTACGTACTCGAGTTACCCACATTTGGGGTAATCGCAAAGGTCAGCCAAACCGAAGTGCAATGGAAAGGCCTCACTCTGGGGGAACCGCCTACGTGATCACGGTATCCCCTGTACCAGGTAAGTATGCTTGACTTCGGCCAGCTCCACAGAGCCATCGTGACACAGTGCAAGCAAATTAGGCTTCAGAGACGTGTTGTTGATTTTATGTAAACATGCATTACCACGACACAATTATTCAACAAATGACATTAAATTAATTAATTATGTAATTTTAAATTATTTCAAAGCAAAAATACATTTTTGAAGAAGCAAATAATTAATATTATAGAAACGTGTAATTCTCTGTCTGTCACTGAAACAACAGCTATTATCTTGCCACATATTCACAAGCAGGCTTGAATTACTGTTGAAAAATAAATATTCTTATAGTTTTGTCTTTATTTATTATCAGGGGATAGCGCAAACGCAGTCCCCCACTACCAAAAATTACGTACTCGAGTTACCCACATTTGGGGTAATCGCAAAGGTCAGCCAAACCGAAGTGCAATGGAAAGGCCTCACTCTGGGGGAACCGCCTACGTGATCACGGTATCCCCTGTACCAGGTAAGTATGCTTGACTTCGGCCAGCTCCACAGAGCCATCGTGACACAGTGCAAGCAAATTAGGCTTCAGAGACGTGTTGTTGATTTTATGTAAACATGCATTACCACGACACAATTATTCAACAAATGACATTAAATTAATTAATTATGTAATTTTAAATTATTTCAAAGCAAAAATACATTTTTGAAGAAGCAAATAATTAATATTATAGAAACGTGTAATTCTCTGTCTGTCACTGAAACAACAGCTATATCTTGCCACATATTCACAAGCAGGCTTGAATTACTGTTGAAAAATAAATATTCTTATAGTTTTGTCTTTATTTATTATCAGGGGATAGCGCGAACGCAGTCCCCCACTACCAAAAATTACGTACTCGAGTTACCCACATTTGGGGTAATCGCAAAGGTCAGCCAAACCGAAGTGCAATGGAAAGGCCTCACTCTGGGGGAACCGCCTACGTGATCACGGTATCCCCTGTACCAGGTAAGTATGCTTGACTTCGGCCAGCTCCACAGAGCCATCGTGACACAGTGCAAGCAAATTAGGCTTCAGAGACGTGTTGTTGATTTTATGTAAACATGCATTACCACGACACAATTATTCAACAAATGACATTAAATTAATTAATTATGTAATTTTAAATTATTTCAAAGCAAAAATACATTTTTGAAGAAGCAAATAATTAATATTATAGAAACGTGTAATTCTCTGTCTGTCACTGAAACAACAGCTATATCTTGCCACATATTCACAAGCAGGCTTGAATTACTGTTGAAAAATAAATATTCTTATAGTTTTGTCTTTATTTATTATCAGGGGATAGCGCGAACGCAGTCCCCCACTACCAAAAATTACGTACTCGAGTTACCCACATTTGGGGTAATCGCAAAGGTCAGCCAAACCGAAGTGCAATGGAAAGGCCTCACTCTGGGGGAACCGCCTACGTGATCACGGTATCCCCTGTACCAGGTAAGTATGCTTGACTTCGGCCAGCTCCACAGAGCCATCGTGACACAGTGCAAGCAAATTAGGCTTCAGAGACGTGTTGTTGATTTTATGTAAACATGCATTACCACGACACAATTATTCAACAAATGACATTAAATTAATTAATTATGTAATTTTAAATTATTTCAAAGCAAAAATACATTTTTGAAGAAGCAAATAATTAATATTATAGAAACGTGTAATTCTCTGTCTGTCACCGAAACAACAGCTATATCTTGCCACATATTCACAAGCAGGCTTGAATTACTGTTGAAAAATAAATATTCTTATAGTTTTGTCTTTATTTATTATCAGGGGATAGCGCGAACGCAGTCCCCCACTACCAAAAATTACGTACTCGAGTTACCCACATTTGGGGTAATCGCAAAGGTCAGCCAAACCGAAGTGCAATGGAAAGGCCTCACTCTGGGGGAACCGCCTACGTGATCACGGTATCCCCTGTACCAGGTAAGTATGCTTGACTTCGGCCAGCTCCACAGAGCCATCGTGACACAGTGCAAGCAAATTAGGCTTCAGAGACGTGTTGTTGATTTTATGTAAACATGCATTACCACGACACAATTATTCAACAAATGACATTAAATTAATTAATTATGTAATTTTAAATTATTTCAAAGCAAAAATACATTTTTGAAGAAGCAAATAATTAATATTATAGAAACGTGTAATTCTCTGTCTGTCACTGAAACAACAGCTATATCTTGCCACATATTCACAAGCAGGCTTGAATTACTGTTGAAAAATAAATATTCTTATAGTTTTGTCTTTATTTATTATCAGGGGATAGCGCGAACGCAGTCCCCCACTACCAAAAATTACGTACTCGAGTTACCCACATTTGGGGTAATCGCAAAGGTCAGCCAAACCGAAGTGCAATGGAATGGCCTCACTCTGGGGGAACCGCCTACGTGATCACGGTATCCCCTGTACCAGGTAAGTATGCTTGACTTCGGCCAGCTCCACAGAGCCATCGTGACACAGTGCAAGCAAATTAGGCTTCAGAGACGTGTTGTTGATTTTATGTAAACATGCATTACCACGACACAATTATTCAACAAATGACATTAAATTAATTAATTATGTAATTTTAAATTATTTCAAAGCAAAAATACATTTTTGAAGAAGCAAATAATTAATATTATAGAAACGTGTAATTCTCTGTCTGTCACTGAAACAACAGCTATATCTTGCCACATATTCACAAGCAGGCTTGAATTACTGTTGAAAAATAAATATTCTTATAGTTTTGTCTTTATTTATTATCAGGGGATAGCGCGAACGCAGTCCCCCACTACCAAAAATTACGTACTCGAGTTACCCACATTTGGGGTAATCGCAAAGGTCAGCCAAACCGAAGTGCAATGGAAAGGCCTCACTCTGGGGGAACCGCCTACGTGATCACGGTATCCCCTGTACCAGGTAAGTATGCTTGACTTCGGCCAGCTCCACAGAGCCATCGTGACACAGTGCAAGCAAATTAGGCTTCAGAGACGTGTTGTTGATTTTATGTAAACATGCATTACCACGACACAATTATTCAACAAATGACATTAAATTAATTAATTATGTAATTTTAAATTATTTCAAAGCAAAAATACATTTTTGAAGAAGCAAATAATTAATATTATAGAAACGTGTAATTCTCTGTCTGTCACTGAAACAACAGCTATATCTTGCCACATATTCACAAGCAGGCTTGAATTACTGTTGAAAAATAAATATTCTTATAGTTTTGTCTTTATTTATTATCAGGGGATAGCGCGAACGCAGTCCCCCACTACCAAAAATTACGTACTCGAGTTACCCACATTTGGGGTAATCGCAAAGGTCAGCCAAACCGAAGTGCAATGGAAAGGCCTCACTCTGGGGGAACCGCCTACGTGATCACGGTATCCCCTGTACCAGGTAAGTATGCTTGACTTCGGCCAGCTCCACAGAGCCATCGTGACACAGTGCAAGCAAATTAGGCTTCAGAGACGTGTTGTTTATTTTATGTAAACATGCATTACCACGACACAATTATTCAACAAATGACATTAAATTAATTAATTATGTAATTTTAAATTATTTCAAAGCAAAAATACATTTTTGAAGAAGCAAATAATTAATATTATAGAAACGTGTAATTCTCTGTCTGTCACTGAAACAACAGCTATATCTTGCCACATATTCACAAGCAGGCTTGAATTACTGTTGAAAAATAAATATTCTTATAGTTTTGTCTTTATTTATTATCAGGGGATAGCGCGAACGCAGTCCCCCACTACCAAAAATTACGTACTCGAGTTACCCACATTTGGGGTAATCGCAAAGGTCAGCCAAACCGAAGTGCAATGGAAAGGCCTCACTCTGGGGGAACCGCCTACGTGATCACGGTATCCCCTGTACCAGGTAAGTATGCTTGACTTCGGCCAGCTCCACAGAGCCATCGTGACACAGTGCAAGCAAATTAGGCTTCAGAGACGTGTTGTTGATTTTATGTAAACATGCATTACCACGACACAATTATTCAACAAATGACATTAAATTAATTAATTATGTAATTTTAAATTATTTCAAAGCAAAAATACATTTTTGAAGAAGCAAATAATTAATATTATAGAAACGTGTAATTCTCTGTCTGTCACCGAAACAACAGCTATATCTTGCCACATATTCACAAGCAGGCTTGAATTACTGTTGAAAAATAAATATTCTTATAGTTTTGTCTTTATTTATTATCAGGGGATAGCGCGAACGCAGTCCCCCACTACCAAAAGTTACGTACTCGAGTTACCCACATTTGGGGTAATCGCAAAGGTCAGCCAAACCGAAGTGCAATGGAAAGGCCTCACTCTGGGGGAACCGCCTACGTGATCACGGTATCCCCTGTACCAGGTAAGTATGCTTGACTTCGGCCAGCTCCACAGAGCCATCGTGACACAGTGCAAGCAAATTAGGCTTCAGAGACGTGTTGTTGATTTTATGTAAACATGCATTACCACGACACAATTATTCAACAAATGACATTAAATTAATTAATTATGTAATTTTAAATTATTTCAAAGCAAAAATACATTTTTGAAGAAGCAAATAATTAATATTATAGAAACGTGTAATTCTCTGTCTGTCACTGAAACAACAGCTATATCTTGCCACATATTCACAAGCAGGCTTGAATTACTGTTGAAAAATAAATATTCTTATAGTTTTGTCTTTATTTATTATCAGGGGATAGCGCAAACGCAGTCCCCCACTACCAAAAATTACGTACTCGAGTTACCCACATTTGGGGTAATCGCAAAGGTCAGCCAAACCGAAGTGCAATGGAAAGGCCTCACTCTGGGGGAACCGCCTACGTGATCACGGTATCCCCTGTACCAGGTAAGTATGCTTGACTTCGGCCAGCTCCACAGACCCATCGTGACACAGTGCAAGCAAATTAGGCTTCAGAGACGTGTTGTTGATTTTATGTAAACATGCATTACCACGACACAATTATTCAACAAATGACATTAAATTAATTAATTATGTAATTTTAAATTATTTCAAAGCAAAAATGCATTTTTGAAGAAGCAAATAATTAATATTATAGAAACGTGTAATTCTCTGTCTGTGACTGAAACAACAGCTATATCTTGCCACATATTCACAAGCAGGCTTGAATTACTGTTGAAAAATAAATATTCTTATAGTTTTGTCTTTATTTATTATCAGGGGATAGCGCGAACGCAGTCCCCCACTACCAAAAATTACGTACTCGAGTTACCCACATTTGGGGTAATCGCAAAGGTCAGCCAAACCGAAGTGCAATGGAAAGGCCTCACTCTGGGGGAACCGCCTACGTGATCACGGTATCCCCTGTACCAGGTAAGTATGCTTGACTTCGGCCAGCTCCACAGAGCCATCGTGACACAGTGCAAGCAAATTAGGCTTCAGAGACGTGTTGTTGATTTTATGTAAACATGCATTACCACGACACAATTATTCAACAAATGACATTAAATTAATCAATTATGTAATTTTAAATTATTTCAAAGCAAAAATACATTTTTGAAGAAGCAAATAATTAATATTATAGAAACGTGTAATTCTCTGTCTGTCACTGAAACAACAGCTATATCTTGCCACATATTCACAAGCAGGCTTGAATTACTGTTGAAAAATAAATATTCTTATAGTTTTGTCTTTATTTATTATCAGGGGATAGCGCGAACGCAGTCCCCCACTACCAAAAATTACGTACTCGAGTTACCCACATTTGGGGTAATCGCAAAGGTCAGCCAAACCGAAGTGCAATGGAAAGGCCTCACTCTGGGGGAACCGCCTACGTGATCACGGTATCCCCTGTACCAGGTAAGTATGCTTGACTTCGGCCAGCTCCACAGAGCCATCGTGACACAGTGCAAGCAAATTAGGCTTCAGAGACGTGTTGTTGATTTTATGTAAACATGCATTACTACGACACAATTATTCAACAAATGACATTAAATTAATTAATTATGTAATTTTAAATTATTTCAAAGCAAAAATACATTTTTGAAGAAGCAAATAATTAATATTATAGAAACGTGTAATTCTCTGTCTGTCACTGAAACAACAGCTATATCTTGCCACATATTCACAAGCAGGCTTGAATTACTGTTGAAAAATAAATATTCTTATAGTTTTGTCTTTATTTATTATCAGGGGATAGCGCGAACGCAGTCCCCCACTACCAAAAATTACGTACTCGAGTTACCCACATTTGGGGTAATCGCAAAGGTCAGCCAAACCGAAGTGCAATGGAAAGGCCTCACTCTGGGGGAACCGCCTACGTGATCACGGTATCCCCTGTACCAGGTAAGTATGCTTGACTTCGGCCAGCTCCACAGAGCCATCGTGACACAGTGCAAGCAAATTAGGCTTCAGAGACGTGTTGTTGATTTTATGTAAACATGCATTACCACGACACAATTATTCAACAAATGACATTAAATTAATTAATTATGTAATTTTAAATTATTTCAAAGCAAAAATACATTTTTGAAGAAGCAAATAATTAATATTATAGAAACGTGTAATTCTCTGTCTGTCACTGAAACAACAGCTATTATCTTGCCACATATTCACAAGCAGGCTTGAATTACTGTTGAAAAATAAATATTCTTATAGTTTTGTCTTTATTTATTATCAGGGGATAGCGCAAACGCAGTCCCCCACTACCAAAAATTACGTACTCGAGTTACCCACATTTGGGGTAATCGCAAAGGTCAGCCAAACCGAAGTGCAATGGAAAGGCCTCACTCTGGGGGAACCGCCTACGTGATCACGGTATCCCCTGTACCAGGTAAGTATGCTTGACTTCGGCCAGCTCCACAGAGCCATCGTGACACAGTGCAAGCAAATTAGGCTTCAGAGACGTGTTGTTGATTTTATGTAAACATGCATTACCACGACACAATTATTCAACAAATGACATTAAATTAATTAATTATGTAATTTTAAATTATTTCAAAGCAAAAATACATTTTTGAAGAAGCAAATAATTAATATTATAGAAACGTGTAATTCTCTGTCTGTCACTGAAACAACAGCTATATCTTGCCACATATTCACAAGCAGGCTTGAATTACTGTTGAAAAATAAATATTCTTATAGTTTTGTCTTTATTTATTATCAGGGGATAGCGCGAACGCAGTCCCCCACTACCAAAAATTACGTACTCGAGTTACCCACATTTGGGGTAATCGCAAAGGTCAGCCAAACCGAAGTGCAATGGAAAGGCCTCACTCTGGGGGAACCGCCTACGTGATCACGGTATCCCCTGTACCAGGTAAGTATGCTTGACTTCGGCCAGCTCCACAGAGCCATCGTGACACAGTGCAAGCAAATTAGGCTTCAGAGACGTGTTGTTGATTTTATGTAAACATGCATTACCACGACACAATTATTCAACAAATGACATTAAATTAATTAATTATGTAATTTCAAATTATTTCAAAGCAAAAATACATTTTTGAAGAAGCAAATAATTAATATTATAGAAACGTGTAATTCTCTGTCTGTCACTGAAACAACAGCTATATCTTGCCACATATTCACAAGCAGGCTTGAATTACTGTTGAAAAATAAATATTCTTATAGTTTTGTCTTTATTTATTATCAGGGGATAGCGCGAACGCAGTCCCCCACTACCAAAAATTACGTACTCGAGTTACCCACATTTGGGGTAATCGCAAAGGTCAGCCAAACCGAAGTGCAATGGAAAGGCCTCACTCTGGGGGAACCGCCTACGTGATCACGGTATCCCCTGTACCAGGTAAGTATGCTTGACTTCGGCCAGCTCCACAGAGCCATCGTGACACAGTGCAAGCAAATTAGGCTTCAGAGACGTGTTGTTGATTTTATGTAAACATGCATTACCACGACACAATTATTCAACAAATGACATTAAATTAATTAATTATGTAATTTTAAATTATTTCAAAGCAAAAATACATTTTTGAAGAAGCAAATAATTAATATTATAGAAACGTGTAATTCTCTGTCTGTCACTGAAACAACAGCTATATCTTGCCACATATTCACAAGCAGGCTTGAATTACTGTTGAAAAATAAATATTCTTATAGTTTTGTCTTTATTTATTATCAGGGGATAGCGCGAACGCAGTCCCCCACTACCAAAAATTACGTACTCGAGTTACCCACATTTGGGGTAATCGCAAAGGTCAGCCAAACCGAAGTGCAATGGAAAGGCCTCACTCTGGGGGAACCGCCTACGTGATCACGGTATCCCCTGTACCAGGTAAGTATGCTTGACTTCGGCCAGCTCCACAGAGCCATCGTGACACAGTGCAAGCAAATTAGGCTTCAGAGACGTGTTGTTGATTTTATGTAAACATGCATTACCACGACACAATTATTCAACAAATGACATTAAATTAATTAATTATGTAATTTCAAATTATTTCAAAGCAAAAATACATTTTTGAAGAAGCAAATAATTAATATTATAGAAACGTGTAATTCTCTGTCTGTCACTGAAACAACAGCTATATCTTGCCACATATTCACAAGCAGGCTTGAATTACTGTTGAAAAATAAATATTCTTATAGTTTTGTCTTTATTTATTATCAGGGGATAGCGCGAACGCAGTCCCCCACTACCAAAAATTACGTACTCGAGTTACCCACATTTGGGGTAATCGCAAAGGTCAGCCAAACCGAAGTGCAATGGAAAGGCCTCACTCTGGGGGAACCGCCTACGTGATCACGGTATCCCCTGTACCAGGTAAGTATGCTTGACTTCGGCCAGCTCCACAGAGCCATCGTGACACAGTGCAAGCAAATTAGGCTTCAGAGACGTGTTGTTGATTTTATGTAAACATGCATTACCACGACACAATTATTCAACAAATGACATTAAATTAATTAATTATGTAATTTTAAATTATTTCAAAGCAAAAATACATTTTTGAAGAAGCAAATAATTAATATTATAGAAACGTGTAATTCTCTGTCTGTCACTGAAACAACAGCTATATCTTGCCACATATTCACAAGCAGGCTTGAATTACTGTTGAAAAATAAATATTCTTATAGTTTTGTCTTTATTTATTATCAGGGGATAGCGCGAACGCAGTCCCCCACTACCAAAAATTACGTACTCGAGTTACCCACATTTGGGGTAATCGCAAAGGTCAGCCAAACCGAAGTGCAATGGAAAGGCCTCACTCTGGGGGAACCGCCTACGTGATCACGGTATCCCCTGTACCAGGTAAGTATGCTTGACTTCGGCCAGCTCCACAGAGCCATCGTGACACAGTGCAAGCAAATTAGGCTTCAGAGACGTGTTGTTGATTTTATGTAAACATGCATTACCACGACACAATTATTCAACAAATGACATTAAATTAATTAATTATGTAATTTTAAATTATTTCAAAGCAAAAATACATTTTTGAAGAAGCAAATAATTAATATTATAGAAACGTGTAATTCTCTGTCTGTCACTGAAACAACAGCTATATCTTGCCACATATTCACAAGCAGGCTTGAATTACTGTTGAAAAATAAATATTCTTATAGTTTTGTCTTTATTTATTATCAGGGGATAGCGCGAACGCAGTCCCCCACTACCAAAAATTACGTACTCGAGTTACCCACATTTGGGGTAATCGCAAAGGTCAGCCAAACCGAAGTGCAATGGAAAGGCCTCACTCTGGGGGAACCGCCTACGTGATCACGGTATCCCCTGTACCAGGTAAGTATGCTTGACTTCGGCCAGCTCCACAGAGCCATCGTGACACAGTGCAAGCAAATTAGGCTCCAGAGACGTGTTGTTGATTTTATGTAAACATGCATTACCACGACACAATTATTCAACAAATGACATTAAATTAATTAATTATGTAATTTTAAATTATTTCAAAGCAAAAATACATTTTTGAAGAAGCAAATAATTAATATTATAGAAACGTGTAATTCTCTGTCTGTCACTGAAACAACAGCTATATCTTGCCACATATTCACAAGCAGGCTTGAATTACTGTTGAAAAATAAATATTCTTATAGTTTTGTCTTTATTTATTATCAGGGGATAGCGCGAACGCAGTCCCCCACTACCAAAAATTACGTACTCGAGTTACCCACATTTGGGGTAATCGCAAAGGTCAGCCAAACCGAAGTGCAATGGAAAGGCCTCACTCTGGGGGAACCGCCTACGTGATCACGGTATCCCCTGTACCAGGTAAGTATGCTTGACTTCGGCCAGCTCCACAGAGCCATCGTGACACAGTGCAAGCAAATTAGGCTTCAGAGACGTGTTGTTGATTTTATGTAAACATGCATTACCACGACACAATTATTCAACAAATGACATTAAATTAATTAATTATGTAATTTTAAATTATTTCAAAGCAAAAATACATTTTTGAAGAAGCAAATAATTAATATTATAGAAACGTGTAATTCTCTGTCTGTCACTGAAACAACAGCTATATCTTGCCACATATTCACAAGCAGGCTTGAATTACTGTTGAAAAATAAATATTCTTATAGTTTTGTCTTTATTTATTATCAGGGGATAGCGCGAACGCAGTCCCCCACTACCAAAAATTACGTACTCGAGTTACCCACATTTGGGGTAATCGCAAAGGTCAGCCAAACCGAAGTGCAATGGAAAGGCCTCACTCTGGGGGAACCGCCTACGTGATCACGGTATCCCCTGTACCAGGTAAGTATGCTTGACTTCGACCAGCTCCACAGAGCCATCGTGACACAGTGCAAGCAAATTAGGCTTCAGAGACGTGTTGTTGATTTTATGTAAACATGCATTACCACGACACAATTATTCAACAAATGACATTAAATTAATTAATTATGTAATTTTAAATTATTTCAAAGCAAAAATACATTTTTGAAGAAGCAAATAATTAATATTATAGAAACGTGTAATTCTCTGTCTGTCACTGAAACAACAGCTATATCTTGCCACATATTCACAAGCAGGCTTGAATTACTGTTGAAAAATAAATATTCTTATAGTTTTGTCTTTATTTATTATCAGGGGATAGCGCGAACGCAGTCCCCCACTACCAAAAATTACGTACTCGAGTTACCCACATTTGGGGTAATCGCAAAGGTCAGCCAAACCGAAGTGCAATGGAAAGGCCTCACTCTGGGGGAACCGCCTACGTGATCACGGTATCCCCTGTACCAGGTAAGTATGCTTGACTTCGGCCAGCTCCACAGAGCCATCGTGACACAGTGCAAGCAAATTAGGCTTCAGAGACGTGTTGTTGATTTTATGTAAACATGCATTACCACGACACAATTATTCAACAAATGACATTAAATTAATTATTAAGTAATTTTAAATTATTTCAAAGCAAAAATACATTTTTGAAGAAGCAAATAATTAATATTATAGAAACGTGTAATTCTCTGTCTGTCACTGAAACAACAGCTATATCTTGCCACATATTCACAAGCAGGCTTGAATTACTGTTGAAAAATAAATATTCTTATAGTTTTGTCTTTATTTATTATCAGGGGATAGCGCGAACGCAGTCCCCCACTACCAAAAATTACGTACTCGAGTTACCCACATTTGGGGTAATCGCAAAGGTCAGCCAAACCAAAGTGCAATGGAAAGGCCTCACTCTGGGGGAACCGCCTACGTGATCACGGTATCCCCTGTACCAGGTAAGTATGCTTGACTTCGGCCAGCTCCACAGAGCCATCGTGACACAGTGCAAGCAAATTAGGCTTCAGAGACGTGTTGTTGATTTTATGTAAACATGCATTACCACGACACAATTATTCAACAAATGACATTAAATTAATTAATTATGTAATTTTAAATTATTTCAAAGCAAAAATACATTTTTGAAGAAGCAAATAATTAATATTATAGAAACGTGTAATTCTCTGTCTGTCACTGAAACAACAGCTATATCTTGCCACATATTCACAAGCAGGCTTGAATTACTGTTGAAAAATAAATATTCTTATAGTTTTGTCTTTATTTATTATCAGGGGATAGCGCGAACGCAGTCCCCCACTACCAAAAATTACGTACTCGAGTTACCCACATTTGGGGTAATCGCAAAGGTCAGCCAAACCGAAGTGCAATGGAAAGGCCTCACTCTGGGGGAACCGCCTACGTGATCACGGTATCCCCTGTACCAGGTAAGTATGCTTGACTTCGGCCAGCTCCACAGAGCCATCGTGACACAGTGCAAGCAAATTAGGCTTCAGAGACGTGTTGTTGATTTTATGTAAACATGCATTACCACGACACAATTATTCAACAAATGACATTAAATTAATTAATTATGTAATTTTAAATTATTTCAAAGCAAAAATACATTTTTGAAGAAGCAAATAATTAATATTATAGAAACGTGTAATTCTCTGTCTGTCACTGAAACAACAGCTATATCTTGCCACATATTCACAAGCAGGCTTGAATTACTGTTGAAAAATAAATATTCTTATAGTTTTGTCTTTATTTATTATCAGGGGATAGCGCGAACGCAGTCCCCCACTACCAAAAATTACGTACTCGAGTTACCCACATTTGGGGTAATCGCAAAGGTCAGCCAAACCGAAGTGCAATGGAAAGGCCTCACTCTGGGGGAACCGCCTACGTGATCACGGTATCCCCTGTACCAGGTAAGTATGCTTGACTTCGGCCAGCTCCACAGAGCCATCGTGACACAGTGCAAGCAAATTAGGCTTCAGAGACGTGTTGTTGATTTTATGTAAACATGCATTACCACGACACAATTATTCAACAAATGACATTAAATTAATTAATTATGTAATTTTAAATTATTTCAAAGCAAAAATACATTTTTGAAGAAGCAAATAATTAATATTATAGAAACGTGTAATTCTCTGTCTGTCACTGAAACAACAGCTATATCTTGCCACATATTCACAAGCAGGCTTGAATTACTGTTGAAAAATAAATATTCTTATAGTTTTGTCTTTATTTATTATCAGGGGATAGCGCGAACGCAGTCCCCCACTACCAAAAATTACGTACTCGAGTTACCCACATTTGGGGTAATCGCAAAGGTCAGCCAAACCGAAGTGCAATGGAAAGGCCTCACTCTGGGGGAACCGCCTACGTGATCACGGTATCCCCTGTACCAGGTAAGTATGCTTGACTTCGGCCAGCTCCACAGAGCCATCGTGACACAGTGCAAGCAAATTAGGCTTCAGAGACGTGTTGTTGATTTTATGTAAACATGCATTACCACGACACAATTATTCAACAAATGACATTAAATTAATTAATTATGTAATTTTAAATTATTTCAAAGCAAAAATACATTTTTGAAGAAGCAAATAATTAATATTATAGAAACGTGTAATTCTCTGTCTGTCACTGAAACAACAGCTATATCTTGCCACATATTCACAAGCAGGCTTGAATTACTGTTGAAAAATAAATATTCTTATAGTTTTGTCTTTATTTATTATCAGGGGATAGCGCGAACGCAGTCCCCCACTACCAAAAATTACGTACTCGAGTTACCCACATTTGGGGTAATCGCAAAGGTCAGCCAAACCGAAGTGCAATGGAAAGGCCTCACTCTGGGGGAACCGCCTACGTGATCACGGTATCCCCTGTACCAGGTAAGTATGCTTGACTTCGGCCAGCTCCACAGAGCCATCGTGACACAGTGCAAGCAAATTAGGCTTCAGAGACGTGTTGTTGATTTTATGTAAACATGCATTACCACGACACAATTATTCAACAAATGACATTAAATTAATTAATTATGTAATTTTAAATTATTTCAAAGCAAAAATACATTTTTGAAGAAGCAAATAATTAATATTATAGAAACGTGTAATTCTCTGTCTGTCACTGAAACAACAGCTATATCTTGCCACATATTCACAAGCAGGCTTGAATTACTGTTGAAAAATAAATATTCTTATAGTTTTGTCTTTATTTATTATCAGGGGATAGCGCGAACGCAGTCCCCCACTACCAAAAATTACGTACTCGAGTTACCCACATTTGGGGTAATCGCAAAGGTCAGCCAAACCGAAGTGCAATGGAAAGGCCTCACTCTGGGGGAACCGCCTACGTGATCACGGTATCCCCTGTACCAGGTAAGTATGCTTGACTTCGGCCAGCTCCACAGAGCCATCGTGACACAGTGCAAGCAAATTAGGCTTCAGAGACGTGTTGTTGATTTTATGTAAACATGCATTACCACGACACAATTATTCAACAAATGACATTAAATTAATTAATTATGTAATTTTAAATTATTTCAAAGCAAAAATACATTTTTGAAGAAGCAAATAATTAATATTATAGAAACGTGTAATTCTCTGTCTGTCACTGAAACAACAGCTATATCTTGCCACATATTCACAAGCAGGCTTGAATTACTGTTGAAAAATAAATATTCTTATAGTTTTGTCTTTATTTATTATCAGGGGATAGCGCGAACGCAGTCCCCCACTACCAAAAATTACGTACTCGAGTTACCCACATTTGGGGTAATCGCAAAGGTCAGCCAAACCGAAGTGCAATGGAAAGGCCTCACTCTGGGGGAACCGCCTACGTGATCACGGTATCCCCTGTACCAGGTAAGTATGCTTGACTTCGGCCAGCTCCACAGAGCCATCGTGACACAGTGCAAGCAAATTAGGCTTCAGAGACGTGTTGTTGATTTTATGTAAACATGCATTACCACGACACAATTATTCAACAAATGACATTAAATTAATTAATTATGTAATTTTAAATTATTTCAAAGCAAAAATACATTTTTGAAGAAGCAAATAATTAATATTATAGAAACGTGTAATTCTCTGTCTGTCACTGAAACAACAGCTATATCTTGCCACATATTCACAAGCAGGCTTGAATTACTGTTGAAAAATAAATATTCTTATAGTTTTGTCTTTATTTATTATCAGGGGATAGCGCGAACGCAGTCCCCCACTACCAAAAATTACGTACTCGAGTTACCCACATTTGGGGTAATCGCAAAGGTCAGCCAAACCGAAGTGCAATGGAAAGGCCTCACTCTGGGGGAACCGCCTACGTGATCACGGTATCCCCTGTACCAGGTAAGTATGCTTGACTTCGGCCAGCTCCACAGAGCCATCGTGACACAGTGCAAGCAAATTAGGCTTCAGAGACGTGTTGTTGATTTTATGTAAACATGCATTACCACGACACAATTATTCAACAAATGACATTAAATTAATTAATTATGTAATTTTAAATTATTTCAAAGCAAAAATACATTTTTGAAGAAGCAAATAATTAATATTATAGAAACGTGTAATTCTCTGTCTGTCACTGAAACAACAGCTATATCTTGCCACATATTCACAAGCAGGCTTGAATTACTGTTGAAAAATAAATATTCTTATAGTTTTGTCTTTATTTATTATCAGGGGATAGCGCGAACGCAGTCCCCCACTACCAAAAATTACGTACTCGAGTTACCCACATTTGGGGTAATCGCAAAGGTCAGCCAAACCGAAGTGCAATGGAAAGGCCTCACTCTGGGGGAACCGCCTACGTGATCACGGTATCCCCTGTACCAGGTAAGTATGCTTGACTTCGGCCAGCTCCACAGAGCCATCGTGACACAGTGCAAGCAAATTAGGCTTCAGAGACGTGTTGTTGATTTTATGTAAACATGCATTACCACGACACAATTATTCAACAAATGACATTAAATTAATTAATTATGTAATTTTAAATTATTTCAAAGCAAAAATACATTTTTGAAGAAGCAAATAATTAATATTATAGAAACGTGTAATTCTCTGTCTGTCACTGAAACAACAGCTATATCTTGCCACATATTCACAAGCAGGCTTGAATTACTGTTGAAAAATAAATATTCTTATAGTTTTGTCTTTATTTATTATCAGGGGATAGCGCGAACGCAGTCCCCCACTACCAAAAATTACGTACTCGAGTTACCCACATTTGGGGTAATCGCAAAGGTCAGCCAAACCGAAGTGCAATGGAAAGGCCTCACTCTGGGGGAACCGCCTACGTGATCACGGTATCCCCTGTACCAGGTAAGTATGCTTGACTTCGGCCAGCTCCACAGAGCCATCGTGACACAGTGCAAGCAAATTAGGCTTCAGAGACGTGTTGTTGATTTTATGTAAACATGCATTACCACGACACAATTATTCAACAAATGACATTAAATTAATTAATTATGTAATTTTAAATTATTTCAAAGCAAAAATACATTTTTGAAGAAGCAAATAATTAATATTATAGAAACGTGTAATTCTCTGTCTGTCACTGAAACAACAGCTATATCTTGCCACATATTCACAAGCAGGCTTGAATTACTGTTGAAAAATAAATATTCTTATAGTTTTGTCTTTATTTATTATCAGGGGATAGCGCGAACGCAGTCCCCCACTACCAAAAATTACGTACTCGAGTTACCCACATTTGGGGTAATCGCAAAGGTCAGCCAAACCGAAGTGCAATGGAAAGGCCTCACTCTGGGGGAACCGCCTACGTGATCACGGTATCCCCTGTACCAGGTAAGTATGCTTGACTTCGGCCAGCTCCACAGAGCCATCGTGACACAGTGCAAGCAAATTAGGCTTCAGAGACGTGTTGTTGATTTTATGTAAACATGCATTACCACGACACAATTATTCAACAAATGACATTAAATTAATTAATTATGTAATTTTAAAATATTTCAAAGCAAAAATACATTTTTGAAGAAGCAAATAATTAATATTATAGAAACGTGTAATTCTCTGTCTGTCACTGAAACAACAGCTATATCTTGCCACATATTCACAAGCAGGCTTGAATTACTGTTGAAAAATAAATATTCTTATAGTTTTGTCTTTATTTATTATCAGGGGATAGCGCGAACGCAGTCCCCCACTACCAAAAATTACGTACTCGAGTTACCCACATTTGGGGTAATCGCAAAGGTCAGCCAAACCGAAGTGCAATGGAAAGGCCTCACTCTGGGGGAACCGCCTACGTGATCACGGTATCCCCTGTACCAGGTAAGTATGCTTGACTTCGGCCAGCTCCACAGAGCCATCGTGACACAGTGCAAGCAAATTAGGCTTCAGAGACGTGTTGTTGATTTTATGTAAACATGCATTACCACGACACAATTATTCAACAAATGACATTAAATTAATTAATTATGTAATTTTAAATTATTTCAAAGCAAAAATACATTTTTGAAGAAGCAAATAATTAATATTATAGAAACGTGTAATTCTCTGTCTGTCACTGAAACAACAGCTATATCTTGCCACATATTCACAAGCAGGCTTGAATTACTGTTGAAAAATAAATATTCTTATAGTTTTGTCTTTATTTATTATCAGGGGATAGCGCGAACGCAGTCCCCCACTACCAAAAATTACGTACTCGAGTTACCCACATTTGGGGTAATCGCAAAGGTCAGCCAAACCGAAGTGCAATGGAAAGGCCTCACTCTGGGGGAACCGCCTACGTGATCACGGTATCCCCTGTACCAGGTAAGTATGCTTGACTTCGGCCAGCTCCACAGAGCCATCGTGACACAGTGCAAGCAAATTAGGCTTCAGAGACGTGTTGTTGATTTTATGTAAACATGCATTACCACGACACAATTATTCAACAAATGACATTAAATTAATTAATTATGTAATTTTAAATTATTTCAAAGCAAAAATACATTTTTGAAGAAGCAAATAATTAATATTATAGAAACGTGTAATTCTCTGTCTGTCACTGAAACAACAGCTATATCTTGCCACATATTCACAAGCAGGCTTGAATTACTGTTGAAAAATAAATATTCTTATAGTTTTGTCTTTATTTATTATCAGGGGATAGCGCGAACGCAGTCCCCCACTACCAAAAATTACGTACTCGAGTTACCCACATTTGGGGTAATCGCAAAGGTCAGCCAAACCGAAGTGCAATGGAAAGGCCTCACTCTGGGGGAACCGCCTACGTGATCACGGTATCCCCTGTACCAGGTAAGTATGCTTGACTTCGGCCAGCTCCACAGAGCCATCGTGACACAGTGCAAGCAAATTAGGCTTCAGAGACGTGTTGTTGATTTTATGTAAACATGCATTACCACGACACAATTATTCAACAAATGACATTAAATTAATTAATTATGTAATTTTAAATTATTTCAAAGCAAAAATACATTTTTGAAGAAGCAAATAATTAATATTATAGAAACGTGTAATTCTCTGTCTGTCACTGAAACAACAGTTATATCTTGCCACATATTCACAAGCAGGCTTGAATTACTGTTGAAAAATAAATATTCTTATAGTTTTGTCTTTATTTATTATCAGGGGATAGCGCGAACGCAGTCCCCCACTACCAAAAATTACGTACTCGAGTCACCCACATTTGGGGTAATCGCAAAGGTCAGCCAAACCGAAGTGCAATGGAAAGGCCTCACTCTGGGGGAACGGCCTACGTGATCACGGTATCCCCTGTACCAGGTAAGTATGCTTGACTTCGGCCAGCTCCACAGAGCCATCGTGACACAGTGCAAGCAAATTAGGCTTCAGAGACGTGTTGTTGATTTTATGTAAACATGCATTACCACGACACAATTATTCAACAAATGACATTAAATTAATTAATTATGTAATATTAAATTATTTCAAAGCAAAAATACATTTTTGAAGAAGCAAATAATTAATATTATAGAAACGTGTAATTCTCTGTCTGTCACTGAAACAACAGCTATATCTTGCCACATATTCACAAGCAGGCTTGAATTACTGTTGAAAAATAAATATTCTTATAGTTTTGTCTTTATTTATTATCAGGGGATAGCGCGAACGCAGTCCCCCACTACCAAAAATTACGTACTCGAGTTACCCACATTTGGGGTAATCGCAAAGGTCAGCCAAACCGAAGTGCAATGGAAAGGCCTCACTCTGGGGGAACCGCCTACGTGATCACGGTATCCCCTGTACCAGGTAAGTATGCTTGACTTCGGCCAGCTCCACAGAGCCATCGTGACACAGTGCAAGCAAATTAGGCTTCAGAGACGTGTTGTTGATTTTATGTAAACATGCATTACCACGACACAATTATTCAACAAATGACATTAAATTAATTAATTATGTAATTTTAAATTATTTCAAAGCAAAAATACATTTTTGAAGAAGCAAATAATTAATATTATAGAAACGTGTAATTCTCTGTCTGTCACTGAAACAACAGCTATATCTTGCCACATATTCACAAGCAGGCTTGAATTACTGTTGAAAAATAAATATTCTTATAGTTTTGTCTTTATTTATTATCAGGGGATAGCGCGAACGCAGTCCCCCACTACCAAAAATTACGTACTCGAGTTACCCACATTTGGGGTAATCGCAAAGGTCAGCCAAACCGAAGTGCAATGGAAAGGCCTCACTCTGGGGGAACCGCCTACGTGATCACGGTATCCCCTGTACCAGGTAAGTATGCTTGACTTCGGCCAGCTCCACAGAGCCATCGTGACACAGTGCAAGCAAATTAGGCTTCAGAGACGTGTTGTTGATTTTATGTAAACATGCATTACCACGACACAATTATTCAACAAATGACAATAAATTAATTAATTATGTAATTTTAAATTATTTCAAAGCAAAAATACATTTTTGAAGAAGCAAATAATTAATATTATAGAAACGTGTAATTCTCTGTCTGTCACTGAAACAACAGCTATATCTTGCCACATATTCACAAGCAGGCTTGAATTACTGTTGAAAAATAAATATTCTTATTGTTTTGTCTTTATTTATTATCAGGGGATAGCGCGAACGCAGTCCCCCACTACCAAAAATTACGTACTCGAGTTACCCACATTTGGGGTAATCGCAAAGGTCAGCCAAACCGAAGTGCAATGGAAAGGCCTCACTCTGGGGGAACCGCCTACGTGATCACGGTATCCCCTGTACCAGGTAAGTATGCTTGACTTCGGCCAGCTCCACAGAGCCATCGTGACACAGTGCAAGCAAATTAGGCTTCAGAGACGTGTTGTTGATTTTATGTAAACATGCATTACCACGACACAATTATTCAACAAATGACATTAAATTAATTAATTATGTAATTTTAAATTATTTCAAAGCAAAAATACATTTTTGAAGAAGCAAATAATTAATATTATAGAAACGTGTAATTCTCTGTCTGTCACTGAAACAACAGCAATATCTTGCCACATATTCACAAGCAGGCTTGAATTACTGTTGAAAAATAAATATTCTTATAGTTTTGTCTTTATTTATTATCAGGGGATAGCGCGAACGCAGTCCCCCACTTCCAAAAATTACGTACTCGAGAGACCCACATTTGGGGTAATCGCAAAGGTCAGCCAAACCGAAGTGCAATGGAAAGGCCTCACTCTGGGGGAACCGCCTACGTGATCACGGTATCCCCTGTACCAGGTAAGTATGCTTGACTTCGGCCAGCTCCACAGAGCCATCGTGACACAGTGCAAGCAAATTAGGCTTCAGAGACGTGTTGTTGATTTTATGTAAACATGCATTACCACGACACAATTATTCAACAAATGACATTAAATTAATTAATTATGTAATTTTAAATTATTTCAAAGCAAAAATACATTTTTGAAGAAGCAAATAATTAATATTATAGAAACGTGTAATTCTCTGTCTGTCACTGAAACAACAGCTATATCTTGCCACATATTCACAAGCAGGCTTGAATTACTGTTGAAAAATAAATATTCTTATAGTTTTGTCTTTATTTATTATCAGGGGATAGCGCGAACGCAGTCCCCCACTACCAAAAATTACGTACTCGAGTTACCCACATTTGGGGTAATCGCAAAGGTCAGCCAAACCGAAGTGCAATGGAAAGGCCTCACTCTGGGGGAACCGCCTACGTGATCACGGTATCCCCTGTACCAGGTAAGTATGCTTGACTTCGGCCAGCTCCACAGAGCCATCGTGACACAGTGCAAGCAAATTAGGCTTCAGAGACGTGTTGTTGATTTTATGTAAACATGCATTACCACGACACAATTATTCAACAAATGACATTAAATTAATTAATTATGTAATTTTAAATTATTTCAAAGCAAAAATACATTTTTGAAGAAGCAAATAATTAATATTATAGAAACGTGTAATTCTCTGTCTGTCACTGAAACAACAGTTATATCTTGCCACATATTCACAAGCAGGCTTGAATTACTGTTGAAAAATAAATATTCTTATAGTTTTGTCTTTATTTATTATCAGGGGATAGCGCGAACGCAGTCCCCCACTACCAAAAATTACGTACTCGAGTTACCCACATTTGGGGTAATCGCAAAGGTCAGCCAAACCGAAGTGCAATGGAAAGGCCTCACTCTGGGGGAACCGCCTACGTGATCACGGTATCCCCTGTACCAGGTAAGTATGCTTGACTTCGGCCAGCTCCACAGAGCCATCGTGACACAGTGCAAGCAAATTAGGCTTCAGAGACGTGTTGTTGATTTTATGTAAACATGCATTACCACGACACAATTATTCAACAAATGACATTAAATTAATTAATTATGTAATTTTAAATTATTTCAAAGCAAAAATACATTTTTGAAGAAGCAAATAATTAATATTATAGAAACGTGTAATTCTCTGTCTGTCACTGAAACAACAGCTATATCTTGCCACATATTCACAAGCAGGCTTGAATTACTGTTGAAAAATAAATATTCTTATAGTTTTGTCTTTATTTATTATCAGGGGATAGCGCGAACGCAGTCCCCCACTACCAAAAATTACGTACTCGAGTTACCCACATTTGGGGTAATCGCAAAGGTCAGCCAAACTGAAGTGCAATGGAAAGGCCTCACTCTGGGGGAACCGCCTACGTGATCACGGTATCCCCTGTACCAGGTAAGTATGCTTGACTTCGGCCAGCTCCACAGAGCCATCGTGACACAGTGCAAGCAAATTAGGCTTCAGAGACGTGTTGTTGATTTTATGTAAACATGCATTACCACGACACAATTATTCAACAAATGACATTAAATTAATTAATTATGTAATTTTAAATTATTTCAAAGCAAAAATACATTTTTGAAGAAGCAAATAATTAATATTATAGAAACGTGTAATTCTCTGTCTGTCACTGAAACAACAGCTATATCTTGCCACATATTCACAAGCAGGCTTGAATTACTGTTGAAAAATAAATATTCTTATAGTTTTGTCTTTATTTATTATCAGGGGATAGCGCGAACGCAGTCCCCCACTACCAAAAATTACGTACTCGAGTTACCCACATTTGGGGTAATCGCAAAGGTCAGCCAAACCGAAGTGCAATGGAAAGGCCTCACTCTGGGGGAACCGCCTACGTGATCACGGTATCCCCTGTACCAGGTAAGTATGCTTGACTTCGGCCAGCTCCACAGAGCCATCGTGACACAGTGCAAGCAAATTAGGCTTCAGAGACGTGTTGTTGATTTTATGTAAACATGCATTACCACGACACAATTATTCAACAAATGACATTAAATTAATTAATTATGTAATTTTAAATTATTTCAAAGCAAAAATACATTTTTGAAGAAGCAAATAATTAATATTATAGAAACGTGTAATTCTCTGTCTGTCACTGAAACAACAGCTATATCTTGCCACATATTCACAAGCAGGCTTGAATTACTGTTGAAAAATAAATATTCTTATAGTTTTGTCTTTATTTATTATCAGGGGATAGCGCGAACGCAGTCCCCCACTACCAAAAATTACGTACTCGAGTTACCCACATTTGGGGTAATCGCAAAGGTCAGCCAAACCGAAGTGCAATGGAAAGGCCTCACTCTGGGGGAACCGCCTACGTGATCACGGTATCCCCTGTACCAGGTAAGTATGCTTGACTTCGGCCAGCTCCACAGAGCCATCGTGACACAGTGCAAGCAAATTAGGCTTCAGAGACGTGTTGTTGATTTTATGTAAACATGCATTACCACGACACAATTATTCAACAAATGACATTAAATTAATTAATTATGTAATTTTAAATTATTTCAAAGCAAAAATACATTTTTGAAGAAGCAAATAATTAATATTATAGAAACGTGTAATTCTCTGTCTGTCACTGAAACAACAGCTATATCTTGCCACATATTCACAAGCAGGCTTGAATTACTGTTGAAAAATAAATATTCTTATAGTTTTGTCTTTATTTATTATCAGGGGATAGCGCGAACGCAGTCCCCCACTACCAAAAATTACGTACTCGAGTTACCCACATTTGGGGTAATCGCAAAGGTCAGCCAAACCGAAGTGCAATGGAAAGGCCTCACTCTGGGGGAACCGCCTACGTGATCACGGTATCCCCTGTACCAGGTAAGTATGCTTGACTTCGGCCAGCTCCACAGAGCCATCGTGACACAGTGCAAGCAAATTAGGCTTCAGAGACGTGTTGTTGATTTTATGTAAACATGCATTACCACGACACAATTATTCAACAAATGACATTAAATTAATTAATTATGTAATTTTAAATTATTTCAAAGCAAAAATACATTTTTGAAGAAGCAAATAATTAATATTATAGAAACGTGTAATTCTCTGTCTGTCACTGAAACAACAGCTATATCTTGCCACATATTCACAAGCAGGCTTGAATTACTGTTGAAAAATAAATATTCTTATAGTTTTGTCTTTATTTATTATCAGGGGATAGCGCGAACGCAGTCCCCCACTACCAAAAATTACGTACTCGAGTTACCCACATTTGGGGTAATCGCAAAGGTCAGCCAAACCGAAGTGCAATGGAAAGGCCTCACTCTGGGGGAACCGCCTACGTGATCACGGTATCCCCTGTACCAGGTAAGTATGCTTGACTTCGGCCAGCTCCACAGAGCCATCGTGACACAGTGCAAGCAAATTAGGCTTCAGAGACGTGTTGTTGATTTTATGTAAACATGCATTACCACGACACAATTATTCAACAAATGACATTAAATTAATTAATTATGTAATTTTAAATTATTTCAAAGCAAAAATACATTTTTGAAGAAGCAAATAATTAATATTATAGAAACGTGTAATTCTCTGTCTGTCACTGAAACAACAGCTATATCTTGCCACATATTCACAAGCAGGCTTGAATTACTGTTGAAAAATAAATATTCTTATAGTTTTGTCTTTATTTATTATCAGGGGATAGCGCGAACGCAGTCCCCCACTACCAAAAATTACGTACTCGAGTTACCCACATTTGGGGTAATCGCAAAGGTCAGCCAAACCGAAGTGCAATGGAAAGGCCTCACTCTGGGGGAACCGCCTACGTGATCACGGTATCCCCTGTACCAGGTAAGTATGCTTGACTTCGGCCAGCTCCACAGAGCCATCGTGACACAGTGCAAGCAAATTAGGCTTCAGAGACGTGTTGTTGATTTTATGTAAACATGCATTACCACGACACAATTATTCAACAAATGACATTAAATTAATTAATTATGTAATTTTAAATTATTTCAAAGCAAAAATACATTTTTGAAGAAGCAAATAATTAATATTATAGAAACGTGTAATTCTCTGTCTGTCACTGAAACAACAGCTATATCTTGCCACATATTCACAAGCAGGCTTGAATTACTGTTGAAAAATAAATATTCTTATAGTTTTGTCTTTATTTATTATCAGGGGATAGCGCGAACGCAGTCCCCCACTACCAAAAATTACGTACTCGAGTTACCCACATTTGGGGTAATCGCAAAGGTCAGCCAAACCGAAGTGCAATGGAAAGGCCTCACTCTGGGGGAACCGCCTACGTGATCACGGTATCCCCTGTACCAGGTAAGTATGCTTGACTTCGGCCAGCTCCACAGAGCCATCGTGACACAGTGCAAGCAAATTAGGCTTCAGAGACGTGTTGTTGATTTTATGTAAACATGCATTACCACGACACAATTATTCAACAAATGACATTAAATTAATTAATTATGTAATTTTAAATTATTTCAAAGCAAAAATACATTTTTGAAGAAGCAAATAATTAATATTATAGAAACGTGTAATTCTCTGTCTGTCACTGAAACAACAGCTATATCTTGCCACATATTCACAAGCAGGCTTGAATTACTGTTGAAAAATAAATATTCTTATAGTTTTGTCTTTATTTATTATCAGGGGATAGCGCGAACGCAGTCCCCCACTACCAAAAATTACGTACTCGAGTTACCCACATTTGGGGTAATCGCAAAGGTCAGCCAAACCGAAGTGCAATGGAAAGGCCTCACTCTGGGGGAACCGCCTACGTGATCACGGTATCCCCTGTACCAGGTAAGTATGCTTGACTTCGGCCAGCTCCACAGAGCCATCGTGACACAGTGCAAGCAAATTAGGCTTCAGAGACGTGTTGTTGATTTTATGTAAACATGCATTACCACGACACAATTATTCAACAAATGACATTAAATTAATTAATTATGTAATTTTAAATTATTTCAAAGCAAAAATACATTTTTGAAGAAGCAAATAATTAATATTATAGAAACGTGTAATTCTCTGTCTGTCACTGAAACAACAGCTATATCTTGCCACATATTCACAAGCAGGCTTGAATTACTGTTGAAAAATAAATATTCTTATAGTTTTGTCTTTATTTATTATCAGGGGATAGCGCGAACGCAGTCCCCCACTACCAAAAATTACGTACTCGAGTTACCCACATTTGGGGTAATCGCAAAGGTCAGCCAAACCGAAGTGCAATGGAAAGGCCTCACTCTGGGGGAACCGCCTACGTGATCACGGTATCCCCTGTACCAGGTAAGTATGCTTGACTTCGGCCAGCTCCACAGAGCCATCGTGACACAGTGCAAGCAAATTAGGCTTCAGAGACGTGTTGTTGATTTTATGTAAACATGCATTACCACGACACAATTATTCAACAAATGACATTAAATTAATTAAATATGTAATTTTAAATTATTTCAAAGCAAAAATACATTTTTGAAGAAGCAAATAATTAATATTATAGAAACGTGTAATTCTCTGTCTGTCACTGAAACAACAGCTATATCTTGCCACATATTCACAAGCAGGCTTGAATTACTGTTGAAAAATAAATATTCTTATAGTTTTGTCTTTATTTATTATCAGGGGATAGCGCGAACGCAGTCCCCCACTACCAAAAATTACGTACTCGAGTTACCCACATTTGGGGTAATCGCAAAGGTCAGCCAAACCGAAGTGCAATGGAAAGGCCTCACTCTGGGGGAACCGCCTACGTGGTCACGGTATCCCCTGTACCAGGTAAGTATGCTTGACTTCGGCCAGCTCCACAGAGCCATCGTGACACAGTGCAAGCAAATTAGGCTTCAGAGACGTGTTGTTGATTTTATGTAAACATGCATTACCACGACACAATTATTCAACAAATGACATTAAATTAATTAATTATGTAATTTTAAATTATTTCAAAGCAAAAATACATTTTTGAAGAAGCAAATAATTAATATTATAGAAACGTGTAATTCTCTGTCTGTCACTGAAACAACAGCTATATCTTGCCACATATTCACAAGCAGGCTTGAATTACTGTTGAAAAATAAATATTCTTATAGTTTTGTCTTTATTTATTATCAGGGGATAGCGCGAACGCAGTCCCCCACTACCAAAAATTACGTACTCGAGTTACCCACATTTGGGGTAATCGCAAAGGTCAGCCAAACCGAAGTGCAATGGAAAGGCCTCACTCTGGGGGAACCGCCTACGTGATCACGGTATCCCCTGTACCAGGTAAGTATGCTTGACTTCGGCCAGCTCCACAGAGCCATCGTGACACAGTGCAAGCAAATTAGGCTTCAGAGACGTGTTGTTGATTTTATGTAAACATGCATTACCACGACACAATTATTCAACAAATGACATTAAATTAATTAATTATGTAATTTTAAATTATTTCAAAGCAAAAATACATTTTTGAAGAAGCAAATAATTAATATTATAGAAACGTGTAATTCTCTGTCTGTCACTGAAACAACAGCTATATCTTGCCACATATTCACAAGCAGGCTTGAATTACTGTTGAAAAATAAATATTCTTATAGTTTTGTCTTTATTTATTATCAGGGGATAGCGCGAACGCAGTCCCCCACTACCAAAAATTACGTACTCGAGTTACCCACATTTGGGGTAATCGCAAAGGTCAGCCAAACCGAAGTGCAATGGAAAGGCCTCACTCTGGGGGAACCGCCTACGTGATCACGGTATCCCCTGTACCAGGTAAGTATGCTTGACTTCGGCCAGCTCCACAGAGCCATCGTGACACAGTGCAAGCAAATTAGGCTTCAGAGACGTGTTGTTGATTTTATGTAAACATGCATTACCACGACACAATTATTCAACAAATGACATTAAATTAATTAATTATGTAATTTTAAATTATTTCAAAGCAAAAATACATTTTTGAAGAAGCAAATAATTAATATTATAGAAACGTGTAATTCTCTGTCTGTCACTGAAACAACAGCTATATCTTGCCACATATTCACAAGCAGGCTTGAATTACTGTTGAAAAATAAATATTCTTATAGTTTTGTCTTTATTTATTATCAGGGGATAGCGCGAACGCAGTCCCCCACTACCAAAAATTACGTACTCGAGTTACCCACATTTGGGGTAATCGCAAAGGTCAGCCAAACCGAAGTGCAATGGAAAGGCCTCACTCTGGGGGAACCGCCTACGTGATCACGGTATCCCCTGTACCAGGTAAGTATGCTTGACTTCGGCCAGCTCCACAGAGCCATCGTGACACAGTGCAAGCAAATTAGGCTTCAGAGACGTGTTGTTGATTTTATGTAAACATGCATTACCACGACACAATTATTCAACAAATGACATTAAATTAATTAATTATGTAATTTTAAATTATTTCAAAGCAAAAATACATTTTTGAAGAAGCAAATAATTAATATTATAGAAACGTGTAATTCTCTGTCTGTCACTGAAACAACAGCTATATCTTGCCACATATTCACAAGCAGGCTTGAATTACTGTTGAAAAATAAATATTCTTATAGTTTTGTCTTTATTTATTATCAGGGGATAGCGCGAACGCAGTCCCCCACTACCAAAAATTACGTACTCGAGTTACCCACATTTGGGGTAATCGCAAAGGTCAGCCAAACCGAAGTGCAATGGAAAGGCCTCACTCTGGGGGAACCGCCTACGTGGTCACGGTATCCCCTGTACCAGGTAAGTATGCTTGACTTCGGCCAGCTCCACAGAGCCATCGTGACACAGTGCAAGCAAATTAGGCTTCAGAGACGTGTTGTTGATTTTATGTAAACATGCATTACCACGACACAATTATTCAACAAATGACATTAAATTAATTAATTATGTAATTTTAAATTATTTCAAAGCAAAAATACATTTTTGAAGAAGCAAATAATTAATATTATAGAAACGTGTAATTCTCTGTCTGTCACTGAAACAACAGCTATATCTTGCCACATATTCACAAGCAGGCTTGAATTACTGTTGAAAAATAAATATTCTTATAGTTTTGTCTTTATTTATTATCAGGGGATAGCGCGAACGCAGTCCCCCACTACCAAAAATTACGTACTCGAGTTACCCACATTTGGGGTAATCGCAAAGGTCAGCCAAACCGAAGTGCAATGGAAAGGCCTCACTCTGGGGGAACCGCCTACGTGATCACGGTATCCCCTGTACCAGGTAAGTATGCTTGACTTCGGCCAGCTCCACAGAGCCATCGTGACACAGTGCAAGCAAATTAGGCTTCAGAGACGTGTTGTTGATTTTATGTAAACATGCATTACCACGACACAATTATTCAACAAATGACATTAAATTAATTAATTATGTAATTTTAAATTATTTCAAAGCAAAAATACATTTTTGAAGAAGCAAATAATTAATATTATAGAAACGTGTAATTCTCTGTCTGTCACTGAAACAACAGCTATATCTTGCCACATATTCACAAGCAGGCTTGAATTACTGTTGAAAAATAAATATTCTTATAGTTTTGTCTTTATTTATTATCAGGGGATAGCGCGAACGCAGTCCCCCACTACCAAAAATTACGTACTCGAGTTACCCACATTTGGGGTAATCGCAAAGGTCAGCCAAACCGAAGTGCAATGGAAAGGCCTCACTCTGGGGGAACCGCCTACGTGGTCACGGTATCCCCTGTACCAGGTAAGTATGCTTGACTTCGGCCAGCTCCACAGAGCCATCGTGACACAGTGCAAGCAAATTAGGCTTCAGAGACGTGTTGTTGATTTTATGTAAACATGCATTACCACGACACAATTATTCAACAAATGACATTAAATTAATTAATTATGTAATTTTAAATTATTTCAAAGCAAAAATACATTTTTGAAGAAGCAAATAATTAATATTATAGAAACGTGTAATTCTCTGTCTGTCACTGAAACAACAGCTATATCTTGCCACATATTCACAAGCAGGCTTGAATTACTGTTGAAAAATAAATATTCTTATAGTTTTGTCTTTATTTATTATCAGGGGATAGCGCGAACGCAGTCCCCCACTACCAAAAATTACGTACTCGAGTTACCCACATTTGGGGTAATCGCAAAGGTCAGCCAAACCGAAGTGCAATGGAAAGGCCTCACTCTGGGGGAACCGCCTACGTGATCACGGTATCCCCTGTACCAGGTAAGTATGCTTGACTTCGGCCAGCTCCACAGAGCCATCGTGACACAGTGCAAGCAAATTAGGCTTCAGAGACGTGTTGTTGATTTTATGTAAACATGCATTACCACGACACAATTATTTAACAAATGACATTAAATTAATTAATTATGTAATTTTAAATTATTTCAAAGCAAAAATACATTTTTGAAGAAGCAAATAATTAATATTATAGAAACGTGTAATTCTCTGTCTGTCACTGAAACAACAGCTATATCTTGCCACATATTCACAAGCAGGCTTGAATTACTGTTGAAAAATAAATATTCTTATAGTTTTGTCTTTATTTATTATCAGGGGATAGCGCGAACGCAGTCCCCCACTACCAAAAATTACGTACTCGAGTTACCCACATTTGGGGTAATCGCAAAGGTCAGCCAAACCGAAGTGCAATGGAAAGGCCTCACTCTGGGGGAACCGCCTACGTGATCACGGTATCCCCTGTACCAGGTAAGTATGCTTGACTTCGGCCAGCTCCACAGAGCCATCGTGACACAGTGCAAGCAAATTAGGCTTCAGAGACGTGTTGTTGATTTTATGTAAACATGCATTACCACGACACAATTATTCAACAAATGACATTAAATTAATTAATTATGTAATTTTAAATTATTTCAAAGCAAAAATACATTTTTGAAGAAGCAAATAATTAATATTATAGAAACGTGTAATTCTCTGTCTGTCACTGAAACAACAGCTATATCTTGCCACATATTCACAAGCAGGCTTGAATTACTGTTGAAAAATAAATATTCTTATAGTTTTGTCTTTATTTATTATCAGGGGATAGCGCGAACGCAGTCCCCCACTACCAAAAATTACGTACTCGAGTTACCCACATTTGGGGTAATCGCAAAGGTCAGCCAAACCGAAGTGCAATGGAAAGGCCTCACTCTGGGGGAACCGCCTACGTGATCACGGTATCCCCTGTACCAGGTAAGTATGCTTGACTTCGGCCAGCTCCACAGAGCCATCGTGACACAGTGCAAGCAAATTAGGCTTCAGAGACGTGTTGTTGATTTTATGTAAACATGCATTACCACGACACAATTATTCAACAAATGACATTAAATTAATTAATTATGTAATTTTAAATTATTTCAAAGCAAAAATACATTTTTGAAGAAGCAAATAATTAATATTATAGAAACGTGTAATTCTCTGTCTGTCACTGAAACAACAGCTATATCTTGCCACATATTCACAAGCAGGCTTGAATTACTGTTGAAAAATAAATATTCTTATAGTTTTGTCTTTATTTATTATCAGGGGATAGCGCGAACGCAGTCCCCCACTACCAAAAATTACGTACTCGAGTTACCCACATTTGGGGTAATCGCAAAGGTCAGCCAAACCGAAGTGCAATGGAAAGGCCTCACTCTGGGGGAACCGCCTACGTGATCACGGTATCCCCTGTACCAGGTAAGTATGCTTGACTTCGGCCAGCTCCACAGAGCCATCGTGACACAGTGCAAGCAAATTAGGCTTCAGAGACGTGTTGTTGATTTTATGTAAACATGCATTACCACGACACAATTATTCAACAAATGACATTAAATTAATTAATTATGTAATTTTAAATTATTTCAAAGCAAAAATACATTTTTGAAGAAGCAAATAATTAATATTATAGAAACGTGTAATTCTCTGTCTGTCACTGAAACAACAGCTATATCTTGCCACATATTCACAAGCAGGCTTGAATTACTGTTGAAAAATAAATATTCTTATAGTTTTGTCTTTATTTATTATCAGGGGATAGCGCGAACGCAGTCCCCCACTACCAAAAATTACGTACTCGAGTTACCCACATTTGGGGTAATCGCAAAGGTCAGCCAAACCGAAGTGCAATGGAAAGGCCTCACTCTGGGGGAACCGCCTACGTGGTCACGGTATCCCCTGTACCAGGTAAGTATGCTTGACTTCGGCCAGCTCCACAGAGCCATCGTGACACAGTGCAAGCAAATTAGGCTTCAGAGACGTGTTGTTGATTTTATGTAAACATGCATTACCACGACACAATTATTCAACAAATGACATTAAATTAATTAATTATGTAATTTTAAATTATTTCAAAGCAAAAATACATTTTTGAAGAAGCAAATAATTAATATTATAGAAACGTGTAATTCTCTGTCTGTCACTGAAACAACAGCTATATCTTGCCACATATTCACAAGCAGGCTTGAATTACTGTTGAAAAATAAATATTCTTATAGTTTTGTCTTTATTTATTATCAGGGGATAGCGCGAACGCAGTCCCCCACTACCAAAAATTACGTACTCGAGTTACCCACATTTGGGGTAATCGCAAAGGTCAGCCAAACCGAAGTGCAATGGAAAGGCCTCACTCTGGGGGAACCGCCTACGTGATCACGGTATCCCCTGTACCAGGTAAGTATGCTTGACTTCGGCCAGCTCCACAGAGCCATCGTGACACAGTGCAAGCAAATTAGGCTTCAGAGACGTGTTGTTGATTTTATGTAAACATGCATTACCACGACACAATTATTCAACAAATGACATTAAATTAATTAATTATGTAATTTTAAATTATTTCAAAGCAAAAATACATTTTTGAAGAAGCAAATAATTAATATTATAGAAACGTGTAATTCTCTGTCTGTCACTGAAACAACAGCTATATCTTGCCACATATTCACAAGCAGGCTTGAATTACTGTTGAAAAATAAATATTCTTATAGTTTTGTCTTTATTTATTATCAGGGGATAGCGCGAACGCAGTCCCCCACTACCAAAAATTACGTACTCGAGTTACCCACATTTGGGGTAATCGCAAAGGTCAGCCAAACCGAAGTGCAATGGAAAGGCCTCACTCTGGGGGAACCGCCTACGTGGTCACGGTATCCCCTGTACCAGGTAAGTATGCTTGACTTCGGCCAGCTCCACAGAGCCATCGTGACACAGTGCAAGCAAATTAGGCTTCAGAGACGTGTTGTTGATTTTATGTAAACATGCATTACCACGACACAATTATTCAACAAATGACATTAAATTAATTAATTATGTAATTTTAAATTATTTCAAAGCAAAAATACATTTTTGAAGAAGCAAATAATTAATATTATAGAAACGTGTAATTCTCTGTCTGTCACTGAAACAACAGCTATATCTTGCCACATATTCACAAGCAGGCTTGAATTACTGTTGAAAAATAAATATTCTTATAGTTTTGTCTTTATTTATTATCAGGGGATAGCGCGAACGCAGTCCCCCACTACCAAAAATTACGTACTCGAGTTACCCACATTTGGGGTAATCGCAAAGGTCAGCCAAACCGAAGTGCAATGGAAAGGCCTCACTCTGGGGGAACCGCCTACGTGATCACGGTATCCCCTGTACCAGGTAAGTATGCTTGACTTCGGCCAGCTCCACAGAGCCATCGTGACACAGTGCAAGCAAATTAGGCTTCAGAGACGTGTTGTTGATTTTATGTAAACATGCATTACCACGACACAATTATTTAACAAATGACATTAAATTAATTAATTATGTAATTTTAAATTATTTCAAAGCAAAAATACATTTTTGAAGAAGCAAATAATTAATATTATAGAAACGTGTAATTCTCTGTCTGTCACTGAAACAACAGCTATATCTTGCCACATATTCACAAGCAGGCTTGAATTACTGTTGAAAAATAAATATTCTTATAGTTTTGTCTTTATTTATTATCAGGGGATAGCGCGAACGCAGTCCCCCACTACCAAAAATTACGTACTCGAGTTACCCACATTTGGGGTAATCGCAAAGGTCAGCCAAACCGAAGTGCAATGGAAAGGCCTCACTCTGGGGGAACCGCCTACGTGATCACGGTATCCCCTGTACCAGGTAAGTATGCTTGACTTCGGCCAGCTCCACAGAGCCATCGTGACACAGTGCAAGCAAATTAGGCTTCAGAGACGTGTTGTTGATTTTATGTAAACATGCATTACCACGACACAATTATTCAACAAATGACATTAAATTAATTAATTATGTAATTTTAAATTATTTCAAAGCAAAAATACATTTTTGAAGAAGCAAATAATTAATATTATAGAAACGTGTAATTCTCTGTCTGTCACTGAAACAACAGTTATATCTTGCCACATATTCACAAGCAGGCTTGAATTACTGTTGAAAAATAAATATTCTTATAGTTTTGTCTTTATTTATTATCAGGGGATAGCGCGAACGCAGTCCCCCACTACCAAAAATTACGTACTCGAGTTACCCACATTTGGGGTAATCGCAAAGGTCAGCCAAACCGAAGTGCAATGGAAAGGCCTCACTCTGGGGGAACGGCCTACGTGATCACGGTATCCCCTGTACCAGGTAAGTATGCTTGACTTCGGCCAGCTCCACAGAGCCATCGTGACACAGTGCAAGCAAATTAGGCTTCAGAGACGTGTTGTTGATTTTATGTAAACATGCATTACCACGACACAATTATTCAACAAATGACATTAAATTAATTAATTATGTAATTTTAAATTATTTCAAAGCAAAAATACATTTTTGAAGAAGCAAATAATTAATATTATAGAAACGTGTAATTCTCTGTCTGTCACTGAAACAACAGCTATATCTTGCCACATATTCACAAGCAGGCTTGAATTACTGTTGAAAAATAAATATTCTTATAGTTTTGTCTTTATTTATTATCAGGGGATAGCGCGAACGCAGTCCCCCACTACCAAAAATTACGTACTCGAGTTACCCACATTTGGGGTAATCGCAAAGGTCAGCCAAACCGAAGTGCAATGGAAAGGCCTCACTCTGGGGGAACCGCCTACGTGATCACGGTATCCCCTGTACCAGGTAAGTATGCTTGACTTCGGCCAGCTCCACAGAGCCATCGTGACACAGTGCAAGCAAATTAGGCTTCAGAGACGTGTTGTTGATTTTATGTAAACATGCATTACCACGACACAATTATTCAACAAATGACATTAAATTAATTAATTATGTAATTTTAAATTATTTCAAAGCAAAAATACATTTTTGAAGAAGCAAATAATTAATATTATAGAAACGTGTAATTCTCTGTCTGTCACTGAAACAACAGCTATATCTTGCCACATATTCACAAGCAGGCTTGAATTACTGTTGAAAAATAAATATTCTTATAGTTTTGTCTTTATTTATTATCAGGGGATAGCGCGAACGCAGTCCCCCACTACCAAAAATTACGTACTCGAGTTACCCACATTTGGGGTAATCGCAAAGGTCAGCCAAACCGAAGTGCAATGGAAAGGCCTCACTCTGGGGGAACCGCCTACGTGATCACGGTATCCCCTGTACCAGGTAAGTATGCTTGACTTCGGCCAGCTCCACAGAGCCATCGTGACACAGTGCAAGCAAATTAGGCTTCAGAGACGTGTTGTTGATTTTATGTAAACATGCATTACCACGACACAATTATTCAACAAATGACATTAAATTAATTAATTATGTAATTTTAAATTATTTCAAAGCAAAAATACATTTTTGAAGAAGCAAATAATTAATATTATAGAAACGTGTAATTCTCTGTCTGTCACTGAAACAACAGCTATATCTTGCCACATATTCACAAGCAGGCTTGAATTACTGTTGAAAAATAAATATTCTTATAGTTTTGTCTTTATTTATTATCAGGGGATAGCGCGAACGCAGTCCCCCACTACCAAAAATTACGTACTCGAGTTACCCACATTTGGGGTAATCGCAAAGGTCAGCCAAACCGAAGTGCAATGGAAAGGCCTCACTCTGGGGGAACCGCCTACGTGATCACGGTATCCCCTGTACCAGGTAAGTATGCTTGACTTCGGCCAGCTCCACAGAGCCATCGTGACACAGTGCAAGCAAATTAGGCTTCAGAGACGTGTTGTTGATTTTATGTAAACATGCATTACCACGACACAATTATTCAACAAATGACATTAAATTAATTAATTATGTAATTTTAAATTATTTCAAAGCAAAAATACATTTTTGAAGAAGCAAATAATTAATATTATAGAAACGTGTAATTCTCTGTCTGTCACTGAAACAACAGCTATATCTTGCCACATATTCACAAGCAGGCTTGAATTACTGTTGAAAAATAAATATTCTTATAGTTTTGTCTTTATTTATTATCAGGGGATAGCGCGAACGCAGTCCCCCACTACCAAAAATTACGTACTCGAGTTACCCACATTTGGGGTAATCGCAAAGGTCAGCCAAACCGAAGTGCAATGGAAAGGCCTCACTCTGGGGGAACCGCCTACGTGATCACGGTATCCCCTGTACCAGGTAAGTATGCTTGACTTCGGCCAGCTCCACAGAGCCATCGTGACACAGTGCAAGCAAATTAGGCTTCAGAGACGTGTTGTTGATTTTATGTAAACATGCATTACCACGACACAATTATTCAACAAATGACATTAAATTAATTAATTATGTAATTTTAAATTATTTCAAAGCAAAAATACATTTTTGAAGAAGCAAATAATTAATATTATAGAAACGTGTAATTCTCTGTCTGTCACTGAAACAACAGCTATATCTTGCCACATAATCACAAGCAGGCTTGAATTACTGTTGAAAAATAAATATTCTTATAGTTTTGTCTTTATTTATTATCAGGGGATAGCGCGAACGCAGTCCCCCACTACCAAAAATTACGTACTCGAGTTACCCACATTTGGGGTAATCGCAAAGGTCAGCCAAACCGAAGTGCAATGGAAAGGCCTCACTCTGGGGGAACCGCCTACGTGATCACGGTATCCCCTGTACCAGGTAAGTATGCTTGACTTCGGCCAGCTCCACAGAGCCATCGTGACACAGTGCAAGCAAATTAGGCTTCAGAGACGTGTTGTTGATTTTATGTAAACATGCATTACCACGACACAATTATTCAACAAATGACATTAAATTAATTAATTATGTAATTTTAAATTATTTCAAAGCAAAAATACATTTTTGAAGAAGCAAATAATTAATATTATAGAAACGTGTAATTCTCTGTCTGTCACTGAAACAACAGCTATATCTTGCCACATATTCACAAGCAGGCTTGAATTACTGTTGAAAAATAAATATTCTTATAGTTTTGTCTTTATTTATTATCAGGGGATAGCGCGAACGCAGTCCCCCACTACCAAAAATTACGTACTCGAGTTACCCACATTTGGGGTAATCGCAAAGGTCAGCCAAACCGAAGTGCAATGGAAAGGCCTCACTCTGGGGGAACCGCCTACGTGATCACGGTATCCCCTGTACCAGGTAAGTATGCTTGACTTCGGCCAGCTCCACAGAGCCATCGTGACACAGTGCAAGCAAATTAGGCTTCAGAGACGTGTTGTTGATTTTATGTAAACATGCATTACCACGACACAATTATTCAACAAATGACATTAAATTAATTAATTATGTAATTTTAAATTATTTCAAAGCAAAAATACATTTTTGAAGAAGCAAATAATTAATATTATAGAAACGTGTAATTCTCTGTCTGTCACTGAAACAACAGCTATATCTTGCCACATATTCACAAGCAGGCTTGAATTACTGTTGAAAAATAAATATTCTTATAGTTTTGTCTTTATTTATTATCAGGGGATAGCGCGAACGCAGTCCCCCACTACCAAAAATTACGTACTCGAGTTACCCACATTTGGGGTAATCGCAAAGGTCAGCCAAACCGAAGTGCAATGGAAAGGCCTCACTCTGGGGGAACCGCCTACGTGATCACGGTATCCCCTGTACCAGGTAAGTATGCTTGACTTCGGCCAGCTCCACAGAGCCATCGTGACACAGTGCAAGCAAATTAGGCTTCAGAGACGTGTTGTTGATTTTATGTAAACATGCATTACCACGACACAATTATTCAACAAATGACATTAAATTAATTAATTATGTAATTTTAAATTATTTCAAAGCAAAAATACATTTTTGAAGAAGCAAATAATTAATATTATAGAAACGTGTAATTCTCTGTCTGTCACTGAAACAACAGCTATATCTTGCCACATATTCACAAGCAGGCTTGAATTACTGTTGAAAAATAAATATTCTTATAGTTTTGTCTTTATTTATTATCAGGGGATAGCGCGAACGCAGTCCCCCACTACCAAAAATTACGTACTCGAGTTACCCACATTTGGGGTAATCGCAAAGGTCAGCCAAACCGAAGTGCAATGGAAAGGCCTCACTCTGGGGGAACCGCCTACGTGATCACGGTATCCCCTGTACCAGGTAAGTATGCTTGACTTCGGCCAGCTCCACAGAGCCATCGTGACACAGTGCAAGCAAATTAGGCTTCAGAGACGTGTTGTTGATTTTATGTAAACATGCATTACCACGACACAATTATTCAACAAATGACATTAAATTAATTAATTATGTAATTTTAAATTATTTCAAAGCAAAAATACATTTTTGAAGAAGCAAATAATTAATATTATAGAAACGTGTAATTCTCTGTCTGTCACTGAAACAACAGCTATATCTTGCCACATATTCACAAGCAGGCTTGAATTACTGTTGAAAAATAAATATTCTTATAGTTTTGTCTTTATTTATTATCAGGGGATAGCGCGAACGCAGTCCCCCACTACCAAAAATTACGTACTCGAGTTACCCACATTTGGGGTAATCGCAAAGGTCAGCCAAACCGAAGTGCAATGGAAAGGCCTCACTCTGGGGGAACCGCCTACGTGATCACGGTATCCCCTGTACCAGGTAAGTATGCTTGACTTCGGCCAGCTCCACAGAGCCATCGTGACACAGTGCAAGCAAATTAGGCTTCAGAGACGTGTTGTTGATTTTATGTAAACATGCATTACCACGACACAATTATTCAACAAATGACATTAAATTAATTAATTATGTAATTTTAAATTATTTCAAAGCAAAAATACATTTTTGAAGAAGCAAATAATTAATATTATAGAAACGTGTAATTCTCTGTCTGTCACTGAAACAACAGCTATATCTTGCCACATATTCACAAGCAGGCTTGAATTACTGTTGAAAAATAAATATTCTTATAGTTTTGTCTTTATTTATTATCAGGGGATAGCGCGAACGCAGTCCCCCACTACCAAAAATTACGTACTCGAGTTACCCACATTTGGGGTAATCGCAAAGGTCAGCCAAACCGAAGTGCAATGGAAAGGCCTCACTCTGGGGGAACCGCCTACGTGATCACGGTATCCCCTGTACCAGGTAAGTATGCTTGACTTCGGCCAGCTCCACAGAGCCATCGTGACACAGTGCAAGCAAATTAGGCTTCAGAGACGTGTTGTTGATTTTATGTAAACATGCATTACCACGACACAATTATTCAACAAATGACATTAAATTAATTAATTATGTAATTTTAAATTATTTCAAAGCAAAAATACATTTTTGAAGAAGCAAATAATTAATATTATAGAAACGTGTAATTCTCTGTCTGTCACTGAAACAACAGCTATATCTTGCCACATATTCACAAGCAGGCTTGGATTACTGTTGAAAAATAAATATTCTTATAGTTTTGTCTTTATTTATTATCAGGGGATAGCGCGAACGCAGTCCCCCACTACCAAAAATTACGTACTCGAGTTACCCACATTTGGGGTAATCGCAAAGGTCAGCCAAACCGAAGTGCAATGGAAAGGCCTCACTCTGGGGGAACCGCCTACGTGATCACGGTATCCCCTGTACCAGGTAAGTATGCTTGACTTCGGCCAGCTCCACAGAGCCATCGTGACACAGTGCAAGCAAATTAGGCTTCAGAGACGTGTTGTTGATTTTATGTAAACATGCATTACCACGACACAATTATTCAACAAATGACATTAAATTAATTAATTATGTAATTTTAAATTATTTCAAAGCAAAAATACATTTTTGAAGAAGCAAATAATTAATATTATAGAAACGTGTAATTCTCTGTCTGTCACTGAAACAACAGCTATATCTTGCCACATATTCACAAGCAGGCTTGAATTACTGTTGAAAAATAAATATTCTTATAGTTTTGTCTTTATTTATTATCAGGGGATAGCGCGAACGCAGTCCCCCACTACCAAAAATTACGTACTCGAGTTACCCACATTTGGGGTAATCGCAAAGGTCAGCCAAACCGAAGTGCAATGAAAAGGCCTCACTCTGGGGGAACCGCCTACGTGATCACGGTATCCCCTGTACCAGGTAAGTATGCTTGACTTCGGCCAGCTCCACAGAGCCATCGTGACACAGTGCAAGCAAATTAGGCTTCAGAGACGTGTTGTTGATTTTATGTAAACATGCATTACCACGACACAATTATTCAACAAATGACATTAAATTAATTAATTATGTAATTTTAAATTATTTCAAAGCAAAAATACATTTTTGAAGAAGCAAATAATTAATATTATAGAAACGTGTAATTCTCTGTCTGTCACTGAAACAACAGCTATATCTTGCCACATATTCACAAGCAGGCTTGAATTACTGTTGAAAAATAAATATTCTTATAGTTTTGTCTTTATTTATTATCAGGGGATAGCGCGAACGCAGTCCCCCACTACCAAAAATTACGTACTCGAGTTACCCACATTTGGGGTAATCGCAAAGGTCAGCCAAACCGAAGTGCAATGGAAAGGCCTCACTTTGGGGGAACCGCCTACGTGATCACGGTATCCCCTGTACCAGGTAAGTATGCTTGACTTCGGCCAGCTCCACAGAGCCATCGTGACACAGTGCAAGCAAATTAGGCTTCAGAGACGTGTTGTTGATTTTATGTAAACATGCATTACCACGACACAATTATTCAACAAATGACATTAAATTAATTAATTATGTAATTTTAAATTATTTCAAAGCAAAAATACATTTTTGAAGAAGCAAATAATTAATATTATAGAAACGTGTAATTCTCTGTCTGTCACTGAAACAACAGCTATATCTTGCCACATATTCACAAGCAGGCTTGAATTACTGTTGAAAAATAAATATTCTTATAGTTTTGTCTTTATTTATTATCAGGGGATAGCGCGAGCGCAGTCCCCCACTACCAAAAATTACGTACTCGAGTTACCCACATTTGGGGTAATCGCAAAGGTCAGCCAAACCGAAGTGCAATGGAAAGGCCTCACTCTGGGGGAACCGCCTACGTGATCACGGTATCCCCTGTACCAGGTAAGTATGCTTGACTTCGGCCAGCTCCACAGAGCCATCGTGACACAGTGCAAGCAAATTAGGCTTCAGAGACGTGTTGTTGATTTTATGTAAACATGCATTACCACGACACAATTATTCAACAAATGACATTAAATTAATTAATTATGTAATTTTAAATTATTTCAAAGCAAAAATACATTTTTGAAGAAGCAAATAATTAATATTATAGAAACGTGTAATTCTCTGTCTGTCACTGAAACAACAGCTATATCTTGCCACATATTCACAAGCAGGCTTGAATTACTGTTGAAAAATAAATATTCTTATAGTTTTGTCTTTATTTATTATCAGGGGATAGCGCGAACGCAGTCCCCCACTACCAAAAATTACGTACTCGAGTTACCCACATTTGGGGTAATCGCAAAGGTCAGCCAAACCGAAGTGCAATGGAAAGGCCTCACTCTGGGGGAACCGCCTACGTGATCACGGTATCCCCTGTACCAGGTAAGTATGCTTGACTTCGGCCAGCTCCACAGAGCCATCGTGACACAGTGCAAGCAAATTAGGCTTCAGAGACGTGTTGTTGATTTTATGTAAACATGCATTACCACGACACAATTATTCAACAAATGACATTAAATTAATTAATTATGTAATTTTAAATTATTTCAAAGCAAAAATACATTTTTGAAGAAGCAAATAATTAATATTATAGAAACGTGTAATTCTCTGTCTGTCACTGAAACAACAGCTATATCTTGCCACATATTCACAAGCAGGCTTGAATTACTGTTGAAAAATAAATATTCTTATAGTTTTGTCTTTATTTATTATCAGGGGATAGCGCGAACGCAGTCCCCCACTACCAAAAATTACGTACTCGAGTTACCCACATTTGGGGTAATCGCAAAGGTCAGCCAAACCGAAGTGCAATGGAAAGGCCTCACTCTGGGGGAACCGCCTACGTGATCACGGTATCCCCTGTACCAGGTAAGTATGCTTGACTTCGGCCAGCTCCACAGAGCCATCGTGACACAGTGCAAGCAAATTAGGCTTCAGAGACGTGTTGTTGATTTTATGTAAACATGCATTACCACGACACAATTATTCAACAAATGACAATAAATTAATTAATTATGTAATTTTAAATTATTTCAAAGCAAAAATACATTTTTGAAGAAGCAAATAATTAATATTATAGAAACGTGTAATTCTCTGTCTGTCACTGAAACAACAGCTATATCTTGCCACATATTCACAAGCAGGCTTGAATTACTGTTGAAAAATAAATATTCTTATAGTTTTGTCTTTATTTATTATCAGGGGATAGCGCGAACGCAGTCCCCCACTACCAAAAATTACGTACTCGAGTTACCCACATTTGGGGTAATCGCAAAGGTCAGCCAAACCGAAGTGCAATGGAAAGGCCTCACTCTGGGGGAACCGCCTACGTGATCACGGTATCCCCTGTACCAGGTAAGTATGCTTGACTTCGGCCAGCTCCACAGAGCCATCGTGACACAGTGCAAGCAAATTAGGCTTCAGAGACGTGTTGTTGATTTTATGTAAACATGCATTACCACGACACAATTATTCAACAAATGACATTAAATTAATTAATTATGTAATTTTAAATTATTTCAAAGCAAAAATACATTTTTGAAGAAGCAAATAATTAATATTATAGAAACGTGTAATTCTCTGTCTGTCACTGAAACAACAGCTATTTCTTGCCACATATTCACAAGCAGGCTTGAATTACTGTTGAAAAATAAATATTCTTATAGTTTTGTCTTTATTTATTATCAGGGGATAGCGCGAACGCAGTCCCCCACTACCAAAAATTACGTACTCGAGTTACCCACATTTGGGGTAATCGCAAAGGTCAGCCAAACCGAAGTGCAATGGAAAGGCCTCACTCTGGGGGAACCGCCTACGTGATCACGGTATCCCCTGTACCAGGTAAGTATGCTTGACTTCGGCCAGCTCCACAGAGCCATCGTGACACAGTGCAAGCAAATTAGGCTTCAGAGACGTGTTGTTGATTTTATGTAAACATGCATTACCACGACACAATTATTCAACAAATGACATTAAATTAATTAATTATGTAATTTTAAATTATTTCAAAGCAAAAATACATTTTTGAAGAAGCAAATAATTAATATTATAGAAACGTGTAATTCTCTGTCTGTCACTGAAACAACAGCTATATCTTGCCACATATTCACAAGCAGGCTTGAATTACTGTTGAAAAATAAATATTCTTATAGTTTTGTCTTTATTTATTATCAGGGGATAGCGCGAACGCAGTCCCCCACTACCAAAAATTACGTACTCGAGTTACTCACATTTGGGGTAATCGCAAAGGTCAGCCAAACCGAAGTGCAATGGAAAGGCCTCAATCTGGGGGAACCGCCTACGTGATCACGGTATCCCCTGTACCAGGTAAGTATGCTTGACTTCGGCCAGCTCCACAGAGCCATCGTGACACAGTGCAAGCAAATTAGGCTTCAGAGACGTGTTGTTGATTTTATGTGAACATGCATTACCACGACACAATTATTCAACAAATTACATTAAATTAATTAATTATGTAATTTTAAATTATTTCAAAGCAAAAATACATTTTTGAAGAAGCAAATAATTAATATTATAGAAACGTGTAATTCTCTGTCTGTCACTGAAACAACAGCTATATCTTGCCACATATTCACAAGCAGGCTTGAATTACTGTTGAAAAATAAATATTCTTATAGTTTTGTCTTTATTTATTATCAGGGGATAGCGCGAACGCAGTCCCCCACTACCAAAAATTACGTACTCGAGTTACCCACATTTGGGGTAATCGCAAAGGTCAGCCAAACCGAAGTGCAATGGAAAGGCCTCACTCTGGGGGAACCGCCTACGTGATCACGGTATCCCCTGTACCAGGTAAGTATGCTTGACTTCGGCCAGCTCCACAGAGCCATCGTGACACAGTGCAAGCAAATTAGGCTTCAGAGACGTGTTGTTGATTTTATGTAAACATGCATTACCACGACACAATTATTCAACAAATGACATTAAATTAATTAATTATGTAATTTTAAATTATTTCAAAGCAAAAATACATTTTTGAAGAAGCAAATAACTAATATTATAGAAACGTGTAATTCTCTGTCTGTCACTGAAACAACAGCTATATCTTGCCACATATTCACAAGCAGGCTTGAATTACTGTTGAAAAATAAATATTCTTATAGTTTTGTCTTTATTTATTATCAGGGGATAGCGCGAACGCAGTCCCCCACTACCAAAAATTACGTACTCGAGTTACCCACATTTGGGGTAATCGCAAAGGTCAGCCAAACCGAAGTGCAATGGAAAGGCCTCACTCTGGGGGAACCGCCTACGTGATCACGGTATCCCCTGTACCAGGTAAGTATGCTTGACTTCGGCCAGCTCCACAGAGCCATCGTGACACAGTGCAAGCAAATTAGGCTTCAGAGACGTGTTGTTGATTTTATGTAAACATGCATTACCACGACACAATTATTCAACAAATGACATTAAATTAATTAATTATGTAATTTTAAATTATTTCAAAGCAAAAATACATTTTTGAAGAAGCAAATAATTAATATTATAGAAACGTGTAATTCTCTGTCTGTCACTGAAACAACAGCTATATCTTGCCACATATTCACAAGCAGGCTTGAATTACTGTTGAAAAATAAATATTCTTATAGTTTTGTCTTTATTTATTATCAGGGGATAGCGCGAACGCAGTCCCCCACTACCAAAAATTACGTACTCGAGTTACCCACATTTGGGGTAATCGCAATGGAAAGGCCTCACTCTGGGGGAACCGCCTACGTGATCACGGTATCCCCTGTACCAGGTAAGTATGCTTGACTTCGGCCAGCTCCACAGAGCCATCGTGACACAGTGCAAGCAAATTAGGCTTCAGAGACGTGTTGTTGATTTTATGTAAACATGCATTACCACGACACAATTATTCAACAAATGACATTAAATTAATTAATTATGTAATATTAAATTATTTCAAAGCAAAAATACATTTTTGAAGAAGCAAATAATTAATATTATAGAAACGTGTAATTCTCTGTCTGTCACTGAAACAACAGCTATATCTTGCCACATATTCACAAGCAGGCTTGAATTACTGTTGAAAAATAAATATTCTTATAGTTTTGTCTTTATTTATTATCAGGGGATAGCGCGAACGCAGTCCCCCACTACCAAAAATTACGTACTCGAGTTACCCACATTTGGGGTAATCGCAAAGGTCAGCCAAACCGAAGTGCAATGGAAAGGCCTCACTCTGGGGGAACCGCCTACGTGATCACGGTATCCCCTGTACCAGGTAAGTATGCTTGACTTCGGCCAGCTCCACAGAGCCATCGTGACACAGTGCAAGCAAATTAGGCTTCAGAGACGTGTTGTTGATTTTATGTAAACATGCATTACCACGACACAATTATTCAACAAATGACATTAAATTAATTAATTATGTAATTTTAAATTATTTCAAAGCAAAAATACATTTTTGAAGAAGCAAATAATTAATATTATAGAAACGTGTAATTCTCTGTCTGTCACTGAAACAACAGCTATATCTTGCCACATATTCACAAGCAGGCTTGAATTACTGTTGAAAAATAAATATTCTTATAGTTTTGTCTTTATTTATTATCAGGGGATAGCGCGAACGCAGTCCCCCACTACCAAAAATTACGTACTCGAGTTACCCACATTTGGGGTAATCGCAAAGGTCAGCCAAACCGAAGTGCAATGGAAAGGCCTCACTCTGGGGGAACCGCCTACGTGATCACGGTATCCCCTGTACCAGGTAAGTATGCTTGACTTCGGCCAGCTCCACAGAGCCATCGTGACACAGTGCAAGCAAATTAGGCTTCAGAGACGTGTTGTTGATTTTATGTAAACATGCATTACCACGACACAATTATTCAACAAATGACATTAAATTAATTAATTATGTAATTTTAAATTATTTCAAAGCAAAAATACATTTTTGAAGAAGCAAATAATTAATATTATAGAAACGTGTAATTCTCTGTCTGTCACTGAAACAACAGCTATATCTTGCCACATATTCACAAGCAGGCTTGAATTACTGTTGAAAAATAAATATTCTTATAGTTTTGTCTTTATTTATTATCAGGGGATAGCGCGAACGCAGTCCCCCACTACCAAAAATTACGTACTCGAGTTACCCACATTTGGGGTAATCGCAAAGGTCAGCCAAACCGAAGTGCAATGGAAAGGCCTCACTCTGGGGGAACCGCCTACGTGATCACGGTATCCCCTGTACCAGGTAAGTATGCTTGACTTCGGCCAGCTCCACAGAGCCATCGTGACACAGTGCAAGCAAATTAGGCTTCAGAGACGTGTTGTTGATTTTATGTAAACATGCATTACCACGACACAATTATTCAACAAATGACATTAAATTAATTAATTATGTAATATTAAATTATTTCAAAGCAAAAATACATTTTTGAAGAAGCAAATAATTAATATTATAGAAACGTGTAATTCTCTGTCTGTCACTGAAACAACAGCTATATCTTGCCACATATTCACAAGCAGGCTTGAATTACTGTTGAAAAATAAATATTCTTATAGTTTTGTCTTTATTTATTATCAGGGGATAGCGCGAACGCAGTCCCCCACTACCAAAAATTACGTACTCGAGTTACCCACATTTGGGGTAATCGCAAAGGTCAGCCAAACCGAAGTGCAATGGAAAGGCCTCACTCTGGGGGAACCGCCTACGTGATCACGGTATCCCCTGTACCAGGTAAGTATGCTTGACTTCGGCCAGCTCCACAGAGCCATCGTGACACAGTGCAAGCAAATTAGGCTTCAGAGACGTGTTGTTGATTTTATGTAAACATGCATTACCACGACACAATTATTCAACAAATGACATTAAATTAATTAATTATGTAATTTTAAATTATTTCAAAGCAAAAATACATTTTTGAAGAAGCAAATAATTAATATTATAGAAACGTGTAATTCTCTGTCTGTCACTGAAACAACAGCTATATCTTGCCACATATTCACAAGCAGGCTTCAATTACTGTTGAAAAATAAATATTCTTATAGTTTTGTCTTTATTTATTATCAGGGGATAGCGCGAACGCAGTCCCCCACTACCAAAAATTACGTACTCGAGTTACCCACATTTGGGGTAATCGCAAAGGTCAGCCAAACCGAAGTGCAATGGAAAGGCCTCACTCTGGGGGAACCGCCTACGTGATCACGGTATCCCCTGTACCAGGTAAGTATGCTTGACTTCGGCCAGCTCCACAGAGCCATCGTGACACAGTGCAAGCAAATTAGGCTTCAGAGACGTGTTGTTGATTTTATGTAAACATGCATTACCACGACACAATTATTCAACAAATGACATTAAATTAATTAATTATGTAATTTTAAATTATTTCAAAGCAAAAATACATTTTTGAAGAAGCAAATAATTAATATTATAGAAACGTGTAATTCTCTGTCTGTCACTGAAACAACAGCTATATCTTGCCACATATTCACAAGCAGGCTTGAATTACTGTTGAAAAATAAATATTCTTATAGTTTTGTCTTTATTTATTATCAGGGGATAGCGCGAACGCAGTCCCCCACTACCAAAAATTACGTACTCGAGTTACCCACATTTGGGGTAATCGCAAAGGTCAGCCAAACCGAAGTGCAATGGAAAGGCCTCACTCTGGGGGAACCGCCTACGTGATCACGGTATCCCCTGTACCAGGTAAGTATGCTTGACTTCGGCCAGCTCCACAGAGCCATCGTGACACAGTGCAAGCAAATTAGGCTTCAGAGACGTGTTGTTGATTTTATGTAAACATGCATTACCACGACACAATTATTCAACAAATGACATTAAATTAATTAATTATGTAATTTTAAATTATTTCAAAGCAAAAATACATTTTTGAAGAAGCAAATAATTAATATTATAGAAACGTGTAATTCTCTGTCTGTCACTGAAACAACAGCTATATCTTGCCACATATTCACAAGCAGGCTTGAATTACTGTTGAAAAATAAATATTCTTATAGTTTTGTCTTTATTTATTATCAGGGGATAGCGCGAACGCAGTCCCCCACTACCAAAAATTACGTACTCGAGTTACCCACATTTGGGGTAATCGCAAAGGTCAGCCAAACCGAAGTGCAATGGAAAGGCCTCACTCTGGGGGAACCGCCTACGTGATCACGGTATCCCCTGTACCAGGTAAGTATGCTTGACTTCGGCCAGCTCCACAGAGCCATCGTGACACAGTGCAAGCAAATTAGGCTTCAGAGACGTGTTGTTGATTTTATGTAAACATGCATTACCACGACACAATTATTCAACAAATGACATTAAATTAATTAATTATGTAATTTTAAATTATTTCAAAGCAAAAATACATTTTTGAAGAAGCAAATAATTAATATTATAGAAACGTGTAATTCTCTGTCTGTCACTGAAACAACAGCTATATCTTGCCACATATTCACAAGCAGGCTTGAATTACTGTTGAAAAATAAATATTCTTATAGTTTTGTCTTTATTTATTATCAGGGGATAGCGCGAACGCAGTCCCCCACTACCAAAAATTACGTACTCGAGTTACCCACATTTGGGGTAATCGCAAAGGTCAGCCAAACCGAAGTGCAATGGAAAGGCCTCACTCTGGGGGAACCGCCTACGTGATCACGGTATCCCCTGTACCAGGTAAGTATGCTTGACTTCGGCCAGCTCCACAGAGCCATCGTGACACAGTGCAAGCAAATTAGGCTTCAGAGACGTGTTGTTGATTTTATGTAAACATGCATTACCACGACACAATTATTCAACAAATGACATTAAATTAATTAATTATGTAATTTTAAATTATTTCAAAGCAAAAATACATTTTTGAAGAAGCAAATAATTAATATTATAGAAACATGTAATTCTCTGTCTGTCACTGAAACAACAGCTATATCTTGCCACATATTCACAAGCAGGCTTGAATTACTGTTGAAAAATAAATATTCTTATAGTTTTGTCTTTATTTATTATCAGGGGATAGCGCGAACGCAGTCCCCCACTACCAAAAATTACGTACTCGAGTTACCCACATTTGGGGTAATCGCAAAGGTCAGCCAAACCGAAGTGCAATGGAAAGGCCTCACTCGATACTCAGTATTAGTCTTCTGTTCCAACAGATAAGACTGTAACAACTAAAAATTAACAGGAAAGGTACAATTTCCGAGTTTTTCCTTATATCTATCTCCCGGTGTTAAAAAATGGCAAAGTCTGGGTAATGCAGCTATAAATATATACACTTGTATATAAAAAATAAGAAAATAAATAAATAATCAGTCTCTCGCCCCTACACCCCAAAAGGATGATGACGTCCCTCAGGAGCCACCATCCCTCTAAGCACAGAGGCGAGAGACCGATTGGGACCACTTATTGTAGTGTCCCAAGCTGCTTTATACCTCACTACTAGCGTGCTAGTATACTGCCATAATAGCGTCAAATTGGGAGCATATCATTAACAAAATTGAAAAAGGAGAACAAATATTACTTGTTCTGGGGAACAAGGGAGGGAGACGAAAAACGTGTGTCCCTCCACTGTTCCCCCTAGAAAAACATTCCTGTTAATAAACCGTCAACCAAAATCCGTTTACATCATCGTATCGTATTAGGTGCATCGCCAACAGACCCAGGGCTAGCCTTCCACTCCCCGACGCAGTCCAACCGCCAACCCATTCACCGTGGCATGACCAAGTGTGGGTCAGCTGTCGGCAGGCAGTCGGGAAGCAGTTAACATCCGCTCGCCTGCCAGCTAAACATAAACACACGTGCAAACAGTAAACAAAACAGACAAAAACATCACAATAAAGTGTTAACACAAAACATTAACGCACAAAATTTACATGATATTGCTGTGAGATCAGTCCCCTTTTATGGGTCAAACGGTTCACAGCGCTATGTTCATCTGCACTTTGTGAACTCAGAGCCCTATTACCGGGTCAAGAACTCCACAATGTGCCCATTCCTCCTTGTGAACTCAGAGCCCCTTTCACAGGGTCAAATACTCCACAATATCCTAATATCTCGCTGTGAATCCAGAACCCCTTTCACAGGGTCAAACTCTTCACAACGATCAAACTTCTTATTGTGACTTCAGAGCCCTTTTTACAGGGTCAAACTCATCACAACATACACTATTCACATTGTGGGCTCAGAGCCCCTTTACAGGGTCAAACGCTCCACAACCTATCCCTCCCCCTTATATAAATAATCAAATTAAACCTCCCATTCCAAATAAATGTATCTCCTATCAGTTGAAACTACCCATTGAACTTGCTTTTTAAAACAAGGCAAGGTTGCCTGGACTACCTGTCTGTTTAGTTAGGTTGTCCTACAGCTGTTTTCCCGCCAGATACATTTTAAAGCCCTCATTTCTAAATTTTGAACCCTTAACTTGATAACAGTTATATCAAGATTACCTGCGTCTACTTCTCACTACGAAGTAGGCGTACAAGTTTTTCCCTACCTAGAAACGTACCGACTTCTTGATACACCAAATCTACAAAAATATCAAAATAGCTATTAATATGGAAAAGAAATTGTTTCATGTTTGATCTCCACAAGTCCCCGGCCCGCTGACCATACTTGTATGAACCGCGACCTCGGAAGCCTGTGGAAATCAAATCTTATTCTTTCCTTCAATTTATTTTTGAAACCTTGTAACAAACCTCTCTCTGTAATTTTATGCCCGAAACAATCTGCCCTAGTTCTTTGCTTCCAAATATGTGCCTTCAAGACATATGTAGCTGTTAATATGACAATTTGGAAATTTTTATCTGAAAAGTCAAAAGTAGAAAATACAAAATCTTCATCGAGAAAGACAATAGCCCTAGCCTTGTCTGAGAGGGCTAACTGTAGCCAGTCCAGACAAGGCTGAATGAAGTCACAGAAATAAAAAATATGTGAAATCGTTTCTTCATTAGGGCACCAAAGACAATGTTTTGGTACCGCAATGCCATGGTTTGCTAAAAAGGACCTAGTGGTCAGTATGCAATGACTCGTCATGAAGTGAACATTGTAATCATAATCATAATGACTTACCATGCCCAAGTTCCTCCATGACAAGTCAAAGCGCACCGTAGGCCACATACCCCACACTTTGGGGAAAGTCACCCGTCTGTCTTTGGTTAAGCACATATACATGGCCTTGACCGGCATAGCCTGGAGCATATGCCTGTCAAGGTCAATATCTGAACATTTTTTCACATGTAAAAAATTATTCAATACGTTTTTATAAAAAATCGGCATTTCCCATGCTGCTGGTGTTGAATTGTCAGTTGGCAACAACCCAAGTGTTATTAACTTTAATTTTAAAAAATAATATGCCAGATCTCTCCAGTCATCACCTTCTTGTTTGAAAAAATCGCCCAAATGTCTTGCTGAAATTGCTTTAATTTTAAGATCTAAATCCAACACCTCTAAACCCCCTTTATCCCTTCCTAAATACATAGTATCCCTCTTAAGTCTTTCAAACTTCCCTCCCCAAATAAAGCAGAACATAATTCTGGTAAATTTAACAATATATGATTTCGGAATTATACAAACAGTAGCTACATACCAAATTTTAGATGCAATTAATGTTAAAAATAAGTTCAGTCTACCCCTAAGAGTCCGACACAAACCTTCTAATTCTATCGCCCTCTCTCGTAATTTAGTTTCCAAAACCTCCCATGTCTTTGAATTCACCCCTTTATTATCAAAATAAATTCCATATATTTTCTCAGGTACATTTGTCACCCGAATCCCACAAATATATTTCGAGTCAGGTTTCCACGGACCCAAAAACATGATAAATGATTTTTCAAAATTAATGACTGAGCCACTGGCTAGCCCAAACAATTCAAATAAAATTAATACATTTCGTACACTCTTAGTGTTTTCACAAAAAAAATTGGTGTCATCAGCAAATGCGGAAATTTTTATCTGCTTTCCACCTGGAATTTTGACACCTTGAACATTGTCTGAGCCATGGACCCTCCTAAGGAGAGAGTCCATGACAAGGACATACAATAAGGGGGACAAAGAACATCCCTGCCTCACACCCCTTTTGACAGGGATTTCCTTCGTCAGCTGTCCATTTACTGACACTCTTAGAGTCGGTTTATCATAAAGTAGCCGAATCCATGAAATAAAATCTGAACCAAAACCTGCACACTGTAATGTAGTAAGTAAAAATTTATGGGAGACTCTATCAAATGCTTTAGACTGATCCATAGACAAAATTTGTGCACTTTTTCCTTTGTGATTAAGATATTCAGCAATGTTCCTTATCAAGTGAACATTGCTGAATATCTGCCTCCCTTGAACCCCACTAGTCTGAAACTCTCCAATTAATGAATTCATTACCCTCCCTAATCGAATACTTAAAATTTTGGTTACTAATTTGATATCATTACATAAAAGTGATATCGGCCTCCAATTCCGTAATTGCTGTGCTGCATCTGGTTTCTTACACAGTAAGATAACTACAGCACAATTTTGATCCCTTCCAAGCTGACCTTCCCTCAACATTGAGTTAAAAACATCAATCAATCTCGGGCCGATCAACCCAAAAAAAGATTTATAAAATTCAATGGGCAGCCCATCCACTCCAGGTGAAGTGCTACCCTTTGACTTTTTTACCGCAAACTCCAACTCCTCAAGGATAAATGGTCCTTCGCAGGCAAGCTTTTCTTCTTCTGTTAATTTTGGTCTGTCCTTTAAAAAATAGTCTGAAATTGCAGGATCGCTGGGTACTTCTGCATACAAGTTTTGATAAAATTCTGTAACAAAATCAATCATATCATTTTTATTCGTGAGCACTTCCCCACTGTTTGACTCCAGCTGCGTCATAGTTTTCTGGATAGCTTTTCTTTTTTCCCTCTTAAACAGTTCAGACATAATTCCCTCTTTGTAATTTAATTCCATGACTTTAGCCCTTCTTTTAGCCCCATCTAAGTGAGATTCCATAAAATGATCAATTTCTTGGCCTAAATCAGTAATTTTGTTGTACGGTCTAGGCTCTTCAGACAACAAAAAATTAAACCTTTTACACATATCAATAATCCTCCCTCTCCTAACATAATTTAACCTAAAAGAATGAATTCGAATTAAATTACTGATTTTGACCTTCATATTCACCCACCAATTCAGATCAAAAACACTCTGTTTCCCCACCCCCTGTTCCCATAATCTTATTAAATCCTCTTTAAAAAACTTATCCCTAAAAACCGAAACATTTGCTTTCCAATAAGACTTCCCTCTTATTGAATCGCGAATATTAAAATCCATCACCACCATCCCATGATCAGAGTATTCATTGGATAGTGTGGTAATTTGTCCACAATCCTTTAATAGTTCGTTCGAAACATAAACCCTATCAAGTCTGGCGGTGGCTAATCCTCCCGTCCGGTGCCAAGTATAATGTCTACCAAGCGGGTTTTTTTCTCGATAGACATCCACTAAATTGGCAGAATTTATAACATCCACTAAGGCATTCACCCCTGACAAATTGTTCCATCCCTCTCTATTCCTATCTAATTTTTGATTTAGCACCAAATTAAAATCACCCAAAAGAATGAGACCTGAATTCCCCCTCAAATAATTATTTATTAGCTTTACAAATTCAACTCTTTGCTGTCCTCGTTCTGCATGAACATAAACACATACAATTTTACAAGAAAAATTATCCTTACTCACACTAACAGTAACAAGTCTTCCCGAATGATGGCTTTCAAACTTGTCCACCTTTAAATTTGCCTTACTATTTATTAGAATCCCTACCCCTGAACACAATTGAATAGCAAAAGACCAATATGCCTTACCTCCCCAGTCTCTTGCCCAAGCCGAACCTTCAATTATGTTTTTACAATTTGTTTCTTGTATTGCCAAGATATCAATTCCTACTAATTTAGCCCACTCAAAAACCTTTCTTCGCTTTTGAGGGTCTGAAAGCCCCCTGGCATTAAAAGTGGCAATTTTGACCCCCATTTTGATATGCTATTTCAACCAGAAGAAAAACTTCCCTGACTTACTCCCGGTCACTTGTGACGTCACTCGAACAGAGTGACGTCGCAGGCGACGTAGGTATACACCATTTCATATCTGGTGTAGCTGGAGATAGAGGGTCAATCTGTCCCCCGCCATCATCCAGGGCCCCTTCCAGGCCGTCTACACCTCCTGGCCCTCTGGCCCCCTCTAGGACCACTTCACTCTCTGTGACCATATTGTCATCCCTCTCAACATTGGCAGCGTACTCGAGGTCTAGCATCTCCTCCTCTGTATCCACTCTCTCCTCCCTCTGCTTCCTTTCTACTACCTTCAATGCTTTCTGCTTCTTTGATAAGTATTTTGTTTGTTTCTCCCATCTGTCACTCAACTCACCTTCGTCACTCCCTCCAAGCTCATCCTGACCCCTCTTCACTCTGATAACCTTACCAGTATCCTTCTCACTCTCCACAGAACTTGTGCGCGAGGAGGGTAAGGAAACCTTACCTTTCCGCTTCTCCCTACCTCTGTTATCTTTCCCACCCTCTTTCCTTACCTTCACAGTTGGTGCCTGATTCCCTGAATCACCAACAGGGGCCACAGCTGGTACGGCTGCAACTTCACCAGCAGAGACCACAGCCGGAATGGCTGCGTCTCCGGCAACCTGTGGTAAAACCACAGATTTCTGTACAGAGCCTACATCAATCTTATTATCGGTCGGACCGACGTGCCTTACCTTTAAAAACTCACAATTATGTGTATCATGCAAATGGTTCTTACAATGCATGCAAAAAACACAATTCCGCCTCATATGGCCTCTCTCCCCACACTTGTGACACTTGGCGGGCCTCCCCTGCACAGAAACCAAAATTCGGAACCTCCTACCACCGATGGTCGCCCATGTTGTATCAGGTAGATTCTCCCTCACCTTCTCTCCGCCTCCGGTAAGCCAAATCTCCCTTGTTAAAGTGGCGACATGAGAGATTGGCCCCACCGCCGACTTCTCCATTCTCACCTCCTGGGCCTTTACATCATAATTGTCAGACAGCCAGGCTATAACCTGACTGTTCGGTACATAAAATGGCAGCCAGAAAAGTCGAATCCGAAACGAAGGAGCCTGAAGAAAACTTAACGTGGCCTTCAGTCCTCCAGCAGACAACTCACCTGCATTCACCAGTTCCTTCGCTTGTTGCACAGTTCTTGTGGTAATGTGCCATTCCAAGCTATTGCCTGCTATTCCAAGGGCTACCAGATTATCTAACCCCACCCTCTCCTTTATATCCTGCAAAAAACTAGCTCTTCCCAGCCCCTCTGCTGAAACAAACCTTGCCAAAACAGTTCTCCGCATGATGTCTTCACTGTTCATTCTTTCTACTTCCTTCGGGTCCCATCCTCCTGCCCTATCCTGACTTTCACTCTGCCCCCTATCATCACTAGTCCCATCAACTTGAGCTAACCCAGACAAATCCCGATCAAATAAATTGTTCCTTACCTTGATGGAATCCTCCAATTTCTTCTCTAACTCACGGATCTTCTTTTCGTTCTCAACCAAGGTGTCAGCTTTCCTTTCGTCCAACATATCTCTCAACGCCTCCATTTTCTCACTATCCTCCACTTTTCTCCTCAGCTTCCATAACTCCTCCTCCATTTCGTCTATCTTCTCTTCCGCCGTTGTCCACGTCACCAAAGCAGTCGCAGCTTGTCCCTGCTTTTGCGCCTCACAACCGTCCTCAGACATATTGTGAGTTGCCACCTGCAACACAAAAAAGTGAGGCCACGCAGCGGACAAAATGTCCACTGGTGACCTAGTTAATACGTTGAAAAGGCTTCTCTAAAGCCTACTCTGGCTCTGGGGGAACCGCCTACGTGATCACGGTATCCCCTGTACCAGGTAAGTATGCTTGACTTCGGCCAGCTCCACAGAGCCATCGTGACACAGTGCAAGCAAATTAGGCTTCAGAGACGTGTTGTTGATTTTATGTAAACATGCATTACCACGACACAATTATTCAACAAATGACATTAAATTAATTAATTATGTAATTTTAAATTATTTCAAAGCAAAAATACATTTTTGAAGAAGCAAATAATTAATATTATAGAAACGTGTAATTCTCTGTCTGTCACTGAAACAACAGCTATATCTTGCCACATATTCACAAGCAGGCTTGAATTACTGTTGAAAAATAAATATTCTTATAGTTTTGTCTTTATTTATTATCAGGGAATAGCGCGAACGCAGTCCCCCACTACCAAAAATTACGTACTCGAGTTACCCACATTTGGGGTAATCGCAAAGGTCAGCCAAACCGAAGTGCAATGGAAAGGCCTCACTCTGGGGGAACCGCCTACGTGATCACGGTATCCCCTGTACCAGGTAAGTATGCTTGACTTCGGCCAGCTCCACAGAGCCATCGTGACACAGTGCAAGCAAATTAGGCTTCAGAGACGTGTTGTTGATTTTATGTAAACATGCATTACCACGACACAATTATTCAACAAATGACATTAAATTAATTAATTATGTAATTTTAAATTATTTCAAAGCAAAAATACATTTTTGAAGAAGCAAATAATTAATATTATAGAAACGTGTAATTCTCTGTCTGTCACTGAAACAACAGCTATATCTTGCCACATATTCACAAGCAGGCTTGAATTACTGTTGAAAAATAAATATTCTTATAGTTTTGTCTTTATTTATTATCAGGGGATAGCGCGAACGCAGTCCCCCACTACCAAAAATTACGTACTCGAGTTACCCACATTTGGGGTAATCGCAAAGGTCAGCCAAACCGAAGTGCAATGGAAAGGCCTCACTCTGGGGGAACCGCCTACGTGATCACGGTATCCCCTGTACCAGGTAAGTATGCTTGACTTCGGCCAGCTCCACAGAGCCATCGTGACACAGTGCAAGCAAATTAGGCTTCAGAGACGTGTTGTTGATTTTATGTAAACATGCATTACCACGACACAATTATTCAACAAATGACATTAAATTAATTAATTATGTAATTTTAAATTATTTCAAAGCAAAAATACATTTTTGAAGAAGCAAATAATTAATATTATAGAAACGTGTAATTCTCTGTCTGTCACTGAAACAACAGCTATATCTTGCCACATATTCACAAGCAGGCTTGAATTACTGTTGAAAAATAAATATTCTTATAGTTTTGTCTTTATTTATTATCAGGGGATAGCGCGAACGCAGTCCCCCACTACCAAAAATTACGTACTCGAGTTACCCACATTTGGGGTAATCGCAAAGGTCAGCCAAACCGAAGTGCAATGGAAAGGCCTCACTCTGGGGGAACCGCCTACGTGATCACGGTATCCCCTGTACCAGGTAAGTATGCTTGACTTCGGCCAGCTCCACAGAGCCATCGTGACACAGTGCAAGCAAATTAGGCTTCAGAGACGTGTTGTTGATTTTATGTAAACATGCATTACCACGACACAATTATTCAACAAATGACATTAAATTAATTAATTATGTAATTTTAAATTATTTCAAAGCAAAAATACATTTTTGAAGAAGCAAATAATTAATATTATAGAAACGTGTAATTCTCTGTCTGTCACTGAAACAACAGCTATATCTTGCCACATATTCACAAGCAGGCTTGAATTACTGTTGAAAAATAAATATTCTTATAGTTTTGTCTTTATTTATTATCAGGGGATAGCGCGAACGCAGTCCCCCACTACCAAAAATTACGTACTCGAGTTACCCACATTTGGGGTAATCGCAAAGGTCAGCCAAACCGAAGTGCAATGGAAAGGCCTCACTCTGGGGGAACCGCCTACGTGATCACGGTATCCCCTGTACCAGGTAAGTATGCTTGACTTCGGCCAGCTCCACAGAGCCATCGTGACACAGTGCAAGCAAATTAGGCTTCAGAGACGTGTTGTTGATTTTATGTAAACATGCATTACCACGACACAATTATTCAACAAATGACATTAAATTAATTAATTATGTAATTTTAAATTATTTCAAAGCAAAAATACATTTTTGAAGAAGCAAATAATTAATATTATAGAAACGTGTAATTCTCTGTCTGTCACTGAAACAACAGCTATATCTTGCCACATATTCACAAGCAGGCTTGAATTACTGTTGAAAAATAAATATTCTTATAGTTTTGTCTTTATTTATTATCAGGGGATAGCGCGAACGCAGTCCCCCACTACCAAAAATTACGTACTCGAGTTACCCACATTTGGGGTAATCGCAAAGGTCAGCCAAACCGAAGTGCAATGGAAAGGCCTCACTCTGGGGGAACCGCCTACGTGATCACGGTATCCCCTGTACCAGGTAAGTATGCTTGACTTCGGCCAGCTCCACAGAGCCATCGTGACACAGTGCAAGCAAATTAGGCTTCAGAGACGTGTTGTTGATTTTATGTAAACATGCATTACCACGACACAATTATTCAACAAATGACATTAAATTAATTAATTATGTAATTTTAAATTATTTCAAAGCAAAAATACATTTTTGAAGAAGCAAATAATTAATATTATAGAAACGTGTAATTCTCTGTCTGTCACTGAAACAACAGCTATATCTTGCCACATATTCACAAGCAGGCTTGAATTACTGTTGAAAAATAAATATTCTTATAGTTTTGTCTTTATTTATTATCAGGGGATAGCGCGAACGCAGTCCCCCACTACCAAAAATTACGTACTCGAGTTACCCACATTTGGGGTAATCGCAAAGGTCAGCCAAACCGAAGTGCAATGGAAAGGCCTCACTCTGGGGGAACCGCCTACGTGATCACGGTATCCCCTGTACCAGGTAAGTATGCTTGACTTCGGCCAGCTCCACAGAGCCATCGTGACACAGTGCAAGCAAATTAGGCTTCAGAGACGTGTTGTTGATTTTATGTAAACATGCATTACCACGACACAATTATTCAACAAATGACATTAAATTAATTAATTATGTAATTTTAAATTATTTCAAAGCAAAAATACATTTTTGAAGAAGCAAATAATTAATATTATAGAAACGTGTAATTCTCTGTCTGTCACTGAAACAACAGCTATATCTTGCCACATATTCACAAGCAGGCTTGAATTACTGTTGAAAAATAAATATTCTTATAGTTTTGTCTTTATTTATTATCAGGGGATAGCGCGAACGCAGTCCCCCACTACCAAAAATTACGTACTCGAGTTACCCACATTTGGGGTAATCGCAAAGGTCAGCCAAACCGAAGTGCAATGGAAAGGCCTCACTCTGGGGGAACCGCCTACGTGATCACGGTATCCCCTGTACCAGGTAAGTATGCTTGACTTCGGCCAGCTCCACAGAGCCATCGTGACACAGTGCAAGCAAATTAGGCTTCAGAGACGTGTTGTTGATTTTATGTAAACATGCATTACCACGACACAATTATTCAACAAATGACATTAAATTAATTAATTATGTAATTTTAAATTATTTTAAAGCAAAAATACATTTTTGAAGAAGCAAATAATTAATATTATAGAAACGTGTAATTCTCTGTCTGTCACTGAAACAACAGCTATATCTTGCCACATATTCACAAGCAGGCTTGAATTACTGTTGAAAAATAAATATTCTTATAGTTTTGTCTTTATTTATTATCAGGGGATAGCGCGAACGCAGTCCCCCACTACCAAAAATTACGTACTCGAGTTACCCACATTTGGGGTAATCGCAAAGGTCAGCCAAACCGAAGTGCAATGGAAAGGCCTCACTCTGGGGGAACCGCCTACGTGATCACGGTATCCCCTGTACCAGGTAAGTATGCTTGACTTCGGCCAGCTCCACAGAGCCATCGTGACACAGTGCAAGCAAATTAGGCTTCAGAGACGTGTTGTTGATTTTATGTAAACATGCATTACCACGACACAATTATTCAACAAATGACATTAAATTAATTAATTATGTAATTTTAAATTATTTCAAAGCAAAAATACATTTTTGAAGAAGCAAATAATTAATATTATAGAAACGTGTAATTCTCTGTCTGTCACTGAAACAACAGCTATATCTTGCCACATATTCACAAGCAGGCTTGAATTACTGTTGAAAAATAAATATTCTTATAGTTTTGTCTTTATTTATTATCAGGGGATAGCGCGAACGCAGTCCCCCACTACCAAAAATTACGTACTCGAGTTACCCACATTTGGGGTAATCGCAAAGGTCAGCCAAACCGAAGTGCAATGGAAAGGCCTCACTCTGGGGGAACCGCCTACGTGATCACGGTATCCCCTGTACCAGGTAAGTATGCTTGACTTCGGCCAGCTCCACAGAGCCATCGTGACACAGTGCAAGCAAATTAGGCTTCAGAGACGTGTTGTTGATTTTATGTAAACATGCATTACCACGACACAATTATTCAACAAATGACATTAAATTAATTAATTATGTAATTTTAAATTATTTCAAAGCAAAAATACATTTTTGAAGAAGCAAATAATTAATATTATAGAAACGTGTAATTCTCTGTCTGTCACTGAAACAACAGCTATATCTTGCCACATATTCACAAGCAGGCTTGAATTACTGTTGAAAAATAAATATTCTTATAGTTTTGTCTTTATTTATTATCAGGGGATAGCGCGAACGCAGTCCCCCACTACCAAAAATTACGTACTCGAGTTACCCACATTTGGGGTAATCGCAAAGGTCAGCCAAACCGAAGTGCAATGGAACCGCCTACGTGATCACGGTATCCCCTGTACCAGGTAAGTATGCTTGACTTCGGCCAGCTCCACAGAGCCATCGTGACACAGTGCAAGCAAATTAGGCTTCAGAGACGTGTTGTTGATTATATGTAAACATGCATTACCACGACACAATTATTCAACAAATGACATTAAATTAATTAATTATGTAATTTTAAATTATTTCAAAGCAAAAATACATTTTTGAAGAAGCAAATAATTAATATTATAGAAACGTGTAATTCTCTGTCTGTCACTGAAACAACAGCTATATCTTGCCACATATTCACAAGCAGGCTTGAATTACTGTTGAAAAATAAATATTCTTATAGTTTTGTCTTTATTTATTATCAGGGGATAGCGCGAACGCAGTCCCCCACTACCAAAAATTACGTACTCGAGTTACCCACATTTGGGGTAATCGCAATGGTCAGCCAAACCGAAGTGCAATGGAAAGGCCTCACTCTGGGGGAACCGCCTACGTGATCACGGTATCCCCTGTACCAGGTAAGTATGCTTGACTTCGGCCAGCTCCACAGAGCCATCGTGACACAGTGCAAGCAAATTAGGCTTCAGAGACGTGTTGTTGATTTTATGTAAACATGCATTACCACGACACAATTATTCAACAAATGACATTAAGTTAATTAATTATGTAATTTTAAATTATTTCAAAGCAAAAATACATTTTTGAAGAAGCAAATAATTAATATTATAGAAACGTGTAATTCTCTGTCTGTCACTGAAACAACAGCTATATCTTGCCACATATTCACAAGCAGGCTTGAATTACTGTTGAAAAATAAATATTCTTATAGTTTTGTCTTTATTTATTATCAGGGGATAGCGCGAACGCAGTCCCCCACTACCAAAAATTACGTACTCGAGTTACCCACATTTGGGGTAATCGCAAAGGTCAGCCAAACCGAAGTGCAATGGAAAGGCCTCACTCTGGGGGAACCGCCTACGTGATCACGGTATCCCCTGTACCAGGTAAGTATGCTTGACTTCGGCCAGCTCCACAGAGCCATCGTGACACAGTGCAAGCAAATTAGGCTTCAGAGACGTGTTGTTGATTTTATGTAAACATGCATTACCACGACACAATTATTCAACAAATGACATTAAATTAATTAATTATGTAATTTTAAATTATTTCAAAGCAAAAATACATTTTTGAAGAAGCAAATAATTAATATTATAGAAACGTGTAATTCTCTGTCTGTCACTGAAACAACAGCTATATCTTGCCACATATTCACAAGCAGGCTTGAATTACTGTTGAAAAATAAATATTCTTATAGTTTTGTCTTTATTTATTATCAGGGGATAGCGCGAACGCAGTCCCCCACTACCAAAAATTACGTACTCGAGTTACCCACATTTGGGGTAATCGCAAAGGTCAGCCAAACCGAAGTGCAATGGAAAGGCCTCACTCTGGGGGAACCGCCTACGTGATCACGGTATCCCCTGTACCAGGTAAGTATGCTTGACTTCGGCCAGCTCCACAGAGCCATCGTGACACAGTGCAAGCAAATTAGGCTTCAGAGACGTGTTGTTGATTTTATGTAAACATGCATTACCACGACACAATTATTCAACAAATGACATTAATTTAATTAATTATGTAATTTTAAATTATTTCAAAGCAAAAATACATTTTTGAAGAAGCAAATAATTAATATTATAGAAACGTGTAATTCTCTGTCTGTCACTGAAACAACAGCTATATCTTGCCACATATTCACAAGCAGGCTTGAATTACTGTTGAAAAATAAATATTCTTATAGTTTTGTCTTTATTTATTATCAGGGGATAGCGCGAACGCAGTCCCCCACTACCAAAAATTACGTACTCGAGTTACCCACATTTGGGGTAATCGCAAAGGTCAGCCAAACCGAAGTGCAATGGAAAGGCCTCACTCTGGGGGAACCGCCTACGTGATCACGGTATCCCCTGTACCAGGTAAGTATGCTTGACTTCGGCCAGCTCCACAGAGCCATCGTGACACAGTGCAAGCAAATTAGGCTTCAGAGACGTGTTGTTGATTTTATGTAAACATGCATTACGACGACACAATTATTCAACAAATGACATTAAATTAATTAATTATGTAATTTTAAATTATTTCAAAGCAAAAATACATTTTTGAAGAAGCAAATAATTAATATTATAGAAACGTGTAATTCTCTGTCTGTCACTGAAACAACAGCTATATCTTGCCACATATTCACAAGCAGGCTTGAATTACTGTTGAAAAATAAATATTCTTATAGTTTTGTCTTTATTTATTATCAGGGGATAGCGCGAACGCAGTCCCCCACTACCAAAAATTACGTACTCGAGTTACCCACATTTGGGGTAATCGCAAAGGTCAGCCAAACCGAAGTGCAATGGAAAGGCCTCACTCTGGGGGAACCGCCTACGTGATCACGGTATCCCCTGTACCAGGTAAGTATGCTTGACTTCGGCCAGCTCCACAGAGCCATCGTGACACAGTGCAAGCAAATTAGGCTTCAGAGACGTGTTGTTGATTTTATGTAAACATGCATTACCACGAGACAATTATTCAACAAATGACATTAAATTAATTAATTATGTAATTTTAAATTATTTCAAAGCAAAAATACATTTTTGAAGAAGCAAATAATTAATATGTAATTTTAAATTATTTCAAAGCAAAAATACATTTTTGAAGAAGCAAATAATTAATATTATAGAAACGTGTAATTCTCTGTCTGTCACTGAAACAACAGCTATATCTTGCCACATATTCACAAGCAGGCTTGAATTACTGTTGAAAAATAAATATTCTTATAGTTTTGTCTTTATTTATTATCAGGGGATAGCGCGAACGCAGTCCCCCACTACCAAAAATTACGTACTCGAGTTACCCACATTTGGGGTAATCGCAAAGGTCAGCCAAACCGAAGTGCAATGGAAAGGCCTCACTCTGGGGGAACCGCCTACGTGATCACGGTATCCCCTGTACCAGGTAAGTATGCTTGACTTCGGCCAGCTCCACAGAGCCATCGTGACACAGTGCAAGCAAATTAGGCTTCAGAGACGTGTTGTTGATTTTATGTAAACATGCATTACCACGACACAATTATTCAACAAATGACATTAAATTAATTAATTATGTAATTTTAAATTATTTCAAAGCAAAAATACATTTTTGAAGAAGCAAATAATTAATATTATAGAAACGTGTAATTCTCTGTCTGTCACTGAAACAACAGCTATATCTTGCCACATATTCACAAGCAGGCTTGAATTACTGTTGAAAAATAAATATTCTTATAGTTTTGTCTTTATTTATTATCAGGGGATAGCGCGAACGCAGTCCCCCACTACCAAAAATTACGTACTCGAGTTACCCACATTTGGGGTAATCGCAAAGGTCAGCCAAACCGAAGTGCAATGGAAAGGCCTCACTCTGGGGGAACCGCCTACGTGATCACGGTATCCCCTGTACCAGGTAAGTATGCTTGACTTCGGCCAGCTCCACAGAGCCATCGTGACACAGTGCAAGCAAATTAGGCTTCAGAGACGTGTTGTTGATTTTATGTAAACATGCATTACCACGACACAATTATTCAACAAATGACATTAAATTAATTAATTATGTAATTTTAAATTATTTCAAAGCAAAAATACATTTTTGAAGAAGCAAATAATTAATATTATAGAAACGTGTAATTCTCTGTCTGTCACTGAAACAACAGCTATATCTTGCCACATATTCACAAGCAGGCTTGAATTACTGTTGAAAAATAAATATTCTTATAGTTTTGTCTTTATTTATTATCAGGGGATAGCGCGAACGCAGTCCCCCACTACCAAAAATTACGTACTCGAGTTACCCACATTTGGGGTAATCGCAAAGGTCAGCCAAACCGAAGTGCAATGGAAAGGCCTCACTCTGGGGGAACCGCCTACGTGATCACGGTATCCCCTGTACCAGGTAAGTATGCTTGACTTCGGCCAGCTCCACAGAGCCATCGTGACACAGTGCAAGCAAATTAGGCTTCAGAGACGTGTTGTTGATTTTATGTAAACATGCATTACCACGACACAATTATTCAACAAATGACATTAAATTAATTAATTATGTAATTTTAAATTATTTCAAAGCAAAAATACATTTTTGAAGAAGCAAATAATTAATATTATAGAAACGTGTAATTCTCTGTCTGTCACTGAAACAACAGCTATATCTTGCCACATATTCACAAGCAGGCTTGAATTACTGTTGAAAAATAAATATTCTTATAGTTTTGTCTTTATTTATTATCAGGGGATAGCGCGAACGCAGTCCCCCACTACCAAAAATTACGTACTCGAGTTACCCACATTTGGGGTAATCGCAAAGGTCAGCCAAACCGAAGTGCAATGGAAAGGCCTCACTCTGGGGGAACCGCCTACGTGATCACGGTATCCCCTGTACCAGGTAAGTATGCTTGACTTCGGCCAGCTCCACAGAGCCATCGTGACACAGTGCAAGCAAATTAGGCTTCAGAGACGTGTTGTTGATTTTATGTAAACATGCATTACCACGACACAATTATTCAACAAATGACATTAAATTAATTAATTATGTAATTTTAAATTATTTCAAAGCAAAAATACATTTTTGAAGAAGCAAATAATTAATATTATAGAAACGTGTAATTCTCTGTCTGTCACTGAAACAACAGCTATATCTTGCCACATATTCACAAGCAGGCTTGAATTACTGTTGAAAAATAAATATTCTTATAGTTTTGTCTTTATTTATTATCAGGGGATAGCGCGAACGCAGTCCCCCACTACCAAAAATTACGTACTCGAGTTACCCACATTTGGGGTAATCGCAAAGGTCAGCCAAACCGAAGTGCAATGGAAAGGCCTCACTCTGGGGGAACCGCCTACGTGATCACGGTATCCCCTGTACCAGGTAAGTATGCTTGACTTCGGCCAGCTCCACAGAGCCATCGTGACACAGTGCAAGCAAATTAGGCTTCAGAGACGTGTTGTTGATTTTATGTAAACATGCATTACCACGACACAATTATTCAACAAATGACATTAAATTAATTAATTATGTAATTTTAAATTATTTCAAAGCAAAAATACATTTTTGAAGAAGCAAATAATTAATATTATAGAAACGTGTAATTCTCTGTCTGTCACTGAAACAACAGCTATATCTTGCCACATATTCACAAGCAGGCTTGAATTACTGTTGAAAAATAAATATTCTTATAGTTTTGTCTTTATTTATTATCAGGGGATAGCGCGAACGCAGTCCCCCACTACCAAAAATTACGTACTCGAGTTACCCACATTTGGGGTAATCGCAAAGGTCAGCCAATCCGAAGTGCAATGGAAAGGCCTCACTCTGGGGGAACCACCTACGTGATCACGGTATCCCCTGTACCAGGTAAGTATGCTTGACTTCGGCCAGCTCCACAGAGCCATCGTGACACAGTGCAAGCAAATTAGGCTTCAGAGACGTGTTGTTGATTTTATGTAAACATGCATTACCACGACACAATTATTCAACAAATGACATTAAATTAATTAATTATGTAATTTTAAATTATTTCAAAGCAAAAATACATTTTTGAAGAAGCAAATAATTAATATTATAGAAACGTGTAATTCTCTGTCTGTCACTGAAACAACAGCTATATCTTGCCACATATTCACAAGCAGGCTTGAATTACTGTTGAAAAATAAATATTCTTATAGTTTTGTCTTTATTTATTATCAGGGGATAGCGCGAACGCAGTCCCCCACTACCAAAAATTACGTACTCGAGTTACCCACATTTGGGGTAATCGCAAAGGTCAGCCAAACCGAAGTGCAATGGAAAGGCCTCACTCTGGGGGAACCGCCTACGTGATCACGGTATCCCCTGTACCAGGTAAGTATGCTTGACTTCGGCCAGCTCCACAGAGCCATCGTGACACAGTGCAAGCAAATTAGGCTTCAGAGACGTGTTGTTGATTTTATGTAAACATGCATTACCACGACACAATTATTCAACAAATGACATTAAATTAATTAATTATGTAATTTTAAATTATTTCAAAGCAAAAATACATTTTTGAAGAAGCAAATAATTAATATTATAGAAACGTGTAATTCTCTGTCTGTCACTGAAACAACAGCTATATCTTGCCACATATTCACAAGCAGGCTTGAATTACTGTTGAAAAATAAATATTCTTATAGTTTTGTCTTTATTTATTATCAGGGGATAGCGCGAACGCAGTCCCCCACTACCAAAAATTACGTACTCGAGTTACCCACATTTGGGGTAATCGCAAAGGTCAGCCAAACAGAAGTGCAATGGAAAGGCCTCATTCTGGGGGAACCGCCTACGTGATCACGGTATCCCCTGTACCAGGTAAGTATGCTTGACTTCGGCCAGCTCCACAGAGCCATCGTGACACAGTGCAAGCAAATTAGGCTTCAGAGACGTGTTGTTGATTTTATGTAAACATGCATTACCACGACACAATTATTCAACAAATGACATTAAATTAATTAATTATGTAATTTTAAATTATTTCAAAGCAAAAATACATTTTTGAAGAAGCAAATAATTAATATTATAGAAACGTGTAATTATCTGTCTGTCACTGAAACAACAGCTATATCTTGCCACATATTCACAAGCAGGCTTGAATTACTGTTGAAAAATAAATATTCTTATAGTTTTGTCTTTATTTATTATCAGGGGATAGCGCGAACGCAGTCCCCCACTACCAAAAATTACGTACTCGAGTTACCCACATTTGGGGTAATCACAAAGGTCAGCCAAACCGAAGTGCAATGGAAAGGCCTCACTCTGGGGGAACCGCCTACGTGATCACGGTATCCCCTGTACCAGGTAAGTATGCTTGACTTCGGCCAGCTCCACAGAGCCATCGTGACACAGTGCAAGCAAATTAGGCTTCAGAGACGTGTTGTTGATTTTATGTAAACATGCATTACCACGACACAATTATTCAACAAATGACATTAAATTAATTAATTATGTAATTTTAAATTATTTCAAAGCAAAAATACATTTTTGAAGAAGCAAATAATTAATATTATAGAAACGTGTAATTCTCTGTCTGTCACTGAAACAACAGCTATATCTTGCCACATATTCACAAGCAGGCTTGAATTACTGTTGAAAAATAAATATTCTTATAGTTTTGTCTTTATTTATTATCAGGGGATAGCGCGAACGCAGTCCCCCACTACCAAAAATTACGTACTCGAGTTACCCACATTTGGGGTAATCGCAAAGGTCAGCCAAACCGAAGTGCAATGGAAAGGCCTCACTCTGGGGGAACCGCCTACGTGATCACGGTATCCCCTGTACCAGGTAAGTATGCTTGACTTCGGCCAGCTCCACAGAGCCATCGTGACACAGTGCAAGCAAATTAGGCTTCAGAGACGTGTTGTTGATTTTATGTAAACATGCATTACCACGACACAATTATTCAACAAATGACATTAAATTAATTAATTATGTAATTTTAAATTATTTCAAAGCAAAAATACATTTTTGAAGAAGCAAATAATTAATATTATAGAAACGTGTAATTCTCTGTCTGTCACTGAAACAACAGCTATATCTTGCCACATATTCACAAGCAGGCTTGAATTACTGTTGAAAAATAAATATTCTTATAGTTTTGTCTTTATTTATTATCAGGGGATAGCGCGAACGCAGTCCCCCACTACCAAAAATTACGTACTCGAGTTACCCACATTTGGGGTAATCGCAAAGGTCAGCCAAACCGAAGTGCAATGGAAAGGCCTCACTCTGGGGGAACCACCTACGTGATCACGGTATCCCCTGTACCAGGTAAGTATGCTTGACTTCGGCCAGCTCCACAGAGCCATCGTGACACAGTGCAAGCAAATTAGGCTTCAGAGACGTGTTGTTGATTTTATGTAAACATGCATTACCACGACACAATTATTCAACAAATGACATTAAATTAATTAATTATGTAATTTTAAATTATTTCAAAGCAAAAATACATTTTTGAAGAAGCAAATAATTAATATTATAGAAACGTGTAATTCTCTGTCTGTCACTGAAACAACAGCTATATCTTGCCACATATTCACAAGCAGGCTTGAATTACTGTTGAAAAATAAATATTCTTATAGTTTTGTCTTTATTTATTATCAGGGGATAGCGCGAACGCAGTCCCCCACTACCAAAAATTACGTACTCGAGTTACCCACATTTGGGGTAATCGCAAAGGTCAGCCAAACCGAAGTGCAATGGAAAGGCCTCACTCTGGGGGAACCGCCTACGTGATCACGGTATCCCCTGTACCAGGTAAGTATGCTTGACTTCGGCCAGCTCCACAGAGCCATCGTGACACAGTGCAAGCAAATTAGGCTTCAGAGACGTGTTGTTGATTTTATGTAAACATGCATTACCACGACACAATTATTCAACAAATGACATTAAATTAATTAATTATGTAATTTTAAATTATTTCAAAGCAAAAATACATTTTTGAAGAAGCAAATAATTAATATTATAGAAACGTGTAATTCTCTGTCTGTCACTGAAACAACAGCTATATCTTGCCACATATTCACAAGCAGGCTTGAATTACTGTTGAAAAATAAATATTCTTATAGTTTTGTCTTTATTTATTATCAGGGGATAGCGCGAACGCAGTCCCCCACTACCAAAAATTACGTACTCGAGTTACCCACATTTGGGGTAATCGCAAAGGTCAGCCAAACAGAAGTGCAATGGAAAGGCCTCATTCTGGGGGAACCGCCTACGTGATCACGGTATCCCCTGTACCAGGTAAGTATGCTTGACTTCGGCCAGCTCCACAGAGCCATCGTGACACAGTGCAAGCAAATTAGGCTTCAGAGACGTGTTGTTGATTTTATGTAAACATGCATTACCACGACACAATTATTCAACAAATGACATTAAATTAATTAATTATGTAATTTTAAATTATTTCAAAGCAAAAATACATTTTTGAAGAAGCAAATAATTAATATTATAGAAACGTGTAATTATCTGTCTGTCACTGAAACAACAGCTATATCTTGCCACATATTCACAAGCAGGCTTGAATTACTGTTGAAAAATAAATATTCTTATAGTTTTGTCTTTATTTATTATCAGGGGATAGCGCGAACGCAGTCCCCCACTACCAAAAATTACGTACTCGAGTTACCCACATTTGGGGTAATCACAAAGGTCAGCCAAACCGAAGTGCAATGGAAAGGCCTCACTCTGGGGGAACCGCCTACGTGATCACGGTATCCCCTGTACCAGGTAAGTATGCTTGACTTCGGCCAGCTCCACAGAGCCATCGTGACACAGTGCAAGCAAATTAGGCTTCAGAGACGTGTTGTTGATTTTATGTAAACATGCATTACCACGACACAATTATTCAACAAATGACATTAAATTAATTAATTATGTAATTTTAAATTATTTCAAAGCAAAAATACATTTTTGAAGAAGCAAATAATTAATATTATAGAAACGTGTAATTCTCTGTCTGTCACTGAAACAACAGCTATATCTTGCCACATATTCACAAGCAGGCTTGAATTACTGTTGAAAAATAAATATTCTTATAGTTTTGTCTTTATTTATTATCAGGGGATAGCGCGAACGCAGTCCCCCACTACCAAAAATTACGTACTCGAGTTACCCACATTTGGGGTAATCGCAAAGGTCAGCCAAACCGAAGTGCAATGGAACCGCCTACGTGATCACGGTATCCCCTGTACCAGGTAAGTATGCTTGACTTCGGCCAGCTCCACAGAGCCATCGTGACACAGTGCAAGCAAATTAGGCTTCAGAGACGTGTTGTTGATTTTATGTAAACATGCATTACCACGACACAATTATTCAACAAATGACATTAAATTAATTAATTATGTAATTTTAAATTATTTCAAAGCAAAAATACATTTTTGAAGAAGCAAATAATTAATATTATAGAAACGTGTAATTCTCTGTCTGTCACTGAAACAACAGCTATATCTTGCCACATATTCACAAGCAGGCTTAAATTACTGTTGAAAAATAAATATTCTTATAGTTTTGTCTTTATTTATTATCAGGGGATAGCGCGAACGCAGTCCCCCACTACCAAAAATTACGTACTCGAGTTACCCACATTTGGGGTAATCGCAAAGGTCAGCCAAACCGAAGTGCAATGGAAAGGCCTCACTCTGGGGGAACCGCCTACGTGATCACGGTATCCCCTGTACCAGGTAAGTATGCTTGACTTCGGCCAGCTCCACAGAGCCATCGTGACACAGTGCAAGCAAATTAGGCTTCAGAGACGTGTTGTTGATTTTATGTAAACATGCATTACCACGACACAATTATTCAACAAATGACATTAAATTAATTAATTATGTAATTTTAAATTATTTCAAAGCAAAAATACATTTTTGAAGAAGCAAATAATTAATATTATAGAAACGTGTAATTCTCTGTCTGTCACTGAAACAACAGCTATATCTTGCCACATATTCACAAGCAGGCTTGAATTACTGTTGAAAAATAAATATTCTTATAGTTTTGTCTTTATTTATTATCAGGGGATAGCGCGAACGCAGTCCCCCACTACCAAAAATTACGTACTCGAGTTACCCACATTTGGGGTAATCGCAAAGGTCAGCCAAACCGAAGTGCAATGGAAAGGCCTCACTCTGGGGGAACCGCCTACGTGATCACGGTATCCCCTGTACCAGGTAAGTATGCTTGACTTCGGCCAGCTCCACAGAGCCATCGTGACACAGTGCAAGCAAATTAGGCTTCAGAGACGTGTTGTTGATTTTATGTAAACATGCATTACCACGACACAATTATTCAACAAATGACATTAAATTAATTAATTATGTAATTTTAAATTATTTCAAAGCAAAAATACATTTTTGAAGAAGCAAATAATTAATATTATAGAAACGTGTAATTCTCTGTCTGTCACTGAAACAACAGCTATATCTTGCCACATATTCACAAGCAGGCTTGAATTACTGTTGAAAAATAAATATTCTTATAGTTTTGTCTTTATTTATTATCAGGGGATAGCGCGAACGCAGTCCCCCACTACCAAAAATTACGTACTCGAGTTACCCACATTTGGGGTAATCGCAAAGGTCAGCCAAACCGAAGTGCAATGGAAAGGCCTCACTCTGGGGGAACCGCCTACGTGATCACGGTATCCCCTGTACCAGGTAAGTATGCTTGACTTCGGCCAGCTCCACAGAGCCATCGTGACACAGTGCAAGCAAATTAGGCTTCAGAGACGTGTTGTTGATTTTATGTAAACATGCATTACCACGACACAATTATTCAACAAATGACATTAAATTAATTAATTATGTAATTTTAAATTATTTCAAAGCAAAAATACATTTTTGAAGAAGCAAATAATTAATATTATAGAAACGTGTAATTCTCTGTCTGTCACTGAAACAACAGCTATATCTTGCCACATATTCACAAGCAGGCTTGAATTACTGTTGAAAAATAAATATTCTTATAGTTTTGTCTTTATTTATTATCAGGGGATAGCGCGAACGCAGTCCCCCACTACCAAAAATTACGTACTCGAGTTACCCACATTTGGGGTAATCGCAAAGGTCAGCCAAACCGAAGTGCAATGGAAAGGCCTCACTCTGGGGGAACCGCCTACGTGATCACGGTATCCCCTGTACCAGGTAAGAATGCTTGACTTCGGCCAGCTCCACAGAGCCATCGTGACACAGTGCAAGCAAATTAGGCTTCAGAGACGTGTTGTTGATTTTATGTAAACATGCATTACCACGACACAATTATTCAACAAATGACATTAAATTAATTAATTATGTAATTTTAAATTATTTCAAAGCAAAAATACATTTTTGAAGAAGCAAATAATTAATATTATAGAAACGTGTAATTCTCTGTCTGTCACTGAAACAACAGCTATATCTTGCCACATATTCACAAGCAGGCTTGAATTACTGTTGAAAAATAAATATTCTTATAGTTTTGTCTTTATTTATTATCAGGGGATAGCGCGAACGCAGTCCCCCACTACCAAAAATTACGTACTCGAGTTACCCACATTTGGGGTAATCGCAAAGGTCAGCCAAACCGAAGTGCAATGGAAAGGCCTCACTCTGGGGGAACCGCCTACGTGATCACGGTATCCCCTGTACCAGGTAAGTATGCTTGACTTCGGCCAGCTCCACAGAGCCATCGTGACACAGTGCAAGCAAATTAGGCTTCAGAGACGTGTTGTTGATTTTATGTAAACATGCATTACCACGACACAATTATTCAACAAATGACATTAAATTAATTAATTATGTAATTTTAAATTATTTCAAAGCAAAAATACAGTTTTGAAGAAGCAAATAATTAATATTATAGAAACGTGTAATTCTCTGTCTGTCACTGAAACAACAGCTATATCTTGCCACATATTCACAAGCAGGCTTGAATTACTGTTGAAAAATAAATATTCTTATAGTTTTGTCTTTATTTATTATCAGGGGATAGCGCGAACGCAGTCCCCCACTACCAAAAATTACGTACTCGAGTTACCCACATTTGGGGTAATCGCAAAGGTCAGCCAAACCGAAGTGCAATGGAAAGGCCTCACTCTGGGGGAACTGCCTACGTGATCACGGTATCCCCTGTACCAGGTAAGTATGCTTGACTTCGGCCAGCTCCACAGAGCCATCGTGACACAGTGCAAGCAAATTAGGCTTCAGAGACGTGTTGTTGATTTTATGTAAACATGCATTACCACGACACAATTATTCAACAATTGACATTAAATTAATTAATTATGTAATTTTAAATTATTTCAAAGCAAAAATGCATTTTTGAAGAAGCAAATAATTAATATTATAGAAACGTGTAATTCTCTGTCTGTCACTGAAACAACAGCTATATCTTGCCACATATTCACAAGCAGGCTTGAATTACTGTTGAAAAATAAATATTCTTATAGTTTTGTCTTTATTTATTATCAGGGGATAGCGCGAACGCAGTCCCCCACTACCAAAAATTACGTACTCGAGTTACCCACATTTGGGGTAATCGCAAAGGTCAGCCAAACCGAAGTGCAATGGAAAGGCCTCACTCTGGGGGAACCGCCTACGTGATCACGGTATCCCCTGTACCAGGTAAGTATGCTTGACTTCGGCCAGCTCCACAGAGCCATCGTGACACAGTGCAAGCAAATTAGGCTTCAGAGACGTGTTGTTGATTTTATGTAAACATGCATTACCACGACACAATTATTCAACAAATGACATTAAATTAATTAATTATGTAATTTTAAATTATTTCAAAGCAAAAATACATTTTTGAAGAAGCAAATAATTAATATTATTGAAACGTGTAATTCTCTGTCTGTCACTGAAACAACAGCTATATCTTGCCACATATTCACAAGCAGGCTTGAATTACTGTTGAAAAATAAATATTCTTATAGTTTTGTCTTTATTTATTATCAGGGGATAGCGCGAACGCAGTCCCCCACTACCAAAAATTACGTACTCGAGTTACCCACATTTGGGGTAATCGCAAAGGTCAGCCAAACCGAAGTGCAATGGAAAGGCCTCACTCTGGGGGAACCGCCTACGTGATCACGGTATCCCCTGTACCAGGTAAGTATGCTTGACTTCGGCCAGCTCCACAGAGCCATCGTGACACAGTGCAAGCAAATTAGGCTTCAAAGACGTGTTGTTGATTTTATGTAAACATGCATTACCACGACACAATTATTCAACAAATGACATTAAATTAATTAATTATGTAATTTTAAATTATTTCAAAGCAAAAATACATTTTTGAAGAAGCAAATAATTAATATTATAGAAACGTGTAATTCTCTGTCTGTCACCGGAACAACAGCTATATCTTGCCACATATTCACAAGCAGGCTTGAATTACTGTTGAAAAATAAATATTCTTATAGTTTTGTCTTTATTTATTATCAGGGGATAGCGCGAACGCAGTCCCCCACTACCAAAAATTACGTACTCGAGTTACCCACATTTGGGGTAATCGCAAAGGTCAGCCAAACCGAAGTGCAATGGAAAGGCCTCACTCCGGGGGAACCGCCTACGTGATCACGGTATCCCCTGTACCAGGTAAGTATGCTTGACTTCGGCCAGCTCCACAGAGCCATCGTGACACAGTGCAAGCAAATTAGGCTTCAGAGACGTGTTGTTGATTTTATGTAAACATGCATTACCACGACACAATTATTCAACAAATGACATTAAATTAATTAATTATGTAATTTTAAATTATTTCAAAGCAAAAATACATTTTTGAAGAAGCAAATAATTAATATTATAGAAACGTGTAATTCTCTGTCTGTCACTGAAACAACAGCTATATCTTGCCACATATTCACAAGCAGGCTTGAATTACTGTTGAAAAATAAATATTCTTATAGTTTTGTCTTTATTTATTATCAGGGGATAGCGCGAACGCAGTCCCCCACTACCAAAAATTACGTACTCGAGTTACCCACATTTGGGGTAATCGCAAAGGTCAGCCAAACCGAAGTGCAATGGAAAGGCCTCACTCTGGGGGAACCGCCTACGTGATCACGGTATCCCCTGTACCAGGTAAGTATGCTTGACTTCGGCCAGCTCCACAGAGCCATCGTGACACAGTGCAAGCAAATTAGGCTTCAGAGACGTGTTGTTGATTTTATGTAAACATGCATTACCACGACACAATTATTCAACAAATGACATTAAATTAATTAATTATGTAATTTTAAATTATTTCAAAGCAAAAATACATTTTTGAAGAAGCAAATAATTAATATTATAGAAACGTGTAATTCTCTGTCTGTCACTGAAACAACAGCTATATCTTGCCACATATTCACAAGCAGGCTTGAATTACTGTTGAAAAATAAATATTCTTATAGTTTTGTCTTTATTTATTATCAGGGGATAGCGCGAACGCAGTCCCCCACTACCAAAAATTACGTACTCGAGTTACCCACATTTGGGGTAATCGCAAAGGTCAGCCAAACCGAAGTGCAATGGAAAGGCCTCACTCTGGGGGAACCGCCTACGTGATCACGGTATCCCCTGTACCAGGTAAGTATGCTTGACTTCGGCCAGCTCCACAGAGCCATCGTGACACAGTGCAAGCAAATTAGGCTTCAGAGACGTGTTGTTGATTTTATGTAAACATGCATTACCACGACACAATTATTCAACAAATGACATTAAATTAATTAATTATGTAATTTTAAATTATTTCAAAGCAAAAATACATTTTTGAAGAAGCAAATAATTAATATTATAGAAACGTGTAATTCTCTGTCTGTCACTGAAACAACAGCTATATCTTGCCACATATTCACAAGCAGGCTTGAATTACTGTTGAAAAATAAATATTCTTATAGTTTTGTCTTTATTTATTATCAGGGGATAGCGCGAACGCAGTCCCCCACTACCAAAAATTACGTACTCGAGTTACCCACATTTGGGGTAATCGCAAAGGTCAGCCAAACCGAAGTGCAATGGAAAGGCCTCACTCTGGGGGAACCGCCTACGTGATCACGGTATCCCCTGTACCAGGTAAGTATGCTTGACTTCGGCCAGCTCCACAGAGCCATCGTGACACAGTGCAAGCAAATTAGGCTTCACAGACGTGTTGTTGATTTTATGTAAACATGCATTACCACGACACAATTATTCAACAAATGACATTAAATTAATTAATTATGTAATTTTAAATTATTTCAAAGCAAAAATACATTTTTGAAGAAGCAAATAATTAATATTATAGAAACGTGTAATTCTCTGTCTGTCACCGAAACAACAGCTATATCTTGCCACATATTCACAAGCAGGCTTGAATTACTGTTGAAAAATAAATATTCTTATAGTTTTGTCTTTATTTATTATCAGGGGATAGCGCGAACGCAGTCCCCCACTACCAAAAATTACGTACTCGAGTTACCCACATTTGGGGTAATCGCAAAGGTCAGCCAAACCGAAGTGCAATGGAAAGGCCTCACTCTGGGGGAACCGCCTACGTGATCACGGTATCCCCTGTACCAGGTAAGTATGCTTGACTTCGGCCAGCTCCACAGAGCCATCGTGACACAGTGCAAGCAAATTAGGCTTCAGAGACGTGTTGTTGATTTTATGTAAACATGCATTACCACGACACAATTATTCAACAAATGACATTAAATTAATTAATTATGTAATTTTAAATTATTTCAAAGCAAAAATACATTTTTGAAGAAGCAAATAATTAATATTATAGAAACGTGTAATTCTCTGTCTGTCACTGAAACAACAGCTATATCTTGCCACATATTCACAAGCAGGCTTGAATTACTGTTGAAAAATAAATATTCTTATAGTTTTGTCTTTATTTATTATCAGGGGATAGCGCGAACGCAGTCCCCCACTACCAAAAATTACGTACTCGAGTTACCCACATTTGGGGTAATCGCAAAGGTCAGCCAAACCGAAGTGCAATGGAAAGGCCTCACTCTGGGGGAACCGCCTACGTGATCACGGTATCCCCTGTACCAGGTAAGTATGCTTGACTTCGGCCAGCTCCACAGAGCCATCGTGACACAGTGCAAGCAAATAAGGCTTCAGAGACGTGTTGTTGATTTTATGTAAACATGCATTACCACGACACAATTATTCAACAAATGACATTAAATTAATTAATTATGTAATTTTAAATTATTTCAAAGCAAAAATACATTTTTGAAGAAGCAAATAATTAATATTATAGAAACGTGTAATTCTCTGTCTGTCACCGAAACAACAGCTATATCTTGCCACATATTCACAAGCAGGCTTGAATTACTGTTGAAAAATAAATATTCTTATAGTTTTGTCTTTATTTATTATCAGGGGATAGCGCGAACGCAGTCCCCCACTACCAAAAATTACGTACTCGAGTTACCCACATTTGGGGTAATCGCAAAGGTCAGCCAAACCGAAGTGCAATGGAAAGGCCTCACTCTGGGGGAACCGCCTACGTGATCACGGTATCCCCTGTACCAGGTAAGTATGCTTGACTTCGGCCAGCTCCACAGAGCCATCGTGACACAGTGCAAGCAAATTAGGCTTCAGAGACGTGTTGTTGATTTTATGTAAACATGCATTACCACGACACAATTATTCAACAAATGACATTAAATTAATTAATTATGTAATTTTAAATTATTTCAAAGCAAAAATACATTTTTGAAGAAGCAAATAATTAATATTATAGAAACGTGTAATTCTCTGTCTGTCACTGAAACAACAGCTATATCTTGCCACATATTCACAAGCAGGCTTGAATTACTGTTGAAAAATAAATATTCTTATAGTTTTGTCTTTATTTATTATCAGGGGATAGCGCGAACGCAGTCCCCCACTACCAAAAATTACGTACTCGAGTTACCCACATTTGGGGTAATCGCAAAGGTCAGCCAAACCGAAGTGCAATGGAAAGGCCTCACTCTGGGGGAACCGCCTACGTGATCACGGTATCCCCTGTACCAGGTAAGTATGCTTGACTTCGGCCAGCTCCACAGAGCCATCGTGACACAGTGCAAGCAAATTAGGCTTCAGAGACGTGTTGTTGATTTTATGTAAACATGCATTACCACGACACAATTATTCAACAAATGACATTAAATTAATTAATTATGTAATTTTAAATTATTTCAAAGCAAAAATACATTTTTGAAGAAGCAAATAATTAATATTATAGAAACGTGTAATTCTCTGTCTGTCACCGAAACAACAGCTATATCTTGCCACATATTCACAAGCAGGCTTGAATTACTGTTGAAAAATAAATATTCTTATAGTTTTGTCTTTATTTATTATCAGGGGATAGCGCGAACGCAGTCCCCCACTACCAAAAATTACGTACTCGAGTTACCCACATTTGGGGTAATCGCAAAGGTCAGCCAAACCGAAGTGCAATGGAAAGGCCTCACTCTGGGGGAACCGCCTACGTGATCACGGTATCCCCTGTACCAGGTAAGTATGCTTGACTTCGGCCAGCTCCACAGAGCCATCGTGACACAGTGCAAGCAAATTAGGCTTCAGAGACGTGTTGTTGATTTTATGTAAACATGCATTACCACGAGACAATTATTCAACAAATGACATTAAATTAATTAATTATGTAATTTTAAATTATTTCAAAGCAAAAATACATTTTTGAAGAAGCAAATAATTAATATTATAGAAACGTGTAATTCTCTGTCTGTCACTGAAACAACAGCTATATCTTGCCACATATTCACAAGCAGGCTTGAATTACTGTTGAAAAATAAATATTCTTATAGTTTTGTCTTTATTTATTATCAGGGGATAGCGCGAACGCAGTCCCCCACTACCAAAAATTACGTACTCGAGTTACCCACATTTGGGGTAATCGCAAAGGTCAGCCAAACCGAAGTGCAATGGAAAGGCCTCACTCTGGGGGAACCGCCTACGTGATCACGGTATCCCCTGTACCAGGTAAGTATGCTTGACTTCGGCCAGCTCCACAGAGCCATCGTGACACAGTGCAAGCAAATTAGGCTTCAGAGACGTGTTGTTGATTTTATGTAAACATGCATTACCACGACACAATTATTCAACAAATGACATTAAATTAATTAATTATGTAATTTTAAATTATTTCAAAGCAAAAATACATTTTTGAAGAAGCAAATAATTAATATTATAGAAACGTGTAATTCTCTGTCTGTCACTGAAACAACAGCTATATCTTGCCACATATTCACAAGCAGGCTTGAATTACTGTTGAAAAATAAATATTCTTATAGTTTTGTCTTTATTTATTATCAGGGGATAGCGCGAACGCAGTCCCCCACTACCAAAAATTACGTACTCGAGTTACCCACATTTGGGGTAATCGCAAAGGTCAGCCAAACCGAAGTGCAATGGAAAGGCCTCACTCTGGGGGAACCGCCTACGTGATCACGGTATCCCCTGTACCAGGTAAGTATGCTTGACTTCGGCCAGCTCCACAGAGCCATCGTGACACAGTGCAAGCAAATTAGGCTTCAGAGACGTGTTGTTGATTTTATGTAAACATGCATTACCACGACACAATTATTCAACAAATGACATTAAATTAATTAATTATGTAATTTTAAATTATTTCAAAGCAAAAATACATTTTTGAAGAAGCAAATAATTAATATTATAGAAACGTGTAATTCTCTGTCTGTCACCGAAACAACAGCTATATCTTGCCACATATTCACAAGCAGGCTTGAATTACTGTTGAAAAATAAATATTCTTATAGTTTTGTCTTTATTTATTATCAGGGGATAGCGCGAACGCAGTCCCCCACTACCAAAAATTACGTACTCGAGTTACCCACATTTGGGGTAATCGCAAAGGTCAGCCAAACCGAAGTGCAATGGAAAGGCCTCACTCTGGGGGAACCGCCTACGTGATCACGGTATCCCCTGTACCAGGTAAGTATGCTTGACTTCGGCCAGCTCCACAGAGCCATCGTGACACAGTGCAAGCAAATTAGGCTTCAGAGACGTGTTGTTGATTTTATGTAAACATGCATTACCACGACACAATTATTCAACAAATGACATTAAATTAATTAATTATGTAATTTTAAATTATTTCAAAGCAAAAATACATTTTTGAAGAAGCAAATAATTAATATTATAGAAACGTGTAATTCTCTGTCTGTCACTGAAACAACAGCTATATCTTGCCACATATTCACAAGCAGGCTTGAATTACTGTTGAAAAATAAATATTCTTATAGTTTTGTCTTTATTTATTATCAGGGGATAGCGCGAACGCAGTCCCCCACTACCAAAAATTACGTACTCGAGTTCCCCACATTTGGGGTAATCGCAAAGGTCAGCCAAACCGAAGTGCAATGGAAAGGCCTCACTCTGGGGGAACCGCCTACGTGATCACGGTATCCCCTGTACCAGGTAAGTATGCTTGACTTCGGCCAGCTCCACAGAGCCATCGTGACACAGTGCAAGCAAATTAGGCTTCAGAGACGTGTTGTTGATTTTATGTAAACATGCATTACCACGACACAATTATTCAACAAATGACATTAAATTAATTAATTATGTAATTTTAAATTATTTCAAAGCAAAAATACATTTTTGAAGAAGCAAATAATTAATATTATAGAAACGTGTAATTCTCTGTCTGTCACTGAAACAACAGCTATATCTTGCCACATATTCACAAGCAGGCTTGAATTACTGTTGAAAAATAAATATTCTTATAGTTTTGTCTTTATTTATTATCAGGGGATAGCGCGAACGCAGTCCCCCACTACCAAAAATTACGTACTCGAGTTACCCACATTTGGGGTAATCGCAAAGGTCAGCCAAACCGAAGTGCAATGGAAAGGCCTCACTCTGGGGGAACCGCCTACGTGATCACGGTATCCCCTGTACCAGGTAAGTATGCTTGACTTCGGCCAGCTCCACAGAGCCATCGTGACACAGTGCAAGCAAATTAGGCTTCACAGACGTGTTGTTGATTTTATGTAAACATGCATTACCACGACACAATTATTCAACAAATGACATTAAATTAATTAATTATGTAATTTTAAATTATTTCAAAGCAAAAATACATTTTTGAAGAAGCAAATAATTAATATTATAGAAACGTGTAATTCTCTGTCTGTCACCGAAACAACAGCTATATCTTGCCACATATTCACAAGCAGGCTTGAATTACTGTTGAAAAATAAATATTCTTATAGTTTTGTCTTTATTTATTATCAGGGGATAGCGCGAACGCAGTCCCCCACTACCAAAAATTACGTACTCGAGTTACCCACATTTGGGGTAATCGCAAAGGTCAGCCAAACCGAAGTGCAATGGAAAGGCCTCACTCTGGGGGAACCGCCTACGTGATCACGGTATCCCCTGTACCAGGTAAGTATGCTTGACTTCGGCCAGCTCCACAGAGCCATCGTGACACAGTGCAAGCAAATTAGGCTTCAGAGACGTGTTGTTGATTTTATGTAAACATGCATTACCACGACACAATTATTCAACAAATGACATTAAATTAATTAATTATGTAATTTTAAATTATTTCAAAGCAAAAATACATTTTTGAAGAAGCAAATAATTAATATTATAGAAACGTGTAATTCTCTGTCTGTCACTGAAACAACAGCTATATCTTGCCACATATTCACAAGCAGGCTTGAATTACTGTTGAAAAATAAATATTCTTATAGTTTTGTCTTTATTTATTATCAGGGGATAGCGCGAACGCAGTCCCCCACTACCAAAAATTACGTACTCGAGTTACCCACATTTGGGGTAATCGCAAAGGTCAGCCAAACCGAAGTGCAATGGAAAGGCCTCACTCTGGGGGAACCGCCTACGTGATCACGGTATCCCCTGTACCAGGTAAGTATGCTTGACTTCGGCCAGCTCCACAGAGCCATCGTGACACAGTGCAAGCAAATAAGGCTTCAGAGACGTGTTGTTGATTTTATGTAAACATGCATTACCACGACACAATTATTCAACAAATGACATTAAATTAATTAATTATGTAATTTTAAATTATTTCAAAGCAAAAATACATTTTTGAAGAAGCAAATAATTAATATTATAGAAACGTGTAATTCTCTGTCTGTCACCGAAACAACAGCTATATCTTGCCACATATTCACAAGCAGGCTTGAATTACTGTTGAAAAATAAATATTCTTATAGTTTTGTCTTTATTTATTATCAGGGGATAGCGCGAACGCAGTCCCCCACTACCAAAAATTACGTACTCGAGTTACCCACATTTGGGGTAATCGCAAAGGTCAGCCAAACCGAAGTGCAATGGAAAGGCCTCACTCTGGGGGAACCGCCTACGTGATCACGGTATCCCCTGTACCAGGTAAGTATGCTTGACTTCGGCCAGCTCCACAGAGCCATCGTGACACAGTGCAAGCAAATTAGGCTTCAGAGACGTGTTGTTGATTTTATGTAAACATGCATTACCACGACACAATTATTCAACAAATGACATTAAATTAATTAATTATGTAATTTTAAATTATTTCAAAGCAAAAATACATTTTTGAAGAAGCAAATAATTAATATTATAGAAACGTGTAATTCTCTGTCTGTCACTGAAACAACAGCTATATCTTGCCACATATTCACAAGCAGGCTTGAATTACTGTTGAAAAATAAATATTCTTATAGTTTTGTCTTTATTTATTATCAGGGGATAGCGCGAACGCAGTCCCCCACTACCAAAAATTACGTACTCGAGTTACCCACATTTGGGGTAATCGCAAAGGTCAGCCAAACCGAAGTGCAATGGAAAGGCCTCACTCTGGGGGAACCGCCTACGTGATCACGGTATCCCCTGTACCAGGTAAGTATGCTTGACTTCGGCCAGCTCCACAGAGCCATCGTGACACAGTGCAAGCAAATTAGGCTTCAGAGACGTGTTGTTGATTTTATGTAAACATGCATTACCACGACACAATTATTCAACAAATGACATTAAATTAATTAATTATGTAATTTTAAATTATTTCAAAGCAAAAATACATTTTTGAAGAAGCAAATAATTAATATTATAGAAACGTGTAATTCTCTGTCTGTCACCGAAACAACAGCTATATCTTGCCACATATTCACAAGCAGGCTTGAATTACTGTTGAAAAATAAATATTCTTATAGTTTTGTCTTTATTTATTATCAGGGGATAGCGCGAACGCAGTCCCCCACTACCAAAAATTACGTACTCGAGTTACCCACATTTGGGGTAATCGCAAAGGTCAGCCAAACCGAAGTGCAATGGAAAGGCCTCACTCTGGGGGAACCGCCTACGTGATCACGGTATCCCCTGTACCAGGTAAGTATGCTTGACTTCGGCCAGCTCCACAGAGCCATCGTGACACAGTGCAAGCAAATTAGGCTTCAGAGACGTGTTGTTGATTTTATGTAAACATGCATTACCACGAGACAATTATTCAACAAATGACATTAAATTAATTAATTATGTAATTTTAAATTATTTCAAAGCAAAAATACATTTTTGAAGAAGCAAATAATTAATATTATAGAAACGTGTAATTCTCTGTCTGTCACTGAAACAACAGCTATATCTTGCCACATATTCACAAGCAGGCTTGAATTACTGTTGAAAAATAAATATTCTTATAGTTTTGTCTTTATTTATTATCAGGGGATAGCGCGAACGCAGTTCCCCACTACCAAAAATTACGTACTCGAGTTACCCACATTTGGGGTAATCGCAAAGGTCAGCCAAACCGAAGTGCAATGGAAAGGCCTCACTCTGGGGGAACCGCCTACGTGATCACGGTATCCCCTGTACCAGGTAAGTATGCTTGACTTCGGCCAGCTCCACAGAGCCATCGTGACACAGTGCAAGCAAATTAGGCTTCAGAGACGTGTTGTTGATTTTATGTAAACATGCATTACCACGACACAATTATTCAACAAATGACATTAAATTAATTAATTATGTAATTTTAAATTATTTCAAAGCAAAAATACATTTTTGAAGAAGCAAATAATTAATATTATAGAAACGTGTAATTCTCTGTCTGTCACTGAAACAACAGCTATATCTTGCCACATATTCACAAGCAGGCTTGAATTACTGTTGAAAAATAAATATTCTTATAGTTTTGTCTTTATTTATTATCAGGGGATAGCGCGAACGCAGTCCCCCACTACCAAAAATTACGTACTCGAGTTACCCACATTTGGGGTAATCGCAAAGGTCAGCCAAACCGAAGTGCAATGGAAAGGCCTCACTCTGGGGGAACCGCCTACGTGATCACGGTATCCCCTGTACCAGGTAAGTATGCTTGACTTCGGCCAGCTCCACAGAGCCATCGTGACACAGTGCAAGCAAATTAGGCTTCAGAGACGTGTTGTTGATTTTATGTAAACATGCATTACCACGACACAATTATTCAACAAATGACATTAAATTAATTAATTATGTAATTTTAAATTATTTCAAAGCAAAAATACATTTTTGAAGAAGCAAATAATTAATATTATAGAAACGTGTAATTCTCTGTCTGTCACCGAAACAACAGCTATATCTTGCCACATATTCACAAGCAGGCTTGAATTACTGTTGAAAAATAAATATTCTTATAGTTTTGTCTTTATTTATTATCAGGGGATAGCGCGAACGCAGTCCCCCACTACCAAAAATTACGTACTCGAGTTACCCACATTTGGGGTAATCGCAAAGGTCAGCCAAACCGAAGTGCAATGGAAAGGCCTCACTCTGGGGGAACCGCCTACGTGATCACGGTATCCCCTGTACCAGGTAAGTATGCTTGACTTCGGCCAGCTCCACAGAGCCATCGTGACACAGTGCAAGCAAATTAGGCTTCAGAGACGTGTTGTTGATTTTATGTAAACATGCATTACCACGACACAATTATTCAACAAATGACATTAAATTAATTAATTATGTAATTTTAAATTATTTCAAAGCAAAAATACATTTTTGAAGAAGCAAATAATTAATATTATAGAAACGTGTAATTCTCTGTCTGTCACTGAAACAACAGCTATATCTTGCCACATATTCACAAGCAGGCTTGAATTACTGTTGAAAAATAAATATTCTTATAGTTTTGTCTTTATTTATTATCAGGGGATAGCGCGAACGCAGTCCCCCACTACCAAAAATTACGTACTCGAGTTACCCACATTTGGGGTAATCGCAAAGGTCAGCCAAACCGAAGTGCAATGGAAAGGCCTCACTCTGGGGGAACCGCCTACGTGATCACGGTATCCCCTGTACCAGGTAAGTATGCTTGACTTCGGCCAGCTCCACAGAGCCATCGTGACACAGTGCAAGCAAATTAGGCTTCAGAGACGTGTTGTTGATTTTATGTAAACATGCATTACCACGACACAATTATTCAACAAATGACATTAAATTAATTAATTATGTAATTTTAAATTATTTCAAAGCAAAAATACATTTTTGAAGAAGCAAATAATTAATATTATAGAAACGTGTAATTCTCTGTCTGTCACTGAAACAACAGCTATATCTTGCCACATATTCACAAGCAGGCTTGAATTACTGTTGAAAAATAAATATTCTTATAGTTTTGTCTTTATTTATTATCAGGGGATAGCGCGAACGCAGTCCCCCACTACCAAAAATTACGTACTCGAGTTACCCACATTTGGGGTAATCGCAAAGGTCAGCCAAACCGAAGTGCAATGGAAAGGCCTCACTCTGGGGGAACCGCCTACGTGATCACGGTATCCCCTGTACCAGGTAAGTATGCTTGACTTCGGCCAGCTCCACAGAGCCATCGTGACACAGTGCAAGCAAATTAGGCTTCAGAGACGTGTTGTTGATTTTATGTAAACATGCATTACCACGACACAATTATTCAACAAATGACATTAAATTAATTAATTATGTAATTTTAAATTATTTCAAAGCAAAAATACATTTTTGAAGAAGCAAATAATTAATATTATAGAAACGTGTAATTCTCTGTCTGTCACCGAAACAACAGCTATATCTTGCCACATATTCACAAGCAGGCTTGAATTACTGTTGAAAAATAAATATTCTTATAGTTTTGTCTTTATTTATTATCAGGGGATAGCGCGAACGCAGTCCCCCACTACCAAAAATTACGTACTCGAGTTACCCACATTTGGGGTAATCGCAAAGGTCAGCCAAACCGAAGTGCAATGGAAAGGCCTCACTCTGGGGGAACCGCCTACGTGATCACGGTATCCCCTGTACCAGGTAAGTATGCTTGACTTCGGCCAGCTCCACAGAGCCATCGTGACACAGTGCAAGCAAATTAGGCTTCAGAGACGTGTTGTTGATTTTATGTAAACATGCATTACCACGACACAATTATTCAACAAATGACATTAAATTAATTAATTATGTAATTTTAAATTATTTCAAAGCAAAAATACATTTTTGAAGAAGCAAATAATTAATATTATAGAAACGTGTAATTCTCTGTCTGTCACTGAAACAACAGCTATATCTTGCCACATATTCACAAGCAGGCTTGAATTACTGTTGAAAAATAAATATTCTTATAGTTTTGTCTTTATTTATTATCAGGGGATAGCGCGAACGCAGTCCCCCACTACCAAAAATTACGTACTCGAGTTACCCACATTTGGGGTAATCGCAAAGGTCAGCCAAACCGAAGTGCAATGGAAAGGCCTCACTCTGGGGGAACCGCCTACGTGATCACGGTATCCCCTGTACCAGGTAAGTATGCTTGACTTCGGCCAGCTCCACAGAGCCATCGTGACACAGTGCAAGCAAATAAGGCTTCAGAGACGTGTTGTTGATTTTATGTAAACATGCATTACCACGACACAATTATTCAACAAATGACATTAAATTAATTAATTATGTAATTTTAAATTATTTCAAAGCAAAAATACATTTTTGAAGAAGCAAATAATTAATATTATAGAAACGTGTAATTCTCTGTCTGTCACCGAAACAACAGCTATATCTTGCCACATATTCACAAGCAGGCTTGAATTACTGTTGAAAAATAAATATTCTTATAGTTTTGTCTTTATTTATTATCAGGGGATAGCGCGAACGCAGTCCCCCACTACCAAAAATTACGTACTCGAGTTACCCACATTTGGGGTAATCGCAAAGGTCAGCCAAACCGAAGTGCAATGGAAAGGCCTCACTCTGGGGGAACCGCCTACGTGATCACGGTATCCCCTGTACCAGGTAAGTATGCTTGACTTCGGCCAGCTCCACAGAGCCATCGTGACACAGTGCAAGCAAATTAGGCTTCAGAGACGTGTTGTTGATTTTATGTAAACATGCATTACCACGACACAATTATTCAACAAATGACATTAAATTAATTAATTATGTAATTTTAAATTATTTCAAAGCAAAAATACATTTTTGAAGAAGCAAATAATTAATATTATAGAAACGTGTAATTCTCTGTCTGTCACTGAAACAACAGCTATATCTTGCCACATATTCACAAGCAGGCTTGAATTACTGTTGAAAAATAAATATTCTTATAGTTTTGTCTTTATTTATTATCAGGGGATAGCGCGAACGCAGTCCCCCACTACCAAAAATTACGTACTCGAGTTACCCACATTTGGGGTAATCGCAAAGGTCAGCCAAACCGAAGTGCAATGGAAAGGCCTCACTCTGGGGGAACCGCCTACGTGATCACGGTATCCCCTGTACCAGGTAAGTATGCTTGACTTCGGCCAGCTCCACAGAGCCATCGTGACACAGTGCAAGCAAATTAGGCTTCAGAGACGTGTTGTTGATTTTATGTAAACATGCATTACCACGACACAATTATTCAACAAATGACATTAAATTAATTAATTATGTAATTTTAAATTATTTCAAAGCAAAAATACATTTTTGAAGAAGCAAATAATTAATATTATAGAAACGTGTAATTCTCTGTCTGTCACCGAAACAACAGCTATATCTTGCCACATATTCACAAGCAGGCTTGAATTACTGTTGAAAAATAAATATTCTTATAGTTTTGTCTTTATTTATTATCAGGGGATAGCGCGAACGCAGTCCCCCACTACCAAAAATTACGTACTCGAGTTACCCACATTTGGGGTAATCGCAAAGGTCAGCCAAACCGAAGTGCAATGGAAAGGCCTCACTCTGGGGGAACCGCCTACGTGATCACGGTATCCCCTGTACCAGGTAAGTATGCTTGACTTCGGCCAGCTCCACAGAGCCATCGTGACACAGTGCAAGCAAATTAGGCTTCAGAGACGTGTTGTTGATTTTATGTAAACATGCATTACCACGAGACAATTATTCAACAAATGACATTAAATTAATTAATTATGTAATTTTAAATTATTTCAAAGCAAAAATACATTTTTGAAGAAGCAAATAATTAATATTATAGAAACGTGTAATTCTCTGTCTGTCACTGAAACAACAGCTATATCTTGCCACATATTCACAAGCAGGCTTGAATTACTGTTGAAAAATAAATATTCTTATAGTTTTGTCTTTATTTATTATCAGGGGATAGCGCGAACGCAGTCCCCCACTACCAAAAATTACGTACTCGAGTTACCCACATTTGGGGTAATCGCAAAGGTCAGCCAAACCGAAGTGCAATGGAAAGGCCTCACTCTGGGGGAACCGCCTACGTGATCACGGTATCCCCTGTACCAGGTAAGTATGCTTGACTTCGGCCAGCTCCACAGAGCCATCGTGACACAGTGCAAGCAAATTAGGCTTCAGAGACGTGTTGTTGATTTTATGTAAACATGCATTACCACGACACAATTATTCAACAAATGACATTAAATTAATTAATTATGTAATTTTAAATTATTTCAAAGCAAAAATACATTTTTGAAGAAGCAAATAATTAATATTATAGAAACGTGTAATTCTCTGTCTGTCACCGAAACAACAGCTATATCTTGCCACATATTCACAAGCAGGCTTGAATTACTGTTGAAAAATAAATATTCTTATAGTTTTGTCTTTATTTATTATCAGGGGATAGCGCGAACGCAGTCCCCCACTACCAAAAATTACGTACTCGAGTTACCCACATTTGGGGTAATCGCAAAGGTCAGCCAAACCGAAGTGCAATGGAAAGGCCTCACTCTGGGGGAACCGCCTACGTGATCACGGTATCCCCTGTACCAGGTAAGTATGCTTGACTTCGGCCAGCTCCACAGAGCCATCGTGACACAGTGCAAGCAAATTAGGCTTCAGAGACGTGTTGTTGATTTTATGTAAACATGCATTACCACGACACAATTATTCAACAAATGACATTAAATTAATTAATTATGTAATTTTAAATTATTTCAAAGCAAAAATACATTTTTGAAGAAGCAAATAATTAATATTATAGAAACGTGTAATTCTCTGTCTGTCACTGAAACAACAGCTATATCTTGCCACATATTCACAAGCAGGCTTGAATTACTGTTGAAAAATAAATATTCTTATAGTTTTGTCTTTATTTATTATCAGGGGATAGCGCGAACGCAGTCCCCCACTACCAAAAATTACGTACTCGAGTTACCCACATTTGGGGTAATCGCAAAGGTCAGCCAAACCGAAGTGCAATGGAAAGGCCTCACTCTGGGGGAACCGCCTACGTGATCACGGTATCCCCTGTACCAGGTAAGTATGCTTGACTTCGGCCAGCTCCACAGAGCCATCGTGACACAGTGCAAGCAAATTAGGCTTCAGAGACGTGTTGTTGATTTTATGTAAACATGCATTACCACGACACAATTATTCAACAAATGACATTAAATTAATTAATTATGTAATTTTAAATTATTTCAAAGCAAAAATACATTTTTGAAGAAGCAAATAATTAATATTATAGAAACGTGTAATTCACTGTCTGTCACCGAAACAACAGCTATATCTTGCCACATATTCACAAGCAGGCTTGAATTACTGTTGAAAAATAAATATTCTTATAGTTTTGTCTTTATTTATTATCAGGGGATAGCGCGAACGCAGTCCCCCACTACCAAAAATTACGTACTCGAGTTACCCACATTTGGGGTAATCGCAAAGGTCAGCCAAACCGAAGTGCAATGGAAAGGCCTCACTCTGGGGGAACCGCCTACGTGATCACGGTATCCCCTGTACCAGGTAAGTATGCTTGACTTCGGCCAGCTCCACAGAGCCATCGTGACACAGTGCAAGCAAATTAGGCTTCAGAGACGTGTTGTTGATTTTATGTAAACATGCATTACCACGACACAATTATTCAACAAATGACATTAAATTAATTAATTATGTAATTTTAAATTATTTCAAAGCAAAAATACATTTTTGAAGAAGCAAATAATTAATATTATAGAAACGTGTAATTCTCTGTCCGCCACTGAAACAACAGCTATATCTTGCCACATATTCACAAGCAGGCTTGAATTACTGTTGAAAAATAAATATTCTTATAGTTTTGTCTTTATTTATTATCAGGGGATAGCGCGAACGCAGTCCCCCACTACCAAAAATTACGTACTCGAGTTACCCACATTTGGGGTAATCGCAAAGGTCAGCCAAACCGAAGTGCAATGGAAAGGCCTCACTCTGGGGGAACCGCCTACGTGATCACGGTATCCCCTGTACCAGGTAAGTATGCTTGACTTCGGCCAGCTCCACAGAGCCATCGTGACACAGTGCAAGCAAATTAGGCTTCAGAGACGTGTTGTTGATTTTATGTAAACATGCATTACCACGACACAATTATTCAACAAATGACATTAAATTAATTAATTATGTAATTTTAAATTATTTCAAAGCAAAAATACATTTTTGAAGAAGCAAATAATTAATATTATAGAAACGTGTAATTCTCTGTCTGTCACCGAAACAACAGCTATATCTTGCCACATATTCACAAGCAGGCTTGAATTACTGTTGAAAAATAAATATTCTTATAGTTTTGTCTTTATTTATTATCAGGGGATAGCGCGAACGCAGTCCCCCACTACCAAAAATTACGTACTCGAGTTACCCACATTTGGGGTAATCGCAAAGGTCAGCCAAACCGAAGTGCAATGGAAAGGCCTCACTCTGGGGGAACCGCCTACGTGATCACGGTATCCCCTGTACCAGGTAAGTATGCTTGACTTCGGCCAGCTCCACAGAGCCATCGTGACACAGTGCAAGCAAATTAGGCTTCAGAGACGTGTTGTTGATTTTATGTAAACATGCATTACCACGACACAATTATTCAACAAATGACATTAAATTAATTAATTATGTAATTTTAAATTATTTCAAAGCAAAAATACATTTTTGAAGAAGCAAATAATTAATATTATAGAAACGTGTAATTCTCTGTCTGTCACCGAAACAACAGCTATATCTTGCCACATATTCACAAGCAGGCTTGAATTACTGTTGAAAAATAAATATTCTTATAGTTTTGTCTTTATTTATTATCAGGGGATAGCGCGAACGCAGTCCCCCACTACCAAAAATTACGTACTCGTGTTACCCACATTTGGGGTAATCGCAAAGGTCAGCCAAACCGAAGTGCAATGGAAAGGCCTCACTCTGGGGGAACCGCCTACGTGATCACGGTATCCCCTGTACCAGGTAAGTATGCTTGACTTCGGCCAGCTCCACAGAGCCATCGTGACACAGTGCAAGCAAATTAGGCTTCAGAGACGTGTTGTTGATTTTATGTAAACATGCATTACCACGACACAATTATTCAACAAATGACATTAAATTAATTAATTATGTAATTTTAAATTATTTCAAAGCAAAAATACATTTTTGAAGAAGCAAATAATTAATATTATAGAAACGTGTAATTCTCTGTCTGTCACTGAAACAACAGCTATATCTTGCCACATATTCACAAGCAGGCTTGAATTACTGTTGAAAAATAAATATTCTTATAGTTTTGTCTTTATTTATTATCAGGGGATAGCGCGAACGCAGTCCCCCACTACCAAAAATTACGTACTCGAGTTACCCACATTTGGGGTAATCGCAAAGGTCAGCCAAACCGAAGTGCAATGGAAAGGCCTCACTCTGGGGGAACCGCCTACGTGATCACGGTATCCCCTGTACCAGGTAAGTATGCTTGACTTCGGCCAGCTCCACAGAGCCATCGTGACACAGTGCAAGCAAATTAGGCTTCAGAGACGTGTTGTTGATTTTATGTAAACATGCATTACCACGACACAATTATTCAACAAATGACATTAAATTAATTAATTATGTAATTTTAAATTATTTCAAAGCAAAAATACATTTTTGAAGAAGCAAATAATTAATATTATAGAAACGTGTAATTCTCTGTCTGTCACCGAAACAACAGCTATATCTTGCCACATATTCACAAGCAGGCTTGAATTACTGTTGAAAAATAAATATTCTTATAGTTTTGTCTTTATTTATTATCAGGGGATAGCGCGAACGCAGTCCCCCACTACCAAAAATTACGTACTCGAGTTACCCACATTTGGGGTGATCGCAAAGGTCAGCCAAACCGAAGTGCAATGGAAAGGCCTCACTCTGGATACTCAGTTTTAGCCATTGGGTCAAACCAGCGAACTGACGCCTTGGCAACTAAAAACTTAGGTGATACCTTCACAATTTCATATCAATAATTTAGATCCCTTTTAGGTGTGTACTATGTCAATAATAAAAAAAGAAATATTATATCACACAGCGTGGATATCATATATAAATATACTTCATATATATAATATTAGTCACCGGAAAAGAGACCACCCCCTTCAGGGTTGAAACTATTCCTGGTCTTGAAGGCCCTTATGTGTAAAATACTATGTATGAATACACACTATCTATTGATATGGGCTGATATGTTAAATGAACATATATATATATAAAATTGTTATGTACATTTCGTACATAATCTAATATTGACATATAATAACATATAATGCGTAGGAAAGGGATTATTGCCAAACCAGAAAAATATATAATGTACACAATGTGTACACAGAGATCAATGAGAAAGGATAAACTCCTCTCCCATTGATCCCACTACATGGTATCCCTAAATAACCAGCAACAGATAAATCTGTTTATAAAAACTTAACATCATTGTATCCGTGTTATGCAGAGGTGCATCGCTATCAGGCGCTAAGCTCACCCTTCCCCATGAACAGGTATACCCCTCTCTGGTTTCCAACGCCATCTGGCTATCTGCCTCCGGCATTATCTCCAGACTCGGGCCCTCCTCTCAGGATCCAGGTTACCCGCATACCTGACAGCATTAACATACAATACAGTGCATATAATTACATAGCACGATACAAAACACCACAGTGAAATGTTAATTAACACAGATTGACAAGACCATCACAGACAACATATAATTATAGTAGTAAATAACGGCACTTAATGTGACAACAGAATCCCTAAAAATGGGTCAAACATACATCACATCCCATTACTATACTACCGAATGGAGTAGATATCCTCACGTGATGACAGAGCCCTAAAGTACCGGGTCAAACCAATATCACGATGAAAGCACTGTTGAAAAGAACACCAGGATAAACTGAAATAATCCAAAGAAACATAATGTAATAGGACAAGGTATAATGACGTCTATAATAAAAACAGATCCCAAAAGACGGGTCAAACTATATCATCGTGACAACACTATACCCTTAAGTAACAATTTGGTTACTTAATTAATTAGTGTGCAACAGGTTGTTATCTTATCGACCCCAACGCTGAGCACATACAAACAGGATACACAACACATAATAGCATACCAACCCTGTGTGCTAAAAGGAAAAAGTATCATTTTTACCCACTAAACTTACCAGCTGAGTATATGGTAAGGTTACCTGGGCTACATCCTTTTCAGTTACGTAACCCTACGGCTGTTTTCCCACCCAGGTACATTTCATTCCCTACATGGTAAATAATCCCCGCGACTTGACAAAAAGTTGTCAAGGTTTCCTATGCCTACTTCTCACTACGAAGTACGCACTCTACTGTTTTCCCATCCCTCAAATATGTATCTTTTTCCCGATACCTTGTATCAACAAAAAAACAACTCAAATGCCAGATTCAAATTTACCAGTAATTAACTCTGAATGTGGTAAATGTAAAAACTATCGAACAAACTTCGGCAGCTTCAACACATTTTCATCCATAAGTGGGAAAACATGTGAAAAGCTCAGACTGACAATTAATAAATAGTAGAAAAAGAAGAAATATACTCCCTGTTAGAAACTCTTCTATAAAGTCATGACTGTATGATAAATAGATTCTCGTGTTTAGTTTCACATGAAAATAAATGGAAAAACATACAAATTAAAACAAATACTTAATATTTTGATCATTGATTTTAACAAACCCCCCGAACGCTATCCAAATATTGTGAAAAACGGGTTCCGGGAGTCTGTTAAAATCATAACGAATGCGTTCCCGCAGTTTTTGCTTAAAACCCGCCAATAAACCGGCCTCTGAGGTTTGGTGGCCAAAATAATTTGCTCTATTTCGCGCTCTCCATATATGCGCCTTGAGCGTATATGTTGTTGTTAATAAGAGCATTTTAAAGAATTTATTTTTATGTTCGAAAAGTGAAAAAACAAAATCATCTTCTAAGAAGACTACTGTTCTAGTTGTATCTGAAAGTGTCTCTTGCAGCCATTCGAGACACAACTGAACATTATCACAGAAATAAAAAATGTGCTCTGTGGTTTCCGACTGGGAACACCACACACACTGGTCCGGGACATCAATATGATGACTTGCCAAATAGGATTTAGTGTGTAATACACCATGACTCACCAAATAATGCACATTATAATCATAGTCATAATGCTTGACGAGATTTAAATTTTGCCATGACAAATCAAACCGTATATGTGGATGTAAACTCCATGCAGTTGGAAAAGTAACCGCACGGGTTTTTACCAAAAATAAATATATCCCCTTGACAGGAACAGCCTGGAGTATATTACTGTCAAGCGGAAAATCAACAATCTTTTTAAAAAATATCACATTATCAATTGCTGTCTTATAAAAAGAAGGCATACTCCACGACGCCGGCGTGGAATTGTCAGTTGGCATTAAGCCTAAGGTAATTAGCTTCAATTTTATCCAATACAAAGCCAAATATTCCCAATCATTACCTTCTCTCTTCAACAAATTACCAACGTGTTTGATAGAAAGAGCTTTGATTTTGCGATCTAAATCTATTACTTCTAATCCACCCTTCCCTTTCTCTAGATATAAAGTATCCCTTTTAATTCTCTCTAAAACACTCCTTCCCCAAATAAATCTGAACATAATTAAAGTATAGCTTTTGATAAATTTCTTTGGAATTACACACACAGTTGCCACATACCACAATTTGGATGCAACAAGTGCATGGAAAAGACTTGCTCTACCCCTTAAAGTTTGACACCTCCCTTTTAATTCATCCGCCCTCTCCTGTAATTTTGTTTTCAAAATTTCAAATGTAGTTTTACTAATCCCACCCTGATCAAAATATATACCAAAAATTTTGACTGGTTCTCTGGCTACTGAGATACCACAGAAGGAATCCTCTTTTGGTTTCCATGGCCCCAGGAAAATAATAAAAGACTTATCAAAATTAACTAATGAGCCACTGGCTAAACCAAACAATTCAAAAAATAGTAATATCCTCCTAATATGGTGTGGAGTTTCACAAAAAAAGTTAGTATCATCTGCAAATGCTGAAATTTTAACTTCTTTGCCTCCTGGTAACTTAATACCCCTGATGCTGTCCGAGTCATTGATTCGCCGTAAAAGCGAATCAATCACAAGGACATACAACAGGGGAGAAAGAGAGCAGCCTTGTCTGAGGCCCCTCTTAACAGAAATGTTGTTTGTCAATTCTCCATTAACAGAAACTCTTAAAAACGGCTGTAAATATAAAAGGTGAATCCATGATATAAAGTGTGGACCAAACCCAGAAAATTTTAACGTCTGAAAAAGAAATTCATGTGACACTCTGTCAAATGCCTTTGACTGGTCCATAGATAATAAAGCGGCACTCTTGCCTTTTTGATTGAGATATTCAGCAATGTTCCTAATTAAGTGAACATTGCTGAATATCTGCCTACCCTTTACACCACTGGTTTGAAACTCACCGATCAAAATATTCATAACATTACCCAGCCGTACACTTAAAATTTTGGTAATTAATTTCAGGTCATTACACAAAAGTGAGATGGGCCGCCAATTTTTTAATTTCTCTGCCGCTTCTATTTTCTTACATAAAAGGACAATTACAGCACAGTTTTGATCCTTTCCTAGCTGGCCGCCCCCCAGCATGGAGTTAAACACATCAACCAGCCGAGGACCGATCAGCGAGGAAAAGATCTTATAAAATTCAATAGGTAGCCCATCCACTCCAGGTGAAGTGCCACCCCTTGAACTTTTTATAGCAAACAACAACTCCTCTAAATTAAACTTTCCCTCACAGAGATTACTTTCTTCTTCTGATAATTTTGGCCTGTTATTTAAAAAATACTCTGAAATCGCAGGGTCGCTAGGTACCTCCGCATATAATTTCCTATAAAAATCCGAAATAAAATTAATCATATCACGTTTATTCGTGAGCACTTCCCCACTGTCTGACTCCAGCTGCGTCATTGTTTTTTGAATAGATTTTCTTTTCTCACTGCTAAATAGATCTGACATTATGCCCTCACCACAATTTAGTTCCCTCAATTTTGCTCTCCTCCTAATCTCGCCTACTCTGAATTCCATAAATTTGTCAATTTCATGTCCTAAAGCTTGAATTTTTGAATATGGTCTAGGTTCCATTGACAATAAACAATTGAATTTTTTACACATATCAATTATCCTCCCTTTCCTAATATAATTTAACCTATATGAATGGATTTGAATCAGACGAATAATTTTGTTCTTCATCGACTCCCACCAATTTAAATCAAAATTACTCTGATTTTCCCCACCCCGATCCCACAATCTTACTAAATCCTCTTTAAAATGTTCATCCTTAAAAACCGAAACATTTGCTTTCCAATAAGACTTCCCTCTTATTGAATTGCGAAAATTAAAATTCATCACCAGCATCCCATGATCAGAGTAGTCATTGGATAATACTGCAATTTGTCCACAATCTCTGAATATTTCCTTCGAAACGTAAACCCGATCAATTCTTGTGGCAGCTAATCCGCCAGTTTGATGCCAAGTGTATAGTCTACCAAGTGGGTTTTTTTCTCGATAGACATCTGCTAAGTTGGCTGAATTTATTATGTCCTCTAGGACTTCCGCCCCTTTCTTACTATGTATCCATCCCTTCGAGTTCCTATCCAATTTCGAGTTTAGAACCAAATTAAAGTCCCCTAAAAGAATGACTTCCAAATTCCCTCTAATATAATTACTTATTAATTTTAAAAATTCAATTCTTTCTCGACCTTCTTGTGCTGGAACATACACACATACGATTTTAACCGAAACATTGTCCCTCTTTACATTGACAGTAACAAGTCTTCCCGAATGATGACTTTCAAATTTCTCCACCTTTAAATTTGCTTTTTCATTTATTAAAATCCCTACCCCTGAACAAAACTTAATTGCGAAAGACCAAAAAACCTTCCCACCCCAGTCTCTCGCCCATGCCGAACCTTCCAATAAGTTTTTGCAATTTGTTTCTTGTAATGCCAAGATATCAATTCCTGCTAATTTTGCCCACTCAAAAACTTTTTTGCGCTTCAAGTGGTCCCCCAGACCCTTTGCATTAAAGGTGGCGATTTTAATAGCCATTGTTTTATGATTATTTTAAAAATGAATCAGAAAGAAATCTCTATAAAGTCCCGACGACGTTTCCATCGCCTTGCTCAGGAAGGGCAGTCCCGAGAGGAGGGGGACCCCCATGAGGGTCAGGATCAGAAGCATGATCTTCTTCCCGACCCCCATGGGCAACCCCCTCCATCCCAGAATCCTGACCCTCCGACATTTCCAAGCATTGATCCCCCCAGCTCTCTACACTCTGTGCCCTTTGGATTTTACACGCGTCAAAACTGACTTCCTCATCTCTGGCCCAGGATTCAACCCCTATGGGGAGCTGAGAGTAACTTTCGCAACTCTCGTCCAAAGGAGCCTCCTCCCCTACCATCTCTTCCTGAGGAAGATCAATGTCAGCACTCTCCTCAATTGGGGTGCTCTTTAATGTCGACGACTTTTTATCTCTTTTCTTCTTGGATTTACTTTTCTGAACAGTAAATCCATCCCCCTCAGCCTCAGGAGTCTCAGTAAGGCAACGCTTGACCCCTGACTTACCACCTGTTGAGGTCGTCGCCTTTTGAGATGTATGTATATCTTCAGAGGGCAGATCAGATATCGCAATTGTGGCAACAGAGGTAGTAACTGCCTCCATCTTCGAACTGACATCAGCCTTGGAAATCACATCAACCGAAGTAGGAGTAGCAGAGTCAGCGTTATCGCTTAAGCTTAGCCTATCTGCTCTCCTCTTCGGACAATCACCAAAGTCATGGTTGTGCGACCTACAATTAACACAATAAGTGCAGCTCCGGCGCATGTGACCGCGTTCGCCGCACTTATGACACTTCGCCGGCCTCCCTTGTACTGTCACAAGGACCCGGAAGCGCCTGGTACCAAAGGTACCCCAAGTGACATCAGGGAGATTATCCCGTGCGCCTTCAGCGTGCACACCACTACAAACAATCTCCCTTGTAAGAGTAGCAACATGTCCTATACGGGACAGCGCCGACTTCTCCATCTTGATCTCTTTAACTCTAATACCCATAGCGGCAAACCAAACCTTCACATCTTCGTTATCCACATGGAATGGCAACCAGAATAGACGGACCCTAAAAGTTGAAGGGCTGAGAATCTCTAATTTTGCGGGTTTCCCCTGAATCACGAGCCCTGAGCTCACCAACCTCTCTGCCTGATCAATAGATTTAACAGTGATATGCCATTCTTTGTTATTTCCGGCAGTGCCTAAAGCTTCCAAATTGCCCAGCCCCAATTTTGAATCCAATTGATCTAAAAAAGTTGCCCTTGCCACCCCCTCCCCAGATTCCAACTTAACAACAACAGTGCGACGCATAATTTGGTTGCCCTTTAAAGCACCCCAACCTTCAAAATTACCAGACCCCGGGGCATCACTGGTCCCATCTACCTGTGGTACATCAAACAATGCATTTCTCACCTGACTTGCATCCTCCAACTTCCTCTCTAGCTCCACAATCTTTTTCTCACTCGCCACCAATGTCTCTGCCTTTCTCCCATCCATCATTTCTCTGCATTCCTCCATCTTCTCATTGTCCTTCACCTTCCTCCTCAGTCTCCACAATTCTTCCTCCATGTCATCTATCTTCTCTTCATCACTCGTCCACCTCACCAACAAATCAGCAGCTTTCTCCTGCTTACGCGCCTCACCACCGTCCTCAGACATAGTGGGATTTGCAACCACCTGCAACACAAAAAGTGAGGCCACGCAGCAGACAAAATGTCCACTGGTGACCTAGTTAAAACGTTGTAACGCTTCTCTAAAGCCTACTCTGGCTCTGGGGGAACCGCCTACGTGATCACGGTATCCCCTGTACCAGGTAAGTATGCTTGACTTCGGCCAGCTCCACAGAGCCATCGTGACACAGTGCAAGCAAATTAGGCTTCAGAGACGTGTTGTTGATTTTATGTAAACATGCATTACCACGACACAATTATTCAACAAATGACATTAAATTAATTAATTATGTAATTTTAAATTATTTCAAAGCAAAAATACATTTTTGAAGAAGCAAATAATTAATATTATAGAAACGTGTAATTCTCTGTCTGTCACTGAAACAACAGCTATATCTTGCCACATATTCACAAGCAGGCTTGAATTACTGTTGAAAAATAAATATTCTTATAGTTTTGTCTTTATTTATTATCAGGGGATAGCGCGAACGCAGTCCCCCACTACCAAAAATTACGTACTCGAGTTACCCACATTTGGGGTAATCGCAAAGGTCAGCCAAACCGAAGTGCAATGGAAAGGCCTCACTCTGGGGGAACCGCCTACGTGATCACGGTATCCCCTGTACCAGGTAAGTATGCTTGACTTCGGCCAGCTCCACAGAGCCATCGTGACACAGTGCAAGCAAATTAGGCTTCAGAGACGTGTTGTTGATTTTATGTAAACATGCATTACCACGACACAATTATTCAACAAATGACATTAAATTAATTAATTATGTAATTTTAAATTATTTCAAAGCAAAAATACATTTTTGAAGAAGCAAATAATTAATATTATAGAAACGTGTAATTCTCTGTCTGTCACCGAAACAACAGCTATATCTTGCCACATATTCACAAGCAGGCTTGAATTACTGTTGAAAAATAAATATTCTTATAGTTTTGTCTTTATTTATTATCAGGGGATAGCGCGAACGCAGTCCCCCACTACCAAAAATTACGTACTCGAGTTACCCACATTTGGGGTAATCGCAAAGGTCAGCCAAACCGAAGTGCAATGGAAAGGCCTCACTCTGGGGGAACCGCCTACGTGATCACGGTATCCCCTGTACCAGGTAAGTATGCTTGACTTCGGCCAGCTCCACAGAGCCATCGTGACACAGTGCAAGCAAATTAGGCTTCAGAGACGTGTTGTTGATTTTATGTAAACATGCATTACCACGACACAATTATTCAACAAATGACATTAAATTAATTAATTATGTAATTTTAAATTATTTCAAAGCAAAAATACATTTTTGAAGAAGCAAATAATTAATATTATAGAAACGTGTAATTCTCTGTCTGTCACTGAAACAACAGCTATATCTTGCCACATATTCACAAGCAGGCTTGAATTACTGTTGAAAAATAAATATTCTTATAGTTTTGTCTTTATTTATTATCAGGGGATAGCGCGAACGCAGTCCCCCACTACCAAAAATTACGTACTCGAGTTACCCACATTTGGGGTAATCGCAAAGGTCAGCCAAACCGAAGTGCAATGGAAAGGCCTCACTCTGGGGGAACCGCCTACGTGATCACGGTATCCCCTGTACCAGGTAAGTATGCTTGACTTCGGCCAGTTCCACAGAGCCATCGTGACACAGTGCAAGCAAATTAGGCTTCAGAGACGTGTTGTTGATTTTATGTAAACATGCATTACCACGACACAATTATTCAACAAATGACATTAAATTAATTAATTATGTAATTTTAAATTATTTCAAAGCAAAAATACATTTTTGAAGAAGCAAATAATTAATATTATAGAAACGTGTAATTCTCTGTCTGTCACCGAAACAACAGCTATATCTTGCCACATATTCACAAGCAGGCTTGAATTACTGTTGAAAAATAAATATTCTTATAGTTTTGTCTTTATTTATTATCAGGGGATAGCGCGAACGCAGTCCCCCACTACCAAAAATTACGTACTCGAGTTACCCACATTTGGGGTAATCGCAAAGGTCAGCCAAACCGAAGTGCAATGGAAAGGCCTCACTCTGGGAGAACCGCCTACGTGATCACGGTATCCCCTGTACCAGGTAAGTATGCTTGACTTCGGCCAGCTCCACAGAGCCATCGTGACACAGTGCAAGCAAATTAGGCTTCAGAGACGTGTTGTTGATTTTATGTAAACATGCATTACCACGACACAATTATTCAACAAATGACATTAAATTAATTAATTATGTAATTTTTAATTATTTCAAAGCAAAAATACATTTTTGAAGAAGCAAATAATTAATATTATAGAAACGTGTAATTCTCTGTCTGTCACCGAAACAACAGCTATATCTTGCCACATACTCACAAGCAGGCTTGAATTACTGTTGAAAAATAAATATTCTTATAGTTTTGTCTTTATTTATTATCAGGGGATAGCGCGAACGCAGTCCCCCACTACCAAAAATTACGTACTCGAGTTACCCACATTTGGGGTAATCGCAAAGGTCAGCCAAACCGAAGTGCAATGGAAAGGCCTCACTCTGGGGGAACCGCCTACGTGATCACGGTATCCCCTGTACCAGGTAAGTATGCTTGACTTCGGCCAGCTCCACAGAGCCATCGTGACACAGTGCAAGCAAATTAGGCTTCAGAGACGTGTTGTTGATTTTATGTAAACATGCATTACCACGACACAATTATTCAACAAATGACATTAAATTAATTAATTATGTAATTTTAAATTATTTCAAAGCAAAAATACATTTTTGAAGAAGCAAATAATTAATATTATAGAAACGTGTAATTCTCTGTCTGTCACTGAAACAACAGCTATATCTTGCCACATATTCACAAGCAGGCTTGAATTACTGTTGAAAAATAAATATTCTTATAGTTTTGTCTTTATTTATTATCAGGGGATAGCGCGAACGCAGTCCCCCACTACCAAAAATTACGTACTCGAGTTACCCACATTTGGGGTAATCGCAAAGGTCAGCCAAACCGAAGTGCAATGGAAAGGCCTCACTCTGGGGGAACCGCCTACGTGATCACGGTATCCCCTGTACCAGGTAAGTATGCTTGACTTCGGCCAGCTCCACAGAGCCATCGTGACACAGTGCAAGCAAATTAGGCTTCAGAGACGTGTTGTTGATTTTATGTAAACATGCATTACCACGACACAATTATTCAACAAATGACATTAAATTAATTAATTATGTAATTTTAAATTATTTTAAAGCAAAAATACATTTTTGAAGAAGCAAATAATTAATATTATAGAAACGTGTAATACTCTGTCTGTCACCGAAACAACAGCTATATCTTGCCACATATTCACAAGCAGGCTTGAATTACTGTTGAAAAATAAATATTCTTATAGTTTTGTCTTTATTTATTATCAGGGGATAGCGCGAACGCAGTCCCCCACTACCAAAAATTACGTACTCGAGTTACCCACATTTGGGGTAATCGCAAAGGTCAGCCAAACCGAAGTGCAATGGAAAGGCCTCACTCTGGGGGAACCGCCTACGTGATCACGGTATCCCCTGTACCAGGTAAGTATGCTTGACTTCGGCCAGCTCCACAGAGCCATCGTGACACAGTGCAAGCAAATTAGGCTTCAGAGACGTGTTGTTGATTTTATGTAAACATGCATTACCACGACACAATTATTCAACAAATGACATTAAATTAATTAATTATGTAATTTTAAATTATTTCAAAGCAAAAATACATTTTTGAAGAAGCAAATAATTAATATTATAGAAACGTGTAATTCTCTGTCTGTCACTGAAACAACAGCTATATCTTGCCACATATTCACAAGCAGGCTTGAATTACTGTTGAAAAATAAATATTCTTATAGTTTTGTCTTTATTTATTATCAGGGGATAGCGCGAACGCAGTCCCCCACTACCAAAAATTACGTACTCGAGTTACCCACATTTGGGGTAATCGCAAAGGTCAGCCAAACCGAAGTGCAATGGAAAGGCCTCACTCTGGGGGAACCGCCTACGTGATCACGGTATCCCCTGTACCAGGTAAGTATGCTTGACTTCGGCCAGCTCCACAGAGCCATCGTGACACAGTGCAAGCAAATTAGGCTTCAGAGACGTGTTGTTGATTTTATGTAAACATGCATTACCACGACACAATTATTCAACAAATGACATTAAATTAATTAATTATGTAATTTTAAATTATTTCAAAGCAAAAATACATTTTTGAAGAAGCAAATAATTAATATTATAGAAACGTGTAATTCTCTGTCTGTCACTGAAACAACAGCTATATCTTGCCACATATTCACAAGCAGGCTTGAATTACTGTTGAAAAATAAATATTCTTATAGTTTTGTCTTTATTTATTATCAGGGGATAGCGCGAACGCAGTCCCCCACTACCAAAAATTACGTACTCGAGTTACCCACATTTGGGGTAATCGCAAAGGTCAGCCAAACCGAAGTGCAATGGAAAGGCCTCAATCTGGGGGAACCGCCTACGTGATCACGGTATCCCCTGTACCAGGTAAGTATGCTTGACTTCGGCCAGCTCCACAGAGCCATCGTGACACAGTGCAAGCAAATTAGGCTTCAGAGACGTGTTGTTGATTTTATGTAAACATGCATTACCACGACACAATTATTCAACAAATGACATTAAATTAATTAATTATGTAATTTTAAATTATTTCAAAGCAAAAATACATTTTTGAAGAAGCAAATAATTAATATTATAGAAACGTGTAATTCTCTGTCTGTCACCGAAACAACAGCTATATCTTGCCACATATTCACAAGCAGGCTTGAATTACTGTTGAAAAATAAATATTCTTATAGTTTTGTCTTTATTTATTATCAGGGGATAGCGCGAACGCAGTCCCCCACTACCAAAAATTACGTACTCGAGTTACCCACATTTGGGGTAATCGCAAAGGTCAGCCAAACCGAAGTGCAATGGAAAGGCCTCACTCTGGGGGAACCGCCTACGTGATCACGGTATCCCCTGTACCAGGTAAGTATGCTTGACTTCGGCCAGCTCCACAGAGCCATCGTGACACAGTGCAAGCAAATTAGGCTTCAGAGACGTGTTGTTGATTTTATGTAAACATGCATTACCACGACACAATTATTCAACAAATGACATTAAATTAATTAATTATGTAATTTTAAATTATTTCAAAGCAAAAATACATTTTTGAAGAAGCAAATAATTAATATTATAGAAACGTGTAATTCTCTGTCTGTCACTGAAACAACAGCTATATCTTGCCACATATTCACAAGCAGGCTTGAATTACTGTTGAAAAATAAATATTCTTATAGTTTTGTCTTTATTTATTATCAGGGGATAGCGCGAACGCAGTCCCCCACTACCAAAAATTACGTACTCGAGTTACCCACATTTGGGGTAATCGCAAAGGTCAGCCAAACCGAAGTGCAATGGAAAGGCCTCACTCTGGGGGAACCGCCTACGTGATCACGGTATCCCCTGTACCAGGTAAGTATGCTTGACTTCGGCCAGCTCCACAGAGCCATCGTGACACAGTGCAAGCAAATTAGGCTTCAGAGACGTGTTGTTGATTTTATGTAAACATGCATTACCACGACACAATTATTCAACAAATGACATTAAATTAATTAATTATGTAATTTTAAATTATTTCAAAGCAAAAATACATTTTTGAAGAAGCAAATAATTAATATTATAGAAACGTGTAATTCTCTGTCTGTCACCGAAACAACAGCTATATCTTGCCACATATTCACAAGCAGGCTTGAATTACTGTTGAAAAATAAATATTCTTATAGTTTTGTCTTTATTTATTATCAGGGGATAGCGCGAACACAGTCCCCCACTACCAAAAATTACGTACTCGAGTTACCCACATTTGGGGTAATCGCAAAGGTCAGCCAAACCGAAGTGCAATGGAAAGGCCTCACTCTGGGGGAACCGCCTACGTGATCACGGTATCCCCTGTACCAGGTAAGTATGCTTGACTTCGGCCAGCTCCACAGAGCCATCGTGACACAGTGCAAGCAAATTAGGCTTCAGAGACGTGTTGTTGATTTTATGTAAACATGCATTACCACGACACAATTATTCAACAAATGACATTAAATTAATTAATTATGTAATTTTAAATTATTTCAAAGCAAAAATACATTTTTGAAGAAGCAAATAAATAATATTATAGAAACGTGTAATTCTCTGTCTGTCACTGAAACAACAGCTATATCTTGCCACATATTCACAAGCAGGCTTGAATTACTGTTGAAAAATAAATATTCTTATAGTTTTGTCTTTATTTATTATCAGGGGATAGCGCGAACGCAGTCCCCCACTACCAAAAATTACGTACTCGAGTTACCCACATTTGGGGTAATCGCAAAGGTCAGCCAAACCGAAGTGCAATGGAAAGGCCTCCCTCTGGGGGAACCGCCTACGTGATCACGGTATCCCCTGTACCAGGTAAGTATGCTTGACTTCGGCCAGCTCCACAGAGCCATCGTGACACAGTGCAAGCAAATTAGGCTTCAGAGACGTGTTGTTGATTTTATGTAAACATGCATTACCACGACACAATTATTCAACAAATGACATTAAATTAATTAATTATGTAATTTTAAATTATTTCAAAGCAAAAATACATTTTTGAAGAAGCAAATAATTAATATTATAGAAACGTGTAATTCTCTGTCTGTCACTGAAACAACAGCTATATCTTGCCACATATTCACAAGCAGGCTTGAATTACTGTTGAAAAATAAATATTCTTATAGTTTTGTCTTTATTTATTATCAGGGGATAGCGCGAACGCAGTCCCCCACTACCAAAAATTACGTACTCGAGTTACCCACATTTGGGGTAATCGCAAAGGTCAGCCAAACCGAAGTGCAATGGAAAGGCCTCACTCTGGGGGAACCGCCTACGTGATCACGGTATCCCCTGTACCAGGTAAGTATGCTTGACTTCGGCCAGCTCCACAGAGCCATCGTGACACAGTGCAAGCAAATTAGGCTTCAGAGACGTGTTGTTGATTTTATGTAAACATGCATTACCACGACACAATTATTCAACAAATGACATTAAATTAATTAATTATGTAATTTTAAATTATTTCAAAGCAAAAATACATTTTTGAAGAAGCAAATAATTAATATTATAGAAACGTGTAATTCTCTGTCTGTCACTGAAACAACAGCTATATCTTGCCACATATTCACAAGCAGGCTTGAATTACTGTTGAAAAATAAATATTCTTATAGTTTTGTCTTTATTTATTATCAGGGGATAGCGCGAACGCAGTCCCCCACTACCAAAAATTACGTACTCGAGTTACCCACATTTGGGGTAATCGCAAAGGTCAGCCAAACCGAAGTGCAATGGAAAGGCCTCACTCTGGGGGAACCGCCTACGTGATCACGGTATCCCCTGTACCAGGTAAGTATGCTTGACTTCGGCCAGCTCCACAGAGCCATCGTGACACAGTGCAAGCAAATTAGGCTTCAGAGACGTGTTGTTTATTTTATGTAAACATGCATTACCACGACACAATTATTCAACAAATGACATTAAATTAATTAATTATGTAATTTTAAATTATTTCAAAGCAAAAATACATTTTTGAAGAAGCAAATAATTAATATTATAGAAACGTGTAATTCTCTGTCTGTCACTGAAACAACAGCTATATCTTGCCACATATTCACAAGCAGGCTTGAATTACTGTTGAAAAATAAATATTCTTATAGTTTTGTCTTTACTTATTATCAGGGGATAGCGCGAACGCAGTCCCCCACTACCAAAAATTACGTACTCGAGTTACCCACATTTGGGGTAATCGCAAAGGTCAGCCAAACCGAAGTGCAATGGAAAGGCCTCACTCTGGGGGAACCGCCTACGTGATCACGGTATCCCCTGTACCAGGTAAGTATGCTTGACTTCGGCCAGCTCCACAGAGCCATCGTGACACAGTGCAAGCAAATTAGGCTTCAGAGACGTGTTGTTGATTTTATGTAAACATGCATTACCACGACACAATTATTCAACAAATGACATTAAATTAATTAATTATGTAATTTTAAATTATTTCAAAGCAAAAATACATTTTTGAAGAAGCAAATAATTAATATTATAGAAACGTGTAATTCTCTGTCTGTCACCGAAACAACAGCTATATCTTGCCACATATTCACAAGCAGGCTTGAATTACTGTTGAAAAATAAATATTCTTATAGTTTTGTCTTTATTTATTATCAGGGGATAGCGCGAACGCAGTCCCCCACTACCAAAAATTACGTACTCGAGTTACCCACATTTGGGGTAATCGCAAAGGTCAGCCAAACCGAAGTGCAATGGAAAGGCCTCACTCTGGGGGAACCGCCTACGTGATCACGGTATCCCCTGTACCAGGTAAGTATGCTTGACTTCGGCCAGCTCCACAGAGCCATCGTGACACAGTGCAAGCAAATTAGGCTTCAGAGACGTGTTGTTGATTTTATGTAAACATGCATTACCACGACACAATTATTCAACAAATGACATTAAATTAATTAATTATGTAATTTTAAATTATTTCAAAGCAAAAATACATTTTTGAAGAAGCAAATAATTAATATTATAGAAACGTGTAATTCTCTGTCTGTCACTGAAACAACAGCTATATCTTGCCACATATTCACAAGCAGGCTTGAATTACTGTTGAAAAATAAATATTCTTATAGTTTTGTCTTTATTTATTATCAGGGGATAGCGCGAACGCAGTCCCCCACTACCAAAAATTACGTACTCGAGTTACCCACATTTGGGGTAATCGCAAAGGTCAGCCAAACCGAAGTGCAATGGAAAGGCCTCACTCTGGGGGAACCGCCTACGTGATCACGGTATCCCCTGTACCAGGTAAGTATGCTTGACTTCGGCCAGCTCCACAGAGCCATCGTGACACAGTGCAAGCAAATTAGGCTTCAGAGACGTGTTGTTGATTTTATGTAAACATGCATTACCACGACACAATTATTCAACAAATGACATTAAATTAATTAATTATGTAATTTTAAATTATTTCAAAGCAAAAATACATTTTTGAAGAAGCAAATAATTAATATTATAGAAACGTGTAATTCTCTGTCTGTGACTGAAACAACAGCTATATCTTGCCACATATTCACAAGCAGGCTTGAATTACTGTTGAAAAATAAATATTCTTATAGTTTTGTCTTTATTTATTATCAGGGGATAGCGCGAACGCAGTCCCCCACTACCAAAAATTACGTACTCGAGTTACCCACATTTGGGGTAATCGCAAAGGTCAGCCAAACCGAAGTGCAATGGAAAGGCCTCACTCTGGGGGAACCGCCTACGTGATCACGGTATCCCCTGTACCAGGTAAGTATGCTTGACTTCGGCCAGCTCCACAGAGCCATCGTGACACAGTGCAAGCAAATTAGGCTTCAGAGACGTGTTGTTGATTTTATGTAAACATGCATTACCACGACACAATTATTCAACAAATGACATTAAATTAATTAATTATGTAATTTTAAATTATTTCAAAGCAAAAATACATTTTTGAAGAAGCAAATAATTAATATTATAGAAACGTGTAATTCTCTGTCTGTCACTGAAACAACAGCTATATCTTGCCACATATTCACAAGCAGGCTTGAATTACTGTTGAAAAATAAATATTCTTATAGTTTTGTCTTTATTTATTATCAGGGGATAGCGCGAACGCAGTCCCCCACTACCAAAAATTACGTACTCGAGTTACCCACATTTGGGGTAATCGCAAAGGTCAGCCAAACCGAAGTGCAATGGAAAGGCCTCACTCTGGGGGAACCGCCTACGTGATCACGGTATCCCCTGTACCAGGTAAGTATGCTTGACTTCGGCCAGCTCCACAGAGCCATCGTGACACAGTGCAAGCAAATTAGGCTTCAGAGACGTGTTGTTGATTTTATGTAAACATGCATTACCACGACACAATTATTCAACAAATGACATTAAATTAATTAATTATGTAATTTTAAATTATTTCAAAGCAAAAATACATTTTTGAAGAAGCAAATAATTAATATTATAGAAACGTGTAATTCTCTGTCTGTCACTGAAACAACAGCTATATCTTGCCACATATTCACAAGCAGGCTTGAATTACTGTTGAAAAATAAATATTCTTATAGTTTTGTCTTTATTTATTATCAGGGGATAGCGCGAACGCAGTCCCCCACTACCAAAAATTACGTACTCGAGTTACCCACATTTGGGGTAATCGCAAAGGTCAGCCAAACCGAAGTGCAATGGAAAGGCCTCACTCTGGGGGAACCGCCTACGTGATCACGGTATCCCCTGTACCAGGTAAGTATGCTTGACTTCGGCCAGCTCCACAGAGCCATCGTGACACAGTGCAAGCAAATTAGGCTTCAGAGACGTGTTGTTTATTTTATGTAAACATGCATTACCACGACACAATTATTCAACAAATGACATTAAATTAATTAATTATGTAATTTTAAATTATTTCAAAGCAAAAATACATTTTTGAAGAAGCAAATAATTAATATTATAGAAACGTGTAATTCTCTGTCTGTCACTGAAACAACAGCTATTATCTTGCCACATATTCACAAGCAGGCTTGAATTACTGTTGAAAAATAAATATTCTTATAGTTTTGTCTTTATTTATTATCAGGGGATAGCGCAAACGCAGTCCCCCACTACCAAAAATTACGTACTCGAGTTACCCACATTTGGGGTAATCGCAAAGGTCAGCCAAGCCGAAGTGCAATGGAAAGGCCTCACTCTGGGGGAACCGCCTACGTGATCACGGTATCCCCTGTACCAGGTAAGTATGCTTGACTTCGGCCAGCTCCACAGAGCCATCGTGACACAGTGCAAGCAAATTAGGCTTCAGAGACGTGTTGTTGATTTTATGTAAACATGCATTACCACGACACAATTATTCAACAAATGACATTAAATTAATTAATTATGTAATTTTAAATTATTTCAAAGCAAAAATACATTTTTGAAGAAGCAAATAATTAATATTATAGAAACGTGTAATTCTCTGTCTGTCACTGAAACAACAGCTATATCTTGCCACATATTCACAAGCAGGCTTGAATTACTGTTGAAAAATAAATATTCTTATAGTTTTGTCTTTATTTATTATCAGGGGATAGCGCGAACGCAGTCCCCCACTACCAAAAATTACGTACTCGAGTTACCCACATTTGGGGTAATCGCAAAGGTCAGCCAAACCGAAGTGCAATGGAAAGGCCTCACTCTGGGGGAACCGCCTACGTGATCACGGTATCCCCTGTACCAGGTAAGTATGCTTGACTTCGGCCAGCTCCACAGAGCCATCGTGACACAGTGCAAGCAAATTAGGCTTCAGAGACGTGTTGTTGATTTTATGTAAACATGCATTACCACGACACAATTATTCAACAAATGACATTAAATTAATTAATTATGTAATTTTAAATTATTTCAAAGCAAAAATACATTTTTGAAGAAGCAAATAATTAATATTATAGAAACGTGTAATTCTCTGTCTGTCACTGAAACAACAGCTATATCTTGCCACATATTCACAAGCAGGCTTGAATTACTGTTGAAAAATAAATATTCTTATAGTTTTGTCTTTATTTATTATCAGGGGATAGCGCGAACGCAGTCCCCCACTACCAAAAATTACGTACTCGAGTTACCCACATTTGGGGTAATCGCAAAGGTCAGCCAAACCGAAGTGCAATGGAAAGGCCTCACTCTGGGGGAACCGCCTACGTGATCACGGTATCCCCTGTACCAGGTAAGTATGCTTGACTTCGGCCAGCTCCACAGAGCCATCGTGACACAGTGCAAGCAAATTAGGCTTCAGAGACGTGTTGTTGATTTTATGTAAACATGCATTACCACGACACAATTATTCAACAAATGACATTAAATTAATTAATTATGTAATTTTAAATTATTTCAAAGCAAAAATACATTTTTGAAGAAGCAAATAATTAATATTATAGAAACGTGTAATTCTCTGTCTGTCACCGAAACAACAGCTATATCTTGCCACATATTCACAAGCAGGCTTGAATTACTGTTGAAAAATAAATATTCTTATAGTTTTGTCTTTATTTATTATCAGGGGATAGCGCGAACGCAGTCCCCCACTACCAAAAATTACGTACTCGAGTTACCCACATTTGGGGTAATCGCAAAGGTCAGCCAAACCGAAGTGCAATGGAAAGGCCTCACTCTGGGGGAACCGCCTACGTGATCACGGTATCCCCTGTACCAGGTAAGTATGCTTGACTTCGGCCAGCTCCACAGAGCCATCGTGACACAGTGCAAGCAAATTAGGCTTCAGAGACGTGTTGTTGATTTTATGTAAACATGCATTACCACGACACAATTATTCAACAAATGACATTAAATTAATTAATTATGTAATTTTAAATTATTTCAAAGCAAAAATACATTTTTGAAGAAGCAAATAATTAATATTATAGAAACGTGTAATTCTCTGTCTGTCACTGAAACAACAGCTATATCTTGCCACATATTCACAAGCAGGCTTGAATTACTGTTGAAAAATAAATATTCTTATAGTTTTGTCTTTATTTATTATCAGGGGATAGCGCGAACGCAGTCCCCCACTACCAAAAATTACGTACTCGAGTTACCCACATTTGGGGTAATCGCAAAGGTCAGCCAAACCGAAGTGCAATGGAAAGGCCTCACTCTGGGGGAACCGCCTACGTGATCACGGTATCCCCTGTACCAGGTAAGTATGCTTGACTTCGGCCAGCTCCACAGAGCCATCGTGACACAGTGCAAGCAAATTAGGCTTCAGAGACGTGTTGTTGATTTTATGTAAACATGCATTACCACGACACAATTATTCAACAAATGACATTAAATTAATTAATTATGTAATTTTAAATTATTTCAAAGCAAAAATACATTTTTGAAGAAGCAAATAATTAATATTATAGAAACGTGTAATTCTCTGTCTGTCACTGAAACAACAGCTATATCTTGCCACATATTCACAAGCAGGCTTGAATTACTGTTGAAAAATAAATATTCTTATAGTTTTGTCTTTATTTATTATCAGGGGATAGCGCGAACGCAGTCCCCCACTACCAAAAATTACGTACTCGAGTTACCCACATTTGGGGTAATCGCAAAGGTCAGCCAAACCGAAGTGCAATGGAAAGGCCTCACTCTGGGGGAACCGCCTACGTGATCACGGTATCCCCTGTACCAGGTAAGTATGCTTGACTTCGGCCAGCTCCACAGAGCCATCGTGTCACAGTGCAAGCAAATTAGGCTTCAGAGACGTGTTGTTGATTTTATGTAAACATGCATTACCACGACACAATTATTCAACAAATGACATTAAATTAATTAATTATGTAATTTTAAATTATTTCAAAGCAAAAATACATTTTTGAAGAAGCAAATAATTAATATTATAGAAACGTGTAATTCTCTGTCTGTCACTGAAACAACAGCTATATCTTGCCACATATTCACAAGCAGGCTTGAATTACTGTTGAAAAATAAATATTCTTATAGTTTTGTCTTTATTTATTATCAGGGGATAGCGCGAACGCAGTCCCCCACTACCAAAAATTACGTACTCGAGTTACCCACATTTGGGGTAATCGCAAAGGTCAGCCAAACCGAAGTGCAATGGAAAGGCCTCACTCTGGGGGAACCGCCTACGTGATCACGGTATCCCCTGTACCAGGTAAGTATGCTTGACTTCGGCCAGCTCCACAGAGCCATCGTGACACAGTGCAAGCAAATTAGGCTTCAGAGACGTGTTGTTTATTTTATGTAAACATGCATTACCACGACACAATTATTCAACAAATGACATTAAATTAATTAATTATGTAATTTTAAATTATTTCAAAGCAAAAATACATTTTTGAAGAAGCAAATAATTAATATTATAGAAACGTGTAATTCTCTGTCTGTCACTGAAACAACAGCTATATCTTGCCACATATTCACAAGCAGGCTTGAATTACTGTTGAAAAATAAATATTCTTATAGTTTTGTCTTTATTTATTATCAGGGGATAGCGCGAACGCAGTCCCCCACTACCAAAAATTACGTACTCGAGTTACCCACATTTGGGGTAATCGCAAAGGTCAGCCAAACCGAAGTGCAATGGAAAGGCCTCACTCTGGGGGAACCGCCTACGTGATCACGGTATCCCCTGTACCAGGTAAGTATGCTTGACTTCGGCCAGCTCCACAGAGCCATCGTGACACAGTGCAAGCAAATTAGGCTTCAGAGACGTGTTGTTGATTTTATGTAAACATGCATTACCACGACACAATTATTCAACAAATGACATTAAATTAATTAATTATGTAATTTTAAATTATTTCAAAGCAAAAATACATTTTTGAAGAAGCAAATAATTAATATTATAGAAACGTGTAATTCTCTGTCTGTCACTGAAACAACAGCTATATCTTGCCACATATTCACAAGCAGGCTTGAATTACTGTTGAAAAATAAATATTCTTATAGTTTTGTCTTTATTTATTATCAGGGGATAGCGCGAACGCAGTCCCCCACTACCAAAAATTACGTACTCGAGTTACCCACATTTGGGGTAATCGCAAAGGTCAGCCAAACCGAAGTGCAATGGAAAGGCCTCACTCTGGGGGAACCGCCTACGTGATCACGGTATCCCCTGTACCAGGTAAGTATGCTTGACTTCGGCCAGCTCCACAGAGCCATCGTGACACAGTGCAAGCAAATTAGGCTTCAGAGACGTGTTGTTTATTTTATGTAAACATGCATTACCACGACACAATTATTCAACAAATGACATTAAATTAATTAATTATGTAATTTTAAATTATTTCAAAGCAAAAATACATTTTTGAAGAAGCAAATAATTAATATTATAGAAACGTGTAATTCTCTGTCTGTCACTGAAACAACAGCTATATCTTGCCACATATTCACAAGCAGGCTTGAATTACTGTTGAAAAATAAATATTCTTATAGTTTTGTCTTTATTTATTATCAGGGGATAGCGCGAACGCAGTCCCCCACTACCAAAAATTACGTACTCGAGTTACCCACATTTGGGGTAATCGCAAAGGTCAGCCAAACCGAAGTGCAATGGAAAGGCCTCACTCTGGGGGAACCGCCTACGTGATCACGGTATCCCCTGTACCAGGTAAGTATGCTTGACTTCGGCCAGCTCCACAGAGCCATCGTGACACAGTGCAAGCAAATTAGGCTTCAGAGACGTGTTGTTGATTTTATGTAAACATGCATTACCACGACACAATTATTCAACAAATGACATTAAATTAATTAATTATGTAATTTTAAATTATTTCAAAGCAAAAATACATTTTTGAAGAAGCAAATAATTAATATTATAGAAACGTGTAATTCTCTGTCTGTCACCGAAACAACAGCTATATCTTGCCACATATTCACAAGCAGGCTTGAATTACTGTTGAAAAATAAATATTCTTATAGTTTTGTCTTTATTTATTATCAGGGGATAGCGCGAACGCAGTCCCCCACTACCAAAAATTACGTACTCGAGTTACCCACATTTGGGGTAATCGCAAAGGTCAGCCAAACCGAAGTGCAATGGAAAGGCCTCACTCTGGGGGAACCGCCTACGTGATCACGGTATCCCCTGTACCAGGTAAGTATGCTTGACTTCGGCCAGCTCCACAGAGCCATCGTGACACAGTGCAAGCAAATTAGGCTTCAGAGACGTGTTGTTGATTTTATGTAAACATGCATTACCACGACACAATTATTCAACAAATGACATTAAATTAATTAATTATGTAATTTTAAATTATTTCAAAGCAAAAATACATTTTTGAAGAAGCAAATAATTAATATTATAGAAACGTGTAATTCTCTGTCTGTCACTGAAACAACAGCTATATCTTGCCACATATTCACAAGCAGGCTTGAATTACTGTTGAAAAATAAATATTCTTATAGTTTTGTCTTTATTTATTATCAGGGGATAGCGCGAACGCAGTCCCCCACTACCAAAAATTACGTACTCGAGTTACCCACATTTGGGGTAATCGCAAAGGTCAGCCAAACCGAAGTGCAATGGAAAGGCCTCACTCTGGGGGAACCGCCTACGTGATCACGGTATCCCCTGTACCAGGTAAGTATGCTTGACTTCGGCCAGCTCCACAGACCCATCGTGACACAGTGCAAGCAAATTAGGCTTCAGAGACGTGTTGTTGATTTTATGTAAACATGCATTACCACGACACAATTATTCAACAAATGACATTAAATTAATTAATTATGTAATTTTAAATTATTTCAAAGCAAAAATACATTTTTGAAGAAGCAAATAATTAATATTATAGAAACGTGTAATTCTCTGTCTGTGACTGAAACAACAGCTATATCTTGCCACATATTCACAAGCAGGGTTGAATTACTGTTGAAAAATAAATATTCTTATAGTTTTGTCTTTATTTATTATCAGGGGATAGCGCGAACGCAGTCCCCCACTACCAAAAATTACGTACTCGAGTTACCCACATTTGGGGTAATCGCAAAGGTCAGCCAAACCGAAGTGCAATGGAAAGGCCTCACTCTGGGGGAACCGCCTACGTGATCACGGTATCCCCTGTACCAGGTAAGTATGCTTGACTTCGGCCAGCTCCACAGAGCCATCGTGACACAGTGCAAGCAAATTAGGCTTCAGAGACGTGTTGTTGATTTTATGTAAACATGCACTACCACGACACAATTATTCAACAAATGACATTAAATTTATTAATTATGTAATTTTAAATTATTTCAAAGCAAAAATACATTTTTGAAGAAGCAAATAATTAATATTATAGAAACGTGTAATTCTCTGTCTGTCACTGAAACAACAGCTATATCTTGCCACATATTCACAAGCAGGCTTGAATTACTGTTGAAAAATAAATATTCTTATAGTTTTGTCTTTATTTATTATCAGGGGATAGCGCGAACGCAGTCCCCCACTACCAAAAATTACGTACTCGAGTTACCCACATTTGGGGTAATCGCAAAGGTCAGCCAAACCGAAGTGCAATGGAAAGGCCTCACTCTGGGGGAACCGCCTACGTGATCACGGTATCCCCTGTACCAGGTAAGTATGCTTGACTTCGGCCAGCTCCACAGAGCCATCGTGACACAGTGCAAGCAAATTAGGCTTCAGAGACGTGTTGTTGATTTTATGTAAACATGCATTACCACGACACAATTATTCAACAAATGACATTAAATTAATTAATTATGTAATTTTAAATTATTTCAAAGCAAAAATACATTTTTGAAGAAGCAAATAATTAATATTATAGAAACGTGTAATTCTCTGTCTGTCACTGAAACAACAGCTATATCTTGCCACATATTCACAAGCAGGCTTGAATTACTGTTGAAAAATAAATATTCTTATAGTTTTGTCTTTATTTATTATCAGGGGATAGCGCGAACGCAGTCCCCCACTACCAAAAATTACGTACTCGAGTTACCCACATTTGGGGTAATCGCAAAGGTCAGCCAAACCGAAGTGCAATGGAAAGGCCTCACTCTGGGGGAACCGCCTACGTGATCACGGTATCCCCTGTACCAGGTAAGTATGCTTGACTTCGGCCAGCTCCACAGAGCCATCGTGACACAGTGCAAGCAAATTAGGCTTCAGAGACGTGTTGTTGATTTTATGTAAACATGCATTACCACGACACAATTATTCAACAAATGACATTAAATTAATTAATTATGTAATTTTAAATTATTTCAAAGCAAAAATACATTTTTGAAGAAGCAAATAATTAATATTATAGAAACGTGTAATTCTCTGTCTGTCACTGAAACAACAGCTATTATCTTGCCACATATTCACAAGCAGGCTTGAATTACTGTTGAAAAATAAATATTCTTATAGTTTTGTCTTTATTTATTATCAGGGGATAGCGCAAACGCAGTCCCCCACTACCAAAAATTACGTACTCGAGTTACCCACATTTGGGGTAATCGCAAAGGTCAGCCAAACCGAAGTGCAATGGAAAGGCCTCACTCTGGGGGAACCGCCTACGTGATCACGGTATCCCCTGTACCAGGTAAGTATGCTTGACTTCGGCCAGCTCCACAGAGCCATCGTGACACAGTGCAAGCAAATTAGGCTTCAGAGACGTGTTGTTGATTTTATGTAAACATGCATTACCACGACACAATTATTCAACAAATGACATTAAATTAATTAATTATGTAATTTTAAATTATTTCAAAGCAAAAATACATTTTTGAAGAAGCAAATAATTAATATTATAGAAACGTGTAATTCTCTGTCTGTCACTGAAACAACAGCTATATCTTGCCACATATTCACAAGCAGGCTTGAATTACTGTTGAAAAATAAATATTCTTATAGTTTTGTCTTTATTTATTATCAGGGGATAGCGCGAACGCAGTCCCCCACTACCAAAAATTACGTACTCGAGTTACCCACATTTGGGGTAATCGCAAAGGTCAGCCAAACCGAAGTGCAATGGAAAGGCCTCACTCTGGGGGAACCGCCTACGTGATCACGGTATCCCCTGTACCAGGTAAGTATGCTTGACTTCGGCCAGCTCCACAGAGCCATCGTGACACAGTGCAAGCAAATTAGGCTTCAGAGACGTGTTGTTGATTTTATGTAAACATGCATTACCACGACACAATTATTCAACAAATGACATTAAATTAATTAATTATGTAATTTCAAATTATTTCAAAGCAAAAATACATTTTTGAAGAAGCAAATAATTAATATTATAGAAACGTGTAATTCTCTGTCTGTCACTGAAACAACAGCTATATCTTGCCACATATTCACAAGCAGGCTTGAATTACTGTTGAAAAATAAATATTCTTATAGTTTTGTCTTTATTTATTATCAGGGGATAGCGCGAACGCAGTCCCCCACTACCAAAAATTACGTACTCGAGTTACCCACATTTGGGGTAATCGCAAAGGTCAGCCAAACCGAAGTGCAATGGAAAGGCCTCACTCTGGGGGAACCGCCTACGTGATCACGGTATCCCCTGTACCAGGTAAGTATGCTTGACTTCGGCCAGCTCCACAGAGCCATCGTGACACAGTGCAAGCAAATTAGGCTTCAGAGACGTGTTGTTGATTTTATGTAAACATGCATTACCACGACACAATTATTCAACAAATGACATTAAATTAATTAATTATGTAATTTTAAATTATTTCAAAGCAAAAATACATTTTTGAAGAAGCAAATAATTAATATTATAGAAACGTGTAATTCTCTGTCTGTCACTGAAACAACAGCTATATCTTGCCACATATTCACAAGCAGGCTTGAATTACTGTTGAAAAATAAATATTCTTATAGTTTTGTCTTTATTTATTATCAGGGGATAGCGCGAACGCAGTCCCCCACTACCAAAAATTACGTACTCGAGTTACCCACATTTGGGGTAATCGCAAAGGTCAGCCAGACCGAAGTGCAATGGAAAGGCCTCACTCTGGGGGAACCGCCTACGTGATCACGGTATCCCCTGTACCAGGTAAGTATGCTTGACTTCGGCCAGCTCCACAGAGCCATCGTGACACAGTGCAAGCAAATTAGGCTTCAGAGACGTGTTGTTGATTTTATGTAAACATGCATTACCACGACACAATTATTCAACAAATGACATTAAACTAATTAATTATGTAATTTTAAATTATTTCAAAGCAAAAATACATTTTTGAAGAAGCAAATAATTAATATTATAGAAACGTGTAATTCTCTGTCTGTCACTGAAACAACAGCTATATCTTGCCACATATTCACAAGCAGGCTTGAATTACTGTTGAAAAATAAATATTCTTATAGTTTTGTCTTTATTTATTATCAGGGGATAGCGCGAACGCAGTCCCCCACTACCAAAAATTACGTACTCGAGTTACCCACATTTGGGGTAATCGCAAAGGTCAGCCAAACCGAAGTGCAATGGAAAGGCCTCACTCTGGGGGAACCGCCTACGTGATCACGGTATCCCCTGTACCAGGTAAGTATGCTTGACTTCGGCCAGCTCCACAGAGCCATCGTGACACAGTGCAAGCAAATTAGGCTTCAGAGACGTGTTGTTGATTTTATGTAAACATGCATTACCACGACACAATTATTCAACAAATGACATTAAATTAATTAATTATGTAATTTTAAATTATTTCAAAGCAAAAATACATTTTTGAAGAAGCAAATAATTAATATTATAGAAACGTGTAATTCTCTGTCTGTCACTGAAACAACAGCTATATCTTGCCACATATTCACAAGCAGGCTTGAATTACTGTTGAAAAATAAATATTCTTATAGTTTTGTCTTTATTTATTATCAGGGGATAGCGCGAACGCAGTCCCCCACTACCAAAAATTACGTACTCGAGTTACCCACATTTGGGGTAATCGCAAAGGTCAGCCAAACCGAAGTGCAATGGAAAGGCCTCACTCTGGGGGAACCGCCTACGTGATCACGGTATCCCCTGTACCAGGTAAGTATGCTTGACTTCGGCCAGCTCCACAGAGCCATCGTGACACAGTGCAAGCAAATTAGGCTTCAGAGACGTGTTGTTGATTTTATGTAAACATGCATTACCACGACACAATTATTCAACAAATGACATTAAATTAATTAATTATGTAATTTTAAATTATTTCAAAGCAAAAATACATTTTTGAAGAAGCAAATAATTAATATTATAGAAACGTGTAATTCTCTGTCTGTCACTGAAACAACAGCTATATCTTGCCACATATTCACAAGCAGGCTTGAATTACTGTTGAAAAATAAATATTCTTATAGTTTTGTCTTTATTTATTATCAGGGGATAGCGCGAACGCAGTCCCCCACTACCAAAAATTACGTACTCGAGTTACCCACATTTGGGGTAATCGCAAAGGTCAGCCAAACCGAAGTGCAATGGAAAGGCCTCACTCTGGGGGAACCGCCTACGTGATCACGGTATCCCCTGTACCAGGTAAGTATGCTTGACTTCGGCCAGCTCCACAGAGCCATCGTGACACAGTGCAAGCAAATTAGGCTTCAGAGACGTGTTGTTGATTTTATGTAAACATGCATTACCACGACACAATTATTCAACAAATGACATTAAATTAATTAATTATGTAATTTTAAATTATTTCAAAGCAAAAATACATTTTTGAAGAAGCAAATAATTAATATTATAGAAACGTGTAATTCTCTGTCTGTCACTGAAACAACAGCTATATCTTGCCACATATTCACAAGCAGGCTTGAATTACTGTTGAAAAATAAATATTCTTATAGTTTTGTCTTTATTTATTATCAGGGGATAGCGCGAACGCAGTCCCCCACTACCAAAAATTACGTACTCGAGTTACCCACATTTGGGGTAATCGCAAAGGTCAGCCAAACCGAAGTGCAATGGAAAGGCCTCACTCTGGGGGAACCGCCTACGTGATCACGGTATCCCCTGTACCAGGTAAGTATGCTTGACTTCGACCAGCTCCACAGAGCCATCGTGACACAGTGCAAGCAAATTAGGCTTCAGAGACGTGTTGTTGATTTTATGTAAACATGCATTACCACGACACAATTATTCAACAAATGACATTAAATTAATTAATTATGTAATTTTAAATTATTTCAAAGCAAAAATACATTTTTGAAGAAGCAAATAATTAATATTATAGAAACGTGTAATTCTCTGTCTGTCACTGAAACAACAGCTATATCTTGCCACATATTCACAAGCAGGCTTGAATTACTGTTGAAAAATAAATATTCTTATAGTTTTGTCTTTATTTATTATCAGGGGATAGCGCGAACGCAGTCCCCCACTACCAAAAATTACGTACTCGAGTTACCCACATTTGGGGTAATCGCAAAGGTCAGCCAAACCGAAGTGCAATGGAAAGGCCTCACTCTGGGGGAACCGCCTACGTGATCACGGTATCCCCTGTACCAGGTAAGTATGCTTGACTTCGGCCAGCTCCACAGAGCCATCGTGACACAGTGCAAGCAAATTAGGCTTCAGAGACGTGTTGTTGATTTTATGTAAACATGCATTACCACGACACAATTATTCAACAAATGACATTAAATTAATTAATTATGTAATTTTAAATTATTTCAAAGCAAAAATACATTTTTGAAGAAGCAAATAATTAATATTATAGAAACGTGTAATTCTCTGTCTGTCACTGAAACAACAGCTATATCTTGCCACATATTCACAAGCAGGCTTGAATTACTGTTGAAAAATAAATATTCTTATAGTTTTGTCTTTATTTATTATCAGGGGATAGCGCGAACGCAGTCCCCCACTACCAAAAATTACGTACTCGAGTTACCCACATTTGGGGTAATCGCAAAGGTCAGCCAAACCGAAGTGCAATGGAAAGGCCTCACTCTGGGGGAACCGCCTACGTGATCACGGTATCCCCTGTACCAGGTAAGTATGCTTGACTTCGGCCAGCTCCACAGAGCCATCGTGACACAGTGCAAGCAAATTAGGCTTCAGAGACGTGTTGTTGATTTTATGTAAACATGCATTACCACGACACAATTATTCAACAAATGACATTAAATTAATTAATTATGTAATTTTAAATTATTTCAAAGCAAAAATACATTTTTGAAGAAGCAAATAATTAATATTATAGAAACGTGTAATTCTCTGTCTGTCACTGAAACAACAGCTATATCTTGCCACATATTCACAAGCAGGCTTGAATTACTGTTGAAAAATAAATATTCTTATAGTTTTGTCTTTATTTATTATCAGGGGATAGCGCGAACGCAGTCCCCCACTACCAAAAATTACGTACTCGAGTTACCCACATTTGGGGTAATCGCAAAGGTCAGCCAAACCGAAGTGCAATGGAAAGGCCTCACTCTGGGGGAACCGCCTACGTGATCACGGTATCCCCTGTACCAGGTAAGTATGCTTGACTTCGACCAGCTCCACAGAGCCATCGTGACACAGTGCAAGCAAATTAGGCTTCAGAGACGTGTTGTTGATTTTATGTAAACATGCATTACCACGACACAATTATTCAACAAATGACATTAAATTAATTAATTATGTAATTTTAAATTATTTCAAAGCAAAAATACATTTTTGAAGAAGCAAATAATTAATATTATAGAAACGTGTAATTCTCTGTCTGTCACTGAAACAACAGCTATATCTTGCCACATATTCACAAGCAGGCTTGAATTACTGTTGAAAAATAAATATTCTTATAGTTTTGTCTTTATTTATTATCAGGGGATAGCGCGAACGCAGTCCCCCACTACCAAAAATTACGTACTCGAGTTACCCACATTTGGGGTAATCGCAAAGGTCAGCCAAACCGAAGTGCAATGGAAAGGCCTCACTCTGGGGGAACCGCCTACGTGATCACGGTATCCCCTGTACCAGGTAAGTATGCTTGACTTCGGCCAGCTCCACAGAGCCATCGTGACACAGTGCAAGCAAATTAGGCTTCAGAGACGTGTTGTTGATTTTATGTAAACATGCATTACCACGACACAATTATTCAACAAATGACATTAAATTAATTAATTATGTAATTTTAAATTATTTCAAAGCAAAAATACATTTTTGAAGAAGCAAATAATTAATATTATAGAAACGTGTAATTCTCTGTCTGTCACTGAAACAACAGCTATATCTTGCCACATATTCACAAGCAGGCTTGAATTACTGTTGAAAAATAAATATTCTTATAGTTTTGTCTTTATTTATTATCAGGGGATAGCGCGAACGCAGTCCCCCACTACCAAAAATTACGTACTCGAGTTACCCACATTTGGGGTAATCGCAAAGGTCAGCCAAACCGAAGTGCAATGGAAAGGCCTCACTCTGGGGGAACCGCCTACGTGATCACGGTATCCCCTGTACCAGGTAAGTATGCTTGACTTCGGCCAGCTCCACAGAGCCATCGTGACACAGTGCAAGCAAATTAGGCTTCAGAGACGTGTTGTTGATTTTATGTAAACATGCATTACCACGACACAATTATTCAACAAATGACATTAAATTAATTAATTATGTAATTTTAAATTATTTCAAAGCAAAAATACATTTTTGAAGAAGCAAATAATTAATATTATAGAAACGTGTAATTCTCTGTCTGTCACTGAAACAACAGCTATATCTTGCCACATATTCACAAGCAGGCTTGAATTACTGTTGAAAAATAAATATTCTTATAGTTTTGTCTTTATTTATTATCAGGGGATAGCGCGAACGCAGTCCCCCACTACCAAAAATTACGTACTCGAGTTACCCACATTTGGGGTAATCGCAAAGGTCAGCCAAACCGAAGTGCAATGGAAAGGCCTCACTCTGGGGGAACCGCCTACGTGATCACGGTATCCCCTGTACCAGGTAAGTATGCTTGACTTCGGCCAGCTCCACAGAGCCATCGTGACACAGTGCAAGCAAATTAGGCTTCAGAGACGTGTTGTTGATTTTATGTAAACATGCATTACCACGACACAATTATTCAACAAATGACATTAAATTAATTAATTATGTAATTTTAAATTATTTCAAAGCAAAAATACATTTTTGAAGAAGCAAATAATTAATATTATAGAAACGTGTAATTCTCTGTCTGTCACTGAAACAACAGCTATATCTTGCCACATATTCACAAGCAGGCTTGAATTACTGTTGAAAAATAAATATTCTTATAGTTTTGTCTTTATTTATTATCAGGGGATAGCGCGAACGCAGTCCCCCACTACCAAAAATTACGTACTCGAGTTACCCACATTTGGGGTAATCGCAAAGGTCAGCCAAACCGAAGTGCAATGGAAAGGCCTCACTCTGGGGGAACCGCCTACGTGATCACGGTATCCCCTGTACCAGGTAAGTATGCTTGACTTCGGCCAGCTCCACAGAGCCATCGTGACACAGTGCAAGCAAATTAGGCTTCAGAGACGTGTTGTTGATTTTATGTAAACATGCATTACCACGACACAATTATTCAACAAATGACATTAAATTAATTAATTATGTAATTTTAAATTATTTCAAAGCAAAAATACATTTTTGAAGAAGCAAATAATTAATATTATAGAAACGTGTAATTCTCTGTCTGTCACTGAAACAACAGCTATATCTTGCCACATATTCACAAGCAGGCTTGAATTACTGTTGAAAAATAAATATTCTTATAGTTTTGTCTTTATTTATTATCAGGGGATAGCGCGAACGCAGTCCCCCACTACCAAAAATTACGTACTCGAGTTACCCACATTTGGGGTAATCGCAAAGGTCAGCCAAACCGAAGTGCAATGGAAAGGCCTCACTCTGGGGGAACCGCCTACGTGATCACGGTATCCCCTGTACCAGGTAAGTATGCTTGACTTCGGCCAGCTCCACAGAGCCATCGTGACACAGTGCAAGCAAATTAGGCTTCAGAGACGTGTTGTTGATTTTATGTAAACATGCATTACCACGACACAATTATTCAACAAATGACATTAAATTAATTAATTATGTAATTTTAAATTATTTCAAAGCAAAAATACATTTTTGAAGAAGCAAATAATTAATATTATAGAAACGTGTAATTCTCTGTCTGTCACTGAAACAACAGCTATATCTTGCCACATATTCACAAGCAGGCTTGAATTACTGTTGAAAAATAAATATTCTTATAGTTTTGTCTTTATTTATTATCAGGGGATAGCGCGAACGCAGTCCCCCACTACCAAAAATTACGTACTCGAGTTACCCACATTTGGGGTAATCGCAAAGGTCAGCCAAACCGAAGTGCAATGGAAAGGCCTCACTCTGGGGGAACCGCCTACGTGATCACGGTATCCCCTGTACCAGGTAAGTATGCTTGACTTCGGCCAGCTCCACAGAGCCATCGTGACACAGTGCAAGCAAATTAGGCTTCAGAGACGTGTTGTTGATTTTATGTAAACATGCATTACCACGACACAATTATTCAACAAATGACATTAAATTAATTAATTATGTAATTTTAAATTATTTCAAAGCAAAAATACATTTTTGAAGAAGCAAATAATTAATATTATAGAAACGTGTAATTCTCTGTCTGTCACTGAAACAACAGCTATATCTTGCCACATATTCACAAGCAGGCTTGAATTACTGTTGAAAAATAAATATTCTTATAGTTTTGTCTTTATTTATTATCAGGGGATAGCGCGAACGCAGTCCCCCACTACCAAAAATTACGTACTCGAGTTACCCACATTTGGGGTAATCGCAAAGGTCAGCCAAACCGAAGTGCAATGGAAAGGCCTCACTCTGGGGGAACCGCCTACGTGATCACGGTATCCCCTGTACCAGGTAAGTATGCTTGACTTCGGCCAGCTCCACAGAGCCATCGTGACACAGTGCAAGCAAATTAGGCTTCAGAGACGTGTTGTTGATTTTATGTAAACATGCATTACCACGACACAATTATTCAACAAATGACATTAAATTAATTAATTATGTAATTTTAAATTATTTCAAAGCAAAAATACATTTTTGAAGAAGCAAATAATTAATATTATAGAAACGTGTAATTCTCTGTCTGTCACTGAAACAACAGCTATATCTTGCCACATATTCACAAGCAGGCTTGAATTACTGTTGAAAAATAAATATTCTTATAGTTTTGTCTTTATTTATTATCAGGGGATAGCGCGAACGCAGTCCCCCACTACCAAAAATTACGTACTCGAGTTACCCACATTTGGGGTAATCGCAAAGGTCAGCCAAACCGAAGTGCAATGGAAAGGCCTCACTCTGGGGGAACCGCCTACGTGATCACGGTATCCCCTGTACCAGGTAAGTATGCTTGACTTCGGCCAGCTCCACAGAGCCATCGTGACACAGTGCAAGCAAATTAGGCTTCAGAGACGTGTTGTTGATTTTATGTAAACATGCATTACCACGACACAATTATTCAACAAATGACATTAAATTAATTAATTATGTAATTTTAAATTATTTCAAAGCAAAAATACATTTTTGAAGAAGCAAATAATTAATATTATAGAAACGTGTAATTCTCTGTCTGTCACTGAAACAACAGCTATATCTTGCCACATATTCACAAGCAGGCTTGAATTACTGTTGAAAAATAAATATTCTTATAGTTTTGTCTTTATTTATTATCAGGGGATAGCGCGAACGCAGTCCCCCACTACCAAAAATTACGTACTCGAGTTACCCACATTTGGGGTAATCGCAAAGGTCAGCCAAACCGAAGTGCAATGGAAAGGCCTCACTCTGGGGGAACCGCCTACGTGATCACGGTATCCCCTGTACCAGGTAAGTATGCTTGACTTCGGCCAGCTCCACAGAGCCATCGTGACACAGTGCAAGCAAATTAGGCTTCAGAGACGTGTTGTTGATTTTATGTAAACATGCATTACCACGACACAATTATTCAACAAATGACATTAAATTAATTAATTATGTAATTTTAAATTATTTCAAAGCAAAAATACATTTTTGAAGAAGCAAATAATTAATATTATAGAAACGTGTAATTCTCTGTCTGTCACTGAAACAACAGCTATATCTTGCCACATATTCACAAGCAGGCTTGAATTACTGTTGAAAAATAAATATTCTTATAGTTTTGTCTTTATTTATTATCAGGGGATAGCGCGAACGCAGTCCCCCACTACCAAAAATTACGTACTCGAGTTACCCACATTTGGGGTAATCGCAAAGGTCAGCCAAACCGAAGTGCAATGGAAAGGCCTCACTCTGGGGGAACCGCCTACGTGATCACGGTATCCCCTGTACCAGGTAAGTATGCTTGACTTCGGCCAGCTCCACAGAGCCATCGTGACACAGTGCAAGCAAATTAGGCTTCAGAGACGTGTTGTTGATTTTATGTAAACATGCATTACCACGACACAATTATTCAACAAATGACATTAAATTAATAAATTATGTAATTTTAAATTATTTCAAAGCAAAAATACATTTTTGAAGAAGCAAATAATTAATATTATAGAAACGTGTAATTCTCTGTCTGTCACTGAAACAACAGCTATATCTTGCCACATATTCACAAGCAGGCTTGAATTACTGTTGAAAAATAAATATTCTTATAGTTTTGTCTTTATTTATTATCAGGGGATAGCGCGAACGCAGTCCCCCACTACCAAAAATTACGTACTCGAGTTACCCACATTTGGGGTAATCGCAAAGGTCAGCCAAACCGAAGTGCAATGGAAAGGCCTCACTCTGGGGGAACCGCCTACGTGATCACGGTATCCCCTGTACCAGGTAAGTATGCTTGACTTCGGCCAGCTCCACAGAGCCATCGTGACACAGTGCAAGCAAATTAGGCTTCAGAGACGTGTTGTTGATTTTATGTAAACATGCATTACCACGACACAATTATTCAACAAATGACATTAAATTAATTAATTATGTAATTTTAAATTATTTCAAAGCAAAAATACATTTTTGAAGAAGCAAATAATTAATATTATAGAAACGTGTAATTCTCTGTCTGTCACTGAAACAACAGTTATATCTTGCCACATATTCACAAGCAGGCTTGAATTACTGTTGAAAAATAAATATTCTTATAGTTTTGTCTTTATTTATTATCAGGGGATAGCGCGAACGCAGTCCCCCACTACCAAAAATTACGTACTCGAGTTAAACACATTTGGGGTAATCGCAAAGGTCAGCCAAACCGAAGTGCAATGGAAAGGCCTCACTCTGGGGGAACGGCCTACGTGATCACGGTATCCCCTGTACCAGGTAAGTATGCTTGACTTCGGCCAGCTCCACAGAGCCATCGTGACACAGTGCAAGCAAATTAGGCTTCAGAGACGTGTTGTTGATTTTATGTAAACATGCATTACCACGACACAATTATTCAACAAATGACATTAAATTAATTAATTATGTAATATTAAATTATTTCAAAGCAAAAATACATTTTTGAAGAAGCAAATAATTAATATTATAGAAACGTGTAATTCTCTGTCTGTCACTGAAACAACAGCTATATCTTGCCACATATTCACAAGCAGGCTTGAATTACTGTTGAAAAATAAATATTCTTATAGTTTTGTCTTTATTTATTATCAGGGGATAGCGCGAACGCAGTCCCCCACTACCAAAAATTACGTACTCGAGTTACCCACATTTGGGGTAATCGCAAAGGTCAGCCAAACCGAAGTGCAATGGAAAGGCCTCACTCTGGGGGAACCGCCTACGTGATCACGGTATCCCCTGTACCAGGTAAGTATGCTTGACTTCGGCCAGCTCCACAGAGCCATCGTGACACAGTGCAAGCAAATTAGGCTTCAGAGACGTGTTGTTGATTTTATGTAAACATGCATTACCACGACACAATTATTCAACAAATGACATTAAATTAATTAATTATGTAATTTTAAATTATTTCAAAGCAAAAATACATTTTTGAAGAAGCAAATAATTAATATTATAGAAACGTGTAATTCTCTGTCTGTCACTGAAACAACAGCTATATCTTGCCACATATTCACAAGCAGGCTTGAATTACTGTTGAAAAATAAATATTCTTATAGTTTTGTCTTTATTTATTATCAGGGGATAGCGCGAACGCAGTCCCCCACTACCAAAAATTACGTACTCGAGTTACCCACATTTGGGGTAATCGCAAAGGTCAGCCAAACCGAAGTGCAATGGAAAGGCCTCACCCTGGGGGAACCGCCTACGTGATCACGGTATCCCCTGTACCAGGTAAGTATGCTTGACTTCGGCCAGCTCCACAGAGCCATCGTGACACAGTGCAAGCAAATTAGGCTTCAGAGACGTGTTGTTGATTTTATGTAAACATGCATTACCACGACACAATTATTCAACAAATGACAATAAATTAATTAATTATGTAATTTTAAATTATTTCAAAGCAAAAATACATTTTTGAAGAAGCAAATAATTAATATTATAGAAACGTGTAATTCTCTGTCTGTCACTGAAACAACAGCTATATCTTGCCACATATTCACAAGCAGGCTTGAATTACTGTTGAAAAATAAATATTCTTATAGTTTTGTCTTTATTTATTATCAGGGGATAGCGCGAACGCAGTCCCCCACTACCAAAAATTACGTACTCGAGTTACCCACATTTGGGGTAATCGCAAAGGTCAGCCAAACCGAAGTGCAATGGAAAGGCCTCACTCTGGGGGAACCGCCTACGTGATCACGGTATCCCCTGTACCAGGTAAGTATGCTTGCCTTCGGCCAGCTCCACAGAGCCATCGTGACACAGTGCAAGCAAATTAGGCTTCAGAGACGTGTTGTTGATTTTATGTAAACATGCATTACCACGACACAATTATTCAACAAATGACATTAAATTAATTAATTATGTAATTTTAAATTATTTCAAAGCAAAAATACATTTTTGAAGAAGCAAATAATTAATATTATAGAAACGTGTATTTCTCTGTCTGTCACTGAAACAACAGCTATATCTTGCCACATATTCACAAGCAGGCTTGAATTACTGTTGAAAAATAAATATTCTTATAGTTTTGTCTTTATTTATTATCAGGGGATAGCGCGAACGCAGTCCCCCACTTCCAAAAATTACGTACTCGAGAGACCCACATTTGGGGTAATCGCAAAGGTCAGCCAAACCGAAGTGCAATGGAAAGGCCTCACTCTGGGGGAACCGCCTACGTGATCACGGTATCCCCTGTACCAGGTAAGTATGCTTGACTTCGGCCAGCTCCACAGAGCCATCGTGACACAGTGCAAGCAAATTAGGCTTCAGAGACGTGTTGTTGATTTTATGTAAACATGCATTACCACGACACAATTATTCAACAAATGACATTAAATTAATTAATTATGTAATTTTAAATTATTTCAAAGCAAAAATACATTTTTGAAGAAGCAAATAATTAATATTATAGAAACGTGTAATTCTCTGTCTGTCACTGAAACAACAGCTATATCTTGCCACATATTCACAAGCAGGCTTGAATTACTGTTGAAAAATAAATATTCTTATAGTTTTGTCTTTATTTATTATCAGGGGATAGCGCGAACGCAGTCCCCCACTACCAAAAATTACGTACTCGAGTTACCCACATTTGGGGTAATCGCAAAGGTCAGCCAAACCGAAGTGCAATGGAAAGGCCTCACTCTGGGGGAACCGCCTACGTGATCACGGTATCCCCTGTACCAGGTAAGTATGCTTGACTTCGGCCAGCTCCACAGAGCCATCGTGACACAGTGCAAGCAAATTAGGCTTCAGAGACGTGTTGTTGATTTTATGTAAACATGCATTACCACGACACAATTATTCAACAAATGACATTAAATTAATTAATTATGTAATTTTAAATTATTTCAAAGCAAAAATACATTTTTGAAGAAGCAAATAATTAATATTATAGAAACGTGTAATTCTCTGTCTGTCACTGAAACAACAGCTATATCTTGCCACATATTCACAAGCAGGCTTGAATTACTGTTGAAAAATAAATATTCTTATAGTTTTGTCTTTATTTATTATCAGGGGATAGCGCGAACGCAGTCCCCCACTACCAAAAATTACGTACTCGAGTTACCCACATTTGGGGTAATCGCAAAGGTCAGCCAAACCGAAGTGCAATGGAAAGGCCTCACTCTGGGGGAACCGCCTACGTGATCACGGTATCCCCTGTACCAGGTAAGTATGCTTGACTTCGGCCAGCTCCACAGAGCCATCGTGACACAGTGCAAGCAAATTAGGCTTCAGAGACGTGTTGTTGATTTTATGTAAACATGCATTACCACGACACAATTATTCAACAAATGACATTAAATTAATTAATTATGTAATTTTAAATTATTTCAAAGCAAAAATACATTTTTGAAGAAGCAAATAATTAATATTATAGAAACGTGTAATTCTCTGTCTGTCACTGAAACAACAGCTATATCTTGCCACATATTCACAAGCAGGCTTGAATTACTGTTGAAAAATAAATATTCTTATAGTTTTGTCTTTATTTATTATCAGGGGATAGCGCGAACGCAGTCCCCCACTACCAAAAATTACGTACTCGAGTTACCCACATTTGGGGTAATCGCAAAGGTCAGCCAAACCGAAGTTCAATGGAAAGGCCTCACTCTGGGGGAACCGCCTACGTGATCACGGTATCCCCTGTACCAGGTAAGTATGCTTGACTTCGGCCAGCTCCACAGAGCCATCGTGACACAGTGCAAGCAAATTAGGCTTCAGAGACGTGTTGTTGATTTTATGTAAACATGCATTACCACGACACAATTATTCAACAAATGACATTAAATTAATTAATTATGTAATTTTAAATTATTTCAAAGCAAAAATACATTTTTGAAGAAGCAAATAATTAATATTATAGAAACGTGTAATTCTCTGTCTGTCACTGAAACAACAGCTATATCTTGCCACATATTCACAAGCAGGCTTGAATTACTGTTGAAAAATAAATATTCTTATAGTTTTGTCTTTATTTATTATCAGGGGATAGCGCGAACGCAGTCCCCCACTACCAAAAATTACGTACTCGAGTTACCCACATTTGGGGTAATCGCAAAGGTCAGCCAAACCGAAGTGCAATGGAAAGGCCTCACTCTGGGGGAACCGCCTACGTGATCACGGTATCCCCTGTACCAGGTAAGTATGCTTGACTTCGGCCAGCTCCACAGAGCCATCGTGACACAGTGCAAGCAAATTAGGCTTCAGAGACGTGTTGTTGATTTTATGTAAACATGCATTACCACGACACAATTATTCAACAAATGACATTAAATTAATTAATTATGTAATTTTAAATTATTTCAAAGCAAAAATACATTTTTGAAGAAGCAAATAATTAATATTATAGAAACGTGTAATTCTCTGTCTGTCACTGAAACAACAGCTATATCTTGCCACATATTCACAAGCAGGCTTGAATTACTGTTGAAAAATAAATATTCTTATAGTTTTGTCTTTATTTATTATCAGGGGATAGCGCGAACGCAGTCCCCCACTACCAAAAATTACGTACTCGAGTTACCCACATTTGGGGTAATCGCAAAGGTCAGCCAAACCGAAGTGCAATGGAAAGGCCTCACTCTGGGGGAACCGCCTACGTGATCACGGTATCCCCTGTACCAGGTAAGTATGCTTGACTTCGGCCAGCTCCACAGAGCCATCGTGACACAGTGCAAGCAAATTAGGCTTCAGAGACGTGTTGTTGATTTTATGTAAACATGCATTACCACGACACAATTATTCAACAAATGACATTAAATTAATTAATTATGTAATTTTAAATTATTTCAAAGCAAAAATACATTTTTGAAGAAGCAAATAATTAATATTATAGAAACGTGTAATTCTCTGTCTGTCACTGAAACAACAGCTATATCTTGCCACATATTCACAAGCAGGCTTGAATTACTGTTGAAAAATAAATATTCTTATAGTTTTGTCTTTATTTATTATCAGGGGATAGCGCGAACGCAGTCCCCCACTACCAAAAATTACGTACTCGAGTTACCCACATTTGGGGTAATCGCAAAGGTCAGCCAAACCGAAGTGCAATGGAAAGGCCTCACTCTGGGGGAACCGCCTACGTGATCACGGTATCCCCTGTACCAGGTAAGTATGCTTGACTTCGGCCAGCTCCACAGAGCCATCGTGACACAGTGCAAGCAAATTAGGCTTCAGAGACGTGTTGTTGATTTTATGTAAACATGCATTACCACGACACAATTATTCAACAAATGACATTAAATTAATTAATTATGTAATTTTAAATTATTTCAAAGCAAAAATACATTTTTGAAGAAGCAAATAATTAATATTATAGAAACGTGTAATTCTCTGTCTGTCACTGAAACAACAGCTATATCTTGCCACATATTCACAAGCAGGCTTGAATTACTGTTGAAAAATAAATATTCTTATAGTTTTGTCTTTATTTATTATCAGGGGATAGCGCGAACGCAGTCCCCCACTACCAAAAATTACGTACTCGAGTTACCCACATTTGGGGTAATCGCAAAGGTCAGCCAAACCGAAGTGCAATGGAAAGGCCTCACTCTGGGGGAACCGCCTACGTGATCACGGTATCCCCTGTACCAGGTAAGTATGCTTGACTTCGGCCAGCTCCACAGAGCCATCGTGACACAGTGCAAGCAAATTAGGCTTCAGAGACGTGTTGTTGATTTTATGTAAACATGCATTACCACGACACAATTATTCAACAAATGACATTAAATTAATTAATTATGTAATTTTAAATTATTTCAAAGCAAAAATACATTTTTGAAGAAGCAAATAATTAATATTATAGAAACGTGTAATTCTCTGTCTGTCACTGAAACAACAGCTATATCTTGCCACATATTCACAAGCAGGCTTGAATTACTGTTGAAAAATAAATATTCTTCTAGTTTTGTCTTTATTTATTATCAGGGGATAGCGCGAACGCAGTCCCCCACTACCAAAAATTACGTACTCGAGTTACCCACATTTGGGGTAATCGCAAAGGTCAGCCAAACCGAAGTGCAATGGAAAGGCCTCACTCTGGGGGAACCGCCTACGTGATCACGGTATCCCCTGTACCAGGTAAGTATGCTTGACTTCGGCCAGCTCCACAGAGCCATCGTGACACAGTGCAAGCAAATTAGGCTTCAGAGACGTGTTGTTGATTTTATGTAAACATGCATTACCACGACACAATTATTCAACAAATGACATTAAATTAATTAATTATGTAATTTTAAATTATTTCAAAGCAAAAATACATTTTTGAAGAAGCAAATAATTAATATTATAGAAACGTGTAATTCTCTGTCTGTCACTGAAACAACAGCTATATCTTGCCACATATTCACAAGCAGGCTTGAATTACTGTTGAAAAATAAATATTCTTATAGTTTTGTCTTTATTTATTATCAGGGGATAGCGCGAACGCAGTCCCCCACTACCAAAAATTACGTACTCGAGTTACCCACATTTGGGGTAATCGCAAAGGTCAGCCAAACCGAAGTGCAATGGAAAGGCCTCACTCTGGGGGAACCGCCTACGTGATCACGGTATCCCCTGTACCAGGTAAGTATGCTTGACTTCGGCCAGCTCCACAGAGCCATCGTGACACAGTGCAAGCAAATTAGGCTTCAGAGACGTGTTGTTGATTTTATGTAAACATGCATTACCACGACACAATTATTCAACAAATGACATTAAATTAATTAATTATGTAATTTTAAATTATTTCAAAGCAAAAATACATTTTTGAAGAAGCAAATAATTAATATTATAGAAACGTGTAATTCTCTGTCTGTCACTGAAACAACAGCTATATCTTGCCACATATTCACAAGCAGGCTTGAATTACTGTTGAAAAATAAATATTCTTATAGTTTTGTCTTTATTTATTATCAGGGGATAGCGCGAACGCAGTCCCCCACTACCAAAAATTACGTACTCGAGTTACCCACATTTGGGGTAATCGCAAAGGTCAGCCAAACCGAAGTGCAATGGAAAGGCCTCACTCTGGGGGAACCGCCTACGTGGTCACGGTATCCCCTGTACCAGGTAAGTATGCTTGACTTCGGCCAGCTCCACAGAGCCATCGTGACACAGTGCAAGCAAATTAGGCTTCAGAGACGTGTTGTTGATTTTATGTAAACATGCATTACCACGACACAATTATTCAACAAATGACATTAAATTAATTAATTATGTAATTTTAAATTATTTCAAAGCAAAAATACATTTTTGAAGAAGCAAATAATTAATATTATAGAAACGTGTAATTCTCTGTCTGTCACTGAAACAACAGCTATATCTTGCCACATATTCACAAGCAGGCTTGAATTACTGTTGAAAAATAAATATTCTTATAGTTTTGTCTTTATTTATTATCAGGGGATAGCGCGAACGCAGTCCCCCACTACCAAAAATTACGTACTCGAGTTACCCACATTTGGGGTAATCGCAAAGGTCAGCCAAACCGAAGTGCAATGGAAAGGCCTCACTCTGGGGGAACCGCCTACGTGATCACGGTATCCCCTGTACCAGGTAAGTATGCTTGACTTCGGCCAGCTCCACAGAGCCATCGTGACACAGTGCAAGCAAATTAGGCTTCAGAGACGTGTTGTTGATTTTATGTAAACATGCATTACCACGACACAATTATTCAACAAATGACATTAAATTAATTAATTATGTAATTTTAAATTATTTCAAAGCAAAAATACATTTTTGAAGAAGCAAATAATTAATATTATAGAAACGTGTAATTCTCTGTCTGTCACTGAAACAACAGCTATATCTTGCCACATATTCACAAGCAGGCTTGAATTACTGTTGAAAAATAAATATTCTTATAGTTTTGTCTTTATTTATTATCAGGGGATAGCGCGAACGCAGTCCCCCACTACCAAAAATTACGTACTCGAGTTACCCACATTTGGGGTAATCGCAAAGGTCAGCCAAACCGAAGTGCAATGGAAAGGCCTCACTCTGGGGGAACCGCCTACGTGATCACGGTATCCCCTGTACCAGGTAAGTATGCTTGACTTCGGCCAGCTCCACAGAGCCATCGTGACACAGTGCAAGCAAATTAGGCTTCAGAGACGTGTTGTTGATTTTATGTAAACATGCATTACCACGACACAATTATTCAACAAATGACATTAAATTAATTAATTATGTAATTTTAAATTATTTCAAAGCAAAAATACATTTTTGAAGAAGCAAATAATTAATATTATAGAAACGTGTAATTCTCTGTCTGTCACTGAAACAACAGTTATATCTTGCCACATATTCACAAGCAGGCTTGAATTACTGTTGAAAAATAAATATTCTTATAGTTTTGTCTTTATTTATTATCAGGGGATAGCGCGAACGCAGTCCCCCACTACCAAAAATTACGTACTCGAGTTACCCACATTTGGGGTAATCGCAAAGGTCAGCCAAACCGAAGTGCAATGGAAAGGCCTCACTCTGGGGGAACGGCCTACGTGATCACGGTATCCCCTGTACCAGGTAAGTATGCTTGACTTCGGCCAGCTCCACAGAGCCATCGTGACACAGTGCAAGCAAATTAGGCTTCAGAGACGTGTTGTTGATTTTATGTAAACATGCATTACCACGACACAATTATTCAACAAATGACATTAAATTAATTAATTATGTAATTTTAAATTATTTCAAAGCAAAAATACATTTTTGAAGAAGCAAATAATTAATATTATAGAAACGTGTAATTCTCTGTCTGTCACTGAAACAACAGCTATATCTTGCCACATATTCACAAGCAGGCTTGAATTACTGTTGAAAAATAAATATTCTTATAGCTTTGTCTTTATTTATTATCAGGGGATAGCGCGAACGCAGTCCCCCACTACCAAAAATTACGTACTCGAGTTACCCACATTTGGGGTAATCGCAAAGGTCAGCCAAACCGAAGTGCAATGGAAAGGCCTCACTCTGGGGGAACCGCCTACGTGATCACGGTATCCCCTGTACCAGGTAAGTATGCTTGACTTCGGCCAGCTCCACAGAGCCATCGTGACACAGTGCAAGCAAATTAGGCTTCAGAGACGTGTTGTTGATTTTATGTAAACATGCATTACCACGACACAATTATTCAACAAATGACATTAAATTAATTAATTATGTAATTTTAAATTATTTCAAAGCAAAAATACATTTTTGAAGAAGCAAATAATTAATATTATAGAAACGTGTAATTCTCTGTCTGTCACTGAAACAACAGCTATATCTTGCCACATATTCACAAGCAGGCTTGAATTACTGTTGAAAAATAAATATTCTTATAGTTTTGTCTTTATTTATTATCAGGGGATAGCGCGAACGCAGTCCCCCACTACCAAAAATTACGTACTCGAGTTACCCACATTTGGGGTAATCGCAAAGGTCAGCCAAACCGAAGTGCAATGGAAAGGCCTCACTCTGGGGGAACCGCCTACGTGATCACGGTATCCCCTGTACCAGGTAAGTATGCTTGACTTCGGCCAGCTCCACAGAGCCATCGTGACACAGTGCAAGCAAATTAGGCTTCAGAGACGTGTTGTTGATTTTATGTAAACATGCATTACCACGACACAATTATTCAACAAATGACATTAAATTAATTAATTATGTAATTTTAAATTATTTCAAAGCAAAAATACATTTTTGAAGAAGCAAATAATTAATATTATAGAAACGTGTAATTCTCTGTCTGTCACTGAAACAACAGCTATATCTTGCCACATATTCACAAGCAGGCTTGAATTACTGTTGAAAAATAAATATTCTTATAGTTTTGTCTTTATTTATTATCAGGGGATAGCGCGAACGCAGTCCCCCACTACCAAAAATTACGTACTCGAGTTACCCACATTTGGGGTAATCGCAAAGGTCAGCCAAACCGAAGTGCAATGGAAAGGCCTCACTCTGGGGGAACCGCCTACGTGATCACGGTATCCCCTGTACCAGGTAAGTATGCTTGACTTCGGCCAGCTCCACAGAGCCATCGTGACACAGTGCAAGCAAATTAGGCTTCAGAGACGTGTTGTTGATTTTATGTAAACATGCACTACCACGACACAATTATTCAACAAATGACATTAAATTAATTAATTATGTAATTTTAAATTATTTCAAAGCAAAAATACATTTTTGAAGAAGCAAATAATTAATATTATAGAAACGTGTAATTCTCTGTCTGTCACTGAAACAACAGCTATATCTTGCCACATATTCACAAGCAGGCTTGAATTACTGTTGAAAAATAAATATTCTTATAGTTTTGTCTTTATTTATTATCAGGGGATAGCGCGAACGCAGTCCCCCACTACCAAAAATTACGTACTCGAGTTACCCACATTTGGGGTAATCGCAAAGGTCAGCCAAACCGAAGTGCAATGGAAAGGCCTCACTCTGGGGGAACCGCCTACGTGATCACGGTATCCCCTGTACCAGGTAAGTATGCTTGACTTCGGCCAGCTCCACAGAGCCATCGTGACACAGTGCAAGCAAATTAGGCTTCAGAGACGTGTTGTTGATTTTATGTAAACATGCATTACCACGACACAATTATTCAACAAATGACATTAAATTAATTAATTATGTAATTTTAAATTATTTCAAAGCAAAAATACATTTTTGAAGAAGCAAATAATTAATATTATAGAAACGTGTAATTCTCTGTCTGTCACTGAAACAACAGCTATATCTTGCCACATATTCACAAGCAGGCTTGAATTACTGTTGAAAAATAAATATTCTTATAGTTTTGTCTTTATTGATTATCAGGGGATAGCGCGAACGCAGTCCCCCACTACCAAAAATTACGTACTCGAGTTACCCACATTTGGGGTAATCGCAAAGGTCAGCCAAACCGAAGTGCAATGGAAAGGCCTCACTCTGGGGGAACCGCCTACGTGATCACGGTATCCCCTGTACCAGGTAAGTATGCTTGACTTCGGCCAGCTCCACAGAGCCATCGTGACACAGTGCAAGCAAATTAGGCTTCAGAGACGTGTTGTTGATTTTATGTAAACATGCATTACCACGACACAATTATTCAACAAATGACATTAAATTAATTAATTATGTAATTTTAAATTATTTCAAAGCAAAAATACATTTTTGAAGAAGCAAATAATTAATATTATGGAAACGTGTAATTCTCTGTCTGTCACTGAAACAACAGCTATATCTTGCCACATATTCACAAGCAGGCTTGAATTACTGTTGAAAAATAAATATTCTTATAGTTTTGTCTTTATTTATTATCAGGGGATAGCGCGAACGCAGTCCCCCACTACCAAAAATTACGTACTCGAGTTACCCACATTTGGGGTAATCGCAAAGGTCAGCCAAACCGAAGTGCAATGGAAAGGCCTCACTCTGGGGGAACCGCCTACGTGATCACGGTATCCCCTGTACCAGGTAAGTATGCTTGACTTCGGCCAGCTCCACAGAGCCATCGTGACACAGTGCAAGCAAATTAGGCTTCAGAGACGTGTTGTTGATTTTATGTAAACATGCATTACCACGACACAATTATTCAACAAATGACATTAAATTAATTAATTATGTAATTTTAAATTATTTCAAAGCAAAAATACATTTTTGAAGAAGCAAATAATTAATATTATAGAAACGTGTAATTCTCTGTCTGTCACTGAAACAACAGCTATATCTTGCCACATATTCACAAGCAGGCTTGAATTACTGTTGAAAAATAAATATTCTTATAGTTTTGTCTTTATTTATTATCAGGGGATAGCGCGAACGCAGTCCCCCACTACCAAAAATTACGTACTCGAGTTACCCACATTTGGGGTAATCGCAAAGGTCAGCCAAACCGAAGTGCAATGGAAAGGCCTCACTCTGGGGGAACCGCCTACGTGATCACGGTATCCCCTGTACCAGGTAAGTATGCTTGACTTCGGCCAGCTCCACAGAGCCATCGTGACACAGTGCAAGCAAATTAGGCTTCAGAGACGTGTTGTTGATTTTATGTAAACATGCATTACCACGACACAATTATTCAACAAATGACATTAAATTAATTAATTATGTAATTTTAAATTATTTCAAAGCAAAAATACATTTTTGAAGAAGCAAATAATTAATATTATAGAAACGTGTAATTCTCTGTCTGTCACTGAAACAACAGCTATATCTTGCCACATATTCACAAGCAGGCTTGAATTACTGTTGAAAAATAAATATTCTTATAGTTTTGTCTTTATTTATTATCAGGGGATAGCGCGAACGCAGTCCCCCACTACCAAAAATTACGTACTCGAGTTACCCACATTTGGGGTAATCGCAAAGGTCAGCCAAACCGAAGTGCAATGGAAAGGCCTCACTCTGGGGGAACCGCCTACGTGATCACGGTATCCCCTGTACCAGGTAAGTATGCTTGACTTCGGCCAGCTCCACAGAGCCATCGTGACACAGTGCAAGCAAATTAGGCTTCAGAGACGTGTTGTTGATTTTATGTAAACATGCATTACCACGACACAATTATTCAACAAATGACATTAAATTAATTAATTATGTAATTTTAAATTATTTCAAAGCAAAAATACATTTTTGAAGAAGCAAATAATTAATATTATAGAAACGTGTAATTCTCTGTCTGTCACTGAAACAACAGCTATATCTTGCCACATATTCACAAGCAGGCTTGAATTACTGTTGAAAAATAAATATTCTTATAGTTTTGTCTTTATTTATTATCAGGGGATAGCGCGAACGCAGTCCCCCACTACCAAAAATTACGTACTCGAGTTACCCACATTTGGGGTAATCGCAAAGGTCAGTCAAACCGAAGTGCAATGGAAAGGCCTCACTACGGGGGAACCGCCTACGTGATCACGGTATCCCCTGTACCAGGTAAGTATGCTTGACTTCGGCCAGCTCCACAGAGCCATCGTGACACAGTGCAAGCAAATTAGGCTTCAGAGACGTGTTGTTGATTTTATGTAAACATGCATTACCACGACACAATTATTCAACAAATGACATTAAATTAATTAATTATGTAATTTTAAATTATTTCAAAGCAAAAATACATTTTTGAAGAAGCAAATAATTAATATTATAGAAACGTGTAATTCTCTGTCTGTCACTGAAACAACAGCTATATCTTGCCACATATTCACAAGCAGGCTTGAATTACTGTTGAAAAATAAATATTCTTATAGTTTTGTCTTTATTTATTATCAGGGGATAGCGCGAACGCAGTCCCCCACTACCAAAAATTACGTACTCGAGTTACCCACATTTGGGGTAATCGCAAAGGTCAGCCAAACCGAAGTGCAATGGAAAGGCCTCACTCTGGGGGAACCGCCTACGTGATCACGGTATCCCCTGTACCAGGTAAGTATGCTTGACTTCGGCCAGCTCCACAGAGCCATCGTGACACAGTGCAAGCAAATTAGGCTTCAGAGACGTGTTGTTGATTTTATGTAAACATGCATTACCACGACACAATTATTCAACAAATGACATTAAATTAATTAATTATGTAATTTTAAATTATTTCAAAGCAAAAATACATTTTTGAAGAAGCAAATAATTAATATTATAGAAACGTGTAATTCTCTGTCTGTCACTGAAACAACAGCTATATCTTGCCACATATTCACAAGCAGGCTTGAATTACTGTTGAAAAATAAATATTCTTATAGTTTTGTCTTTATTTATTATCAGGGGATAGCGCGAACGCAGTCCCCCACTACCAAAAATTACGTACTCGAGTTACCCACATTTGGGGTAATCGCAAAGGTCAGCCAAACCGAAGTGCAATGGAAAGGCCTCACTCTGGGGGAACCGCCTACGTGATCACGGTATCCCCTGTACCAGGTAAGTATGCTTGACTTCGGCCAGCTCCACAGAGCCATCGTGACACAGTGCAAGCAAATTAGGCTTCAGAGACGTGTTGTTGATTTTATGTAAACATGCATTACCACGACACAATTATTCAACAAATGACATTAAATTAATTAATTATGTAATTTTAAATTATTTCAAAGCAAAAATACATTTTTGAAGAAGCAAATAATTAATATTATAGAAACGTGTAATTCTCTGTCTGTCACTGAAACAACAGCTATATCTTGCCACATATTCACAAGCAGGCTTGAATTACTGTTGAAAAATAAATATTCTTATAGTTTTGTCTTTATTTATTATCAGGGGATAGCGCGAACGCAGTCCCCCACTACCAAAAATTACGTACTCGAGTTACCCACATTTGGGGTAATCGCAAAGGTCAGCCAAACCGAAGTGCAATGAAAAGGCCTCACTCTGGGGGAACCGCCTACGTGATCACGGTATCCCCTGTACCAGGTAAGTATGCTTGACTTCGGCCAGCTCCACAGAGCCATCGTGACACAGTGCAAGCAAATTAGGCTTCAGAGACGTGTTGTTGATTTTATGTAAACATGCATTACCACGACACAATTATTCAACAAATGACATTAAATTAATTAATTATGTAATTTTAAATTATTTCAAAGCAAAAATACATTTTTGAAGAAGCAAATAATTAATATTATAGAAACGTGTAATTCTCTGTCTGTCACTGAAACAACAGCTATATCTTGCCACATATTCACAAGCAGGCTTGAATTACTGTTGAAAAATAAATATTCTTATAGTTTTGTCTTTATTTATTATCAGGGGATAGCGCGAACGCAGTCCCCCACTACCAAAAATTACGTACTCGAGTTACCCACATTTGGGGTAATCGCAAAGGTCAGCCAAACCGAAGTGCAATGGAAAGGCCTCACTCTGGGGGAACCGCCTACGTGATCACGGTATCCCCTGTACCAGGTAAGTATGCTTGACTTCGGCCAGCTCCACAGAGCCATCGTGACACAGTGCAAGCAAATTAGGCTTCAGAGACGTGTTGTTGATTTTATGTAAACATGCATTACCACGACACAATTATTCAACAAATGACATTAAATTAATTAATTATGTAATTTTAAATTATTTCAAAGCAAAAATACATTTTTGAAGAAGCAAATAATTAATATTATAGAAACGTGTAATTCTCTGTCTGTCACTGAAACAACAGCTATATCTTGCCACATATTCACAAGCAGGCTTGAATTACTGTTGAAAAATAAATATTCTTATAGTTTTGTCTTTATTTATTATCAGGGGATAGCGCGAGCGCAGTCCCCCACTACCAAAAATTACGTACTCGAGTTACCCACATTTGGGGTAATCGCAAAGGTCAGCCAAACCGAAGTGCAATGGAAAGGCCTCACTCTGGGGGAACCGCCTACGTGATCACGGTATCCCCTGTACCAGGTAAGTATGCTTGACTTCGGCCAGCTCCACAGAGCCATCGTGACACAGTGCAAGCAAATTAGGCTTCAGAGACGTGTTGTTGATTTTATGTAAACATGCATTACCACGACACAATTATTCAACAAATGACATTAAATTAATTAATTATGTAATTTTAAATTATTTCAAAGCAAAAATACATTTTTGAAGAAGCAAATAATTAATATTATAGAAACGTGTAATTCTCTGTCTGTCACTGAAACAACAGCTATATCTTGCCACATATTCACAAGCAGGCTTGAATTACTGTTGAAAAATAAATATTCTTATAGTTTTGTCTTTATTTATTATCAGGGGATAGCGCGAACGCAGTCCCCCACTACCAAAAATTACGTACTCGAGTTACCCACATTTGGGGTAATCGCAAAGGTCAGCCAAACCGAAGTGCAATGGAAAGGCCTCACTCTGGGGGAACCGCCTACGTGATCACGGTATCCCCTGTACCAGGTAAGTATGCTTGACTTCGGCCAGCTCCACAGAGCCATCGTGACACAGTGCAAGCAAATTAGGCTTCAGAGACGTGTTGTTGATTTTATGTAAACATGCATTACCACGACACAATTATTCAACAAATGACATTAAATTAATTAATTATGTAATTTTAAATTATTTCAAAGCAAAAATACATTTTTGAAGAAGCAAATAATTAATATTATAGAAACGTGTAATTCTCTGTCTGTCACTGAAACAACAGCTATATCTTGCCACATATTCACAAGCAGGCTTGAATTACTGTTGAAAAATAAATATTCTTATAGTTTTGTCTTTATTTATTATCAGGGGATAGCGCGAACGCAGTCCCCCACTACCAAAAATTACGTACTCGAGTTACCCACATTTGGGGTAATCGCAAAGGTCAGCCAAACCGAAGTGCAATGGAAAGGCCTCACTCTGGGGGAACCGCCTACGTGATCACGGTATCCCCTGTACCAGGTAAGTATGCTTGACTTCGGCCAGCTCCACAGAGCCATCGTGACACAGTGCAAGCAAATTAGGCTTCAGAGACGTGTTGTTGATTTTATGTAAACATGCATTACCACGACACAATTATTCAACAAATGACATTAAATTAATTAATTATGTAATTTTAAATTATTTCAAAGCAAAAATACATTTTTGAAGAAGCAAATAATTAATATTATGGAAACGTGTAATTCTCTGTCTGTCACTGAAACAACAGCTATATCTTGCCACATATTCACAAGCAGGCTTGAATTACTGTTGAAAAATAAATATTCTTATAGTTTTGTCTTTATTTATTATCAGGGGATAGCGCGAACGCAGTCCCCCACTACCAAAAATTACGTACTCGAGTTACCCACATTTGGGGTAATCGCAAAGGTCAGCCAAACCGAAGTGCAATGGAAAGGCCTCACTCTGGGGGAACCGCCTACGTGATCACGGTATCCCCTGTACCAGGTAAGTATGCTTGACTTCGGCCAGCTCCACAGAGCCATCGTGACACAGTGCAAGCAAATTAGGCTTCAGAGACGTGTTGTTGATTTTATGTAAACATGCATTACCACGACACAATTATTCAACAAATGACATTAAATTAATTAATTATGTAATTTTAAATTATTTCAAAGCAAAAATACATTTTTGAAGAAGCAAATAATTAATATTATAGAAACGTGTAATTCTCTGTCTGTCACTGAAACAACAGCTATTTCTTGCCACATATTCACAAGCAGGCTTGAATTACTGTTGAAAAATAAATATTCTTATAGTTTTGTCTTTATTTATTATCAGGGGATAGCGCGAACGCAGTCCCCCACTACCAAAAATTACGTACTCGAGTTACCCACATTTGGGGTAATCGCAAAGGTCAGCCAAACCGAAGTGCAATGGAAAGGCCTCACTCTGGGGGAACCGCCTACGTGATCACGGTATCCCCTGTACCAGGTAAGTATGCTTGACTTCGGCCAGCTTCACAGAGCCATCGTGACACAGTGCAAGCAAATTAGGCTTCAGAGACGTGTTGTTGATTTTATGTAAACATGCATTACCACGACACAATTATTCAACAAATGACATTAAATTAATTAATTATGTAATTTTAAATTATTTCAAAGCAAAAATACATTTTTGAAGAAGCAAATAATTAATATTATAGAAACGTGTAATTCTCTGTCTGTCACTGAAACAACAGCTATATCTTGCCACATATTCACAAGCAGGCTTGAATTACTGTTGAAAAATAAATATTCTTATAGTTTTGTCTTTATTTATTATCAGGGGATAGCGCGAACGCAGTCCCCCACTACCAAAAATTACGTACTCGAGTTACTCACATTTGGGGTAATCGCAAAGGTCAGCCAAACCGAAGTGCAATGGAAAGGCCTCAATCTGGGGGAACCGCCTACGTGATCACGGTATCCCCTGTACCAGGTAAGTATGCTTGACTTCGGCCAGCTCCACAGAGCCATCGTGACACAGTGCAAGCAAATTAGGCTTCAGAGACGTGTTGTTGATTTTATGTAAACATGCATTACCACGACACAATTATTCAACAAATGACATTAAATTAATTAATTATGTAATTTTAAATTATTTCAAAGCAAAAATACATTTTTGAAGAAGCAAATAATTAATATTATAGAAACGTGTAATTCTCTGTCTGTCACTGAAACAACAGCTATATCTTGCCACATATTCACAAGCAGGCTTGAATTACTGTTGAAAAATAAATATTCTTATAGTTTTGTCTTTATTTATTATCAGGGGATAGCGCGAACGCAGTCCCCCACTACCAAAAATTACGTACTCGAGTTACCCACATTTGGGGTAATCGCAAAGGTCAGCCAAACCGAAGTGCAATGGAAAGGCCTCACTCTGGGGGAACCGCCTACGTGATCACGGTATCCCCTGTACCAGGTAAGTATGCTTGACTTCGGCCAGCTCCACAGAGCCATCGTGACACAGTGCAAGCAAATTAGGCTTCAGAGACGTGTTGTTGATTTTATGTAAACATGCATTACCACGACACAATTATTCAACAAATGACATTAAATTAATTAATTATGTAATTTTAAATTATTTCAAAGCAAAAATACATTTTTGAAGAAGCAAATAATTAATATTATAGAAACGTGTAATTCTCTGTCTGTCACTGAAACAACAGCTATATCTTGCCACATATTCACAAGCAGGCTTGAATTACTGTTGAAAAATAAAAATTCTTATAGTTTTGTCTTTATTTATTATCAGGGGATAGCGCGAACGCAGTCCCCCACTACCAAAAATTACGTACTCGAGTTACCCACATTTGGGGTAATCGCAAAGGTCAGCCAAACCGAAGTGCAATGGAAAGGCCTCACTCTGGGGGAACCGCCTACGTGATCACGGTATCCCCTGTACCAGGTAAGTATGCTTGACTTCGGCCAGCTCCACAGAGCCATCGTGACACAGTGCAAGCAAATTAGGCTTCAGAGACGTGTTGTTGATTTTATGTAAACATGCATTACCACGACACAATTATTCAACAAATGACATTAAATTAATTAATTATGTAATTTTAAATTATTTCAAAGCAAAAATACATTTTTGAAGAAGCAAATAACTAATATTATAGAAACGTGTAATTCTCTGTCTGTCACTGAAACAACAGCTATATCTTGCCACATATTCACAAGCAGGCTTGAATTACTGTTGAAAAATAAATATTCTTATAGTTTTGTCTTTATTTATTATCAGGGGATAGCGCGAACGCAGTCCCCCACTACCAAAAATTACGTACTCGAGTTACCCACATTTGGGGTAATCGCAAAGGTCAGCCAAACCGAAGTGCAATGGAAAGGCCTCACTCTGGGGGAACCGCCTACGTGATCACGGTATCCCCTGTACCAGGTAAGTATGCTTGACTTCGGCCAGCTCCACAGAGCCATCGTGACACAGTGCAAGCAAATTAGGCTTCAGAGACGTGTTGTTGATTTTATGTAAACATGCATTACCACGACACAATTATTCAACAAATGACATTAAATTAATTAATTATGTAATTTTAAATTATTTCAAAGCAAAAATACATTTTTGAAGAAGCAAATAATTAATATTATAGAAACGTGTAATTCTCTGTCTGTCACTGAAACAACAGCTATATCTTGCCACATATTCACAAGCAGGCTTGAATTACTGTTGAAAAATAAATATTCTTATAGTTTTGTCTTTATTTATTATCAGGGGATAGCGCGAACGCAGTCCCCCACTACCAAAAATTACGTACTCGAGTTACCCACATTTGGGGTAATCGCAATGGAAAGGCCTCACTCTGGGGGAACCGCCTACGTGATCACGGTATCCCCTGTACCAGGTAAGTATGCTTGACTTCGGCCAGCTCCACAGAGCCATCGTGACACAGTGCAAGCAAATTAGGCTTCAGAGACGTGTTGTTGATTTTATGTAAACATGCATTACCACGACACAATTATTCAACAAATGACATTAAATTAATTAATTATGTAATTTTAAATTATTTCAAAGCAAAAATACATTTTTGAAGAAGCAAATAATTAATATTATAGAAACGTGTAATTCTCTGTCTGTCACTGAAACAACAGCTATATCTTGCCACATATTCACAAGCAGGCTTGAATTACTGTTGAAAAATAAATATTCTTATAGTTTTGTCTTTATTTATTATCAGGGGATAGCGCGAACGCAGTCCCCCACTACCAAAAATTACGTACTCGAGTTACCCACATTTGGGGTAATCGCAAAGGTCAGCCAAACCGAAGTGCAATGGAAAGGCCTCACTCTGGGGGAACCGCCTACGTGATCACGGTATCCCCTGTACCAGGTAAGTATGCTTGACTTCGGCCAGCTCCACAGAGCCATCGTGACACAGTGCAAGCAAATTAGGCTTCAGAGACGTGTTGTTGATTTTATGTAAACATGCATTACCACGACACAATTATTCAACAAATGACATTAAATTAATTAATTATGTAATTTTAAATTATTTCAAAGCAAAAATACATTTTTGAAGAAGCAAATAATTAATATTATAGAAACGTGTAATTCTCTGTCTGTCACTGAAACAACAGCTATATCTTGCCACATATTCACAAGCAGGCTTGAATTACTGTTGAAAAATAAATATTCTTATAGTTTTGTCTTTATTTATTATCAGGGGATAGCGCGAACGCAGTCCCCCACTACCAAAAATTACGTACTCGAGTTACCCACATTTGGGGTAATCGCAAAGGTCAGCCAAACCGAAGTGCAATGGAAAGGCCTCACTCTGGGGGAACCGCCTACGTGATCACGGTATCCCCTGTACCAGGTAAGTATGCTTGACTTCGGCCAGCTCCACAGAGCCATCGTGACACAGTGCAAGCAAATTAGGCTTCAGAGACGTGTTGTTGATTTTATGTAAACATGCATTACCACGACACAATTATTCAACAAATGACATTAAATTAATTAATTATGTAATTTTAAATTATTTCAAAGCAAAAATACATTTTTGAAGAAGCAAATAATTAATATTATAGAAACGTGTAATTCTCTGTCTGTCACTGAAACAACAGCTATATCTTGCCACATATTCACAAGCAGGCTTGAATTACTGTTGAAAAATAAATATTCTTATAGTTTTGTCTTTATTTATTATCAGGGGATAGCGCGAACGCAGTCCCCCACTACCAAAAATTACGTACTCGAGTTACCCACATTTGGGGTAATCGCAAAGGTCAGCCAAACCGAAGTGCAATGGAAAGGCCTCACTCTGGGGGAACCGCCTACGTGATCACGGTATCCCCTGTACCAGGTAAGTATGCTTGACTTCGGCCAGCTCCACAGAGCCATCGTGACACAGTGCAAGCAAATTAGGCTTCAGAGACGTGTTGTTGATTTTATGTAAACATGCATTACCACGACACAATTATTCAACAAATGACATTAAATTAATTAATTATGTAATTTTAAATTATTTCAAAGCAAAAATACATTTTTGAAGAAGCAAATAATTAATATTATAGAAACGTGTAATTCTCTGTCTGTCACTGAAACAACAGCTATATCTTGCCACATATTCACAAGCAGGCTTGAATTACTGTTGAAAAATAAATATTCTTATAGTTTTGTCTTTATTTATTATCAGGGGATAGCGCGAACGCAGTCCCCCACTACCAAAAATTACGTACTCGAGTTACCCACATTTGGGGTAATCGCAAAGGTCAGCCAAACCGAAGTGCAATGGAAAGGCCTCACTCTGGGGGAACCGCCTACGTGATCACGGTATCCCCTGTACCAGGTAAGTATGCTTGACTTCGGCCAGCTCCACAGAGCCATCGTGACACAGTGCAAGCAAATTAGGCTTCAGAGACGTGTTGTTGATTTTATGTAAACATGCATTACCACGACACAATTATTCAACAAATGACATTAAATTAATTAATTATGTAATTTTAAATTATTTCAAAGCAAAAATACATTTTTGAAGAAGCAAATAATTAATATTATAGAAACGTGTAATTCTCTGTCTGTCACTGAAACAACAGCTATATCTTGCCACATATTCACAAGCAGGCTTGAATTACTGTTGAAAAATAAATATTCTTATAGTTTTGTCTTTATTTATTATCAGGGGATAGCGCGAACGCAGTCCCCCACTACCAAAAATTACGTACTCGAGTTACCCACATTTGGGGTAATCGCAAAGGTCAGCCAAACCGAAGTGCAATGGAAAGGCCTCACTCTGGGGGAACCGCCTACGTGATCACGGTATCCCCTGTACCAGGTAAGTATGCTTGACTTCGGCCAGCTCCACAGAGCCATCGTGACACAGTGCAAGCAAATTAGGCTTCAGAGACGTGTTGTTGATTTTATGTAAACATGCATTACCACGACACAATTATTCAACAAATGACATTAAATTAATTAATTATGTAATTTTAAATTATTTCAAAGCAAAAATACATTTTTGAAGAAGCAAATAATTAATATTATAGAAACGTGTAATTCTCTGTCTGTCACTGAAACAACAGCTATATCTTGCCACATATTCACAAGCAGGCTTGAATTACTGTTGAAAAATAAATATTCTTATAGTTTTGTCTTTATTTATTATCAGGGGATAGCGCGAACGCAGTCCCCCACTACCTAAAATTACGTACTCGAGTTACCCACATTTGGGGTAATCGCAAAGGTCAGCCAAACCGAAGTGCAATGGAAAGGCCTCACTCTGGGGGAACCGCCTACGTGATCACGGTATCCCCTGTACCAGGTAAGTATGCTTGACTTCGGCCAGCTCCACAGAGCCATCGTGACACAGTGCAAGCAAATTAGGCTTCAGAGACGTGTTGTTGATTTTATGTAAACATGCATTACCACGACACAATTATTCAACAAATGACATTAAATTAATTAATTATGTAATTTTAAATTATTTCAAAGCAAAAATACATTTTTGAAGAAGCAAATAATTAATATTATAGAAACGTGTAATTCTCTGTCTGTCACTGAAACAACAGCTATATCTTGCCACATATTCACAAGCAGGCTTGAATTACTGTTGAAAAATAAATATTCTTATAGTTTTGTCTTTATTTATTATCAGGGGATAGCGTGAACGCAGTCCCCCACTACCAAAAATTACGTACTCGAGTTACCCACATTTGGGGTAATCGCAAAGGTCAGCCAAACCGAAGTGCAATGGAAAGGCCTCACTCTGGGGGAACCGCCTACGTGATCACGGTATCCCCTGTACCAGGTAAGTATGCTTGACTTCGGCCAGCTCCACAGAGCCATCGTGACACAGTGCAAGCAAATTAGGCTTCAGAGACGTGTTGTTGATTTTATGTAAACATGCATTACCACGACACAATTATTCAACAAATGACATTAAATTAATTAATTATGTAATTTTAAATTATTTCAAAGCAAAAATACATTTTTGAAGAAGCAAATAATTAATATTATAGAAACGTGTAATTCTCTGTCTGTCACTGAAACAACAGCTATATCTTGCCACATATTCACAAGCAGGCTTGAATTACTGTTGAAAAATAAATATTCTTATAGTTTTGTCTTTATTTATTATCAGGGGATAGCGCGAACGCAGTCCCCCACTACCAAAAATTACGTACTCGAGTTACCCACATTTGGGGTAATCGCAAAGGTCAGCCAAACCGAAGTGCAATGGAAAGGCCTCACTCTGGGGGAACCGCCTACGTGATCACGGTATCCCCTGTACCAGGTAAGTATGCTTGACTTCGGCCAGCTCCACAGAGCCATCGTGACACAGTGCAAGCAAATTAGGCTTCAGAGACGTGTTGTTGATTTTATGTAAACATGCATTACCACGACACAATTATTCAACAAATGACATTAAATTAATTAATTATGTAATTTTAAATTATTTCAAAGCAAAAATACATTTTTGAAGAAGCAAATAATTAATATTATAGAAACGTGTAATTCTCTGTCTGTCACTGAAACAACAGCTATATCTTGCCACATATTCACAAGCAGGCTTGAATTACTGTTGAAAAATAAATATTCTTATAGTTTTGTCTTTATTTATTATCAGGGGATAGCGCGAACGCAGTCCCCCACTACCAAAAATTACGTACTCGAGTTACCCACATTTGGGGTAATCGCAAAGGTCAGCCAAACCGAAGTGCAATGGAAAGGCCTCACTCGATACTCAGTATTAGTCTTCTGTTCCAACAGATAAGACTGTAACAACTAAAAATTAACAGGAAAGGTACAATTTCCGAGTTTTTCCTTATATCTATCTCCCGGTGTTAAAAAATGGCAAAGTCTGGGTAATGCAGCTATAAATATATACACTTGTATATAAAAAATAAGAAAATAAATAAATAATCAGTCTCTCGCCCCTACACCCCAAAAGGATGATGACGTCCCTCAGGAGCCACCATCCCTCTAAGCACAGAGGCGAGAGACCGATTGGGACCACTTATTGTAGTGTCCCAAGCTGCTTTATACCTCACTACTAGCGTGCTAGTATACTGCCATAATAGCGTCAAATTGGGAGCATATCATTAACAAAATTGAAAAAGGAGAACAAATATTACTTGTTCTGGGGAACAAGGGAGGGAGACGAAAAACGTGTGTCCCTCCACTGTTCCCCCTAGAAAAACATTCCTGTTAATAAACCGTCAACCAAAATCCGTTTACATCATCGTATCGTATTAGGTGCATCGCCAACAGACCCAGGGCTAGCCTTCCACTCCCCGACGCAGTCCAACCGCCAACCCATTCACCGTGGCATGACCAAGTGTGGGTCAGCTGTCGGCAGGCAGTCGGGAAGCAGTTAACATCCGCTCGCCTGCCAGCTAAACATAAACACACGTGCAAACAGTAAACAAAACAGACAAAAACATCACAATAAAGTGTTAACACAAAACATTAACGCACAAAATTTACATGATATTGCTGTGAGATCAGTCCCCTTTTATGGGTCAAACGGTTCACAGCGCTATGTTCATCTGCACTTTGTGAACTCAGAGCCCTATTACCGGGTCAAGAACTCCACAATGTGCCCATTCCTCCTTGTGAACTCAGAGCCCCTTTCACAGGGTCAAATACTCCACAATATCCTAATATCTCGCTGTGAATCCAGAACCCCTTTCACAGGGTCAAACTCTTCACAACGATCAAACTTCTTATTGTGACTTCAGAGCCCTTTTTACAGGGTCAAACTCATCACAACATACACTATTCACATTGTGGGCTCAGAGCCCCTTTACAGGGTCAAACGCTCCACAACCTATCCCTCCCCCTTATATAAATAATCAAATTAAACCTCCCATTCCAAATAAATGTATCTCCTATCAGTTGAAACTACCCATTGAACTTGCTTTTTAAAACAAGGCAAGGTTGCCTGGACTACCTGTCTGTTTAGTTAGGTTGTCCTACAGCTGTTTTCCCGCCAGATACATTTTAAAGCCCTCATTTCTAAATTTTGAACCCTTAACTTGATAACAGTTATATCAAGATTACCTGCGTCTACTTCTCACTACGAAGTAGGCGTACAAGTTTTTCCCTACCTAGAAACGTACCGACTTCTTGATACACCAAATCTACAAAAATATCAAAATAGCTATTAATATGGAAAAGAAATTGTTTCATGTTTGATCTCCACAAGTCCCCGGCCCGCTGACCATACTTGTATGAACCGCGACCTCGGAAGCCTGTGGAAATCAAATCTTATTCTTTCCTTCAATTTATTTTTGAAACCTTGTAACAAACCTCTCTCTGTAATTTTATGCCCGAAACAATCTGCCCTAGTTCTTTGCTTCCAAATATGTGCCTTCAAGACATATGTAGCTGTTAATATGACAATTTGGAAATTTTTATCTGAAAAGTCAAAAGTAGAAAATACAAAATCTTCATCGAGAAAGACAATAGCCCTAGCCTTGTCTGAGAGGGCTAACTGTAGCCAGTCCAGACAAGGCTGAATGAAGTCACAGAAATAAAAAATATGTGAAATCGTTTCTTCATTAGGGCACCAAAGACAATGTTTTGGTACCGCAATGCCATGGTTTGCTAAAAAGGACCTAGTGGTCAGTATGCAATGACTCGTCATGAAGTGAACATTGTAATCATAATCATAATGACTTACCATGCCCAAGTTCCTCCATGACAAGTCAAAGCGCACCGTAGGCCACATACCCCACACTTTGGGGAAAGTCACCCGTCTGTCTTTGGTTAAGCACATATACATGGCCTTGACCGGCATAGCCTGGAGCATATGCCTGTCAAGGTCAATATCTGAACATTTTTTCACATGTAAAAAATTATTCAATACGTTTTTATAAAAAATCGGCATTTCCCATGCTGCTGGTGTTGAATTGTCAGTTGGCAACAACCCAAGTGTTATTAACTTTAATTTTAAAAAATAATATGCCAGATCTCTCCAGTCATCACCTTCTTGTTTGAAAAAATCGCCCAAATGTCTTGCTGAAATTGCTTTAATTTTAAGATCTAAATCCAACACCTCTAAACCCCCTTTATCCCTTCCTAAATACATAGTATCCCTCTTAAGTCTTTCAAACTTCCCTCCCCAAATAAAGCAGAACATAATTCTGGTAAATTTAACAATATATGATTTCGGAATTATACAAACAGTAGCTACATACCAAATTTTAGATGCAATTAATGTTAAAAATAAGTTCAGTCTACCCCTAAGAGTCCGACACAAACCTTCTAATTCTATCGCCCTCTCTCGTAATTTAGTTTCCAAAACCTCCCATGTCTTTGAATTCACCCCTTTATTATCAAAATAAATTCCATATATTTTCTCAGGTACATTTGTCACCCGAATCCCACAAATATATTTCGAGTCAGGTTTCCACGGACCCAAAAACATGATAAATGATTTTTCAAAATTAATGACTGAGCCACTGGCTAGCCCAAACAATTCAAATAAAATTAATACATTTCGTACACTCTTAGTGTTTTCACAAAAAAAATTGGTGTCATCAGCAAATGCGGAAATTTTTATCTGCTTTCCACCTGGAATTTTGACACCTTGAACATTGTCTGAGCCATGGACCCTCCTAAGGAGAGAGTCCATGACAAGGACATACAATAAGGGGGACAAAGAACATCCCTGCCTCACACCCCTTTTGACAGGGATTTCCTTCGTCAGCTGTCCATTTACTGACACTCTTAGAGTCGGTTTATCATAAAGTAGCCGAATCCATGAAATAAAATCTGAACCAAAACCTGCATACTGTAATGTAGTAAGTAAAAATTTATGGGAGACTCTATCAAATGCTTTAGACTGATCCATAGACAAAATTTGTGCACTTTTTTCTTTGTGATTAAGATATTCAGCAATGTTCCTTATCAAGTGAACATTGCTGAATATCTGCCTCCCTTGAACCCCACTAGTCTGAAACTCTCCAATTAATGAATTCATTACCCTCCCTAATCGAATACTTAAAATTTTGGTTACTAATTTGATATCATTACATAAAAGTGATATCGGCCTCCAATTCCGTAATTGCTGTGCTGCATCTGGTTTCTTACACAGTAAGATAACTACAGCACAATTTTGATCCCTTCCAAGCTGACCTTCCCTCAACATTGAGTTAAAAACATCAATCAATCTCGGGCCGATCAACCCAAAAAAAGATTTATAAAATTCAATGGGCAGCCCATCCACTCCAGGTGAAGTGCTACCCTTTGACTTTTTTACCGCAAACTCCAACTCCTCAAGGATAAATGGTCCTTCGCAGGCAAGCTTTTCTTCTTCTGTTAATTTTGGTCTGTCCTTTAAAAAATAGTCTGAAATTGCAGGATCGCTGGGTACTTCTGCATACAAGTTTTGATAAAATTCTGTAACAAAATCAATCATATCATTTTTATTCGTGAGCACTTCCCCACTGTTTGACTCCAGCTGCGTCATAGTTTTCTGGATAGCTTTTCTTTTTTCCCTCTTAAACAGTTCAGACATAATTCCCTCTTTGTAATTTAATTCCATGACTTTAGCCCTTCTTTTAGCCCCATCTAAGTGAGATTCCATAAAATGATCAATTTCTTGGCCTAAATCAGTAATTTTGTTGTACGGTCTAGGCTCTTCAGACAACAAAAAATTAAACCTTTTACACATATCAATAATCCTCCCTCTCCTAACATAATTTAACCTAAAAGAATGAATTCGAATTAAATTACTGATTTTGACCTTCATATTCACCCACCAATTCAGATCAAAAACACTCTGTTTCCCCACCCCCTGTTCCCATAATCTTATTAAATCCTCTTTAAAAAACTTATCCCTAAAAACCGAAACATTTGCTTTCCAATAAGACTTCCCTCTTATTGAATCGCGAATATTAAAATCCATCACCACCATCCCATGATCAGAGTATTCATTGGATAGTGTGGTAATTTGTCCACAATCCTTTAATAGTTCGTTCGAAACATAAACCCTATCAAGTCTGGCGGTGGCTAATCCTCCCGTCCGGTGCCAAGTATAATGTCTACCAAGCGGGTTTTTTTCTCGATAGACATCCACTAAATTGGCAGAATTTATAACATCCACTAAGGCATTCACCCCTGACAAATTGTTCCATCCCTCTCTATTCCTATCTAATTTTTGATTTAGCACCAAATTAAAATCACCCAAAAGAATGAGACCTGAATTCCCCCTCAAATAATTATTTATTAGCTTTACAAATTCAACTCTTTGCTGTCCTCGTTCTGCATGAACATAAACACATACAATTTTACAAGAAAAATTATCCTTACTCACACTAACAGTAACAAGTCTTCCCGAATGATGGCTTTCAAACTTGTCCACCTTTAAATTTGCCTTACTATTTATTAGAATCCCTACCCCTGAACACAATTGAATAGCAAAAGACCAATATGCCTTACCTCCCCAGTCTCTTGCCCAAGCCGAACCTTCAATTATGTTTTTACAATTTGTTTCTTGTATTGCCAAGATATCAATTCCTACTAATTTAGCCCACTCAAAAACCTTTCTTCGCTTTTGAGGGTCTGAAAGCCCCCTGGCATTAAAAGTGGCAATTTTGACCCCCATTTTGATATGCTATTTCAACCAGAAGAAAAACTTCCCTGACTTACTCCCGGTCACTTGTGACGTCACTCGAACAGAGTGACGTCGCAGGCGACGTAGGTATACACCATTTCATATCTGGTGTAGCTGGAGATAGAGGGTCAATCTGTCCCCCGCCATCATCCAGGGCCCCTTCCAGGCCGTCTACACCTCCTGGCCCTCTGGCCCCCTCTAGGACCACTTCACTCTCTGTGACCATATTGTCATCCCTCTCAACATTGGCAGCGTACTCGAGGTCTAGCATCTCCTCCTCTGTATCCACTCTCTCCTCCCTCTGCTTCCTTTCTACTACCTTCAATGCTTTCTGCTTCTTTGATAAGTATTTTGTTTGTTTCTCCCATCTGTCACTCAACTCACCTTCGTCACTCCCTCCAAGCTCATCCTGACCCCTCTTCACTCTGATAACCTTACCAGTATCCTTCTCACTCTCCACAGAACTTGTGCGCGAGGAGGGTAAGGAAACCTTACCTTTCCGCTTCTCCCTACCTCTGTTATCTTTCCCACCCTCTTTCCTTACCTTCACAGTTGGTGCCTGATTCCCTGAATCACCAACAGGGGCCACAGCTGGTACGGCTGCAACTTCACCAGCAGAGACCACAGCCGGAATGGCTGCGTCTCCGGCAACCTGTGGTAAAACCACATATTTCTGTACAGAGCCTACATCAATCTTATTATTGGTCGGACCGACGTGCCTTACCTTTAAAAACTCACAATTATGTGTATCATGCAAATGGTTCTTACAATGCATGCAAAAAACACAATTCCGCCTCATATGGCCTCTCTCCCCACACTTGTGACACTTGGCGGGCCTCCCCTGCACAGAAACCAAAATTCGGAACCTCCTACCACCGATGGTCGCCCATGTTGTATCAGGTAGATTCTCCCTCACCTTCTCTCCGCCTCCGGTAAGCCAAATCTCCCTTGTTAAAGTGGCGACATGAGAGATTGGCCCCACCGCCGACTTCTCCATTCTCACCTCCTGGGCCTTTACATCATAATTGTCAGACAGCCAGGCTATAACCTGACTGTTCGGTACATAAAATGGCAGCCAGAAAAGTCGGATCCGAAACGAAGGAGCCTGAAGAAAACTTAACGTGGCCTTCAGTCCTCCAGCAGACAACTCACCTGCATTCACCAGTTCCTTCGCTTGTTGCACAGTTCTTGTGGTAATGTGCCATTCCAAGCTATTGCCTGCTATTCCAAGGGCTACCAGATTATCTAACCCCACCCTCTCCTTTATATCCTGCAAAAAACTAGCTCTTCCCAGCCCCTCTGCTGAAACAAACCTTGCCAAAACAGTTCTCCGCATGATGTCTTCACTGTTCATTCTTTCTACTTCCTTCGGGTCCCATCCTCCTGCCCTATCCTGACTTTCACTCTGCCCCCTATCATCACTAGTCCCATCAACTTGAGCTAACCCAGACAAATCCCGATCAAATAAATTGTTCCTTACCTTGATGGAATCCTCCAATTTCTTCTCTAACTCACGGATCTTCTTTTCGTTCTCAACCAAGGTGTCAGCTTTCCTTTCGTCCAACATATCTCTCAACGCCTCCATTTTCTCACTATCCTCCACTTTTCTCCTCAGCTTCCATAACTCCTCCTCCATTTCGTCTATCTTCTCTTCCGCCGTTGTCCACGTCACCAAAGCAGTCGCAGCTTGTCCCTGCTTTTGCGCCTCACAACCGTCCTCAGACATATTGTGAGTTGCCACCTGCAACACAAAAAAGTGAGGCCACGCAGCGGACAAAATGTCCACTGGTGACCTAGTTAATACGTTGAAAAGGCTTCTCTAAAGCCTACTCTGGCTCTGGGGGAACCGCCTACGTGATCACGGTATCCCCTGTACCAGGTAAGTATGCTTGACTTCGGCCAGCTCCACAGAGCCATCGTGACACAGTGCAAGCAAATTAGGCTTCAGAGACGTGTTGTTGATTTTATGTAAACATGCATTACCACGACACAATTATTCAACAAATGACATTAAATTAATTAATTATGTAATTTTAAATTATTTCAAAGCAAAAATACATTTTTGAAGAAGCAAATAATTAATATTATAGAAACGTGTAATTCTCTGTCTGTCACTGAAACAACAGCTATATCTTGCCACATATTCACAAGCAGGCTTGAATTACTGTTGAAAAATAAATATTCTTATAGTTTTGTCTTTATTTATTATCAGGGAATAGCGCGAACGCAGTCCCCCACTACCAAAAATTACGTACTCGAGTTACCCACATTTGGGGTAATCGCAAAGGTCAGCCAAACCGAAGTGCAATGGAAAGGCCTCACTCTGGGGGAACCGCCTACGTGATCACGGTATCCCCTGTACCAGGTAAGTATGCTTGACTTCGGCCAGCTCCACAGAGCCATCGTGACACAGTGCAAGCAAATTAGGCTTCAGAGACGTGTTGTTGATTTTATGTAAACATGCATTACCACGACACAATTATTCAACAAATGACATTAAGTTAATTAATTATGTAATTTTAAATTATTTCAAAGCAAAAATACATTTTTGAAGAAGCAAATAATTAATATTATAGAAACGTGTAATTCTCTGTCTGTCACTGAAACAACAGCTATATCTTGCCACATATTCACAAGCAGGCTTGAATTACTGTTGAAAAATAAATATTCTTATAGTTTTGTCTTTATTTATTATCAGGGGATAGCGCGAACGCAGTCCCCCACTACCAAAAATTACGTACTCGAGTTACCCACATTTGGGGTAATCGCAAAGGTCAGCCAAACCGAAGTGCAATGGAAAGGCCTCACTCTGGGGGAACCGCCTACGTGATCACGGTATCCCCTGTACCAGGTAAGTATGCTTGACTTCGGCCAGCTCCACAGAGCCATCGTGACACAGTGCAAGCAAATTAGGCTTCAGAGACGTGTTGTTGATTTTATGTAAACATGCATTACCACGACACAATTATTCAACAAATGACATTAAATTAAATAATTATGTAATTTTAAATTATTTCAAAGCAAAAATACATTTTTGAAGAAGCAAATAATTAATATTATAGAAACGTGTAATTCTCTGTCTGTCACTGAAACAACAGCTATATCTTGCCACATATTCACAAGCAGGCTTGAATTACTGTTGAAAAATAAATATTCTTATAGTTTTGTCTTTATTTATTATCAGGGGATAGCGCGAACGCAGTCCCCCACTACCAAAAATTACGTACTCGAGTTACCCACATTTGGGGTAATCGCAAAGGTCAGCCAAACCGAAGTGCAATGGAAAGGCCTCACTCTGGGGGAACCGCCTACGTGATCACGGTATCCCCTGTACCAGGTAAGTATGCTTGACTTCGGCCAGCTCCACAGAGCCATCGTGACACAGTGCAAGCAAATTAGGCTTCAGAGACGTGTTGTTGATTTTATGTAAACATGCATTACCACGACACAATTATTCAACAAATGACATTAAATTAATTAATTATGTAATTTTAAATTATTTCAAAGCAAAAATACATTTTTGAAGAAGCAAATAATTAATATTATAGAAACGTGTAATTCTCTGTCTGTCACTGAAACAACAGCTACATCTTGCCACATATTCACAAGCAGGCTTGAATTACTGTTGAAAAATAAATATTCTTATAGTTTTGTCTTTATTTATTATCAGGGGATAGCGCGAACGCAGTCCCCCACTACCAAAAATTACGTACTCGAGTTACCCACATTTGGGGTAATCGCAAAGGTCAGCCAAACCGAAGTGCAATGGAAAGGCCTCACTCTGGGGGAACCGCCTACGTGATCACGGTATCCCCTGTACCAGGTAAGTATGCTTGACTTCGGCCAGCTCCACAGAGCCATCGTGACACAGTGCAAGCAAATTAGGCTTCAGAGACGTGTTGTTGATTTTATGTAAACATGCATTACCACGACACAATTATTCAACAAATGACATTAAATTAATTAATTATGTAATTTTAAATTATTTCAAAGCAAAAATACATTTTTGAAGAAGCAAATAATTAATATTATAGAAACGTGTAATTCTCTGTCTGTCACTGAAACAACAGCTATATCTTGCCACATATTCACAAGCAGGCTTGAATTACTGTTGAAAAATAAATATTCTTATAGTTTTGTCTTTATTTATTATCAGGGGATAGCGCGAACGCAGTCTCCCACTACCAAAAATTACGTACTCGAGTTACCCACATTTGGGGTAATCGCAAAGGTCAGCCAAACCGAAGTGCAATGGAAAGGCCTCACTCTGGGGGAACCGCCTACGTGATCACGGTATCCCCTGTACCAGGTAAGTATGCTTGACTTCGGCCAGCTCCACAGAGCCATCGTGACACAGTGCAAGCAAATTAGGCTTCAGAGACGTGTTGTTGATTTTATGTAAACATGCATTACCACGACACAATTATTCAACAAATGACATTAAATTAATTAATTATGTAATTTTAAATTATTTCAAAGCAAAAATACATTTTTGAAGAAGCAAATAATTAATATTATAGAAACGTGTAATTCTCTGTCTGTCACTGAAACAACAGCTATATCTTGCCACATATTCACAAGCAGGCTTGAATTACTGTTGAAAAATAAATATTCTTATAGTTTTGTCTTTATTTATTATCAGGGGATAGCGCGAACGCAGTCCCCCACTACCAAAAATTACGTACTCGAGTTACCCACATTTGGGGTAATCGCAAAGGTCAGCCAAACCGAAGTGCAATGGAAAGGCCTCACTCTGGGGGAACCGCCTACGTGATCACGGTATCCCCTGTACCAGGTAAGTATGCTTGACTTCGGCCAGCTCCACAGAGCCATCGTGACACAGTGCAAGCAAATTAGGCTTCAGAGACGTGTTGTTGATTTTATGTAAACATGCATTACCACGACACAATTATTCAACAAATGACATTAAATTAATTAATTATGTAATTTTAAATTATTTCAAAGCAAAAATACATTTTTGAAGAAGCAAATAATTAATATTATAGAAACGTGTAATTCTCTGTCTGTCACTGAAACAACAGCTATATCTTGCCACATATTCACAAGCAGGCTTGAATTACTGTTGAAAAATAAATATTCTTATAGTTTTGTCTTTATTTATTATCAGGGGATAGCGCGAACGCAGTCCCCCACTACCAAAAATTACGTACTCGAGTTACCCACATTTGGGGTAATCGCAAAGGTCAGCCAAACCGAAGTGCAATGGAAAGGCCTCACTCTGGGGGAACCGCCTACGTGATCACGGTATCCCCTGTACCAGGTAAGTATGCTTGACTTCGGCCAGCTCCACAGAGCCATCGTGACACAGTGCAAGCAAATTAGGCTTCAGAGACGTGTTGTTGATTTTATGTAAACATGCATTACCACGACACAATTATTCAACAAATGACATTAAATTAATTAATTATGTAATTTTAAATTATTTTAAAGCAAAAATACATTTTTGAAGAAGCAAATAATTAATATTATAGAAACGTGTAATTCTCTGTCTGTCACTGAAACAACAGCTATATCTTGCCACATATTCACAAGCAGGCTTGAATTACTGTTGAAAAATAAATATTCTTATAGTTTTGTCTTTATTTATTATCAGGGGATAGCGCGAACGCAGTCCCCCACTACCAAAAATTACGTACTCGAGTTACCCACATTTGGGGTAATCGCAAAGGTCAGCCAAACCGAAGTGCAATGGAAAGCCCTCACTCTGGGGGAACCGCCTACGTGATCACGGTATCCCCTGTACCAGGTAAGTATGCTTGACTTCGGCCAGCTCCACAGAGCCATCGTGACACAGTGCAAGCAAATTAGGCTTCAGAGACGTGTTGTTGATTTTATGTAAACATGCATTACCACGACACAATTATTCAACAAATGACATTAAATTAATTAATTATGTAATTTTAAATTATTTCAAAGCAAAAATACATTTTTGAAGAAGCAAATAATTAATATTATAGAAACGTGTAATTCTCTGTCTGTCACTGAAACAACAGCTATATCTTGCCACATATTCACAAGCAGGCTTGAATTACTGTTGAAAAATAAATATTCTTATAGTTTTGTCTTTATTTATTATCAGGGGATAGCGCGAACGCAGTCCCCCACTACCAAAAATTACGTACTCGAGTTACCCACATTTGGGGTAATCGCAAAGGTCAGCCAAACCGAAGTGCAATGGAAAGGCCTCACTCTGGGGGAACCGCCTACGTGATCACGGTATCCCCTGTACCAGGTAAGTATGCTTGACTTCGGCCAGCTCCACAGAGCCATCGTGACACAGTGCAAGCAAATTAGGCTTCAGAGACGTGTTGTTGATTTTATGTAAACATGCATTACCACGACACAATTATTCAACAAATGACATTAAATTAATTAATTATGTAATTTTAAATTATTTCAAAGCAAAAATACATTTTTGAAGAAGCAAATAATTAATATTATAGAAACGTGTAATTCTCTGTCTGTCACTGAAACAACAGCTATATCTTGCCACATATTCACAAGCAGGCTTGAATTACTGTTGAAAAATAAATATTCTTATAGTTTTGTCTTTATTTATTATCAGGGGATAGCGCGAACGCAGTCCCCCACTACCAAAAATTACGTACTCGAGTTACCCACATTTGGGGTAATCGCAAAGGTCAGCCAAACCGAAGTGCAATGGAACCGCCTACGTGATCACGGTATCCCCTGTACCAGGTAAGTATGCTTGACTTCGGCCAGCTCCACAGAGCCATCGTGACACAGTGCAAGCAAATTAGGCTTCAGAGACGTGTTGTTGATTTTATGTAAACATGCATTACCACGACACAATTATTCAACAAATGACATTAAATTAATTAATTATGTAATTTTAAATTATTTCAAAGCAAAAATACATTTTTGAAGAAGCAAATAATTAATATTATAGAAACGTGTAATTCTCTGTCTGTCACTGAAACAACAGCTATATCTTGCCACATATTCACAAGCAGGCTTGAATTACTGTTGAAAAATAAATATTCTTATAGTTTTGTCTTTATTTATTATCAGGGGATAGCGCGAACGCAGTCCCCCACTACCAAAAATTACGTACTCGAGTTACCCACAATTGGGGTAATCGCAATGGTCAGCCAAACCGAAGTGCAATGGAAAGGCCTCACTCTGGGGGAACCGCCTACGTGATCACGGTATCCCCTGTACCAGGTAAGTATGCTTGACTTCGGCCAGCTCCACAGAGCCATCGTGACACAGTGCAAGCAAATTAGGCTTCAGAGACGTGTTGTTGATTTTATGTAAGCATGCATTACCACGACACAATTATTCAACAAATGACATTAAGTTAATTAATTATGTAATTTTAAATTATTTCAAAGCAAAAATACATTTTTGAAGAAGCAAATAATTAATATTATAGAAACGTGTAATTCTCTGTCTGTCACTGAAACAACAGCTATATCTTGCCACATATTCACAAGCAGGCTTGAATTACTGTTGAAAAATAAATATTCTTATAGTTTTGTCTTTATTTATTATCAGGGGATAGCGCGAACGCAGTCCCCCACTACCAAAAATTACGTACTCGAGTTACCCACATTTGGGGTAATCGCAAAGGTCAGCCAAACCGAAGTGCAATGGAAAGGCCTCACTCTGGGGGAACCGCCTACGTGATCACGGTATCCCCTGTACCAGGTAAGTATGCTTGACTTCGGCCAGCTCCACAGAGCCATCGTGACACAGTGCAAGCAAATTAGGCTTCAGAGACGTGTTGTTGATTTTATGTAAACATGCATTACCACGACACAATTATTCAACAAATGACATTAAATTAATTAATTATGTAATTTTAAATTATTTCAAAGCAAAAATACATTTTTGAAGAAGCAAATAATTAATATTATAGAAACGTGTAATTCTCTGTCTGTCACTGAAACAACAGCTATATCTTGCCACATATTCACAAGCAGGCTTGAATTACTGTTGAAAAATAAATATTCTTATAGTTTTGTCTTTATTTATTATCAGGGGATAGCGCGAACGCAGTCCCCCACTACCAAAAATTACGTACTCGAGTTACCCACATTTGGGGTAATCGCAAAGGTCAGCCAAACCGAAGTGCAATGGAAAGGCCTCACTCTGGGGGAACCGCCTACGTGATCACGGTATCCCCTGTACCAGGTAAGTATGCTTGACTTCGGCCAGCTCCACAGAGCCATCGTGACACAGTGCAAGCAAATTAGGCTTCAGAGACGTGTTGTTGATTTTATGTAAACATGCATTACCACGACACAATTATTCAACAAATGACATTAAATTAATTAATTATGTAATTTTAAATTATTTCAAAGCAAAAATACATTTTTGAAGAAGCAAATAATTAATATTATAGAAACGTGTAATTCTCTGTCTGTCACTGAAACAACAGCTATATCTTGCAACATATTCACAAGCAGGCTTGAATTACTGTTGAAAAATAAATATTCTTATAGTTTTGTCTTTATTTATTATCAGGGGATAGCGCGAACGCAGTCCCCCACTACCAAAAATTACGTACTCGAGTTACCCACATTTGGGGTAATCGCAAAGGTCAGCCAAACCGAAGTGCAATGGAAAGGCCTCACTCTGGGGGAACCGCCTACGTGATCACTGTATCCCCTGTACCAGGTAAGTATGCTTGACTTCGGCCAGCTCCACAGAGCCATCGTGACACAGTGCAAGCAAATTAGGCTTCAGAGACGTGTTGTTGATTTTATGTAAACATGCATTACGACGACACAATTATTCAACAAATGACATTAAATTAATTAATTATGTAATTTTAAATTATTTCAAAGCAAAAATACATTTTTGAAGAAGCAAATAATTAATATTATAGAAACGTGTAATTCTCTGTCTGTCACTGAAACAACAGCTATATCTTGCCACATATTCACAAGCAGGCTTGAATTACTGTTGAAAAATAAATATTCTTATAGTTTTGTCTTTATTTATTATCAGGGGATAGCGCGAACGCAGTCCCCCACTACCAAAAATTACGTACTCGAGTTACCCACATTTGGGGTAATCGCAAAGGTCAGCCAAACCGAAGTGCAATGGAAAGGCCTCACTCTGGGGGAACCGCCTACGTGATCACGGTATCCCCTGTACCAGGTAAGTATGCTTGACTTCGGCCAGCTCCACAGAGCCATCGTGACACAGTGCAAGCAAATTAGGCTTCAGAGACGTGTTGTTGATTTTATGTAAACATGCATTACCACGAGACAATTATTCAACAAATGACATTAAATTAATTAATTATGTAATTTTAAATTATTTCAAAGCAAAAATACATTTTTGAAGAAGCAAATAATTAATATGTAATTTTAAATTATTTCAAAGCAAAAATACATTTTTGAAGAAGCAAATAATTAATATTATAGAAACGTGTAATTCTCTGTCTGTCACTGAAACAACAGCTATATCTTGCCACATATTCACAAGCAGGCTTGAATTACTGTTGAAAAATAAATATTCTTATAGTTTTGTCTTTATTTATTATCAGGGGATAGCGCGAACGCAGTCCCCCACTACCAAAAATTACGTACTCGAGTTACCCACATTTGGGGTAATCGCAAAGGTCAGCCAAACCGAAGTGCAATGGAAAGGCCTCACTCTGGGGGAACCGCCTACGTGATCACGGTATCCCCTGTACCAGGTAAGTATGCTTGACTTCGGCCAGCTCCACAGAGCCATCGTGACACAGTGCAAGCAAATTAGGCTTCAGAGACGTGTTGTTGATTTTATGTAAACATGCATTACCACGACACAATTATTCAACAAATGACATTAAATTAATTAATTATGTAATTTTAAATTATTTCAAAGCAAAAATACATTTTTGAAGAAGCAAATAATTAATATTATAGAAACGTGTAATTCTCTGTCTGTCACTGAAACAACAGCTATATCTTGCCACATATTCACAAGCAGGCTTGAATTACTGTTGAAAAATAAATATTCTTATAGTTTTGTCTTTATTTATTATCAGGGGATAGCGCGAACGCAGTCCCCCACTACCAAAAATTACGTACTCGAGTTACCCACATTTGGGGTAATCGCAAAGGTCAGCCAAACCGAAGTGCAATGGAAAGGCCTCACTCTGGGGGAACCGCCTACGTGATCACGGTATCCCCTGTACCAGGTAAGTATGCTTGACTTCGGCCAGCTCCACAGAGCCATCGTGACACAGTGCAAGCAAATTAGGCTTCAGAGACGTGTTGTTGATTTTATGTAAACATGCATTACCACGACACAATTATTCAACAAATGACATTAAATTAATTAATTATGTAATTTTAAATTATTTCAAAGCAAAAATACATTTTTGAAGAAGCAAATAATTAATATTATAGAAACGTGTAATTCTCTGTCTGTCACTGAAACAACAGCTATATCTTGCCACATATTCACAAGCAGGCTTGAATTACTGTTGAAAAATAAATATTCTTATAGTTTTGTCTTTATTTATTATCAGGGGATAGCGCGAACGCAGTCCCCCACTACCAAAAATTACGTACTCGAGTTACCCACATTTGGGGTAATCGCAAAGGTCAGCCAAACCGAAGTGCAATGGAAAGGCCTCACTCTGGGGGAACCGCCTACGTGATCACAGTATCCCCTGTACCAGGTAAGTATGCTTGACTTCGGCCAGCTCCACAGAGCCATCGTGACACAGTGCAAGCAAATTAGGCTTCAGAGACGTGTTGTTGATTTTATGTAAACATGCATTACCACGACACAATTATTCAACAAATGACATTAAATTAATTAATTATGTAATTTTAAATTATTTCAAAGCAAAAATACATTTTTGAAGAAGCAAATAATTAATATTATAGAAACGTGTAATTCTCTGTCTGTCACTGAAACAACAGCTATATCTTGCCACATATTCACAAGCAGGCTTGAATTACTGTTGAAAAATAAATATTCTTATAGTTTTGTCTTTATTTATTATCAGGGGATAGCGCGAACGCAGTCCCCCACTACCAAAAATTACGTACTCGAGTTACCCACATTTGGGGTAATCGCAAAGGTCAGCCAAACCGAAGTGCAATGGAAAGGCCTCACTCTGGGGGAACCGCCTACGTGATCACGGTATCCCCTGTACCAGGTAAGTATGCTTGACTTCGGCCAGCTCCACAGAGCCATCGTGACACAGTGCAAGCAAATTAGGCTTCAGAGACGTGTTGTTGATTTTATGTAAACATGCATTACCACGACACAATTATTCAACAAATGACATTAAATTAATTAATTATGTAATTTTAAATTATTTCAAAGCAAAAATACATTTTTGAAGAAGCAAATAATTAATATTATAGAAACGTGTAATTCTCTGTCTGTCACTGAAACAACAGCTATATCTTGCCACATATTCACAAGCAGGCTTGAATTACTGTTGAAAAATAAATATTCTTATAGTTTTGTCTTTATTTATTATCAGGGGATAGCGCGAACGCAGTCCCCCACTACCAAAAATTACGTACTCGAGTTACCCACATTTGGGGTAATCGCAAAGGTCAGCCAAACCGAAGTGCAATGGAAAGGCCTCACTCTGGGGGAACCGCCTACGTGATCACGGTATCCCCTGTACCAGGTAAGTATGCTTGACTTCGGCCAGCTCCACAGAGCCATCGTGACACAGTGCAAGCAAATTAGGCTTCAGAGACGTGTTGTTGATTTTATGTAAACATGCATTACCACGACACAATTATTCAACAAATGACATTAAATTAATTAATTATGTAATTTTAAATTATTTCAAAGCAAAAATACATTTTTGAAGAAGCAAATAATTAATATTATAGAAACGTGTAATTCTCTGTCTGTCACTGAAACAACAGCTATATCTTGCCACATATTCACAAGCAGGCTTGAATTACTGTTGAAAAATAAATATTCTTATAGTTTTGTCTTTATTTATTATCAGGGGATAGCGCGAACGCAGTCCCCCACTACCAAAAATTACGTACTCGAGTTACCCACATTTGGGGTAATCGCAAAGGTCAGCCAAACCGAAGTGCAATGGAAAGGCCTCACTCTGGGGGAACCACCTACGTGATCACGGTATCCCCTGTACCAGGTAAGTATGCTTGACTTCGGCCAGCTCCACAGAGCCATCGTGACACAGTGCAAGCAAATTAGGCTTCAGAGACGTGTTGTTGATTTTATGTAAACATGCATTACCACGACACAATTATTCAACAAATGACATTAAATTAATTAATTATGTAATTTTAAATTATTTCAAAGCAAAAATACATTTTTGAAGAAGCAAATAATTAATATTATAGAAACGTGTAATTCTCTGTCTGTCACTGAAACAACAGCTATATCTTGCCACATATTCACAAGCAGGCTTGAATTACTGTTGAAAAATAAATATTCTTATAGTTTTGTCTTTATTTATTATCAGGGGATAGCGCGAACGCAGTCCCCCACTACCAAAAATTACGTACTCGAGTTACCCACATTTGGGGTAATCGCAAAGGTCAGCCAAACAGAAGTGCAATGGAAAGGCCTCATTCTGGGGGAACCGCCTACGTGATCACGGTATCCCCTGTACCAGGTAAGTATGCTTGACTTCGGCCAGCTCCACAGAGCCATCGTGACACAGTGCAAGCAAATTAGGCTTCAGAGACGTGTTGTTGATTTTATGTAAACATGCATTACCACGACACAATTATTCAACAAATGACATTAAATTAATTAATTATGTAATTTTAAATTATTTCAAAGCAAAAATACATTTTTGAAGAAGCAAATAATTAATATTATAGAAACGTGTAATTCTCTGTCTGTCACTGAAACAACAGCTATATCTTGCCACATATTCACAAGCAGGCTTGAATTACTGTTGAAAAATAAATATTCTTATAGTTTTGTCTTTATTTATTATCAGGGGATAGCGCGAACGCAGTCCCCCACTACCAAAAATTACGTACTCGAGTTACCCACATTTGGGGTAATCACAAAGGTCAGCCAAACCGAAGTGCAATGGAAAGGCCTCACTCTGGGGGAACCGCCTACGTGATCACGGTATCCCCTGTACCAGGTAAGTATGCTTGACTTCGGCCAGCTCCACAGAGCCATCGTGACACAGTGCAAGCAAATTAGGCTTCAGAGACGTGTTGTTGATTTTATGTAAACATGCATTACCACGACACAATTATTCAACAAATGACATTAAATTAATTAATTATGTAATTTTAAATTATTTCAAAGCAAAAATACATTTTTGAAGAAGCAAATAATTAATATTATAGAAACGTGTAATTCTCTGTCTGTCACTGAAACAACAGCTATATCTTGCCACATATTCACAAGCAGGCTTGAATTACTGTTGAAAAATAAATATTCTTATAGTTTTGTCTTTATTTATTATCAGGGGATAGCGCGAACGCAGTCCCCCACTACCAAAAATTACGTACTCGAGTTACCCACATTTGGGGTAATCGCAAAGGTCAGCCAAACAGAAGTGCAATGGAAAGGCCTCATTCTGGGGGAACCGCCTACGTGATCACGGTATCCCCTGTACCAGGTAAGTATGCTTGACTTCGGCCAGCTCCACAGAGCCATCGTGACACAGTGCAAGCAAATTAGGCTTCAGAGACGTGTTGTTGATTTTATGTAAACATGCATTACCACGACACAATTATTCAACAAATGACATTAAATTAATTAATTATGTAATTTTAAATTATTTCAAAGCAAAAATACATTTTTGAAGAAGCAAATAATTAATATTATAGAAACGTGTAATTCTCTGTCTGTCACTGAAACAACAGCTATATCTTGCCACATATTCACAAGCAGGCTTGAATTACTGTTGAAAAATAAATATTCTTATAGTTTTGTCTTTATTTATTATCAGGGGATAGCGCGAACGCAGTCCCCCACTACCAAAAATTACGTACTCGAGTTACCCACATTTGGGGTAATCACAAAGGTCAGCCAAACCGAAGTGCAATGGAAAGGCCTCACTCTGGGGGAACCGCCTACGTGATCACGGTATCCCCTGTACCAGGTAAGTATGCTTGACTTCGGCCAGCTCCACAGAGCCATCGTGACACAGTGCAAGCAAATTAGGCTTCAGAGACGTGTTGTTGATTTTATGTAAACATGCATTACCACGACACAATTATTCAACAAATGACATTAAATTAATTAATTATGTAATTTTAAATTATTTCAAAGCAAAAATACATTTTTGAAGAAGCAAATAATTAATATTATAGAAACGTGTAATTCTCTGTCTGTCACTGAAACAACAGCTATATCTTGCCACATATTCACAAGCAGGCTTGAATTACTGTTGAAAAATAAATATTCTTATAGTTTTGTCTTTATTTATTATCAGGGGATAGCGCGAACGCAGTCCCCCACTACCAAAAATTACGTACTCGAGTTACCCACATTTGGGGTAATCGCAAAGGTCAGCCAAACCGAAGTGCAATGGAAAGGCCTCACTCTGGGGGAACCGCCTACGTGATCACGGTATCCCCTGTACCAGGTAAGTATGCTTGACTTCGGCCAGCTCCACAGAGCCATCGTGACACAGTGCAAGCAAATTAGGCTTCAGAGACGTGTTGTTGATTTTATGTAAACATGCATTACCACGACACAATTATTCAACAAATGACATTAAATTAATTAATTATGTAATTTTAAATTATTTCAAAGCAAAAATACATTTTTGAAGAAGCAAATAATTAATATTATAGAAACGTGTAATTCTCTGTCTGTCACTGAAACAACAGCTATATCTTGCCACATATTCACAAGCAGGCTTGAATTACTGTTGAAAAATAAATATTCTTATAGTTTTGTCTTTATTTATTATCAGGGGATAGCGCGAACGCAGTCCCCCACTACCAAAAATTACGTACTCGAGTTACCCACATTTGGGGTAATCGCAAAGGTCAGCCAAACCGAAGTGCAATGGAAAGGCCTCACTCTGGGGGAACCGCCTACGTGATCACGGTATCCCCTGTACCAGGTAAGTATGCTTGACTTCGGCCAGCTCCACAGAGCCATCGTGACACAGTGCAAGCAAATTAGGCTTCAGAGACGTGTTGTTGATTTTATGTAAACATGCATTACCACGACACAATTATTCAACAAATGACATTAAATTAATTAATTATGTAATTTTAAATTATTTCAAAGCAAAAATACATTTTTGAAGAAGCAAATAATTAATATTATAGAAACGTGTAATTCTCTGTCTGTCACTGAAGCAACAGCTATATCTTGCCACATATTCACAAGCAGGCTTGAATTACTGTTGAAAAATAAATATTCTTATAGTTTTGTCTTTATTTATTATCAGGGGATAGCGCGAACGCAGTCCCCCACTACCAAAAATTACGTACTCGAGTTACCCACATTTGGGGTAATCGCAAAGGTCAGCCAAACCGAAGTGCAATGGAAAGGCCTCACTCTGGGGGAACCGCCTACGTGATCACGGTATCCCCTGTACCAGGTAAGTATGCTTGACTTCGGCCAGCTCCACAGAGCCATCGTGACACAGTGCAAGCAAATTAGGCTTCAGAGACGTGTTGTTGATTTTATGTAAACATGCATTACCACGACACAATTATTCAACAAATGACATTAAATTAATTAATTATGTAATTTTAAATTATTTCAAAGCAAAAATACATTTTTGAAGAAGCAAATAATTAATATTATAGAAACGTGTAATTCTCTGTCTGTCACTGAAACAACAGCTATATCTTGCCACATATTCACAAGCAGGCTTGAATTACTGTTGAAAAATAAATATTCTTATAGTTTTGTCTTTATTTATTATCAGGGGATAGCGCGAACGCAGTCCCCCACTACCAAAAATTACGTACTCGAGTTACCCACATTTGGGGTAATCGCAAAGGTCAGCCAAACCGAAGTGCAATGGAAAGGCCTCACTCTGGGGGAACCGCCTACGTGATCACGGTATCCCCTGTACCAGGTAAGTATGCTTGACTTCGGCCAGCTCCACAGAGCCATCGTGACACAGTGCAAGCAAATTAGGCTTCAGAGACGTGTTGTTGATTTTATGTAAACATGCATTACCACGAGACAATTATTCAACAAATGACATTAAATTAATTAATTATGTAATTTTAAATTATTTCAAAGCAAAAATACATTTTTGAAGAAGCAAATAATTAATATTATAGAAACGTGTAATTCTCTGTCTGTCACTGAAACAACAGCTATATCTTGCCACATATTCACAAGCAGGCTTGAATTACTGTTGAAAAATAAATATTCTTATAGTTTTGTCTTTATTTATTATCAGGGGATAGCGCGAACGCAGTCCCCCACTACCAAAAATTACGTACTCGAGTTACCCACATTTGGGGTAATCGCAAAGGTCAGCCAAACCGAAGTGCAATGGAAAGGCCTCACTCTGGGGGAACCGCCTACGTGATCACGGTATCCCCTGTACCAGGTAAGTATGCTTGACTTCGGCCAGCTCCACAGAGCCATCGTGACACAGTGCAAGCAAATTAGGCTTCAGAGACGTGTTGTTGATTTTATGTAAACATGCATTACCACGACACAATTATTCAACAAATGACATTAAATTAATTAATTATGTAATTTTAAATTATTTCAAAGCAAAAATACATTTTTGAAGAAGCAAATAATTAATATTATAGAAACGTGTAATTCTCTGTCTGTCACTGAAACAACAGCTATATCTTGCCACATATTCACAAGCAGGCTTGAATTACTGTTGAAAAATAAATATTCTTATAGTTTTGTCTTTATTTATTATCAGGGGATAGCGCGAACGCAGTCCCCCACTACCAAAAATTACGTACTCGAGTTACCCACATTTGGGGTAATCGCAAAGGTCAGCCAAACAGAAGTGCAATGGAAAGGCCTCATTCTGGGGGAACCGCCTACGTGATCACGGTATCCCCTGTACCAGGTAAGTATGCTTGACTTCGGCCAGCTCCACAGAGCCATCGTGACACAGTGCAAGCAAATTAGGCTTCAGAGACGTGTTGTTGATTTTATGTAAACATGCATTACCACGACACAATTATTCAACAAATGACATTAAATTAATTAATTATGTAATTTTAAATTATTTCAAAGCAAAAATACATTTTTGAAGAAGCAAATAATTAATATTATAGAAACGTGTAATTCTCTGTCTGTCACTGAAACAACAGCTATATATTGCCACATATTCACAAGCAGGCTTGAATTACTGTTGAAAAATAAATATTCTTATAGTTTTGTCTTTATTTATTATCAGGGGATAGCGCGAACGCAGTCCCCCACTACCAAAAATTACGTACTCGAGTTACCCACATTTGGGGTAATCACAAAGGTCAGCCAAACCGAAGTGCAATGGAAAGGCCTCACTCTGGGGGAACCGCCTACGTGATCACGGTATCCCCTGTACCAGGTAAGTATGCTTGACTTCGGCCAGCTCCACAGAGCCATCGTGACACAGTGCAAGCAAATTAGGCTTCAGAGACGTGTTGTTGATTTTATGTAAACATGCATTACCACGACACAATTATTCAACAAATGACATTAAATTAATTAATTATGTAATTTTAAATTATTTCAAAGCAAAAATACATTTTTGAAGAAGCAAATAATTAATATTATAGAAACGTGTAATTCTCTGTCTGTCACTGAAACAACAGCTATATCTTGCCACATATTCACAAGCAGGCTTGACTTACTGTTGAAAAATAAATATTCTTATAGTTTTGTCTTTATTTATTATCAGGGGATAGCGCGAACGCAGTCCCCCACTACCAAAAATTACGTACTCGAGTTACCCACATTTGGGGTAATCGCAAAGGTCAGCCAAACCGAAGAGCAATGGAACCGCCTACGTGATCACGGTATCCCCTGTACCAGGTAAGTATGCTTGACTTCGGCCAGCTCCACAGAGCCATCGTGACACAGTGCAAGCAAATTAGGCTTCAGAGACGTGTTGTTGATTTTATGTAAACATGCATTACCACGACACAATTATTCAACAAATGACATTAAATTAATTAATTATGTAATTTTAAATTATTTCAAAGCAAAAATACATTTTTGAAGAAGCAAATAATTAATATTATAGAAACGTGTAATTCTCTGTCTGTCACTGAAACAACAGCTATATCTTGCCACATATTCACAAGCAGGCTTGAATTACTGTTGAAAAATAAATATTCTTATAGTTTTGTCTTTATTTATTATCAGGGGATAGCGCGAACGCAGTCCCCCACTACCAAAAATTACGTACTCGAGTTACCCACATTTGGGGTAATCGCAAAGGTCAGCCAAACCGAAGTGCAATGGAAAGGCCTCACTCTGGGGGAACCGCCTACGTGATCACGGTATCCCCTGTACCAGGTAAGTATGCTTGACTTCGGCCAGCTCCACAGAGCCATCGTGACACAGTGCAAGCAAATTAGGCTTCAGAGACGTGTTGTTGATTTTATGTAAACATGCATTACCACGACACAATTATTCAACAAATGACATTAAATTAATTAATTATGTAATTTTAAATTATTTCAAAGCAAAAATACATTTTTGAAGAAGCAAATAATTAATATTATAGAAACGTGTAATTCTCTGTCTGTCACTGAAACAACAGCTATATCTTGCCACATATTCACAAGCAGGCTTGAATTACTGTTGAAAAATAAATATTCTTATAGTTTTGTCTTTATTTATTATCAGGGGATAGCGCGAACGCAGTCCCCCACTACCAAAAATTACGTACTCGAGTTACCCACATTTGGGGTAATCGCAAAGGTCAGCCAAACCGAAGTGCAATGGAAAGGCCTCACTCTGGGGGAACCGCCTACGTGATCACGGTATCCCCTGTACCAGGTAAGTATGCTTGACTTCGGCCAGCTCCACAGAGCCATCGTGACACAGTGCAAGCAAATTAGGCTTCAGAGACGTGTTGTTGATTTTATGTAAACATGCATTACCACGACACAATTATTCAACAAATGACATTAAATTAATTAATTATGTAATTTTAAATTATTTCAAAGCAAAAATACATTTTTGAAGAAGCAAATAATTAATATTATAGAAACGTGTAATTCTCTGTCTGTCACTGAAACAACAGCTATATCTTGCCACATATTCACAAGCAGGCTTGAATTACTGTTGAAAAATAAATATTCTTATAGTTTTGTCTTTATTTATTATCAGGGGATAGCGCGAACGCAGTCCCCCACTACCAAAAATTACGTACTCGAGTTACCCACATTTGGGGTAATCGCAAAGGTCAGCCAAACCGAAGTGCAATGGAAAGGCCTCACTCTGGGGGAACCGCCTACGTGATCACGGTATCCCCTGTACCAGGTAAGTATGCTTGACTTCGGCCAGCTCCACAGAGCCATCGTGACACAGTGCAAGCAAATTAGGCTTCAGAGACGTGTTGTTGATTTTATGTAAACATGCATTACCACGACACAATTATTCAACAAATGACATTAAATTAATTAATTATGTAATTTTAAATTATTTCAAAGCAAAAATACATTTTTGAAGAAGCAAATAATTAATATTATAGAAACGTGTAATTCTCTGTCTGTCACTGAAACAACAGCTATATCTTGCCACATATTCACAAGCAGGCTTGAATTACTGTTGAAAAATAAATATTCTTATAGTTTTGTCTTTATTTATTATCAGGGGATAGCGCGAACGCAGTCCCCCACTACCAAAAATTACGTACTCGAGTTACCCACATTTGGGGTAATCGCAAAGGTCAGCCAAACCGAAGTGCAATGGAAAGGCCTCACTCTGGGGGAACCGCCTACGTGATCACGGTATCCCCTGTACCAGGTAAGTATGCTTGACTTCGGCCAGCTCCACAGAGCCATCGTGACACAGTGCAAGCAAATTAGGCTTCAGAGACGTGTTGTTGATTTTATGTAAACATGCATTACCACGACACAATTATTCAACAAATGACATTAAATTAATTAATTATGTAATTTTAAATTATTTCAAAGCAAAAATACATTTTTGAAGAAGCAAATAATTAATATTATAGAAACGTGTAATTCTCTGTCTGTCACTGAAACAACAGCTATATCTTGCCACATATTCACAAGCAGGCTTGAATTACTGTTGAAAAATAAATATTCTTATAGTTTTGTCTTTATTTATTATCAGGGGATAGCGCGAACGCAGTCCCCCACTACCAAAAATTACGTACTCGAGTTACCCACATTTGGGGTAATCGCAAAGGTCAGCCAAACCGAAGTGCAATGGAAAGGCCTCACTCTGGGGGAACCGCCTACGTGATCACGGTATCCCCTGTACCAGGTAAGTATGCTTGACTTCGGCCAGCTCCACAGAGCCATCGTGACACAGTGCAAGCAAATTAGGCTTCAGAGACGTGTTGTTGATTTTATGTAAACATGCATTACCACGAGACAATTATTCAACAAATGACATTAAATTAATTAATTATGTAATTTTAAATTATTTCAAAGCAAAAATACATTTTTGAAGAAGCAAATAATTAATATTATAGAAACGTGTAATTCTCTGTCTGTCACTGAAACAACAGCTATATCTTGCCACATATTCACAAGCAGGCTTGAATTACTGTTGAAAAATAAATATTCTTATAGTTTTGTCTTTATTTATTATCAGGGGATAGCGCGAACGCAGTCCCCCACTACCAAAAATTACGTACTCGAGTTACCCACATTTGGGGTAATCGCAAAGGTCAGCCAAACCGAAGTGCAATGGAAAGGCCTCACTCTGGGGGAACCGCCTACGTGATCACGGTATCCCCTGTACCAGGTAAGTATGCTTGACTTCGGCCAGCTCCACAGAGCCATCGTGACACAGTGCAAGCAAATTAGGCTTCAGAGACGTGTTGTTGATTTTATGTAAACATGCATTACCACGACACAATTATTCAACAAATGACATTAAATTAATTAATTATGTAATTTTAAATTATTTCAAAGCAAAAATACATTTTTGAAGAAGCAAATAATTAATATTATAGAAACGTGTAATTCTCTGTCTGTCACTGAAACAACAGCTATATCTTGCCACATATTCACAAGCAGGCTTGAATTACTGTTGAAAAATAAATATTCTTATAGTTTTGTCTTTATTTATTATCAGGGGATAGCGCGAACGCAGTCCCCCACTACCAAAAATTACGTACTCGAGTTACCCACATTTGGGGTAATCGCAAAGGTCAGCCAAACCGAAGTGCAATGGAAAGGCCTCACTCTGGGGGAACCGCCTACGTGATCACGGTATCCCCTGTACCAGGTAAGTATGCTTGACTTCGGCCAGCTCCACAGAGCCATCGTGACACAGTGCAAGCAAATTAGGCTTCAGAGACGTGTTGTTGATTTTATGTAAACATGCATTACCACGACACAATTATTCAACAAATGACATTAAATTAATTAATTATGTAATTTTAAATTATTTCAAAGCAAAAATACATTTTTGAAGAAGCAAATAATTAATATTATAGAAACGTGTAATTCTCTGTCTGTCACTGAAACAACAGCTATATCTTGCCACATATTCACAAGCAGGCTTGAATTACTGTTGAAAAATAAATATTCTTATAGTTTTGTCTTTATTTATTATCAGGGGATAGCGCGAACGCAGTCCCCCACTACCAAAAATTACGTACTCGAGTTACCCACATTTGGGGTAATCGCAAAGGTCAGCCAAACCGAAGTGCAATGGAAAGGCCTCACTCTGGGGGAACCGCCTACGTGATCACGGTATCCCCTGTACCAGGTAAGTATGCTTGACTTCGGCCAGCTCCACAGAGCCATCGTGACACAGTGCAAGCAAATTAGGCTTCAGAGACGTGTTGTTGATTTTATGTAAACATGCATTACCACGACACAATTATTCAACAAATGACATTAAATTAATTAATTATGTAATTTTAAATTATTTCAAAGCAAAAATACATTTTTGAAGAAGCAAATAATTAATATTATAGAAACGTGTAATTCTCTGTCTGTCACTGAAACAACAGCTATATCTTGCCACATATTCACAAGCAGGCTTGAATTACTGTTGAAAAATAAATATTCTTATAGTTTTGTCTTTATTTATTATCAGGGGATAGCGCGAACGCAGTCCCCCACTACCAAAAATTACGTACTCGAGTTACCCACATTTGGGGTAATCGCAAAGGTCAGCCAAACCGAAGTGCAATGGAAAGGCCTCACTCTGGGGGAACCGCCTACGTGATCACGGTATCCCCTGTACCAGGTAAGTATGCTTGACTTCGGCCAGCTCCACAGAGCCATCGTGACACAGTGCAAGCAAATTAGGCTTCAGAGACGTGTTGTTGATTTTATGTAAACATGCATTACCACGACACAATTATTCAACAAATGACATTAAATTAATTAATTATGTAATTTTAAATTATTTCAAAGCAAAAATACATTTTTGAAGAAGCAAATAATTAATATTATAGAAACGTGTAATTCTCTGTCTGTCACTGAAACAACAGCTATATCTTGCCACATATTCACAAGCAGGCTTGAATTACTGTTGAAAAATAAATATTCTTATAGTTTTGTCTTTATTTATTATCAGGGGATAGCGCGAACGCAGTCCCCCACTACCAAAAATTACGTACTCGAGTTACCCACATTTGGGGTAATCGCAAAGGTCAGCCAAACCGAAGTGCAATGGAAAGGCCTCACTCTGGGGGAACCGCCTACGTGATCACGGTATCCCCTGTACCAGGTAAGTATGCTTGACTTCGGCCAGCTCCACAGAGCCATCGTGACACAGTGCAAGCAAATTAGGCTTCAGAGACGTGTTGTTGATTTTATGTAAACATGCATTACCACGACACAATTATTCAACAAATGACATTAAATTAATTAATTATGTAATTTTAAATTATTTCAAAGCAAAAATACATTTTTGAAGAAGCAAATAATTAATATTATAGAAACGTGTAATTCTCTGTCTGTCACTGAAACAACAGCTATATCTTGCCACATATTCACAAGCAGGCTTGAATTACTGTTGAAAAATAAATATTCTTATAGTTTTGTCTTTATTTATTATCAGGGGATAGCGCGAACGCAGTCCCCCACTACCAAAAATTACGTACTCGAGTTACCCACATTTGGGGTAATCGCAAAGGTCAGCCAAACCGAAGTGCAATGGAAAGGCCTCACTCTGGGGGAACCGCCTACGTGATCACGGTATCCCCTGTACCAGGTAAGTATGCTTGACTTCGGCCAGCTCCACAGAGCCATCGTGACACAGTGCAAGCAAATTAGGCTTCAGAGACGTGTTGTTGATTTTATGTAAACATGCATTACCACGACACAATTATTCAACAAATGACATTAAATTAATTAATTATGTAATTTTAAATTATTTCAAAGCAAAAATACATTTTTGAAGAAGCAAATAATTAATATTATAGAAACGTGTAATTCTCTGTCTGTCACTGAAACAACAGCTATATCTTGCCACATATTCACAAGCAGGCTTGAATTACTGTTGAAAAATAAATATTCTTATAGTTTTGTCTTTATTTATTATCAGGGGATAGCGCGAACGCAGTCCCCCACTACCAAAAATTACGTACTCGAGTTACCCACATTTGGGGTAATCGCAAAGGTCAGCCAAACCGAAGTGCAATGGAAAGGCCTCACTCTGGGGGAACCGCCTACGTGATCACGGTATCCCCTGTACCAGGTAAGTATGCTTGACTTCGGCCAGCTCCACAGAGCCATCGTGACACAGTGCAAGCAAATTAGGCTTCAGAGACGTGTTGTTGATTTTATGTAAACATGCATTACCACGACACAATTATTCAACAAATGACATTAAATTAATTAATTATGTAATTTTAAATTATTTCAAAGCAAAAATACATTTTTGAAGAAGCAAATAATTAATATTATAGAAACGTGTAATTCTCTGTCTGTCACTGAAACAACAGCTATATCTTGCCACATATTCACAAGCAGGCTTGAATTACTGTTGAAAAATAAATATTCTTATAGTTTTGTATTCATTTATTATCAGGGGATAGCGCGAACGCAGTCCCCCACTACCAAAAATTACGTACTCGAGTTACCCACATTTGGGGTAATCGCAAAGGTCAGCCAAACCGAAGTGCAATGGAAAGGCCTCACTCTGGGGGAACCGCCTACGTGATCACGGTATCCCCTGTACCAGGTAAGTATGCTTGACTTCGGCCAGCTCCACAGAGCCATCGTGACGCAGTGCAAGCAAATTAGGCTTCAGAGACGTGTTGTTGATTTTATGTAAACATGCATTACCACGACACAATTATTCAACAAATGACATTAAATTAATTAATTATGTAATTTTAAATTATTTCAAAGCAAAAATACATTTTTGAAGAAGCAAATAATTAATATTATAAAAACGTGTAATTCTCTGTCTGTCACTGAAACAACAGCTATATCTTGCCACATATTCACAAGCAGGCTTGAATTACTGTTGAAAAATAAATATTCTTATAGTTTTGTCTTTATTTATTATCAGGGGATAGCGCGAACGCAGTCCCCCACTACCAAAAATTACGTACTCGAGTTACCCACATTTGGGGTAATCGCAAAGGTCAGCCAAACCGAAGTGCAATGGAAAGGCCTCACTCTGGGGGAATCGCCCACGTGATCACGGTATCCCCTGTACCAGGTAAGTATGCTTGACTTCGGCCAGCTCCACAGAGCCATCGTGACACAGTGCAAGCAAATTAGGCTTCAGAGACGTGTTGTTGATTTTATGTAAACATGCATTACCACGACACAATTATTCAACAAATGACATTAAATTAATTAATTATGTAATTTTAAATTATTTCAAAGCAAAAATACATTTTTGAAGAAGCAAATAATTAATATTATAGAAACGTGTAATTCTCTGTCTGTCACTGAAACAACAGCTATATCTTGCCACATATTCACAAGCAGGCTTGAATTACTGTTGAAAAATAAATATTCTTATAGTTTTGTCTTTATTTATTATCAGGGGATAGCGCGAACGCAGTCCCCCACTACCAAAAATTACGTACTCGAGTTACCCACATTTGGGGTAATCGCAAAGGTCAGCCAAACCGAAGTGCAATGGAAAGGCCTCACTCTGGGGGAACCGCCTACGTGATCACGGTATCCCCTGTACCAGGTAAGTATGCTTGACTTTGGCCAGCTCCACAGAGCCATCGTGACACAGTGCAAGCAAATTAGGCTTCAGAGACGTGTTGTTGATTTTATGTAAACATGCATTACCACGACACAATTATTCAACAAATGACATTAAATTAATTAATTATGTAATTTTAAATTATTTCAAAGCAAAAATACATTTTTGAAGAAGCAAATAATTAATATTATAGAAACGTGTAATTCTCTGTCTGTCACTGAAACAACAGCTATATCTTGCCACATATTCACAAGCAGGCTTGAATTACTGTTGAAAAATAAATATTCTTATAGTTTTGTCTTTATTTATTATCAGGGGATAGCGCGAACGCAGTCCCCCACTACCAAAAATTACGTACTCGAGTTACCCACATTTGGGGTAATCGCAAAGGTCAGCCAAACCGAAGTGCAATGGAAAGGCCTCACTCTGGGGGAACCGCCTACGTGATCACGGTATCCCCTGTACCAGGTAAGTATGCTTGACTTCGGCCAGCTCCACAGAGCCATCGTGACACAGTGCAAGCAAATTAGGCTTCAGAGACGTGTTGTTGATTTTATGTAAACATGCATTACCACGACACAATTATTCAACAAATGACATTAAATTAATTAATTATGTAATTTTAAATTATTTCAAAGCAAAAATACATTTTTGAAGAAGCAAATAATTAATATTATAGAAACGTGTAATTCTCTGTCTGTCACTGAAACAACAGCTATATCTTGCCACATATTCACAAGCAGGCTTGAATTACTGTTGAAAAATAAATATTCTTATAGTTTTGTCTTTATTTATTATCAGGGGATAGCGCGAACGCAGTCCCCCACTACCAAAAATTACGTACTCGAGTTACCCACATTTGGGGTAATCGCAAAGGTCAGCCAAACCGAAGTGCAATGGAAAGGCCTCACTCTGGGGGAACCGCCTACGTGATCACGGTATCCCCTGTACCAGGTAAGTATGCTTGACTTCGGCCAGCTCCACAGAGCCATCGTGACACAGTGCAAGCAAATTAGGCTTCAGAGACGTGTTGTTGATTTTATGTAAACATGCATTACCACGACACAATTATTCAACAAATGACATTAAATTAATTAATTATGTAATTTTAAATTATTTCAAAGCAAAAATACATTTTTGAAGAAGCAAATAATTAATATTATAGAAACGTGTAATTCTCTGTCTGTCACTGAAACAACAGCTATATCTTGCCACATATTCACAAGCAGGCTTGAATTACTGTTGAAAAATAAATATTCTTATAGTTTTGTCTTTATTTATTATCAGGGGATAGCGCGAACGCAGTCCCCCACTACCAAAAATTACGTACTCGAGTTACCCACATTTGGGGTAATCGCAAAGGTCAGCCAAACCGAAGTGCAATGGAAAGGCCTCACTCTGGGGGAACCGCCTACGTGATCACGGTATCCCCTGTACCAGGTAAGTATGCTTGACTTCGGCCAGCTCCACAGAGCCATCGTGACACAGTGCAAGCAAATTAGGCTTCAGAGACGTGTTGTTGATTTTATGTAAACATGCATTACCACGAGACAATTATTCAACAAATGACATTAAATTAATTAATTATGTAATTTTAAATTATTTCAAAGCAAAAATACATTTTTGAAGAAGCAAATAATTAATATTATAGAAACGTGTAATTCTCTGTCTGTCACTGAAACAACAGCTATATCTTGCCACATATTCACAAGCAGGCTTGAATTACTGTTGAAAAATAAATATTCTTATAGTTTTGTCTTTATTTATTATCAGGGGATAGCGCGAACGCAGTCCCCCACTACCAAAAATTACGTACTCGAGTTACCCACATTTGGGGTAATCGCAAAGGTCAGCCAAACCGAAGTGCAATGGAAAGGCCTCACTCTGGGGGAACCGCCTACGTGATCACGGTATCCCCTGTACCAGGTAAGTATGCTTGACTTCGGCCAGCTCCACAGAGCCATCGTGACACAGTGCAAGCAAATTAGGCTTCAGAGACGTGTTGTTGATTTTATGTAAACATGCATTACCACGACACAATTATTCAACAAATGACATTAAATTAATTAATTATGTAATTTTAAATTATTTCAAAGCAAAAATACATTTTTGAAGAAGCAAATAATTAATATTATAGAAACGTGTAATTCTCTGTCTGTCACTGAAACAACAGCTATATCTTGCCACATATTCACAAGCAGGCTTGAATTACTGTTGAAAAATAAATATTCTTATAGTTTTGTCTTTATTTATTATCAGGGGATAGCGCGAACGCAGTCCCCCACTACCAAAAATTACGTACTCGAGTTACCCACATTTGGGGTAATCGCAAAGGTCAGCCAAACCGAAGTGCAATGGAAAGGCCTCACTCTGGGGGAACCGCCTACGTGATCACGGTATCCCCTGTACCAGGTAAGTATGCTTGACTTCGGCCAGCTCCACAGAGCCATCGTGACACAGTGCAAGCAAATTAGGCTTCAGAGACGTGTTGTTGATTTTATGTAAACATGCATTACCACGACACAATTATTCAACAAATGACATTAAATTAATTAATTATGTAATTTTAAATTATTTCAAAGCAAAAATACATTTTTGAAGAAGCAAATAATTAATATTATAGAAACGTGTAATTCTCTGTCTGTCACTGAAACAACAGCTATATCTTGCCACATATTCACAAGCAGGCTTGAATTACTGTTGAAAAATAAATATTCTTATAGTTTTGTCTTTATTTATTATCAGGGGATAGCGCGAACGCAGTCCCCCACTACCAAAAATTACGTACTCGAGTTACCCACATTTGGGGTAATCGCAAAGGTCAGCCAAACCGAAGTGCAATGGAAAGGCCTCACTCTGGGGGAACCGCCTACGTGATCACGGTATCCCCTGTACCAGGTAAGTATGCTTGACTTCGGCCAGCTCCACAGAGCCATCGTGACACAGTGCAAGCAAATTAGGCTTCAGAGACGTGTTGTTGATTTTATGTAAACATGCATTACCACGACACAATTATTCAACAAATGACATTAAATTAATTAATTATGTAATTTTAAATTATTTCAAAGCAAAAATACATTTTTGAAGAAGCAAATAATTAATATTATAGAAACGTGTAATTCTCTGTCTGTCACTGAAACAACAGCTATATCTTGCCACATATTCACAAGCAGGCTTGAATTACTGTTGAAAAATAAATATTCTTATAGTTTTGTCTTTATTTATTATCAGGGGATAGCGCGAACGCAGTCCCCCACTACCAAAAATTACGTACTCGAGTTACCCACATTTGGGGTAATCGCAAAGGTCAGCCAAACCGAAGTGCAATGGAAAGGCCTCACTCTGGGGGAACCGCCTACGTGATCACGGTATCCCCTGTACCAGGTAAGTATGCTTGACTTCGGCCAGCTCCACAGAGCCATCGTGACACAGTGCAAGCAAATTAGGCTTCAGAGACGTGTTGTTGATTTTATGTAAACATGCATTACCACGACACAATTATTCAACAAATGACATTAAATTAATTAATTATGTAATTTTAAATTATTTCAAAGCAAAAATACATTTTTGAAGAAGCAAATAATTAATATTATAGAAACGTGTAATTCTCTGTCTGTCACTGAAACAACAGCTATATCTTGCCACATATTCACAAGCAGGCTTGAATTACTGTTGAAAAATAAATATTCTTATAGTTTTGTCTTTATTTATTATCAGGGGATAGCGCGAACGCAGTCCCCCACTACCAAAAATTACGTACTCGAGTTACCCACATTTGGGGTAATCGCAAAGGTCAGCCAAACCGAAGTGCAATGGAAAGGCCTCACTCTGGGGGAACCGCCTACGTGATCACGGTATCCCCTGTACCAGGTAAGTATGCTTGACTTCGGCCAGCTCCACAGAGCCATCGTGACACAGTGCAAGCAAATTAGGCTTCAGAGACGTGTTGTTGATTTTATGTAAACATGCATTACCACGACACAATTATTCAACAAATGACATTAAATTAATTAATTATGTAATTTTAAATTATTTCAAAGCAAAAATACATTTTTGAAGAAGCAAATAATTAATATTATAGAAACGTGTAATTCTCTGTCTGTCACTGAAACAACAGCTATATCTTGCCACATATTCACAAGCAGGCTTGAATTACTGTTGAAAAATAAATATTCTTATAGTTTTGTCTTTATTTATTATCAGGGGATAGCGCGAACGCAGTCCCCCACTACCAAAAATTACGTACTCGAGTTACCCACATTTGGGGTAATCGCAAAGGTCAGCCAAACCGAAGTGCAATGGAAAGGCCTCACTCTGGGGGAACCGCCTACGTGATCACGGTATCCCCTGTACCAGGTAAGTATGCTTGACTTCGGCCAGCTCCACAGAGCCATCGTGACACAGTGCAAGCAAATTAGGCTTCAGAGACGTGTTGTTGATTTTATGTAAACATGCATTACCACGACACAATTATTCAACAAATGACATTAAATTAATTAATTATGTAATTTTAAATTATTTCAAAGCAAAAATACATTTTTGAAGAAGCAAATAATTAATATTATAGAAACGTGTAATTCTCTGTCTGTCACTGAAACAACAGCTATATCTTGCCACATATTCACAAGCAGGCTTGAATTACTGTTGAAAAATAAATATTCTTATAGTTTTGTCTTCATTTATTATCAGGGGATAGCGCGAACGCAGTCCCCCACTACCAAAAATTACGTACTCGAGTTACCCACATTTGGGGTAATCGCAAAGGTCAGCCAAACCGAAGTGCAATGGAAAGGCCTCACTCTGGGGGAACCGCCTACGTGATCACGGTATCCCCTGTACCAGGTAAGTATGCTTGACTTCGGCCAGCTCCACAGAGCCATCGTGACGCAGTGCAAGCAAATTAGGCTTCAGAGACGTGTTGTTGATTTTATGTAAACATGCATTACCACGACACAATTATTCAACAAATGACATTAAATTAATTAATTATGTAATTTTAAATTATTTCAAAGCAAAAATACATTTTTGAAGAAGCAAATAATTAATATTATAAAAACGTGTAATTCTCTGTCTGTCACTGAAACAACAGCTATATCTTGCCACATATTCACAAGCAGGCTTGAATTACTGTTGAAAAATAAATATTCTTATAGTTTTGTCTTTATTTATTATCAGGGGATAGCGCGAACGCAGTCCCCCACTACCAAAAATTACGTACTCGAGTTACCCACATTTGGGGTAATCGCAAAGGTCAGCCAAACCGAAGTGCAATGGAAAGGCCTCACTCTGGGGGAACCGCCTACGTGATCACGGTATCCCCTGTACCAGGTAAGTATGCTTGACTTCGGCCAGCTCCACAGAGCCATCGTGACACAGTGCAAGCAAATTAGGCTTCAGAGACGTGTTGTTGATTTTATGTAAACATGCATTACCACGACACAATTATTCAACAAATGACATTAAATTAATTAATTATGTAATTTTAAATTATTTCAAAGCAAAAATACATTTTTGAAGAAGCAAATAATTAATATTATAGAAACGTGTAATTCTCTGTCTGTCACTGAAACAACAGCTATATCTTGCCACATATTCACAAGCAGGCTTGAATTACTGTTGAAAAATAAATATTCTTATAGTTTTGTCTTTATTTATTATCAGGGGATAGCGCGAACGCAGTCCCCCACTACCAAAAATTACGTACTCGAGTTACCCACATTTGGGGTAATCGCAAAGGTCAGCCAAACCGAAGTGCAATGGAAAGGCCTCACTCTGGGGGAACCGCCTACGTGATCACGGTATCCCCTGTACCAGGTAAGTATGCTTGACTTTGGCCAGCTCCACAGAGCCATCGTGACACAGTGCAAGCAAATTAGGCTTCAGAGACGTGTTGTTGATTTTATGTAAACATGCATTACCACGACACAATTATTCAACAAATGACATTAAATTAATTAATTATGTAATTTTAAATTATTTCAAAGCAAAAATACATTTTTGAAGAAGCAAATAATTAATATTATAGAAACGTGTAATTCTCTGTCTGTCACTGAAACAACAGCTATATCTTGCCACATATTCACAAGCAGGCTTGAATTACTGTTGAAAAATAAATATTCTTATAGTTTTGTCTTTATTTATTATCAGGGGATAGCGCGAACGCAGTCCCCCACTACCAAAAATTACGTACTCGAGTTACCCACATTTGGGGTAATCGCAAAGGTCAGCCAAACCGAAGTGCAATGGAAAGGCCTCACTCTGGGGGAACCGCCTACGTGATCACGGTATCCCCTGTACCAGGTAAGTATGCTTGACTTCGGCCAGCTCCACAGAGCCATCGTGACACAGTGCAAGCAAATTAGGCTTCAGAGACGTGTTGTTGATTTTATGTAAACATGCATTACCACGAGACAATTATTCAACAAATGACATTAAATTAATTAATTATGTAATTTTAAATTATTTCAAAGCAAAAATACATTTTTGAAGAAGCAAATAATTAATATTATAGAAACGTGTAATTCTCTGTCTGTCACTGAAACAACAGCTATATCTTGCCACATATTCACAAGCAGGCTTGAATTACTGTTGAAAAATAAATATTCTAATAGTTTTGTCTTTATTTATTATCAGGGGATAGCGCGAACGCAGCCCCCCACTACCAAAAATTACGTACTCGAGTTACCCACATTTGGGGTAATCGCAAAGGTCAGCCAAACCGAAGTGCAATGGAAAGGCCTCACTCTGGGGGAACCGCCTACGTGATCACGGTATCCCCTGTACCAGGTAAGTATGCTTGACTTCGGCCAGCTCCACAGAGCCATCGTGACACAGTGCAAGCAAATTAGGCTTCAGAGACGTGTTGTTGATTTTATGTAAACATGCATTACCACGACACAATTATTCAACAAATGACATTAAATTAATTAATTATGTAATTTTAAATTATTTCAAAGCAAAAATACATTTTTGAAGAAACAAATAATTAATATTATAGAAACGTGTAATTCTCTGTCTGTCACTGAAACAACAGCTATATCTTGCCACATATTCACAAGCAGGCTTGAATTACTGTTGAAAAATAAATATTCTTATAGTTTTGTCTTTATTTATTATCAGGGGATAGCGCGAACGCAGTCCCCCACTACCAAAAATTACGTACTCGAGTTACCCACATTTGGGGTAATCGCAAAGGTCAGCCAAACCGAAGTGCAATGGAAAGGCCTCACTCTGGGGGAACCGCCTACGTGATCACGGTATCCCCTGTACCAGGTAAGTATGCTTGACTTCGGCCAGCTCCACAGAGCCATCGTGACACAGTGCAAGCAAATTAGGCTTCAGAGACGTGTTGTTGATTTTATGTAAACATGCATTACCACGACACAATTATTCAACAAATGACATTAAATTAATTAATTATGTAATTTTAAATTATTTCAAAGCAAAAATACATTTTTGAAGAAGCAAATAATTAATATTATAGAAACGTGTAATTCTCTGTCTGTCACTGAAACAACAGCTATATCTTGCCACATATTCACAAGCAGGCTTGAATTACTGTTGAAAAATAAATATTCTTATAGTTTTGTCTTTATTTATTATCAGGGGATAGTGCGAACGCAGTCCCCCACTACCAAAAATTACGTACTCGAGTTACCCACATTTGGGGTAATCGCAAAGGTCAGCCAAACCGAAGTGCAATGGAAAGGCCTCACTCTGGGGGAACCGCCTACGTGATCACGGTATCCCCTGTACCAGGTAAGCATGCTTGACTTCGGCCAGCTCCACAGAGCCATCGTGACACAGTGCAAGCAAATTAGGCTTCAGAGACGTGTTGTTGATTTTATGTAAACATGCATTACCACGACACAATTATTCAACAAATGACATTAAATTAATTAATTATGTAATTTTAAATTATTTCAAAGCAAAAATACATTTTTGAAGAAGCAAATAATTAATATTATAGAAACGTGTAATTCTCTGTCTGTCACTGAAACAACAGCTATATCTTGCCACATATTCACAAGCAGGCTTGAATTACTGTTGAAAAATAAATATTCTTATAGTTTTGTCTTTATTTATTATCAGGGGATAGCGCGAACGCAGTCCCCCACTACCAAAAATTACGTACTCGAGTTCCCCACATTTGGGGTAATCGCAAAGGTCAGCCAAACCGAAGTGCAATGGAAAGGCCTCACTCTGGGGGAACCGCCTACGTGATCACGGTATCCCCTGTACCAGGTAAGTATGCTTGACTTCGGCCAGCTCCACAGAGCCATCGTGACACAGTGCAAGCAAATTAGGCTTCAGAGACGTGTTGTTGATTTTATGTAAACATGCATTACCACGACACAATTATTCAACAAATGACATTAAATTAATTAATTATGTAATTTTAAATTATTTCAAAGCAAAAATACATTTTTGAAGAAGCAAATAATTAATATTATAGAAACGTGTAATTCTCTGTCTGTCACTGAAACAACAGCTATATCTTGCCACATATTCACAAGCAGGCTTGAATTACTGTTGAAAAATAAATATTCTTATAGTTTTGTCTTTATTTATTATCAGGGGATAGCGCGAACGCAGTCCCCCACTACCAAAAATTACGTACTCGAGTTACCCACATTTGGGGTAATCGCAAAGGTCAGCCAAACCGAAGTGCAATGGAAAGGCCTCACTCTGGGGGAACCGCCTACGTGATCACGGTATCCCCTGTACCAGGTAAGTATGCTTGACTTCGGCCAGCTCCACAGAGCCATCGTGACACAGTGCAAGCAAATTAGGCTTCAGAGACGTGTTGTTGATTTTATGTAAACATGCATTACCACGACACAATTATTCAACAAATGACATTAAATTAATTAATTATGTAATTTTAAATTATTTCAAAGCAAAAATACATTTTTGAAGAAGCAAATAATTAATATTATAGAAACGTGTAATTCTCTGTCTGTCACTGAAACAACAGCTATATCTTGCCACATATTCACAAGCAGGCTTGAATTACTGTTGAAAAATAAATATTCTTATAGTTTTGTCTTTATTTATTATCAGGGGATAGCGCGAACGCAGTCCCCCACTACCAAAAATTACGTACTCGAGTTACCCACATTTGGGGTAATCGCAAAGGTCAGCCAAACCGAAGTGCAATGGAAAGGCCTCACTCTGGGGGAACCGCCTACGTGATCACGGTATCCCCTGTACCAGGTAAGTATGCTTGACTTCGGCCAGCTCCACAGAGCCATCGTGACACAGTGCAAGCGAATTAGGCTTCAGAGACGTGTTGTTGATTTTATGTAAACATGCATTACCACGACACAATTATTCAACAAATGACATTAAATTAATTAATTATGTAATTTTAAATTATTTCAAAGCAAAAATACATTTTTGAAGAAGCAAATAATTAATATTATAGAAACGTGTAATTCTCTGTCTGTCACTGAAACAACAGCTATATCTTGCCACATATTCACAAGCAGGCTTGAATTACTGTTGAAAAATAAATATTCTTATAGTTTTGTCTTTATTTATTATCAGGGGATAGCGCGAACGCAGTCCCCCACTACCAAAAATTACATACTCGAGTTACCCACATTTGGGGTAATCGCAAAGGTCAGCCAAACCGAAGTGCAATGGAAAGGCCTCACTCTGGGGGAACCGCCTACGTGATCACGGTATCCCCTGTACCAGGTAAGTATGCTTGACTTCGGCCAGCTCCACAGAGCCATCGTGACACAGTGCAAGCAAATTAGGCTTCAGAGACGTGTTGTTGATTTTATGTAAACATGCATTACCACGACACAATTATTCAACAAATGACATTAAATTAATTAATTATGTAATTTTAAATTATTTCAAAGCAAAAATACATTTTTGAAGAAGCAAATAATTAATATTATAGAAGCGTGTAATTCTCTGTCTGTCACTGAAACAACAGCTATATCTTGCCACATATTCACAAGCAGGCTTGAATTACTGTTGAAAAATAAATATTCTTATAGTTTTGTCTTTATTTATTATCAGGGGATAGCGCGAACGCAGTCCCCCACTACCAAAAATTACGTACTCGAGTTACCCACATTTGGGGTAATCGCAAAGGTCAGCCAAACCGAAGTGCAATGGAAAGGCCTCACTCTGGGGGAACCGCCTACGTGATCACGGTATCCCCTGTACCAGGTAAGTATGCTTGACTTCGGCCAGCTCCACAGAGCCATCGTGACACAGTGCAAGCAAATTAGGCTTCAGAGACGTGTTGTTGATTTTATGTAAACATGCATTACCACGACACAATTATTCAACAAATGACATTAAATTAATTAATTATGTAATTTTAAATTATTTCAAAGCAAAAATACATTTTTGAAGAAGCAAATAATTAATATTATAGAAACGTGTAATTCTCTGTCTGTCACTGAAACAACAGCTATATCTTGCCACATATTCACAAGCAGGCTTGAATTACTGTTGAAAAATAAATATTCTTATAGTTTTGTCTTTATTTATTATCAGGGGATAGCGCGAACGCAGTCCCCCACTACCAAAAATTACGTACTCGAGTTACCCACATTTGGGGTAATCGCAAAGGTCAGCCAAACCGAAGTGCAATGGAAAGGCCTCACTCTGGGGGAACCGCCTACGTGATCACGGTATCCCCTGTACCAGGTAAGTATGCTTGACTTCGGCCAGCTCCACAGAGCCATCGTGACACAGTGCAAGCAAATTAGGCTTCAGAGACGTGTTGTTGATTTTATGTAAACATGCATTACCACGACACAATTATTCAACAAATGACATTAAATTAATTAATTATGTAATTTTAAATTATTTCAAAGCAAAAATACATTTTTGAAGAAGCAAATAATTAATATTATAGAAACGTGTAATTCTCTGTCTGTCACTGAAACAACAGCTATATCTTGCCACATATTCACAAGCAGGCTTGAATTACTGTTGAAAAATAAATACTCTTATAGTTTTGTCTTTATTTATTATCAGGGGATAGCGCGAACGCAGTCCCCCACTACCAAAAATTACGTACTCGAGTTACCCACATTTGGGGTAATCGCAAAGGTCAGCCAAACCGAAGTGCAATGGAAAGGCCTCACTCTGGGGGAACCGCCTACGTGATCACGGTATCCCCTGTACCAGGTAAGTATGCTTGACTTCGGCCAGCTCCACAGAGCCATCGTGACACAGTGCAAGCAAATTAGGCTTCAGAGACGTGTTGTTGATTTTATGTAAACATGCATTACCACGACACAATTATTCAACAAATGACATTAAATTAATTAATTATGTAATTTTAAATTATTTCAAAGCAAAAATACATTTTTGAAGAAGCAAATAATTAATATTATAGAAACGTGTAATTCTCTGTCTGTCACTGAAACAACAGCTATATCTTGCCACATATTCACAAGCAGGCTTGAATTACTGTTTAAAAATAAATATTCTTATAGTTTTGTCTTTATTTATTATCAGGGGATAGCGCGAACGCAGTCCCCCACTACCAAAAATTACGTACTCGAGTTACCCACATTTGGGGTAATCGCAAAGGTCAGCCAAACCGAAGTGCAATGGAAAGGCCTCACTCTGGGGGAACCGCCTACGTGATCACGGTATCCCCTGTACCAGGTAAGTATGCTTGACTTCGGCCAGCTCCACAGAGCCATCGTGACACAGTGCAAGCAAATTAGGCTTCAGAGACGTGTTGTTGATTTTATGTAAACATGCATTACCACGACACAATTATTCAACAAATGACATTAAATTAATTAATTATGTAATTTTAAATTATTTCAAAGCAAAAATACATTTTTGAAGAAGCAAATAATTAATATTATAGAAACGTGTAATTCTCTGTCTGTCACTGAAACAACAGCTATATCTTGCCACATATTCACAAGCAGGCTTGAATTACTGTTGAAAAATAAATATTCTTATAGTTTTGTCTTTATTTATTATCAGGGGATAGCGCGAACGCAGCCCCCCACTACCAAAAATTACGTACTCGAGTTACCCACATTTGGGGTAATCGCAAAGGTCAGCCAAACCGAAGTGCAATGGAAAGGCCTCACTCTGGGGGAACCGCCTACGTGATCACGGTATCCCCTGTACCAGGTAAGTATGCTTGACTTCGGCCAGCTCCACAGAGCCATCGTGACACAGTGCAAGCAAATTAGGCTTCAGAGACGTGTTGTTGATTTTATGTAAACATGCATTACCACGACACAATTATTCAACAAATGACATTAAATTAATTAATTATGTAATTTTAAATTATTTCAAAGCAAAAATACATTTTTGAAGAAACAAATAATTAATATTATAGAAACGTGTAATTCTCTGTCTGTCACTGAAACAACAGCTATATCTTGCCACATATTCACAAGCAGGCTTGAATTACTGTTGAAAAATAAATATTCTTATAGTTTTGTCTTTATTTATTATCAGGGGATAGCGCGAACGCAGTCCCCCACTACCAAAAATTACGTACTCGAGTTACCCACATTTGGGGTAATCGCAAAGGTCAGCCAAACCGAAGTGCAATGGAAAGGCCTCACTCTGGGGGAACCGCCTACGTGATCACGGTATCCCCTGTACCAGGTAAGTATGCTTGACTTCGGCCAGCTCCACAGAGCCATCGTGACACAGTGCAAGCAAATTAGGCTTCAGAGACGTGTTGTTGATTTTATGTAAACATGCATTACCACGACACAATTATTCAACAAATGACATTAAATTAATTAATTATGTAATTTTAAATTATTTCAAAGCAAAAATACATTTTTGAAGAAGCAAATAATTAATATTATAGAAACGTGTAATTCTCTGTCTGTCACTGAAACAACAGCTATATCTTGCCACATATTCACAAGCAGGCTTGAATTACTGTTGAAAAATAAATATTCTTATAGTTTTGTCTTTATTTATTATCAGGGGATAGTGCGAACGCAGTCCCCCACTACCAAAAATTACGTACTCGAGTTACCCACATTTGGGGTAATCGCAAAGGTCAGCCAAACCGAAGTGCAATGGAAAGGCCTCACTCTGGGGGAACCGCCTACGTGATCACGGTATCCCCTGTACCAGGTAAGTATGCTTGACTTCGGCCAGCTCCACAGAGCCATCGTGACACAGTGCAAGCAAATTAGGCTTCAGAGACGTGTTGTTGATTTTATGTAAACATGCATTACCACGACACAATTATTCAACAAATGACATTAAATTAATTAATTATGTAATTTTAAATTATTTCAAAGCAAAAATACATTTTTGAAGAAGCAAATAATTAATATTATAGAAACGTGTAATTCTCTGTCTGTCACTGAAACAACAGCTATATCTTGCCACATATTCACAAGCAGGCTTGAATTACTGTTGAAAAATAAATATTCTTATAGTTTTGTCTTTATTTATTATCAGGGGATAGCGCGAACGCAGTCCCCCACTACCAAAAATTACGTACTCGAGTTCCCCACATTTGGGGTAATCGCAAAGGTCAGCCAAACCGAAGTGCAATGGAAAGGCCTCACTCTGGGGGAACCGCCTACGTGATCACGGTATCCCCTGTACCAGGTAAGTATGCTTGACTTCGGCCAGCTCCACAGAGCCATCGTGACACAGTGCAAGCAAATTAGGCTTCAGAGACGTGTTGTTGATTTTATGTAAACATGCATTACCACGACACAATTATTCAACAAATGACATTAAATTAATTAATTATGTAATTTTAAATTATTTCAAAGCAAAAATACATTTTTGAAGAAGCAAATAATTAATATTATAGAAACGTGTAATTCTCTGTCTGTCACTGAAACAACAGCTATATCTTGCCACATATTCACAAGCAGGCTTGAATTACTGTTGAAAAATAAATATTCTTATAGTTTTGTCTTTATTTATTATCAGGGGATAGCGCGAACGCAGTCCCCCACTACCAAAAATTACGTACTCGAGTTACCCACATTTGGGGTAATCGCAAAGGTCAGCCAAACCGAAGTGCAATGGAAAGGCCTCACTCTGGGGGAACCGCCTACGTGATCACGGTATCCCCTGTACCAGGTAAGTATGCTTGACTTCGGCCAGCTCCACAGAGCCATCGTGACACAGTGCAAGCAAATTAGGCTTCAGAGACGTGTTGTTGATTTTATGTAAACATGCATTACCACGACACAATTATTCAACAAATGACATTAAATTAATTAATTATGTAATTTTAAATTATTTCAAAGCAAAAATACATTTTTGAAGAAGCAAATAATTAATATTATAGAAACGTGTAATTCTCTGTCTGTCACTGAAACAACAGCTATATCTTGCCACATATTCACAAGCAGGCTTGAATTACTGTTGAAAAATAAATATTCTTATAGTTTTGTCTTTATTTATTATCAGGGGATAGCGCGAACGCAGTCCCCCACTACCAAAAATTACGTACTCGAGTTACCCACATTTGGGGTAATCGCAAAGGTCAGCCAAACCGAAGTGCAATGGAAAGGCCTCACTCTGGGGGAACCGCCTACGTGATCACGGTATCCCCTGTACCAGGTAAGTATGCTTGACTTCGGCCAGCTCCACAGAGCCATCGTGACACAGTGCAAGCGAATTAGGCTTCAGAGACGTGTTGTTGATTTTATGTAAACATGCATTACCACGACACAATTATTCAACAAATGACATTAAATTAATTAATTATGTAATTTTAAATTATTTCAAAGCAAAAATACATTTTTGAAGAAGCAAATAATTAATATTATAGAAACGTGTAATTCTCTGTCTGTCACTGAAACAACAGCTATATCTTGCCACATATTCACAAGCAGGCTTGAATTACTGTTGAAAAATAAATATTCTTATAGTTTTGTCTTTATTTATTATCAGGGGATAGCGCGAACGCAGTCCCCCACTACCAAAAATTACATACTCGAGTTACCCACATTTGGGGTAATCGCAAAGGTCAGCCAAACCGAAGTGCAATGGAAAGGCCTCACTCTGGGGGAACCGCCTACGTGATCACGGTATCCCCTGTACCAGGTAAGTATGCTTGACTTCGGCCAGCTCCACAGAGCCATCGTGACACAGTGCAAGCAAATTAGGCTTCAGAGACGTGTTGTTGATTTTATGTAAACATGCATTACCACGACACAATTATTCAACAAATGACATTAAATTAATTAATTATGTAATTTTAAATTATTTCAAAGCAAAAATACATTTTTGAAGAAGCAAATAATTAATATTATAGAAACGTGTAATTCTCTGTCTGTCACTGAAACAACAGCTATATCTTGCCACATATTCACAAGCAGGCTTGAATTACTGTTGAAAAATAAATATTCTTATAGTTTTGTCTTTATTTATTATCAGGGGATAGCGCGAACGCAGTCCCCCACTACCAAAAATTACGTACTCGAGTTACCCACATTTGGGGTAATCGCAAAGGTCAGCCAAACCGAAGTGCAATGGAAAGGCCTCACTCTGGGGGAACCGCCTACGTGATCACGGTATCCCCTGTACCAGGTAAGTATGCTTGACTTCGGCCAGCTCCACAGAGCCATCGTGACACAGTGCAAGCAAATTAGGCTTCAGAGACGTGTTGTTGATTTTATGTAAACATGCATTACCACGACACAATTATTCAACAAATGACATTAAATTAATTAATTATGTAATTTTAAATTATTTCAAAGCAAAAATACATTTTTGAAGAAGCAAATAATTAATATTATAGAAACGTGTAATTCTCTGTCTGTCACTGAAACAACAGCTATATCTTGCCACATATTCACAAGCAGGCTTGAATTACTGTTGAAAAATAAATATTCTTATAGTTTTGTCTTTATTTATTATCAGGGGATAGCGCGAACGCAGTCCCCCACTACCAAAAATTACGTACTCGAGTTACCCACATTTGGGGTAATCGCAAAGGTCAGCCAAACCGAAGTGCAATGGAAAGGCCTCACTCTGGGGGAACCGCCTACGTGATCACGGTATCCCCTGTACCAGGTAAGTATGCTTGACTTCGGCCAGCTCCACAGAGCCATCGTGACACAGTGCAAGCAAATTAGGCTTCAGAGACGTGTTGTTGATTTTATGTAAACATGCATTACCACGACACAATTATTCAACAAATGACATTAAATTAATTAATTATGTAATTTTAAATTATTTCAAAGCAAAAATACATTTTTGAAGAAGCAAATAATTAATATTATAGAAACGTGTAATTCTCTGTCTGTCACTGAAACAACAGCTATATCTTGCCACATATTCACAAGCAGGCTTGAATTACTGTTGAAAAATAAATACTCTTATAGTTTTGTCTTTATTTATTATCAGGGGATAGCGCGAACGCAGTCCCCCACTACCAAAAATTACGTACTCGAGTTACCCACATTTGGGGTAATCGCAAAGGTCAGCCAAACCGAAGTGCAATGGAAAGGCCTCACTCTGGGGGAACCGCCTACGTGATCACGGTATCCCCTGTACCAGGTAAGTATGCTTGACTTCGGCCAGCTCCACAGAGCCATCGTGACACAGTGCAAGCAAATTAGGCTTCAGAGACGTGTTGTTGATTTTATGTAAACATGCATTACCACGACACAATTATTCAACAAATGACATTAAATTAATTAATTATGTAATTTTAAATTATTTCAAAGCAAAAATACATTTTTGAAGAAGCAAATAATTAATATTATAGAAACGTGTAATTCTCTGTCTGTCACTGAAACAACAGCTATATCTTGCCACATATTCACAAGCAGGCTTGAATTACTGTTGAAAAATAAATATTCTTATAGTTTTGTCTTTATTTATTATCAGGGGATAGCGCGAACGCAGTCCCCCACTACCAAAAATTACGTACTCGAGTTACCCACATTTGGGGTAATCGCAAAGGTCAGCCAAACCGAAGTGCAATGGAAAGGCCTCACTCTGGGGGAACCGCCTACGTGATCACGGTATCCCCTGTACCAGGTAAGTATGCTTGACTTCGGCCAGCTCCACAGAGCCATCGTGACACAGTGCAAGCAAATTAGGCTTCAGAGACGTGTTGTTGATTTTATGTAAACATGCATTACCACGACACAATTATTCAACAAATGACATTAAATTAATTAATTATGTAATTTTAAATTATTTCAAAGCAAAAATACATTTTTGAAGAAGCAAATAATTAATATTATAGAAACGTGTAATTCTCTGTCTGTCACTGAAACAACAGCTATATCTTGCCACATATTCACAAGCAGGCTTGAATTACTGTTGAAAAATAAATACTCTTATAGTTTTGTCTTTATTTATTATCAGGGGATAGCGCGAACGCAGTCCCCCACTACCAAAAATTACGTACTCGAGTTACCCACATTTGGGGTAATCGCAAAGGTCAGCCAAACCGAAGTGCAATGGAAAGGCCTCACTCTGGGGGAACCGCCTACGTGATCACGGTATCCCCTGTACCAGGTAAGTATGCTTGACTTCGGCCAGCTCCACAGAGCCATCGTGACACAGTGCAAGCAAATTAGGCTTCAGAGACGTGTTGTTGATTTTATGTAAACATGCATTACCACGACACAATTATTCAACAAATGACATTAAATTAATTAATTATGTAATTTTAAATTATTTCAAAGCAAAAATACATTTTTGAAGAAGCAAATAATTAATATTATAGAAACGTGTAATTCTCTGTCTGTCACTGAAACAACAGCTATATCTTGCCACATATTCACAAGCAGGCTTGAATTACTGTTGAAAAATAAATATTCTTATAGTTTTGTCTTTATTTATTATCAGGGGATAGCGCGAACGCAGTCCCCCACTACCAAAAATTACGTACTCGAGTTACCCACATTTGGGGTAATCGCAAAGGTCAGCCAAACCGAAGTGCAATGGAAAGGCCTCACTCTGGGGGAACCGCCTACGTGATCACGGTATCCCCTGTACCAGGTAAGTATGCTTGACTTCGGCCAGCTCCACAGAGCCATCGTGACACAGTGCAAGCAAATTAGGCTTCAGAGACGTGTTGTTGATTTTATGTAAACATGCATTACCACGACACAATTATTCAACAAATGACATTAAATTAATTAATTATGTAATTTTAAATTATTTCAAAGCAAAAATACATTTTTGAAGAAGCAAATAATTAATATTATAGAAACGTGTAATTCTCTGTCTGTCACTGAAACAACAGCTATATCTTGCCACATATTCACAAGCAGGCTTGAATTACTGTTGAAAAATAAATACTCTTATAGTTTTGTCTTTATTTATTATCAGGGGATAGCGCGAACGCAGTCCCCCACTACCAAAAATTACGTACTCGAGTTACCCACATTTGGGGTAATCGCAAAGGTCAGCCAAACCGAAGTGCAATGGAAAGGCCTCACTCTGGGGGAACCGCCTACGTGATCACGGTATCCCCTGTACCAGGTAAGTATGCTTGACTTCGGCCAGCTCCACAGAGCCATCGTGACACAGTGCAAGCAAATTAGGCTTCAGAGACGTGTTGTTGATTTTATGTAAACATGCATTACCACGACACAATTATTCAACAAATGACATTAAATTAATTAATTATGTAATTTTAAATTATTTCAAAGCAAAAATACATTTTTGAAGAAGCAAATAATTAATATTATAGAAACGTGTAATTCTCTGTCTGTCACTGAAACAACAGCTATATCTTGCCACATATTCACAAGCAGGCTTGAATTACTGTTGAAAAATAAATATTCTTATAGTTTTGTCTTTATTTATTATCAGGGGATAGCGCGAACGCAGTCCCCCACTACCAAAAATTACGTACTCGAGTTACCCACATTTGGGGTAATCGCAAAGGTCAGCCAAACCGAAGTGCAATGGAAAGGCCTCACTCTGGGGGAACCGCCTACGTGATCACGGTATCCCCTGTACCAGGTAAGTATGCTTGACTTCGGCCAGCTCCACAGAGCCATCGTGACACAGTGCAAGCAAATTAGGCTTCAGAGACGTGTTGTTGATTTTATGTAAACATGCATTACCACGACACAATTATTCAACAAATGACATTAAATTAATTAATTATGTAATTTTAAATTATTTCAAAGCAAAAATACATTTTTGAAGAAGCAAATAATTAATATTATAGAAACGTGTAATTCTCTGTCTGTCACTGAAACAACAGCTATATCTTGCCACATATTCACAAGCAGGCTTGAATTACTGTTGAAAAATAAATACTCTTATAGTTTTGTCTTTATTTATTATCAGGGGATAGCGCGAACGCAGTCCCCCACTACCAAAAATTACGTACTCGAGTTACCCACATTTGGGGTAATCGCAAAGGTCAGCCAAACCGAAGTGCAATGGAAAGGCCTCACTCTGGGGGAACCGCCTACGTGATCACGGTATCCCCTGTACCAGGTAAGTATGCTTGACTTCGGCCAGCTCCACAGAGCCATCGTGACACAGTGCAAGCAAATTAGGCTTCAGAGACGTGTTGTTGATTTTATGTAAACATGCATTACCACGACACAATTATTCAACAAATGACATTAAATTAATTAATTATGTAATTTTAAATTATTTCAAAGCAAAAATACATTTTTGAAGAAGCAAATAATTAATATTATAGAAACGTGTAATTCTCTGTCTGTCACTGAAACAACAGCTATATCTTGCCACATATTCACAAGCAGGCTTGAATTACTGTTGAAAAATAAATATTCTTATAGTTTTGTCTTTATTTATTATCAGGGGATAGCGCAAACGCAGTCCCCCACTACCAAAAATTACGTACTCGAGTTACCCACATTTGGGGTAATCGCAAAGGTCAGCCAAACCGAAGTGCAATGGAAAGGCCTCACTCTGGGGGAACCGCCTACGTGATCACGGTATCCCCTGTACCAGGTAAGTATGCTTGACTTCGGCCAGCTCCACAGAGCCATCGTGACACAGTGCAAGCAAATTAGGCTTCAGAGACGTGTTGTTGATTTTATGTAAACATGCATTACCACGACACAATTATTCAACAAATGACATTAAATTAATTAATTATGTAATTTTAAATTATTTCAAAGCAAAAATACATTTTTGAAGAAGCAAATAATTAATATTATAGAAACGTGTAATTCTCTGTCTGTCACTGAAACAACAGCTATATCTTGCCACATATTCACAAGCAGGCTTGAATTACTGTTGAAAAATAAATACTCTTATAGTTTTGTCTTTATTTATTATCAGGGGATAGCGCGAACGCAGTCCCCCACTACCAAATATTACGTACTCGAGTTACCCACATTTGGGGTAATCGCAAAGGTCAGCCAAACCGAAGTGCAATGGAAAGGCCTCACTCTGGGGGAACCGCCTACGTGATCACGGTATCCCCTGTACCAGGTAAGTATGCTTGACTTCGGCCAGCTCCACAGAGCCATCGTGACACAGTGCAAGCAAATTAGGCTTCAGAGACGTGTTGTTGATTTTATGTAAACATGCATTACCACGACACAATTATTCAACAAATGACATTAAATTAATTAATTATGTAATTTTAAATTATTTCAAAGCAAAAATACATTTTTGAAGAAGCAAATAATTAATATTATAGAAACGTGTAATTCTCTGTCTGTCACTGAAACAACAGCTATATCTTGCCACATATTCACAAGCAGGCTTGAATTACTGTTGAAAAATAAATATTCTTATAGTTTTGTCTTTATTTATTATCAGGGGATAGCGCGAACGCAGTCCCCCACTACCAAAAATTACGTACTCGAGTTACCCACATTTGGGGTAATCGCAAAGGTCAGCCAAACCGAAGTGCAATGGAAAGGCCTCACTCTGGGGGAACCGCCTACGTGATCACGGTATCCCCTGTACCAGGTAAGTATGCTTGACTTCGGCCAGCTCCACAGAGCCATCGTGACACAGTGCAAGCAAATTAGGCTTCAGAGACGTGTTGTTGATTTTATGTAAACATGCATTACCACGACACAATTATTCAACAAATGACATTAAATTAATTAATTATGTAATTTTAAATTATTTCAAAGCAAAAATACATTTTTGAAGAAGCAAATAATTAATATTATAGAAACGTGTAATTCTCTGTCTGTCACTGAAACAACAGCTATATCTTGCCACATATTCACAAGCAGGCTTGAATTACTGTTGAAAAATAAATACTCTTATAGTTTTGTCTTTATTTATTATCAGGGGATAGCGCGAACGCAGTCCCCCACTACCAAAAATTACGTACTCGAGTTACCCACATTTGGGGTAATCGCAAAGGTCAGCCAAACCGAAGTGCAATGGAAAGGCCTCACTCTGGGGGAACCGCCTACGTGATCACGGTATCCCCTGTACCAGGTAAGTATGCTTGACTTCGGCCAGCTCCACAGAGCCATCGTGACACAGTGCAAGCAAATTAGGCTTCAGAGACGTGTTGTTGATTTTATGTAAACATGCATTACCACGACACAATTATTCAACAAATGACATTAAATTAATTAATTATGTAATTTTAAATTATTTCAAAGCAAAAATACATTTTTGAAGAAGCAAATAATTAATATTATAGAAACGTGTAATTCTCTGTCTGTCACTGAAACAACAGCTATATCTTGCCACATATTCACAAGCAGGCTTGAATTACTGTTGAAAAATAAATATTCTTATAGTTTTGTCTTTATTTATTATCAGGGGATAGCGCAAACGCAGTCCCCCACTACCAAAAATTACGTACTCGAGTTACCCACATTTGGGGTAATCGCAAAGGTCAGCCAAACCGAAGTGCAATGGAAAGGCCTCACTCTGGGGGAACCGCCTACGTGATCACGGTATCCCCTGTACCAGGTAAGTATGCTTGACTTCGGCCAGCTCCACAGAGCCATCGTGACACAGTGCAAGCAAATTAGGCTTCAGAGACGTGTTGTTGATTTTATGTAAACATGCATTACCACGACACAATTATTCAACAAATGACATTAAATTAATTAATTATGTAATTTTAAATTATTTCAAAGCAAAAATACATTTTTGAAGAAGCAAATAATTAATATTATAGAAACGTGTAATTCTCTGTCTGTCACTGAAACAACAGCTATATCTTGCCACATATTCACAAGCAGGCTTGAATTACTGTTGAAAAATAAATATTCTTATAGTTTTGTCTTTATTTACTATCAGGGGATAGCGCGAACGCAGTCCCCCACTACCAAAAATTACGTACTCGAGTTACCCACATTTGGGGTAATCGCAAAGGTCAGCCAAACCGAAGTGCAATGGAAAGGCCTCACTCTGGGGGAACCGCCTACGTGATCACGGTATCCCCTGTACCAGGTAAGTATGCTTGACTTCGGCCAGCTCCACAGAGCCATCGTGACACAGTGCAAGCAAATTAGGCTTCAGAGACGTGTTGTTGATTTTATGTAAACATGCATTACCACGACACAATTATTCAACAAATGACATTAAATTAATTAATTATGTAATTTTAAATTATTTCAAAGCAAAAATACATTTTTGAAGAAGCAAATAATTAATATTATAGAAACGTGTAATTCTCTGTCTGTCACTGAAACAACAGCTATATCTTGCCACATATTCACAAGCAGGCTTGAATTACTGTTGAAAAATAAATATTCTTATAGTTTTGTCTTTATTTATTATCAGGGGATAGCGCGAACGCAGTCCCCCACTACCAAAAATTACGTACTCGAGTTACCCACATTTGGGGTAATCGCAAAGGTCAGCCAAACCGAAGTGCAATGGAAAGGCCTCACTCTGGGGGAACCGCCTACGTGATCACGGTATCCCCTGTACCAGGTAAGTATGCTTGACTTCGGCCAGCTCCACAGAGCCATCGTGACACAGTGCAAGCAAATTAGGCTTCAGAGACGTGTTGTTGATTTTATGTAAACATGCATTACCACGACACAATTATTCAACAAATGACATTAAATTAATTAATTATGTAATTTTAAATTATTTCAAAGCAAAAATACATTTTTGAAGAAGCAAATAATTAATATTATAGAAACGTGTAATTCTCTGTCTGTCACTGAAACAACAGCTATATCTTGCCACATATTCACAAGCAGGCTTGAATTACTGTTGAAAAATAAATATTCTTATAGTTTTGTCTTTATTTATTATCAGGGGATAGCGCGAACGCAGTCCCCCACTACCAAAAATTACGTACTCGAGTTCCCCACATTTGGGGTAATCGCAAAGGTCAGCCAAACCGAAGTGCAATGGAAAGGCCTCACTCTGGGGGAACCGCCTACGTGATCACGGTATCCCCTGTACCAGGTAAGTATGCTTGACTTCGGCCAGCTCCACAGAGCCATCGTGACACAGTGCAAGCAAATTAGGCTTCAGAGACGTGTTGTTGATTTTATGTAAACATGCATTACCACGACACAATTATTCAACAAATGACATTAAATTAATTAATTATGTAATTTTAAATTATTTCAAAGCAAAAATACATTTTTGAAGAAGCAAATAATTAATATTATAGAAACGTGTAATTCTCTGTCTGTCACTGAAACAACAGCTATATCTTGCCACATATTCACAAGCAGGCTTGAATTACTGTTGAAAAATAAATATTCTTATAGTTTTGTCTTTATTTATTATCAGGGGATAGCGCGAACGCAGTCCCCCACTACCAAAAATTACGTACTCGAGTTACCCACATTTGGGGTAATCGCAAAGGTCAGCCAAACCGAAGTGCAATGGAAAGGCCTCACTCTGGGGGAACCGCCTACGTGATCACGGTATCCCCTGTACCAGGTAAGTATGCTTGACTTCGGCCAGCTCCACAGAGCCATCGTGACACAGTGCAAGCAAATTAGGCTTCAGAGACGTGTTGTTGATTTTATGTAAACATGCATTACCACGACACAATTATTCAACAAATGACATTAAATTAATTAATTATGTAATTTTAAATTATTTCAAAGCAAAAATACATTTTTGAAGAAGCAAATAATTAATATTATAGAAACGTGTAATTCTCTGTCTGTCACTGAAACAACAGCTATATCTTGCCACATATTCACAAGCAGGCTTGAATTACTGTTGAAAAATAAATATTCTTATAGTTTTGTCTTTATTTATTATCAGGGGATAGCGCGAACGCAGTCCCCCACTACCAAAAATTACGTACTCGAGTTACCCACATTTGGGGTAATCGCAAAGGTCAGCCAAACCGAAGTGCAATGGAAAGGCCTCACTCTGGGGGAACCGCCTACGTGATCACGGTATCCCCTGTACCAGGTAAGTATGCTTGACTTCGGCCAGCTCCACAGAGCCATCGTGACACAGTGCAAGCAAATTAGGCTTCAGAGACGTGTTGTTGATTTTATGTAAACATGCATTACCACGACACAATTATTCAACAAATGACATTAAATTAATTAATTATGTAATTTTAAATTATTTCAAAGCAAAAATACATTTTTGAAGAAGCAAATAATTAATATTATAGAAACGTGTAATTCTCTGTCTGTCACTGAAACAACAGCTATATCTTGCCACATATTCACAAGCAGGCTTGAATTACTGTTGAAAAATAAATATTCTTATAGTTTTGTCTTTATTTATTATCAGGGGATAGCGCGAACGCAGTCCCCCACTACCAAAAATTACGTACTCGAGTTACCCACATTTGGGGTAATCGCAAAGGTCAGCCAAACCGAAGTGCAATGGAAAGGCCTCACTCTGGGGGAACCGCCTACGTGATCACGGTATCCCCTGTACCAGGTAAGTATGCTTGACTTCGGCCAGCTCCACAGAGCCATCGTGACACAGTGCAAGCAAATTAGGCTTCAGAGACGTGTTGTTGATTTTATGTAAACATGCATTACCACGACACAATTATTCAACAAATGACATTAAATTAATTAATTATGTAATTTTAAATTATTTCAAAGCAAAAATACATTTTTGAAGAAGCAAATAATTAATATTATAGAAACGTGTAATTCTCTGTCTGTCACTGAAACAACAGCTATATCTTGCCACATATTCACAAGCAGGCTTGAATTACTGTTGAAAAATAAATATTCTTATAGTTTTGTCTTTATTTATTATCAGGGGATAGCGCGAACGCAGTCCCCCACTACCAAAAATTACGTACTCGAGTTACCCACATTTGGGGTAATCGCAAAGGTCAGCCAAACCGAAGTGCAATGGAAAGGCCTCACTCTGGGGGAACCGCCTACGTGATCACGGTATCCCCTGTACCAGGTAAGTATGCTTGACTTCGGCCAGCTCCACAGAGCCATCGTGACACAGTGCAAGCAAATTAGGCTTCAGAGACGTGTTGTTGATTTTATGTAAACATGCATTACCACGACACAATTATTCAACAAATGACATTAAATTAATTAATTATGTAATTTTAAATTATTTCAAAGCAAAAATACATTTTTGAAGAAGCAAATAATTAATATTATAGAAACGTGTAATTCTCTGTCTGTCACTGAAACAACAGCTATATCTTGCCACATATTCACAAGCAGGCTTGAATTACTGTTGAAAAATAAATATTCTTATAGTTTTGTCTTTATTTATTATCAGGGGATAGCGCGAACGCAGTCCCCCACTACCAAAAATTACGTACTCGAGTTACCCACATTTGGGGTAATCGCAAAGGTCAGCCAAACCGAAGTGCAATGGAAAGGCCTCACTCTGGGGGAACCGCCTACGTGATCACGGTATCCCCTGTACCAGGTAAGTATGCTTGACTTCGGCCAGCTCCACAGAGCCATCGTGACACAGTGCAAGCAAATTAGGCTTCAGAGACGTGTTGTTGATTTTATGTAAACATGCATTACCACGACACAATTATTCAACAAATGACATTAAATTAATTAATTATGTAATTTTAAATTATTTCAAAGCAAAAATACATTTTTGAAGAAGCAAATAATTAATATTATAGAAACGTGTAATTCTCTGTCTGTCACTGAAACAACAGCTATATCTTGCCACATATTCACAAGCAGGCTTGAATTACTGTTGAAAAATAAATATTCTTATAGTTTTGTCTTTATTTATTATCAGGGGATAGCGCGAACGCAGTCCCCCACTACCAAAAATTACGTACTCGAGTTACCCACATTTGGGGTAATCGCAAAGGTCAGCCAAACCGAAGTGCAATGGAAAGGCCTCACTCTGGGGGAACCGCCTACGTGATCACGGTATCCCCTGTACCAGGTAAGTATGCTTGACTTCGGCCAGCTCCACAGAGCCATCGTGACACAGTGCAAGCAAATTAGGCTTCAGAGACGTGTTGTTGATTTTATGTAAACATGCATTACCACGACACAATTATTCAACAAATGACATTAAATTAATTAATTATGTAATTTTAAATTATTTCAAAGCAAAAATACATTTTTGAAGAAGCAAATAATTAATATTATAGAAACGTGTAATTCTCTGTCTGTCACTGAAACAACAGCTATATCTTGCCACATATTCACAAGCAGGCTTGAATTACTGTTGAAAAATAAATATTCTTATAGTTTTGTCTTTATTTATTATCAGGGGATAGCGCGAACGCAGTCCCCCACTACCAAAAATTACGTACTCGAGTTACCCACATTTGGGGTAATCGCAAAGGTCAGCCAAACCGAAGTGCAATGGAAAGGCCTCACTCTGGGGGAACCGCCTACGTGATCACGGTATCCCCTGTACCAGGTAAGTATGCTTGACTTCGGCCAGCTCCACAGAGCCATCGTGACACAGTGCAAGCAAATTAGGCTTCAGAGACGTGTTGTTGATTTTATGTAAACATGCATTACCACGACACAATTATTCAACAAATGACATTAAATTAATTAATTATGTAATTTTAAATTATTTCAAAGCAAAAATACATTTTTGAAGAAGCAAATAATTAATATTATAGAAACGTGTAATTCTCTGTCTGTCACTGAAACAACAGCTATATCTTGCCACATATTCACAAGCAGGCTTGAATTACTGTTGAAAAATAAATATTCTTATAGTTTTGTCTTTATTTATTATCAGGGGATAGCGCGAACGCAGTCCCCCACTACCAAAAATTACGTACTCGAGTTACCCACATTTGGGGTAATCGCAAAGGTCAGCCAAACCGAAGTGCAATGGAAAGGCCTCACTCTGGGGGAACCGCCTACGTGATCACGGTATCCCCTGTACCAGGTAAGTATGCTTGACTTCGGCCAGCTCCTTAGAGCCATCGTGACACAGTGCAAGCAAATTAGGCTTCAGAGACGTGTTGTTGATTTTATGTAAACATGCATTACCACGACACAATTATTCAACAAATGACATTAAATTAATTAATTATGTAATTTTAAATTATTTCAAAGCAAAAATACATTTTTGAAGAAGCAAATAATTAATATTATAGAAACGTGTAATTCTCTGTCTGTCACTGAAACAACAGCTATATCTTGCCACATATTCACAAGCAGGCTTGAATTACTGTTGAAAAATAAATATTCTTATAGTTTTGTCTTTATTTATTATCAGGGGATAGCGCGAACGCAGTCCCCCACTACCAAAAATTACGTACTCGAGTTACCCACATTTGGGGTAATCGCAAAGGTCAGCCAAACCGAAGTGCAATGGAAAGGCCTCACTCTGGGGGAACCGCCTACGTGATCAGGGTATCCCCTGTACCAGGTAAGTATGCTTGACTTCGGCCAGCTCCACAGAGCCATCGTGACACAGTGCAAGCAAATTAGGCTTCAGAGACGTGTTGTTGATTTTATGTAAACATGCATTACCACGACACAATTATTCAACAAATGACATTAAATTAATTAATTATGTAATTTTAAATTATTTCAAAGCAAAAATACATTTTTGAAGAAGCAAATAATTAATATTATAGAAACGTGTAATTCTCTGTCTGTCACTGAAACAACAGCTATATCTTGCCACATATTCACAAGCAGGCTTGAATTACTGTTGAAAAATAAATATTCTTATAGTTTTGTCTTTATTTATTATCAGGGGATAGCGCGAACGCAGTCCCCCACTACCAAAAATTACGTACTCGAGTTACCCACATTTGGGGTAATCGCAAAGGTCAGCCAAACCGAAGTGCAATGGAAAGGCCTCACTCTGGGGGAACCGCCTACGTGATCACGGTATCCCCTGTACCAGGTAAGTATGCTTGACTTCGGCCAGCTCCACAGAGCCATCGTGACACAGTGCAAGCAAATTAGGCTTCAGAGACGTGTTGTTGATTTTATGTAAACATGCATTACCACGACACAATTATTCAACAAATGACATTAAATTAATTAATTATGTAATTTTAAATTATTTCAAAGCAAAAATACATTTTTGAAGAAGCAAATAATTAATATTATAGAAACGTGTAATTCTCTGTCTGTCACTGAAACAACAGCTATATCTTGCCACATATTCACAAGCAGGCTTGAATTACTGTTGAAAAATAAATATTCTTATAGTTTTGTCTTTATTTATTATCAGGGGATAGCGCGAACGCAGTCCCCCACTACCAAAAATTACGTACTCGAGTTACCCACATTTGGGGTAATCGCAAAGGTCAGCCAAACCGAAGTGCAATGGAAAGGCCTCACTCTGGGGGAACCGCCTACGTGATCACGGTATCCCCTGTACCAGGTAAGTATGCTTGACTTCGGCCAGCTCCACAGAGCCATCGTGACACAGTGCAAGCAAATTAGGCTTCAGAGACGTGTTGTTGATTTTATGTAAACATGCATTACCACGACACAATTATTCAACAAATGACATTAAATTAATTAATTATGTAATTTTAAATTATTTCAAAGCAAAAATACATTTTTGAAGAAGCAAATAATTAATATTATAGAAACGTGTAATTCTCTGTCTGTCACTGAAACAACAGCTATATCTTGCCACATATTCACAAGCAGGCTTGAATTACTGTTGAAAAATAAATATTCTTATAGTTTTGTCTTTATTTATTATCAGGGGATAGCGCGAACGCAGTCCCCCACTACCAAAAATTACGTACTCGAGTTACCCACATTTGGGGTAATCGCAAAGGTCAGCCAAACCGAAGTGCAATGGAAAGGCCTCACTCTGGGGGAACCGCCTACGTGATCACGGTATCCCCTGTACCAGGTAAGTATGCTTGACTTCGGCCAGCTCCACAGAGCCATCGTGACACAGTGCAAGCAAATTAGGCTTCAGAGACGTGTTGTTGATTTTATGTAAACATGCATTACCACGACACAATTATTCAACAAATGACATTAAATTAATTAATTATGTAATTTTAAATTATTTCAAAGCAAAAATACATTTTTGAAGAAGCAAATAATTAATATTATAGAAACGTGTAATTCTCTGTCTGTCACTGAAACAACAGCTATATCTTGCCACATATTCACAAGCAGGCTTGAATTACTGTTGAAAAATAAATATTCTTATAGTTTTGTCTTTATTTATTATCAGGGGATAGCGCGAACGCAGTCCCCCACTACCAAAAATTACGTACTCGAGTTACCCACATTTGGGGTAATCGCAAAGGTCAGCCAAACCGAAGTGCAATGGAAAGGCCTCACTCTGGGGGAACCGCCTACGTGATCACGGTATCCCCTGTACCAGGTAAGTATGCTTGACTTCGGCCAGCTCCACAGAGCCATCGTGACACAGTGCAAGCAAATTAGGCTTCAGAGACGTGTTGTTGATTTTATGTAAACATGCATTACCACGACACAATTATTCAACAAATGACATTAAATTAATTAATTATGTAATTTTAAATTATTTCAAAGCAAAAATACATTTTTGAAGAAGCAAATAATTAATATTATAGAAACGTGTAATTCTCTGTCTGTCACTGAAACAACAGCTATATCTTGCCACATATTCACAAGCAGGCTTGAACTACTGTTGAAAAATAAATATTCTTATAGTTTTGTCTTTATTTATTATCAGGGGATAGCGCGAACGCAGTCCCCCACTACCAAAAATTACGTACTCGAGTTACCCACATTTGGGGTAATCGCAAAGGTCAGCCAAACCGAAGTGCAATGGAAAGGCCTCACTCTGGGGGAACCGCCTACGTGATCACGGTATCCCCTGTACCAGGTAAGTATGCTTGACTTCGGCCAGCTCCACAGAGCCATCGTGACACAGTGCAAGCAAATTAGGCTTCAGAGACGTGTTGTTGATTTTATGTAAACATGCATAACCACGACACAATTATTCAACAAATGACATTAAATTAATTAATTATGTAATTTTAAATTATTTCAAAGCAAAAATACATTTTTGAAGAAGCAAATAAATAATATTATAGAAACGTGTAATTCTCTGTCTGTCACTGAAACAACAGCTATATCTTGCCACATATTCACAAGCAGGCTTGAATTACTGTTGAAAAATAAATATTCTTATAGTTTTGTCTTTATTTATTATCAGGGGATAGCGCGAACGCAGTCCCCCACTACCAAAAATTACGTACTCGAGTTACCCACATTTGGGGTAATCGCAAAGGTCAGCCAAACCGAAGTGCAATGGAAAGGCCTCACTCTGGGGGAACCGCCTACGTGATCACGGTATCCCCTGTACCAGGTAAGTATGCTTGACTTCGGCCAGCTCCACAGAGCCATCGTGACACAGTGCAAGCAAATTAGGCTTCAGAGACGTGTTGTTGATTTTATGTAAACATGCATTACCACGACACAATTATTCAACAAATGACATTAAATTAATTAATTATGTAATTTTAAATTATTTCAAAGCAAAAATACATTTTTGAAGAAGCAAATAATTAATATTATAGAAACGTGTAATTCTCTGTCTGTCACTGAAACAACAGCTATATCTTGCCACATATTCACAAGCAGGCTTGAATTACTGTTGAAAAATAAATATTCTTATAGTTTTGTCTTTATTTATTATCAGGGGATAGCGCGAACGCAGTCCCCCACTACCAAAAATTACGTACTCGAGTTACCCACATTTGGGGTAATCGCAAAGGTCAGCCAAACCGAAGTGCAATGGAAAGGCCTCACTCTGGGGGAACCGCCTACGTGATCACGGTATCCCCTGTACCAGGTAAGTATGCTTGACTTCGGCCAGCTCCACAGAGCCATCGTGACACAGTGCAAGCAAATTAGGCTTCAGAGACGTGTTGTTGATTTTATGTAAACATGCATTACCACGACACAATTATTCAACAAATGACATTAAATTAATTAATTATGTAATTTTAAATTATTTCAAAGCAAAAATACATTTTTGAAGAAGCAAATAATTAATATTATAGAAACGTGTAATTCTCTGTCTGTCACTGAAACAACAGCTATATCTTGCCACATATTCACAAGCAGGCTTGAATTACTGTTGAAAAATAAATATTCTTATAGTTTTGTCTTTATTTATTATCAGGGGATAGCGCGAACGCAGTCCCCCACTACCAAAAATTACGTACTCGAGTTACCCACATTTGGGGTAATCGCAAAGGTCAGCCAAACCGAAGTGCAATGGAAAGGCCTCACTCTGGGGGAACCGCCTACGTGATCACGGTATCCCCTGTACCAGGTAAGTATGCTTGACTTCGGCCAGCTCCACAGAGCCATCGTGACACAGTGCAAGCAAATTAGGCTTCAGAGACGTGTTGTTGATTTTATGTAAACATGCATTACCACGACACAATTATTCAACAAATGACATTAAATTAATTAATTATGTAATTTTAAATTATTTCAAAGCAAAAATACATTTTTGAAGAAGCAAATAATTAATATTATAGAAACGTGTAATTCTCTGTCTGTCACTGAAACAACAGCTATATCTTGCCACATATTCACAAGCAGGCTTGAATTACTGTTGAAAAATAAATATTCTTATAGTTTTGTCTTTATTTATTATCAGGGGATAGCGCGAACGCAGTCCCCCACTACCAAAAATTACGTACTTGAGTTACCCACATTTGGGGTAATCGCAAAGGTCAGCCAAACCGAAGTGCAATGGAAAGGCCTCACTCTGGGGGAACCGCCTACGTGATCACGGTATCCCCTGTACCAGGTAAGTATGCTTGACTTCGGCCAGCTCCACAGAGCCATCGTGACACAGTGCAAGCAAATTAGGCTTCAGAGACGTGTTGTTGATTTTATGTAAACATGCATTACCACGACACAATTATTCAACAAATGACATTAAATTAATTAATTATGTAATTTTAAATTATTTCAAAGCAAAAATACATTTTTGAAGAAGCAAATAATTAATATTATAGAAACGTGTAATTCTCTGTCTGTCACTGAAACAACAGCTATATCTTGCCACATATTCACAAGCAGGCTTGAATTACTGTTGAAAAATAAATATTCTTATAGTTTTGTCTTTATTTATTATCAGGGGATAGCGCGAACGCAGTCCCCCACTACCAAAAATTACGTACTCGAGTTACCCACATTTGGGGTAATCGCAAAGGTCAGCCAAACCGAAGTGCAATGGAAAGGCCTCACTCTGGGGGAACCGCCTACGTGATCACGGTATCCCCTGTACCAGGTAAGTATGCTTGACTTCGGCCAGCTCCACAGAGCCATCGTGACACAGTGCAAGCAAATTAGGCTTCAGAGACGTGTTGTTGATTTTATGTAAACATGCATTACCACGACACAATTATTCAACAAATGACATTAAATTAATTAATTATGTAATTTTAAATTATTTCAAAGCAAAAATACATTTTTGAAGAAGCAAATAATTAATATTATAGAAACGTGTAATTCTCTGTCTGTCACTGAAACAACAGCTATATCTTGCCACATATTCACAAGCAGGCTTGAATTACTGTTGAAAAATAAATATTCTTATAGTTTTGTCTTTATTTATTATCAGGGGATAGCGCGAACGCAGTCCCCCACTACCAAAAATTACGTACTCGAGTTACCCACATTTGGGGTAATCGCAAAGGTCAGCCAAACCGAAGTGCAATGGAAAGGCCTCACTCTGGGGGAACCGCCTACGTGATCACGGTATCCCCTGTACCAGGTAAGTATGCTTGACTTCGGCCAGCTCCACAGAGCCATCGTGACACAGTGCAAGCAAATTAGGCTTCAGAGACGTGTTGTTGATTTTATGTAAACATGCATTACCACAACACAATTATTCAACAAATGACATTAAATTAATTAATTATGTAATTTTAAATTATTTCAAAGCAAAAATACATTTTTGAAGAAGCAAATAATTAATATTATAGAAACGTGTAATTCTCTGTCTGTCACTGAAACAACAGCTATATCTTGCCACATATTCACAAGCAGGCTTGAATTACTGTTGAAAAATAAATATTCTTATAGTTTTGTCTTTATTTATTATCAGGGGATAGCGCGAACGCAGTCCCCCACTACCAAAAATTACGTACTCGAGTTACCCACATTTGGGGTAATCGCAAAGGTCAGCCAAACCGAAGTGCAATGGAAAGGCCTCACTCTGGGGGAACCGCCTACGTGATCACGGTATCCCCTGTACCAGGTAAGTATGCTTGACTTCGGCCAGCTCCACAGAGCCATCGTGACACAGTGCAAGCAAATTAGGCTTCAGAGACGTGTTGTTGATTTTATGTAAACATGCATTACCACGACACAATTATTCAACAAATGACATTAAATTAATTAATTATGTAATTTTAAATTATTTCAAAGCAAAAATACATTTTTGAAAGGGCAAATAATTAATATTATAGAAACGTGTAATTCTCTGTCTGTCACTGAAACAACAGCTATATCTTGCCACATATTCACAAGCAGGCTTGAATTACTGTTGAAAAATAAATATTCTGATAGTTTTGTCTTTATTTATTATCAGGGGATAGCGCGAACGCAGTCCCCCACTACCAAAAATTACGTACTCGAGTTACCCACATTTGGGGTAATCGCAAAGGTCAGCCAAACCGAAGTGCAATGGAAAGGCCTCACTCTGGGGGAACCGCCTACGTGATCACGGTATCCCCTGTACCAGGTAAGTATGCTTGACTTCGGCCAGCTCCACAGAGCCATCGTGACACAGTGCAAGCAAATTAGGCTTCAGAGACGTGTTGTTGATTTTATGTAAACATGCATTACCACGACACAATTATTCAACAAATGACATTAAATTAATTAATTATGTAATTTTAAATTATTTCAAAGCAAAAATACATTTTTGAAGAAGCAAATAATTAATATTATAGAAACGTGTAATTCTCTGTCTGTCACTGAAACAACAGCTATATCTTGCCACATATTCACAAGCAGGCTTGAATTACTGTTGAAAAATAAATATTCTTATAGTTTTGTCTTTATTTATTATCAGGGGATAGCGCGAACGCAGTCCCCCACTACCAAAAATTACGTACTCGAGTTACCCACATTTGGGGTAATCGCAAAGGTCAGCCAAACCGAAGTGCAATGGAAAGGCCTCACTCTGGGGGAACCGCCTACGTGATCACGGTATCCCCTGTACCAGGTAAGTATGCTTGACTTCGGCCAGCTCCACAGAGCCATCGTGACACAGTGCAAGCAAATTAGGCTTCAGAGACGTGTTGTTGATTTTATGTAAACATGCATTACCACGACACAATTATTCAACAAATGACATTAAATTAATTAATTATGTAATTTTAAATTATTTCAAAGCAAAAATACATTTTTGAAAGGGCAAATAATTAATATTATAGAAACGTGTAATTCTCTGTCTGTCACTGAAACAACAGCTATATCTTGCCACATATTCACAAGCAGGCTTGAATTACTGTTGAAAAATAAATATTCTTATAGTTTTGTCTTTATTTATTATCAGGGGATAGCGCGAACGCAGTCCCCCACTACCAAAAATTACGTACTCGAGTTACCCACATTTGGGGTAATCGCAAAGGTCAGCCAAACCGAAGTGCAATGGAAAGGCCTCACTCTGGGGGAACCGCCTACGTGATCACGGTATCCCCTGTACCAGGTAAGTATGCTTGACTTCGGCCAGCTCCACAGAGCCATCGTGACACAGTGCAAGCAAATTAGGCTTCAGAGACGTGTTGTTGATTTTATGTAAACATGCATTACCACGACACAATTATTCAACAAATGACATTAAATTAATTAATTATGTAATTTTAAATTATTTCAAAGCAAAAATACATTTTTGAAGAAGCAAATAATTAATATTATAGAAACGTGTAATTCTCTGTCTGTCACTGAAACAACAGCTATATCTTGCCACATATTCACAAGCAGGCTTGAATTACTGTTGAAAAATAAATATTCTTATAGTTTTGTCTTTATTTATTATCAGGGGATAGCGCGAACGCAGTCCCCCACTACCAAAAATTACGTACTCGAGTTACCCACATTTGGGGTAATCGCAAAGGTCAGCCAAACCGAAGTGCAATGGAAAGGCCTCACTCTGGGGGAACCTCCTACGTGATCACGGTATCCCCTGTACCAGGTAAGTATGCTTGACTTCGGCCAGCTCCACAGAGCCATCGTGACACAGTGCAAGCAAATTAGGCTTCAGAGACGTGTTGTTGATTTTATGTAAACATGCATTACCACGACACAATTATTCAACAAATGAAATTAAATTAATTAATTATGTAATTTTAAATTTTTTCAAAGCAAAAATACATTTTTGAAGAAGCAAATAATTAATATTATAGAAACGTGTAATTCTCTGTCTGTCACTGAAACAACAGCTATATCTTGCCACATATTCACAAGCAGGCTAGAATTACTGTTGAAAAATAAATATTCTTATAGTTTTGTCTTTATTTATTATCAGGGGATAGCGCGAACGCAGTCCCCCACTACCAAAAATTACGTACTCGAGTTACCCACATTTGGGGTAATCGCAAAGGTCAGCCAAACCGAAGTGCAATGGAAAGGCCTCACTCTGGGGGAACCGCCTACGTGATCACGGTATCCCCTGTACCAGGTAAGTATGCTTGACTTCGGCCAGCTCCACAGAGCCATCGTGACACAGTGCAAGCAAATTAGGCTTCAGAGACGTGTTGTTGATTTTATGTAAACATGCATTACCACGACACAATTATTCAACAAATGACATTAAATTAATTAATTATGTAATTTTAAATTATTTCAAAGCAAAAATACATTTTTGAAGAAGCAAATAATTAATATTATAGAAACGTGTAATTCTCTGTCTGTCACTGAAACAACAGCTATATCTTGCCACATATTCACAAGCAGGCTTGAATTACTGTTGAAAAATAAATATTCTTATAGTTTTGTCTTTATTTATTATCAGGGGATAGCGCGAACGCAGTCCCCCACTACCAAAAATTACGTACTCGAGTTACCCACATTTGGGGTAATCGCAAAGGTCAGCCAAACCGAAGTGCAATGGAAAGGCCTCACTCTGGGGGAACCGCCTACGTGATCACGGTATCCCCTGTACCAGGTAAGTATGCTTGACTTCGGCCAGCTCCACAGAGCCATCGTGACACAGTGCAAGCAAATTAGGCTTCAGAGACGTGTTGTTGATTTTATGTAAACATGCATTACCACGACACAATTATTCAACAAATGACATTAAATTAATTAATTATGTAATTTTAAATTATTTCAAAGCAAAAATACATTTTTGAAGAAGCAAATAATTAATATTATAGAAACGTGTAATTCTCTGTCTGTCACTGAAACAACAGCTATATCTTGCCACATATTCACAAGCAGGCTTGAATTACTGTTGAAAAATAAATATTCTTATAGTTTTGTCTTTATTTATTATCAGGGGATAGCGCGAACGCAGTCCCCCACTACCAAAAATTACGTACTCGAGTTACCCACATTTGGGGTAATCGCAAAGGTCAGCCAAACCGAAGTGCAATGGAAAGGCCTCACTCTGGGGGAACCTCCTACGTGATCACGGTATCCCCTGTACCAGGTAAGTATGCTTGACTTCGGCCAGCTCCACAGAGCCATCGTGACACAGTGCAAGCAAATTAGGCTTCAGAGACGTGTTGTTGATTTTATGTAAACATGCATTACCACGACACAATTATTCAACAAATGACATTAAATTAATTAATTATGTAATTTTAAATTATTTCAAAGCAAAAATACATTTTTGAAGAAGCAAATAATTAATATTATAGAAACGTGTAATTCTCTGTCTGTCACTGAAACAACAGCTATATCTTGCCACATATTCACAAGCAGGCTTGAATTACTGTTGAAAAATAAATATTCTTATAGTTTTGTCTTTATTTATTATCAGGGGATAGCGCGAACGCAGTCCCCCACTACCAAAAATTACGTACTCGAGTTACCCACATTTGGGGTAATCGCAAAGGTCAGCCAAACCGAAGTGCAATGGAAAGGCCTCACTCTGGGGGAACCGCCTACGTGATCACGGTATCCCCTGTACCAGGTAAGTATGCTTGACTTCGGCCAGCTCCACAGAGCCATCGTGACACAGTGCAAGCAAATTAGGCTTCAGAGACGTGTTGTTGATTTTATGTAAACATGCATTACCACGACACAATTATTCAACAAGTGACATTAAATTAATTAATTATGTAATTTTAAATTATTTCAAAGCAAAAATACATTTTTGAAGAAGCAAATAATTAATATCATAGAAACGTGTAATTCTCTGTCTGTCACTGAAACAACAGCTATATCTTGCCACATATTCACAAGCAGGCTTGAATTACTGTTGAAAAATAAATATTCTTATAGTTTTGTCTTTATTTATTATCAGGGGATAGCGCGAACGCAGTCCCCCACTACCAAAAATTACGTACTCGAGTTACCCACATTTGGGGTAATCGCAAAGGTCAGCCAAACCGAAGTGCAATGGAAAGGCCTCACTCTGGGGGAACCGCCTACGTGATCACGGTATCCCCTGTACCAGGTAAGTATGCTTGACTTCGGCCAGCTCCACAGAGCCATCGTGACACAGTGCAAGCAAATTAGGCTTCTGAGACGTGTTGTTGATTTTATGTAAACATGCATTACCACGACACAATTATTCAACAAATGACATTAAATTAATTAATTATGTAATTTTAAATTATTTCAAAGCAAAAATACATTTTTGAAGAAGCAAATAATTAATATTATAGAAACGTGTAATTCTCTGTCTGTCACTGAAACAACAGCTATATCTTGCCACATATTCACAAGCAGGCTTGAATTACTGTTGAAAATTAAATATTCTTATAGTTTTGTCTTTATTTATTATCAGGGGATAGCGCGAACGCAGTCCCCCACTACCAAAAATTACGTACTCGAGTTACCCACATTTGGGGTAATCGCAAAGGTCAGCCAAACCGAAGTGCAATGGAAAGGCCTCACTCTGGGGGAACCGCCTACGTGATCACGGTATCCCCTGTACCAGGTAAGTATGCTTGACTTCGGCCAGCTCCACAGAGCCATCGTGACACAGTGCAAGCAAATTAGGCTTCAGAGACGTGTTGTTGATTTTATGTAAACATGCATTACCACGACACAATTATTCAACAAATGACATTAAATTAATTAATTATGTAATTTTAAATTATTTCAAAGCAAAAATACATTTTTGAAGAAGCAAATAATTAATATAATAGAAACGTGTAATTCTCTGTCTGTCACTGAAACAACAGCTATATCTTGCCACATATTCACAAGCAGGCTTGAATTACTGTTGAAAAATAAATATTCTTATAGTTTTGTCTTTATTTATTATCAGGGGATAGCGCGAACGCAGTCCCCCACTACCAAAAATTACGTACTCGAGTTACCCACATTTGGGGTAATCGCAAAGGTCAGCCAAACCGAAGTGCAATGGAAAGGCCTCACTCTGGGGGAACCGCCTACGTGATCACGGTATCCCCTGTACCAGGTAAGTATGCTTGACTTCGGCCAGCTCCACAGAGCCATCGTGACACAGTGCAAGCAAATTAGGCTTCAGAGACGTGTTGTTGATTTTATGTAAACATGCATTACCACGACACAATTATTCAACAAATGACATTAAATTAATTAATTATGTAATTTTAAATTATTTCAAAGCAAAAATACATTTTTGAAGAAGCAAATAATTAATATTATAGAAACGTGTAATTCTCTGTCTGTCACTGAAACAACAGCTATATCTTGCCACATATTCACAAGCAGGCTTGAATTACTGTTGAAAAATAAATATTCTTATAGTTTTGTCTTTATTTATTATCAGGGGATAGCGCGAACGCAGTCCCCCACTACCAAAAATCACGTACTCGAGTTACCCACATTTGGGGTAATCGCAAAGGTCAGCCAAACCGAAGTGCAATGGAAAGGCCTCACTCTGGGGGAACCGCCTACGTGATCACGGTATCCCCTGTACCAGGTAAGTATGCTTGACTTCGGCCAGCTCCACAGAGCCATCGTGACACAGTGCAAGCAAATTAGGCTTCAGAGACGTGTTGTTGATTTTATGTAAACATGCATTACCACGACACAATTATTCAACAAATGACATTAAATTAATTAATTATGTAATTTTAAATTATTTCAAAGCAAAAATACATTTTTGAAGAAGCAAATAATTAATATTATAGAAACGTGTAATTCTCTGTCTGTCACTGAAACAACAGCTATATCTTGCCACATATTCACAAGCAGGCTTGAATTACTGTTGAAAAATAAATATTCTTATAGTTTTGTCTTTATTTATTATCAGGGGATAGCGCGAACGCAGTCCCCCACTACCAAAAATTACGTACTCGAGTTACCCACATTTGGGGTAATCGCAAAGGTCAGCCAAACCGAAGTGCAATGGAAAGGCCTCACTCTGGGGGAACCGCCTACGTGATCACGGTATCCCCTGTACCAGGTAAGTATGCTTGACTTCGGCCAGCTCCACAGAGCCATCGTGACACAGTGCAAGCAAATTAGGCTTCAGAGACGTGTTGTTGATTTTATGTAAACATGCATTACCACGACACAATTATTCAACAAATGACATTAAATTAATTAATTATGTAATTTTAAATTATTTCAAAGCAAAAATACATTTTTGAAGAAGCAAATAATTAATATTATAGAAACGTGTAATTCTCTGTCTGTCACTGAAACAACAGCTATATCTTGCCACATATTCACAAGCAGGCTTGAATTACTGTTGAAAAATAAATATTCTTATAGTTTTGTCTTTATTTATTATCAGGGGATAGCGCGAACACAGTCCCCCACTACCAAAAATTACGTACTCGAGTTACCCACATTTGGGGTAATCGCAAAGGTCAGCCAAACCGAAGTGCAATGGAAAGGCCTCGCTCTGGGGGAACCGCCTACGTGATCACGGTATCCCCTGTACCAGGTAAGTATGCTTGACTTCGGCCAGCTCCACAGAGCCATCGTGACACAGTGCAAGCAAATTAGGCTTCAGAGACGTGTTGTTGATTTTATGTAAACATGCATTACCACGACACAATTATTCAACAAATGACATTAAATTAATTAATTTTGTAATTTTAAATTATTTCAAAGCAAAAATACATTTTTGAAGAAGCAAATAATTAATATTATAGAAACGTGTAATTCTCTGTCTGTCACTGAAACAACAGCTATATCTTGCCACATATTCACAAGCAGGCTTGAGTTACTGTTGAAAAATAAATATTCTTATAGTTTTGTCTTTATTTATTATCAGGGGATAGCGCGAACGCAGTCCCCCACTACCAAAAATTACGTACTCGAGTTACCCACATTTGGGGTAATCGCAAAGGTCAGCCAAACCGAAGTGCAATGGAAAGGCCTCACTCTGGGGGAACCGCCTACGTGATCACGGTATCCCCTGTACCAGGTAAGTATGCTTGACTTCGGCCAGCTCCACAGAGCCATCGTGACACAGTGCAAGCAAATTAGGCTTCAGAGACGTGTTGTTGATTTTATGTAAACATGCATTACCACGACACAATTATTCAACAAATGACATTAAATTAATTAATTATGTAATTTTAAATTATTTCAAAGCAAAAATACATTTTTGAAGAAGCAAATAATTAATATTATAGAAACGTGTAATTCTCTGTCTGTCACTGAAACAACAGCTATATCTTGCCACATATTCACAAGCAGGCTTGAATTACTGTTGAAAAATAAATATTCTTATAGTTTTGACTTTATTTATTATCAGGGGATAGCGCGAACGCAGTCCCCCACTACCAAAAATTACGTACTCGAGTTACCCACATTTGGGGTAATCACAAAGGTCAGCCAAACCGAAGTGCAATGGAAAGGCCTCACTCTGGGGGAACCGCCTACGTGATCACGGTATCCCCTGTACCAGGTAAGTATGCTTGACTTCGGCCAGCTCCACAGAGCCATCGTGACACAGTGCAAGCAAATTAGGCTTCAGAGACGTGTTGTTGATTTTATGTAAACATGCATTACCACGACACAATTATTCAACAAATGACATTAAATTAATTAATTATGTAATTTTAAATTATTTCAAAGCAAAAATACATTTTTGAAGAAGCAAATAATTAATATTATAGAAACGTGTAATTCTCTGTCTGTCACTGAAACAACAGCTATATCTTGCCACATATTCACAAGCAGGCTTGAATTACTGTTGAAAAATAAATATTCTTATAGTTTTGTCTTTATTTATTATCAGGGGATAGCGCGAACGCAGTCCCCCACTACCAAAAATTACGTACTCGAGTTACCCACATTTGGGGTAATCACAAAGGTCAGCCAAACCGAAGTGCAATGGAAAGGCCTCACTCTGGGGGAACCGCCTACGTGATAACGGTATCCCCTGTACCAGGTAAGTATGCTTGACTTCGGCCAGCTCCACAGAGCCATCGTGACACAGTGCAAGCAAATTAGGCTTCAGAGACGTGTTGTTGATTTTATGTAAACATGCATTACCACGACACAATTATTCAACAAATGACATTAAATTAATTAATTATGTAATTTTAAATTATTTCAAAGCAAAAATACATTTTTGAAGAAGCAAATAATTAATATTATAGAAACGTGTAATTCTCTGTCTGTCACTGAAACAACAGCTATATCTTGCCACATATTCACAAGCAGGCTTGAATTACTGTTGAAAAATAAATATTCTTATAGTTTTGTCTTTATTTATTATCAGGGGATAGCGCGAACGCAGTCCCCCACTACCAAAAATTACGTACTCGAGTTACCCACATTTGGGGTAATCGCAAAGGTCAGCCAAACCGAAGTGCAATGGAAAGGCCTCACTCTGGGGGAACCGCCTACGTGATCACGGTATCCCCTGTACCAGGTAAGTATGCTTGACTTCGGCCAGCTCCACAGAGCCATCGTGACACAGTGCAAGCGAATTAGGCTTCAGAGACGTGTTGTTGATTTTATGTAAACATGCATTACCACTACACAATTATTCAACAAATGACATTAAATTAATTAATTATGTAATTTTAAATTATTTCAAAGCAAAAATACATTTTTGAAGAAGCAAATAATTAATATTATAGAAACGTGTAATTCTCTGTCTGTCACTGAAACAACAGCTATATCTTGCCACATATTCACAAGCAGGCTTGAATTACTGTTGAAAAATAAATATTCTTATAGTTTTGTCTTTATTTATTATCAGGGGATAGCGCGAACGCAGTCCCCCACTACCAAAAATTACGTACTCGAGTTACCCACATTTGGGGTAATCGCAAAGGTCAGCCAAACCGAAGTGCAATGGAAAGGCCTCACTCTGGGGGAACCGCCTACGTGATCACGGTATCCCCTGTACCAGGTAAGTATGCTTGACTTCGGCCAGCTCCACAGAGCCATCGTGACACAGTGCAAGCAAATTAGGCTTCAGAGACGTGTTGTTGATTTTATGTAAACATGCATTACCACGACACAATTATTCAACAAATGACATTAAATTAATTAATTATGTAATTTTAAATTATATCAAAGCAAAAATACATTTTTGAAGAAGCAAATAATTAATATTATAGAAACGTGTAATTCTCTGTCTGTCACTGAAACAACAGCTATATCTTGCCACATATTCACAAGCAGGCTTGAATTACTGTTGAAAAATAAATATTCTTATAGTTTTGTCTTTATTTATTATCAGGGGATAGCGCGAACGCAGTCCCCCACTACCAAAAATTACGTACTCGAGTTACCCACATTTGGGGTAATCACAAAGGTCAGCCAAACCGAAGTGCAATGGAAAGGCCTCACTCTGGGGGAACCGCCTACGTGATCACGGTATCCCCTGTACCAGGTAAGTATGCTTGACTTCGGCCAGCTCCACAGAGCCATCGTGACACAGTGCAAGCAAATTAGGCTTCAGAGACGTGCTGTTGATTTTATGTAAACATGCATTACCACGACACAATTATTCAACAAATGACATTAAATTAATTAATTATGTAATTTTAAATTATTTCAAAGCAAAAATACATTTTTGAAGAAGCAAATAATTAATATTATAGAAACGTGTAATTCTCTGTCTGTCACTGAAACAACAGCTATATCTTGCCACATATTCACAAGCAGGCTTGAATTACTGTTGAAAAATAAATATTCTTATAGTTTTGTCTTTATTTATTATCAGGGGATAGCGCGAACGCAGTCCCCCACTACCAAAAATTACGTACTCGAGTTACCCACATTTGGGGTAATCGCAAAGGTCAGCCAAACCGAAGTGCAATGGAAAGGCCTCACTCTGGGGGAACCGCCTACGTGATCACGGTATCCCCTGTACCAGGTAAGTATGCTTGACTTCGGCCAGCTCCACAGAGCCATCGTGACACAGTGCAAGCAAATTAGGCTTCAGAGACGTGTTGTTGATTTTATGTAAACATGCATTACCACGACACAATTATTCAACAAATGACATTAAATTAATTAATTATGTAATTTTAAATTATTTCAAAGCAAAAATACATTTTTGAAGAAGCAAATAATTAATATTATAGAAACGTGTAATTCTCTGTCTGTCACTGAAACAACAGCTATATCTTGCCACATATTCACAAGCAGGCTTGAATTACTGTTGAAAAATAAATATTCTTATAGTTTTGTCTTTATTTATTATCAGGGGATAGCGCGAACGCAGTCCCCCACTACCAAAAATTACGTACTCGAGTCACCCACATTTGGGGTAATCGCAAAGGTCAGCCAAACCGAAGTGCAATGGAAAGGCCTCACTCTGGGGGAACCGCCTACGTGATCACGGTATCCCCTGTACCAGGTAAGTATGCTTGACTTCGGCCAGCTCCACAGAGCCATCGTGACACAGTGCAAGCAAATTAGGCTTCAGAGACGTGTTGTTGATTTTATGTAAACATGCATTACCACGACACAATTATTCAACAAATGACATTAAATTAATTAATCATGTAATTTTAAATTATTTCAAAGCAAAAATACATCTTTGAAGAAGCAAATAATTAATATTATAGAAACGTGTAATTCTCTGTCTGTCACTGAAACAACAGCTATATCTTGCCACATATTCACAAGCAGGCTTGAATTACTGTTGAAAAATAAATATTCTTATAGTTTTGTCTTTATTTAATATCAGGGGATAGCGCGAACGCAGTCCCCCACTACCAAAAATTACGTACTCGAGTTACCCACATTTGGGGTAATCGCAAAGGTCAGCCAAACCGAAGTGCAATGGAAAGGCCTCACTCTGGGGGAACCGCCTACGTGATCACGGTATCCCCTGTACCAGGTAAGTATGCTTGACTTCGGCCAGCTCCACAGAGCCATCGTGACACAGTGCAAGCAAATTAGGCTTCAGAGACGTGTTGTTGATTTTATGTAAACATGCATTACCACGACACAATTATTCAACAAATGACATTAAATTAATTAATTATGTAATTTTAAATTATTTCAAAGCAAAAATACATTTTTGAAGAAGCAAATAAATAATATTATAGAAACGTGTAATTCTCTGTCTGTCACTGAAACAACAGCTATATCTTGCCACATATTCACAAGCAGGCTTGAATTACTGTTGAAAAATAAAAATTCTTATAGTTTTGTCTTTATTTATTATCAGGGGATAGCGCGAACGCAGTCCCCCACTACCAAAAATTACGTACTCGAGTTACCCACATTTGGGGTAATCGCAAAGGTCAGCCAAACCGAAGTGCAATGGAAAGGCCTCACTCTGGGGGAACCGCCTACGTGATCACGGTATCCCCTGTACCAGGTAAGTATGCTTGACTTCGGCCAGCTCCACAGAGCCATCGTGACACAGTGCAAGCAAATTAGGCTTCAGAGACGTGTTGTTGATTTTATGTAAACATGCATTACCACGACACAATTATTCAACAAATGACATTAAATTAATTAATTATGTAATTTTAAATTATTTCAAAGCAAAAATACATTTTTGAAGAAGCAAATAATTAATATTATAGAAACGTGTAATTCTCTGTCTGTCACTGAAACAACAGCTATATCTTGCCACATATTCACAAGCAGGCTTGAATTACTGTTGAAAAATAAATATTCTTATAGTTTTGTCTTTATTTATTATCAGGGGATAGCGCGAACGCAGTCCCCCACTACCAAAAATTACGTACTCGAGTTACCCACATTTGGGGTAATCGCAAAGGTCAGCCAAACCGAAGTGCAATGGAAAGGCCTCACTCTGGGGGAACCGCCTACGTGATCACGGTATCCCCTGTACCAGGTAAGTATGCTTGACTTCGGCCAGCTCCACAGAGCCATCGTGACACAGTGCAAGCAAATTAGGCTTCAGAGACGTGTTGTTGATTTTATGTAAACATGCATTACCACGACACAATTATTCAACAAATGACATTAAATTAATTAATTATGTAATTTTAAATTATTTCAAAGCAAAAATACATTTTTGAAGAAGCAAATAATTAATATTATAGAAACGTGTAATTCTCTGTCTGTCACTGAAACAACAGCTATATCTTGCCACATATTCACAAGCAGGCTTGAATTACTGTTGAAAAATAAATATTCTTATAGTTTTGTCTTTATTTATTATCAGGGGATAGCGCGAACGCAGTCCCCCACTACCAAAAATTACGTACTCGAGTTACCCACATTTGGGGTAATCGCAAAGGTCAGCCAAACCGAAGTGCAATGGAAAGGCCTCACTCTGGGGGAACCGCCTACGTGATCACGGTATCCCCTGTACCAGGTAAGTATGCTTGACTTCGGCCAGCTCCACAGAGCCATCGTGACACAGTGCAAGCAAATTAGGCTTCAGAGACGTGTTGTTGATTTTATGTAAACATGCATTACCACGACACAATTATTCAACAAATGACATTAAATTAATTAATTATGTAATTTTAAATTATTTCAAAGCAAAAATACATTTTTGAAGAAGCAAATAATTAATATTATAGAAACGTGTAATTCTCTGTCTGTCACTGAAACAACAGCTATATCTTGCCACATATTCACAAGCAGGCTTGAATTACTGTTGAAAAATAAATATTCTTATAGTTTTGTCTTTATTTATTATCAGGGGATAGCGCGAACGCAGTCCCCCACTACCAAAAATTACGTACTCGAGTTACCCACATTTGGGGTAATCGCAAAGGTCAGCCAAACCGAAGTGCAATGGAAAGGCCTCACTCTGGGGGAACCGCCTACGTGATCACGGTATCCCCTGTACCAGGTAAGTATGCTTGACTTCGGCCAGCTCCACAGAGCCATCGTGACACAGTGCAAGCAAATTAGGCTTCAGAGACGTGTTGTTGATTTTATGTAAACATGCATTACCACGACACAATTATTCAACAAATGACATTAAATTAATTAATTATGTAATTTTAAATTATTTCAAAGCAAAAATACATTTTTGAAGAAGCAAATAATTAATATTATAGAAACGTGTAATTCTCTGTCTGTCACTGAAACAACAGCTATATCTTGCCACATATTCACAAGCAGGCTTGAATTACTGTTGAAAAATAAATATTCTTATAGTTTTGTCTTTATTTATTATCAGGGGATAGCGCGAACGCAGTCCCCCACTACCAAAAATTACGTACTCGAGTTACCCACATTTGGGGTAATCGCAAAGGTCAGCCAAACCGAAGTGCAATGGAAAGGCCTCACTCTGGGGGAACCGCCTACGTGATCACGGTATCCCCTGTACCAGGTAAGTATGCTTGACTTCGGCCAGCTCCACAGAGCCATCGTGACACAGTGCAAGCAAATTAGGCTTCAGAGACGTGTTGTTGATTTTATGTAAACATGCATTACCACGACACAATTATTCAACAAATGACATTAAATTAATTAATTATGTAATTTTAAATTATTTCAAAGCAAAAATACATTTTTGAAGAAGCAAATAATTAATATTATAGAAACGTGTAATTCTCTGTCTGTCACTGAAACAACAGCTATATCTTGCCACATATTCACAAGCAGGCTTGAATTACTGTTGAAAAATAAATATTCTTATAGTTTTGTCTTTATTTATTATCAGGGGATAGCGCGAACGCAGTCCCCCACTACCAAAAATTACGTACTCGAGTTACCCACATTTGGGGTAATCGCAAAGGTCAGCCAAACCGAAGTGCAATGGAAAGGCCTCACTCTGGGGGAACCGCCTACGTGATCACGGTATCCCCTGTACCAGGTAAGTATGCTTGACTTCGGCCAGCTCCACAGAGCCATCGTGACACAGTGCAAGCAAATTAGGCTTCAGAGACGTGTTGTTGATTTTATGTAAACATGCATTACCACGACACAATTATTCAACAAATGACAATAAATTAATTAATTATGTAATTTTAAATTATTTCAAAGCAAAAATACATTTTTGAAGAAGCAAATAATTAATATTATAGAAACGTGTAATTCTCTGTCTGTCACTGAAACAACAGCTATATCTTGCCACATATTCACAAGCAGGCTTGAATTACTGTTGAAAAATAAATATTCTTATAGTTTTGTCTTTATTTATTATCAGGGGATAGCGCGAACGCAGTCCCCCACTACCAAAAATTACGTACTCGAGTTACCCACATTTGGGGTAATCGCAAAGGTCAGCCAAACCGAAGTGCAATGGAAAGGCCTCACTCTGGGGGAACCGCCTACGTGATCACGGTATCCCCTGTACCAGGTAAGTATGCTTGACTTCGGCCAGCTCCACAGAGCCATCGTGACACAGTGCAAGCAAATTAGGCTTCAGAGACGTGTTGTTGATTTTATGTAAACATGCATTACCACGACACAATTATTCAACAAATGACATTAAATTAATTAATTATGTAATTTTAAATTATTTCAAAGCAAAAATACATTTTTGAAGAAGCAAATAATTAATATTATAGAAACGTGTAATTCTCTGTCTGTCACTGAAACAACAGCTATATCTTGCCACATATTCACAAGCAGGCTTGAATTACTGTTGAAAAATAAATATTCTTATAGTTTTGTCTTTATTTATTATCAGGGGATAGCGCGAACGCAGTCCCCCATTACCAAAAATTACGTACTCGAGTTACCCACATTTGGGGTAATCGCAAAGGTCAGCCAAACCGAAGTGCAATGGAAAGGCCTCACTCTGGGGGAACCGCCTACGTGATCACGGTATCCCCTGTACCAGGTAAGTATGCTTGACTTCGGCCAGCTCCACAGAGCCATCGTGACACAGTGCAAGCAAATTAGGCTTCAGAGACGTGTTGTAGATTTTATGTAAACATGCATTACCACGACACAATTATTCAACAAATGACATTAAATTAATTAATTATGTAATTTTAAATTATTTCAAAGCAAAAATACATTTTTGAAGAAGCAAATAATTAATATTATAGAAACGTGTAATTCTCTGTCTGTCACTGAAACAACAGCTATATCTTGCCACATATTCACAAGCAGGCTTGAATTACTGTTGAAAAATAAATATTCTTATAGTTTTGTCTTTATTTATTATCAGGGGATAGCGCGAACGCAGTCCCCCATTACCAAAAATTACGTACTCGAGTTACCCACATTTGGGGTAATCGCAAAGGTCAGCCAAACCGAAGTGCAATGGAAAGGCCTCACTCTGGGGGAACCGCCTACGTGATCACGGTATCCCCTGTACCAGGTAAGTATGCTTGACTTCGGCCAGCTCCACAGAGCCATCGTGACACAGTGCAAGCAAATTAGGCTTCAGAGACGTGTTGTAGATTTTATGTAAACATGCATTACCACGACACAATTATTCAACAAATGACATTAAATTAATTAATTATGTAATTTTAAATTATTTCAAAGCAAAAATACATTTTTGAAGAAGCAAATAATTAATATTATAGAAACGTGTAATTCTCTGTCTGTCACTGAAACAACAGCTATATCTTGCCACATATTCACAAGCAGGCTTGAATTACTGTTGAAAAATAAATATTCTTATAGTTTTGTCTTTATTTATTATCAGGGGATAGCGCGAACGCAGTCCCCCACTACCAAAAATTACGTACTCGAGTTACCCACATTTGGGGTAATCGCAAAGGTCAGCCAAACCGAAGTGCAATGGAAAGGCCTCACTCTGGGGGAACCGCCTACGTGATCACGGTATCCCCTGTACCAGGTAAGTATGCTTGACTTCGGCCAGCTCCACAGAGCCATCGTGACACAGTGCAAGCAAATTAGGCTTCAGAGACGTGTTGTTGATTTTATGTAAACATGCATTACCACGACACAATTATTCAACAAATGACATTAAATTAATTAATTATGTAATTTTAAATTATTTCAAAGCAAAAATACATTTTTGAAGAAGCAAATAATTAATATTATAGAAACGTGTAATTCTCTGTCTGTCACTGAAACAACAGCTATATCTTGCCACATATTCACAAGCAGGCTTGAATTACTGTTGAAAAATAAATATTCTTATAGTTTTGTCTTTATTTATTATCAGGGGATAGCGCGAACGCAGTCCCCCACTACCGAAAATTACGTACTCGAGTTACCCACATTTGGGGTAATCGCAAAGGTCAGCCAAACCGAAGTGCAATGGAAAGGCCTCACTCTGGGGGAACCGCCTACGTGATCACGGTATCCCCTGTACCAGGTAAGTATGCTTGACTTCGGCCAGCTCCACAGAGCCATCGTGACACAGTGCAAGCAAATTAGGCTTCAGAGACGTGTTGTTGATTTTATGTAAACATGCATTACCACGACACAATTATTCAACAAATGACATTAAATTAATTAATTATGTAATTTTAAATTATTTCAAAGCAAAAATACATTTTTGAAGAAGCAAATAATTAATATTATAGAAACGTGTAATTCTCTGTCTGTCACTGAAACAACAGCTATATCTTGCCACATATTCACAAGCAGGCTTGAATTACTGTTGAAAAATAAATATTTTTATAGTTTTGTCTTTATTTATTATCAGGGGATAGCGCGAACGCAGTCCCCCACTACCAAAAATTACGTACTCGAGTTACCCACATTTGGGGTAATCGCAAAGGTCAGCCAAACCGAAGTGCAATGGAAAGGCCTCACTCTGGGGGAACCGCCTACGTGATCACGGTATCCCCTGTACCAGGTAAGTATGCTTGACTTCGGCCAGCTCCACAGAGCCATCGTGACACAGTGCAAGCAAATTAGGCTTCAGAGACGTGTTGTTGATTTTATGTAAACATGCATTACCACGACACAATTATTCAACAAATGACATTAAATTAATTAATTATGTAATTTTAAATTATTTCAAAGCAAAAATACATTTTTGAAGAAGCAAATAATTAATATTATAGAAACGTGTAATTCTCTGTCTGTCACTGAAACAACAGCTATATCTTGCCACATATTCAAAAGCAGGCTTGAATTACTGTTGAAAAATAAATATTCTTATAGTTTTGTCTTTATTTATTATCAAGGGATAGCGCGAACGCAGTCCCCCACTACCAAAAATTACGTACTCGAGTTACCCACATTTGGGGTAATCGCAAAAGTCAGCCAAACCGAAGTGCAATGGAAAGGCCTCACTCTGGGGGAACCGCCTACGTGATCACGGTATCCCCTGTACCAGGTAAGTATGCTTGACTTCGGCCAGCTCCACAGAGCCATCGTGACACAGTGCAAGCAAATTAGGCTTCAGAGACGTGTTGTTGATTTTATGTAAACATGCATTACCACGACACAATTATTCAACAAATGACATTAAATTAATTAATTATGTAATTTTAAATTATTTCAAAGCAAAAATACATTTTTGAAGAAGCAAATAATTAATATTATAGAAACGTGTAATTCTCTGTCTGTCACTGAAACAACAGCTATATCTTGCCACATATTCACAAGCAGGCTTGAATTACTGTTGAAAAATAAATATTCTTATAGTTTTGTCTTTATTTATTATCAGGGGATAGCGCGGACGCAGTCCCCCACTACCAAAAATTACGTACTCGAGTTACCCACATTTGGGGTAATCGCAAAGGTCAGCCAAACCGAAGTGCAATGGAAAGGCCTCACTCTGGGGGAACCGCCTACGTGATCACGGTATCCCCTGTACCAGGTAAGTATGCTTGACTTCGGCCAGCTCCACAGAGCCATCGTGACACAGTGCAAGCAAATTAGGTTTCAGAGACGTGTTGTTGATTTTATGTAAACATGCATTACCACGACACAATTATTCAACAAATGACATTAAATTAATTAATTATGTAATTTTAAATTATTTCAAAGCAAAAATACATTTTTGAAGAAGCAAATAATTAATATTATAGAAACGTGTAATTCTCTGTCTGTCACTGAAACAACAGCTATATCTTGCCACATATTCACAAGCAGGCTTGAATTACTGTTGAAAAATAAATATTCTTATAGTTTTGTCTTTATTTATTATCAGGGGATAGCGCGAACGCAGTCCCCCACTACCAAAAATTACGTACTCGAGTTACCCACATTTGGGGTAATCGCAATGGAAAGGCCTCACTCTGGGGGAACCGCCTACGTGATCACGGTATCCCCTGTACCAGGTAAGTATGCTTGACTTCGGCCAGCTCCACAGAGCCATCGTGACACAGTGCAAGCAAATTAGGCTTCAGAGACGTGTTGTTGATTTTATGTAAACATGCATTACCACGACACAATTATTCAACAAATGACATTAAATTAATTAATTATGTAATTTTAAATTATTTCAAAGCAAAAATACATTTTTAAGGAAGCAAATAATTAATATTATAGGAACGTGTAATTCTCTGTCTGTCACTGAAACAACAGCTATATCTTGCCACATATTCACAAGCAGGCTTGAATTACTGTTGAAAAATAAATATTCTTATAGTTTTGTCTTTATTTATTATCAGGGGATAGCGCGAACGCAGTCCCCCACTACCAAAAATTACGTACTCGAGTTACCCACATTTGGGGTAATCGCAATGGAAAGGCCTCACTCTGGGGGAACCGCCTACGTGATCACGGTATCCCCTGTACCAGGTAAGTATGCTTGACTTCGGCCAGCTCCACAGAGCCATCGTGACACAGTGCAAGCAAATTAGGCTTCAGAGACGTGTTGTTGATTTTATGTAAACATGCATTACCACGACACAATTATTTAACAAATGACATTAAATTAATTAATTATGTAATTTTAAATTATTTCAAAGCAAAAATACATTTTTGAAGAAGCAAATAATTAATATTATAGAAACGTGTAATTCTCTGTCTGTCACTGAAACAACAGCTATATCTTGCCACATATTCACAAGCAGGCTTGAATTACTGTTGAAAAATAAATATTCTTATAGTTTTGTCTTTATTTATTATCAGGGGATAGCGCGAACGCAGTCCCCCACTACCAAAAATTACGTACTCGAGTTACCCACATTTGGGGTAATCGCAAAGGTCAGCCAAACCGAAGTGCAATGGAAAGGCCTCACTCTGGGGGAACCGCCTACGTGATCACGGTATCCCCTGTACCAGGTAAGTATGCTTGACTTCGGCCAGCTCCACAGAGCCATCGTGACACAGTGCAAGCAAATTAGGCTTCAGAGACGTGTTGTTGATTTTATGTAAACATGCATTACCACGACACAATTATTCAACAAATGAAATTAAATTAATTAATTATGTAATTTTAAATTATTTCAAAGCAAAAATACATTTTTGAAGAAGCAAATAATTAATATTATAGAAACGTGTAATTCTCTGTCTGTCACTGAAACAACAGCTATATCTTGCCACATATTCACAAGCAGGCTTGAATTACTGTTGAAAAATAAATATTCTTATAGTTTTGTCTTTATTTATTATCAGGGGATAGCGCGAACGCAGTCCCCCACTACCAAAAAATACGTACTCGAGTTACCCACATTTGGGGTAATCGCAAAGGTCAGCCAAACCGAAGTGCAATGGAAAGGCCTCACTCGATACTCAGTATTAGTCTTCTGTTCCAACAGATAAGACTGTAACAACTAAAAATTAACAGGAAAGGTACAATTTCCGAGTTTTTCCTTATATCTATCTCCCGGTGTTAAAAAATGGCAAAGTCTGGGTAATGCAGCTATAAATATATACACTTGTATATAAAAAATAAGAAAATAAATAAATAATCAGTCTCTCGCCCCTACACCCCAAAAGGATGATGACGTCCCTCAGGAGCCACCATCCCTCTAAGCACAGAGGCGAGAGACCGATTGGGACCACTTATTGTAGTGTCCCAAGCTGCTTTATACCTCACTACTAGCGTGCTAGTATACTGCCATAATAGCGTCAAATTGGGAGCATATCATTAACAAAATTGAAAAAGGAGAACAAATATTACTTGTTCTGGGGAACAAGGGAGGGAGACGAAAAACGTGTGTCCCTCCACTGTTCCCCCTAGAAAAACATTCCTGTTAATAAACCGTCAACCAAAATCCGTTTACATCATCGTATCGTATTAGGTGCATCGCCAACAGACCCAGGGCTAGCCTTCCACTCCCCGACGCAGTCCAACCGCCAACCCATTCACCGTGGCATGACCAAGTGTGGGTCAGCTGTCGGCAGGCAGTCGGGAAGCAGTTAACATCCGCTCGCCTGCCAGCTAAACATAAACACACGTGCAAACAGTAAACAAAACAGACAAAAACATCACAATAAAGTGTTAACACAAAACATTAACGCACAAAATTTACATGATATTGCTGTGAGATCAGTCCCCTTTTATGGGTCAAACGGTTCACAGCGCTATGTTCATCTGCACTTTGTGAACTCAGAGCCCTATTACCGGGTCAAGAACTCCACAATGTGCCCATTCCTCCTTGTGAACTCAGAGCCCCTTTCACAGGGTCAAATACTCCACAATATCCTAATATCTCGCTGTGAATCCAGAACCCCTTTCACAGGGTCAAACTCTTCACAACGATCAAACTTCTTATTGTGACTTCAGAGCCCTTTTTACAGGGTCAAACTCATCACAACATACACTATTCACATTGTGGGCTCAGAGCCCCTTTACAGGGTCAAACGCTCCACAACCTATCCCTCCCCCTTATATAAATAATCAAATTAAACCTCCCATTCCAAATAAATGTATCTCCTATCAGTTGAAACTACCCATTGAACTTGCTTTTTAAAACAAGGCAAGGTTGCCTGGACTACCTGTCTGTTTAGTTAGGTTGTCCTACAGCTGTTTTCCCGCCAGATACATTTTAAAGCCCTCATTTCTAAATTTTGAACCCTTAACTTGATAACAGTTATATCAAGATTACCTGCGTCTACTTCTCACTACGAAGTAGGCGTACAAGTTTTTCCCTACCTAGAAACGTACCGACTTCTTGATACACCAAATCTACAAAAATATCAAAATAGCTATTAATATGGAAAAGAAATTGTTTCATGTTTGATCTCCACAAGTCCCCGGCCCGCTGACCATACTTGTATGAACCGCGACCTCGGAAGCCTGTGGAAATCAAATCTTATTCTTTCCTTCAATTTATTTTTGAAACCTTGTAACAAACCTCTCTCTGTAATTTTATGCCCGAAACAATCTGCCCTAGTTCTTTGCTTCCAAATATGTGCCTTCAAGACATATGTAGCTGTTAATATGACAATTTGGAAATTTTTATCTGAAAAGTCAAAAGTAGAAAATACAAAATCTTCATCGAGAAAGACAATAGCCCTAGCCTTGTCTGAGAGGGCTAACTGTAGCCAGTCCAGACAAGGCTGAATGAAGTCACAGAAATAAAAAATATGTGAAATCGTTTCTTCATTAGGGCACCAAAGACAATGTTTTGGTACCGCAATGCCATGGTTTGCTAAAAAGGACCTAGTGGTCAGTATGCAATGACTCGTCATGAAGTGAACATTGTAATCATAATCATAATGACTTACCATGCCCAAGTTCCTCCATGACAAGTCAAAGCGCACCGTAGGCCACATACCCCACACTTTGGGGAAAGTCACCCGTCTGTCTTTGGTTAAGCACATATACATGGCCTTGACCGGCATAGCCTGGAGCATATGCCTGTCAAGGTCAATATCTGAACATTTTTTCACATGTAAAAAATTATTCAATACGTTTTTATAAAAAATCGGCATTTCCCATGCTGCTGGTGTTGAATTGTCAGTTGGCAACAACCCAAGTGTTATTAACTTTAATTTTAAAAAATAATATGCCAGATCTCTCCAGTCATCACCTTCTTGTTTGAAAAAATCGCCCAAATGTCTTGCTGAAATTGCTTTAATTTTAAGATCTAAATCCAACACCTCTAAACCCCCTTTATCCCTTCCTAAATACATAGTATCCCTCTTAAGTCTTTCAAACTTCCCTCCCCAAATAAAGCAGAACATAATTCTGGTAAATTTAACAATATATGATTTCGGAATTATACAAACAGTAGCTACATACCAAATTTTAGATGCAATTAATGTTAAAAATAAGTTCAGTCTACCCCTAAGAGTCCGACACAAACCTTCTAATTCTATCGCCCTCTCTCGTAATTTAGTTTCCAAAACCTCCCATGTCTTTGAATTCACCCCTTTATTATCAAAATAAATTCCATATATTTTCTCAGGTACATTTGTCACCCGAATCCCACAAATATATTTCGAGTCAGGTTTCCACGGACCCAAAAACATGATAAATGATTTTTCAAAATTAATGACTGAGCCACTGGCTAGCCCAAACAATTCAAATAAAATTAATACATTTCGTACACTCTTAGTGTTTTCACAAAAAAAATTGGTGTCATCAGCAAATGCGGAAATTTTTATCTGCTTTCCACCTGGAATTTTGACACCTTGAACATTGTCTGAGCCATGGACCCTCCTAAGGAGAGAGTCCATGACAAGGACATACAATAAGGGGGACAAAGAACATCCCTGCCTCACACCCCTTTTGACAGGGATTTCCTTCGTCAGCTGTCCATTTACTGACACTCTTAGAGTCGGTTTATCATAAAGTAGCCGAATCCATGAAATAAAATCTGAACCAAAACCTGCATACTGTAATGTAGTAAGTAAAAATTTATGGGAGACTCTATCAAATGCTTTAGACTGATCCATAGACAAAATTTGTGCACTTTTTCCTTTGTGATTAAGATATTCAGCAATGTTCCTTATCAAGTGAACATTGCTGAATATCTGCCTCCCTTGAACCCCACTAGTCTGAAACTCTCCAATTAATGAATTCATTACCCTCCCTAATCGAATACTTAAAATTTTGGTTACTAATTTGATATCATTACATAAAAGTGATATCGGCCTCCAATTCCGTAATTGCTGTGCTGCATCTGGTTTCTTACACAGTAAGATAACTACAGCACAATTTTGATCCCTTCCAAGCTGACCTTCCCTCAACATTGAGTTAAAAACATCAATCAATCTCGGGCCGATCAACCCAAAAAAAGATTTATAAAATTCAATGGGCAGCCCATCCACTCCAGGTGAAGTGCTACCCTTTGACTTTTTTACCGCAAACTCCAACTCCTCAAGGATAAATGGTCCTTCGCAGGCAAGCTTTTCTTCTTCTGTTAATTTTGGTCTGTCCTTTAAAAAATAGTCTGAAATTGCAGGATCGCTGGGTACTTCTGCATACAAGTTTTGATAAAATTCTGTAACAAAATCAATCATATCATTTTTATTCGTGAGCACTTCCCCACTGTTTGACTCCAGCTGCGTCATAGTTTTCTGGATAGCTTCTCTTTTTTCCCTCTTAAACAGTTCAGACATAATTCCCTCTTTGTAATTTAATTCCATGACTTTAGCCCTTCTTTTAGCCCCATCTAAGTGAGATTCCATAAAATGATCAATTTCTTGGCCTAAATCAGTAATTTTGTTGTACGGTCTAGGCTCTTCAGACAACAAAAAATTAAACCTTTTACACATATCAATAATCCTCCCTCTCCTAACATAATTTAACCTAAAAGAATGAATTCGAATTAAATTACTGATTTTGACCTTCATATTCACCCACCAATTCAGATCAAAAACACTCTGTTTCCCCACCCCCTGTTCCCATAATCTTATTAAATCCTCTTTAAAAAACTTATCCCTAAAAACCGAAACATTTGCTTTCCAATAAGACTTCCCTCTTATTGAATCGCGAATATTAAAATCCATCACCACCATCCCATGATCAGAGTATTCATTGGATAGTGTGGTAATTTGTCCACAATCCTTTAATAGTTCGTTCGAAACATAAACCCTATCAAGTCTGGCGGTGGCTAATCCTCCCGTCCGGTGCCAAGTATAATGTCTACCAAGCGGGTTTTTTTCTCGATAGACATCCACTAAATTGGCAGAATTTATAACATCCACTAAGGCATTCACCCCTGACAAATTGTTCCATCCCTCTCTATTCCTATCTAATTTTTGATTTAGCACCAAATTAAAATCACCCAAAAGAATGAGACCTGAATTCCCCCTCAAATAATTATTTATTAGCTTTACAAATTCAACTCTTTGCTGTCCTCGTTCTGCATGAACATAAACACATACAATTTTACAAGAAAAATTATCCTTACTCACACTAACAGTAACAAGTCTTCCCGAATGATGGCTTTCAAACTTGTCCACCTTTAAATTTGCCTTACTATTTATTAGAATCCCTACCCCTGAACACAATTGAATAGCAAAAGACCAATATGCCTTACCTCCCCAGTCTCTTGCCCAAGCCGAACCTTCAATTATGTTTTTACAATTTGTTTCTTGTATTGCCAAGATATCAATTCCTACTAATTTAGCCCACTCAAAAACCTTTCTTCGCTTTTGAGGGTCTGAAAGCCCCCTGGCATTAAAAGTGGCAATTTTGACCCCCATTTTGATATGCTATTTCAACCAGAAGAAAAACTTCCCTGACTTACTCCCGGTCACTTGTGACGTCACTCGAACAGAGTGACGTCGCAGGCGACGTAGGTATACACCATTTCATATCTGGTGTAGCTGGAGATAGAGGGTCAATCTGTCCCCCGCCATCATCCAGGGCCCCTTCCAGGCCGTCTACACCTCCTGGCCCTCTGGCCCCCTCTAGGACCACTTCACTCTCTGACCATATTGTCATCCCTCTCAACATTGGCAGCGTACTCGAGGTCTAGCATCTCCTCCTCTGTATCCACTCTCTCCTCCCTCTGCTTCCTTTCTACTACCTTCAATGCTTTCTGCTTCTTTGATAAGTATTTTGTTTGTTTCTCCCATCTGTCACTCAACTCACCTTCGTCACTCCCTCCAAGCTCATCCTGACCCCTCTTCACTCTGATAACCTTACCAGTATCCTTCTCACTCTCCACAGAACTTGTGCGCGAGGAGGGTAAGGAAACCTTACCTTTCCGCTTCTCCCTACCTCTGTTATCTTTCCCACCCTCTTTCCTTACCTTCACAGTTGGTGCCTGATTCCCTGAATCACCAACAGGGGCCACAGCTGGTACGGCTGCAACTTCACCAGCAGAGACCACAGCCGGAATGGCTGCGTCTCCGGCAACCTGTGGTAAAACCACAGATTTCTGTACAGAGCCTACATCAATCTTATTATCGGTCGGACCGACGTGCCTTACCTTTAAAAACTCACAATTATGTGTATCATGCAAATGGTTCTTACAATGCATGCAAAAAACACAATTCCGCCTCATATGGCCTCTCTCCCCACACTTGTGACACTTGGCGGGCCTCCCCTGCACAGAAACCAAAATTCGGAACCTCCTACCACCGATGGTCGCCCATGTTGTATCAGGTAGATTCTCCCTCACCTTCTCTCCGCCTCCGGTAAGCCAAATCTCCCTTGTTAAAGTGGTGACATGAGAGATTGGCCCCACCGCCGACTTCTCCATTCTCACCTCCTGGGCCTTTACATCATAATTGTCAGACAGCCAGGCTATAACCTGACTGTTCGGTACATAAAATGGCAGCCAGAAAAGTCAGATCCGAAACGAAGGAGCCTGAAGAAAACTTAACGTGGCCTTCAGTCCTCCAGCAGACAACTCACCTGCATTCACCAGTTCCTTCGCTTGTTGCACAGTTCTTGTGGTAATGTGCCATTCCAAGCTATTGCCTGCTATTCCAAGGGCTACCAGATTATCTAACCCCACCCTCTCCTTTATATCCTGCAAAAAACTAGCTCTTCCCAGCCCCTCTGCTGAAACAAACCTTGCAAAACAGTTCTCCGCATGATGTCTTCACTGTTCATTCTTTCTACTTCCTTCGGGTCCCATCCTCCTGCCCTATCCTGACTTTCACTCTGCCCCCTATCATCACTAGTCCCATCAACTTGAGCTAACCCAGACAAATCCCGATCAAATAAATTGTTCCTTACCTTGATGGAATCCTCCAATTTCTTCTCTAACTCACGGATCTTCTTTTCGTTCTCAACCAAGGTGTCAGCTTTCCTTTCGTCCAACATATCTCTCAACGCCTCCATTTTCTCACTATCCTCCACTTTTCTCCTCAGCTTCCATAACTCCTCCTCCATTTCGTCTATCTTCTCTTCCGCCGTTGTCCACGTCACCAAAGCAGTCGCAGCTTGTCCCTGCTTTTGCGCCTCACAACCGTCCTCAGACATATTGTGAGTTGCCACCTGCAACACAAAAAAAGTGAGGCCACGCAGCGGACAAAATGTCCACTGGTGACCTAGTTAATACGTTGAAAAGGCTTCTCTAAAGCCTACTCTGGCTCTGGGGGAACCGCCTACGTGATCACGCTATCCCCTGTACCAGGTAAGTATGCTTGACTTCGGCCAGCTCCACAGAGCCATCGTGACACAGTGCAAGCAAATTAGGCTTCAGAGACGTGTTGTTGATTTTATGTAAACATGCATTACCACGACACAATTATTCAACAAATGACATTAAATTAATTAATTATGTAATTTTAAATTATTTCAAAGCAAAAATACATTTTTGAAGAAGCAAATAATTAATATTATAGAAACGTGTAATTCTCTGTCTGTCACTGAAACAACAGCTATATCTTGCCACATATTCACAAGCAGGCTTGAATTACTGTTGAAAAATAAATATTCTTATAGTTTTGTCTTTATTTATTATCAGGGGATAGCGCGAACGCAGTCCCCCACTACCAAAAATTACGTACTCGAGTTACCCACATTTGGGGTAATCGCAATGGAAAGGCCTCACTCTGGGGGAACCGCCTACGTGATCACGGTATCCCCTGTACCAGGTAAGTATGCTTGACTTCGGCCAGCTCCACAGAGCCATCGTGACACAGTGCAAGCAAATTAGGCTTCAGAGACGTGTTGTTGATTTTATGTAAACATGCATTACCACGACACAATTATTTAACAAATGACATTAAATTAATTAATTATGTAATTTTAAATTATTTCAAAGCAAAAATACATTTTTGAAGAAGCAAATAATTAATATTATAGAAACGTGTAATTCTCTGTCTGTCACTGAAACAACAGCTATATCTTGCCACATATTCACAAGCAGGCTTGAATTACTGTTGAAAAATAAATATTCTTATAGTTTTGTCTTTATTTATTATCAGGGGATAGCGCGAACGCAGTCCCCCACTACCAAAAATTACGTACTCGAGTTACCCACATTTGGGGTAATCGCAAAGGTCAGCCAAACCGAAGTGCAATGGAAAGGCCTCACTCTGGGGGAACCGCCTACGTGATCACGGTATCCCCTGTACCAGGTAAGTATGCTTGACTTCGGCCAGCTCCACAGAGCCATCGTGACACAGTGCAAGCAAATTAGGCTTCAGAGACGTGTTGTTGATTTTATGTAAACATGCATTACCACGACACAATTATTCAACAAATGAAATTAAATTAATTAATTATGTAATTTTAAATTATTTCAAAGCAAAAATACATTTTTGAAGAAGCAAATAATTAATATTATAGAAACGTGTAATTCTCTGTCTGTCACTGAAACAACAGCTATATCTTGCCACATATTCACAAGCAGGCTTGAATTACTGTTGAAAAATAAATATTCTTATAGTTTTGTCTTTATTTAATATCAGGGGATAGCGCGAACGCAGTCCCCCACTACCAAAAATTACGTACTCGAGTTACCCACATTTGGGGTAATCGCAAAGGTCAGCCAAACCGAAGTGCAATGGAAAGGCCTCACTCTGGGGGAACCGCCTACGTGATCACGGTATCCCCTGTACCAGGTAAGTATGCTTGACTTCGGCCAGCTCCACAAAGCCATCGTGACACAGTGCAAGCAAATTAGGCTTCAGAGACGTGTTGTTGATTTTATGTAAACATGCATTACCACGACACAATTATTCAACAAATGACATTAAATTAATTAATTATGTAATTTTAAATTATTTCAAAGCAAAAATACATTTTTGAAGAAGCAAATAATTAATATTATAGAAACGTGTAATTCTCTGTCTGTCACTGAAACAACAGCTATATCTTGCCACATATTCACAAGCAGGCTTGAATTACTGTTGAAAAATAAATATTCTTATAGTTTTGTCTTTATTTATTATCAGGGGATAGCGCGAACGCAGTCCCCCACTACCAAAAATTACGTACTCGAGTTACCCACATTTGGGGTAATCGCAAAGGTCAGCCAAACCGAAGTGCAATGGAAAGGCCTCACTCTGGGGGAACCGCCTACGTGATCACGGTATCCCCTGTACCAGGTAAGTATGCTTGACTTCGGCCAGCTCCACAGAGCCATCGTGACACAGTGCAAGCAAATTAGGCTTCAGAGACGTGTTGTTGATTTTATGTAAACATGCATTACCACGACACAATTATTCAACAAATGACATTAAATTAATTAATTATGTAATTTTAAATTATTTCAAAGCAAAAATACAGTTTTGAAGAAGCAAATAATTAATATTATAGAAACGTGTAATTCTCTGTCTGTCACTGAAACAACAGCTATATCTTGCCACATATTCACAAGCAGGCTTGAATTACTGTTGAAAAATAAATATTCTTATAGTTTTGTCTTTATTTATTATCAGGGGATAGCGCGAACGCAGTCCCCCACTACCAAAAATTACGTACTCGAGTTACCCACATTTGGGGTAATCGCAAAGGTCAGCCAAACCGAAGTGCAATGGAAAGGCCTCACTCTGGGGGAACTGCCTACGTGATCACGGTATCCCCTGTACCAGGTAAGTATGCTTGACTTCGGCCAGCTCCACAGAGCCATCGTGACACAGTGCAAGCAAATTAGGCTTCAGAGACGTGTTGTTGATTTTATGTAAACATGCATTACCACGACACAATTATTCAACAAATGACATTAAATTAATTAATTATGTAATTTTAAATTATTTCAAAGCAAAAATACATTTTTGAAGAAGCAAATAATTAATATTATAGAAACGTGTAATTCTCTGTCTGTCACTGAAACAACAGCTATATCTTGCCACATATTCACAAGCAGGCTTGAATTACTGTTGAAAAATAAATATTCTTATAGTTTTGTCTTTATTTAATATCAGGGGATAGCGCGAACGCAGTCCCCCACTACCAAAAATTACGTACTCGAGTTACCCACATTTGGGGTAATCGCAAAGGTCAGCCAAACCGAAGTGCAATGGAAAGGCCTCACTCTGGGGGAACCGCCTACGTGATCACGGTATCCCCTGTACCAGGTAAGTATGCTTGACTTCGGCCAGCTCCACAGAGCCATCGTGACACAGTGCAAGCAAATTAGGCTTCAGAGACGTGTTGTTGATTTTATGTAAACATGCATTACCACGACACAATTATTCAACAAATGACATTAAATTAATTAATTATGTAATTTTAAATTATTTCAAAGCAAAAATACATTTTTGAAGAAGCAAATAATTAATATTATAGAAACGTGTAATTCTCTGTCTGTCACTGAAACAACAGCTATATCTTGCCACATATTCACAAGCAGGCTTGAATTACTGTTGAAAAATAAATATTCTTATAGTTTTGTCTTTATTTATTATCAGGGGATAGCGCGAACGCAGTCCCCCACTACCAAAAATTACGTACTCGAGTTACCCACATTTGGGGTAATCGCAAAGGTCAGCCAAACCGAAGTGCAATGGAAAGGCCTCACTCTGGGGGAACCGCCTACGTGATCACGGTATCCCCTGTACCAGGTAAGTATGCTTGACTTCGGCCAGCTCCACAGAGCCATCGTGACACAGTGCAAGCAAATTAGGCTTCAGAGACGTGTTGTTGATTTTATGTAAACATGCATTACCACGACACAATTATTCAACAAATGACATTAAATTAATTAATTATGTAATTTTAAATTATTTCAAAGCAAAAATACAGTTTTGAAGAAGCAAATAATTAATATTATAGAAACGTGTAATTCTCTGTCTGTCACTGAAACAACAGCTATATCTTGCCACATATTCACAAGCAGGCTTGAATTACTGTTGAAAAATAAATATTCTTATAGTTTTGTCTTTATTTATTATCAGGGGATAGCGCGAACGCAGTCCCCCACTACCAAAAATTACGTACTCGAGTTACCCACATTTGGGGTAATCGCAAAGGTCAGCCAAACCGAAGTGCAATGGAAAGGCCTCACTCTGGGGGAACTGCCTACGTGATCACGGTATCCCCTGTACCAGGTAAGTATGCTTGACTTCGGCCAGCTCCACAGAGCCATCGTGACACAGTGCAAGCAAATTAGGCTTCAGAGACGTGTTGTTGATTTTATGTAAACATGCATTACCACGACACAATTATTCAACAAATGACATTAAATTAATTAATTATGTAATTTTAAATTATTTCAAAGCAAAAATACATTTTTGAAGAAGCAAATAATTAATATTATAGAAACGTGTAATTCTCTGTCTGTCACTGAAACAACAGCTATATCTTGCCACATATTCACAAGCAGGCTTGAATTACTGTTGAAAAATAAATATTCTTATAGTTTTGTCTTTATTTATTATCAGGGGATAGCGCGAACGCAGTCCCCCACTACCAAAAATTACGTACTCGAGTTACCCACATTTGGGGTAATCGCAAAGGTCAGCCAAACCGAAGTGCAATGGAAAGGCCTCACTCTGGGGGAACCGCCTACGTGATCACGGTATCCCCTGTACCAGGTAAGTATGCTTGACTTCGGCCAGCTCCACAGAGCCATCGTGACACAGTGCAAGCAAATTAGGCTTCAGAGACGTGTTGTTGATTTTATGTAAACATGCATTACCACGACACAATTATTCAACAAATGACATTAAATTAATTAATTATGTAATTTTAAATTATTTCAAAGCAAAAATACAGTTTTGAAGAAGCAAATAATTAATATTATAGAAACGTGTAATTCTCTGTCTGTCACTGAAACAACAGCTATATCTTGCCACATATTCACAAGCAGGCTTGAATTACTGTTGAAAAATAAATATTCTTATAGTTTTGTCTTTATTTATTATCAGGGGATAGCGCGAACGCAGTCCCCCACTACCAAAAATTACGTACTCGAGTTACCCACATTTGGGGTAATCGCAAAGGTCAGCCAAACCGAAGTGCAATGGAAAGGCCTCACTCTGGGGGAACCGCCTACGTGATCACGGTATCCCCTGTACCAGGTAAGTATGCTTGACTTCGGCCAGCTCCACAGAGCCATCGTGACACAGTGCAAGCAAATTAGGCTTCAGAGACGTGTTGTTGATTTTATGTAAACATGCATTACCACGACACAATTATTCAACAAATGACATTAAATTAATTAATTATGTAATTTTAAATTATTTCAAAGCAAAAATACATTTTTGAAGAAGCAAATAATTAATATTATAGAAACGTGTAATTCTCTGTCTGTCACTGAAACAACAGCTATATCTTGCCACATATTCACAAGCAGGCTTGAATTACTGTTGAAAAATAAATATTCTTATAGTTTTGTCTTTATTTATTATCAGGGGATAGCGCGAACGCAGTCCCCCACTACCAAAAATTACGTACTCGAGTTACCCACATTTGGGGTAATCGCAAAGGTCAGCCAAACCGAAGTGCAATGGAAAGGCCTCACTCTGGGGGAACCGCCTACGTGATCACGGTATCCCCTGTACCAGGTAAGTATGCTTGACTTCGGCCAGCTCCACAGAGCCATCGTGACACAGTGCAAGCAAATTAGGCTTCAGAGACGTGTTGTTGATTTTATGTAAACATGCATTACCACGACACAATTATTCAACAAATGACATTAAATTAATTAATTATGTAATTTTAAATTATTTCAAAGCAAAAATACATTTTTGAAGAAGCAAATAATTAATATTATAGAAACGTGTAATTCTCTGTCTGTCACTGAAACAACAGCTATATCTTGCCACATATTCACAAGCAGGCTTGAATTACTGTTGAAAAATAAATATTCTTATAGTTTTGTCTTTATTTATTATCAGGGGATAGCGCGAACGCAGTCCCCCACTACCAAAAATTACGTACTCGAGTTACCCACATTTGGGGTAATCGCAAAGGTCAGCCAAACCGAAGTGCAATGGAAAGGCCTCACTCTGGGGGAACCGCCTACGTGATCACGGTATCCCCTGTACCAGGTAAGTATGCTTGACTTCGGCCAGCTCCACAGAGCCATCGTGACACAGTGCAAGCAAATTAGGCTTCAGAGACGTGTTGTTGATTTTATGTAAACATGCATTACCACGACACAATTATTCAACAAATGACATTAAATTAATTAATTATGTAATTTTAAATTATTTCAAAGCAAAAATACATTTTTGAAGAAGCAAATAATTAATATTATAGAAACGTGTAATTCTCTGTCTGTCACTGAAACAACAGCTATATCTTGCCACATATTCACAAGCAGGCTTGAATTACTGTTGAAAAATAAATATTCTTATAGTTTTGTCTTTATTTATTATCAGGGGATAGCGCGAACGCAGTCCCCCACTACCAAAAATTACGTACTCGAGTTACCCACATTTGGGGTAATCGCAAAGGTCAGCCAAACCGAAGTGCAATGGAAAGGCCTCACTCTGGGGGAACCGCCTACGTGATCACGGTATCCCCTGTACCAGGTAAGTATGCTTGACTTCGGCCAGCTCCACAGAGCCATCTTGACACAGTGCAAGCAAATTAGGCTTCAGAGACGTGTTGTTGATTTTATGTAAACATGCATTACCACGACACAATTATTCAACAAATGACATTAAATTAATTAATTATGTAATTTTAAATTATTTCAAAGCAAAAATACAGTTTTGAAGAAGCAAATAATTAATATTATAGAAACGTGTAATTCTCTGTCTGTCACTGAAACAACAGCTATATCTTGCCACATATTCACAAGCAGGCTTGAATTACTGTTGAAAAATAAATATTCTTATAGTTTTGTCTTTATTTATTATCAGGGGATAGCGCGAACGCAGTCCCCCACTACCAAAAATTACGTACTCGAGTTACCCACATTTGGGGTAATCGCAAAGGTCAGCCAAACCGAAGTGCAATGGAAAGGCCTCACTCTGGGGGAACTGCCTACGTGATCACGGTATCCCCTGTACCAGGTAAGTATGCTTGACTTCGGCCAGCTCCACAGAGCCATCGTGACACAGTGCAAGCAAATTAGGCTTCAGAGACGTGTTGTTGATTTTATGTAAACATGCATTACCACGACACAATTATTCAACAAATGACATTAAATTAATTAATTATGTAATTTTAAATTATTTCAAAGCAAAAATACATTTTTGAAGAAGCAAATAATTAATATTATAGAAACGTGTAATTCTCTGTCTGTCACTGAAACAACAGCTATATCTTGCCACATATTCACAAGCAGGCTTGAATTACTGTTGAAAAATAAATATTCTTATAGTTTTGTCTTTATTTATTATCAGGGGATAGCGCGAACGCAGTCCCCCACTACCAAAAATTACGTACTCGAGTTACCCACATTTGGGGTAATCGCAAAGGTCAGCCAAACCGAAGTGCAATGGAAAGGCCTCACTCTGGGGGAACCGCCTACGTGATCACGGTATCCCCTGTACCAGGTAAGTATGCTTGACTTCGGCCAGCTCCACAGAGCCATCGTGACACAGTGCAAGCAAATTAGGCTTCAGAGACGTGTTGTTGATTTTATGTAAACATGCATTACCACGACACAATTATTCAACAAATGACATTAAATTAATTAATTATGTAATTTTAAATTATTTCAAAGCAAAAATACATTTTTGAAGAAGCAAATAATTAATATTATAGAAACGTGTAATTCTCTGTCTGTCACTGAAACAACAGCTATATCTTGCCACATATTCACAAGCAGGCTTGAATTACTGTTGAAAAATAAATATTCTTATAGTTTTGTCTTTATTTATTATCAGGGGATAGCGCGAACGCAGTCCCCCCACTACCAAAAATTACGTACTCGAGTTACCCACATTTGGGGTAATCGCAAAGGTCAGCCAAACCGAAGTGCAATGGAAAGGCCTCACTCTGGGGGAACCGCCTACGTGATCACGGTATCCCCTGTACCAGGTAAGTATGCTTGACTTCGGCCAGCTCCACAGAGCCATCGTGACACAGTGCAAGCAAATTAGGCTTCAGAGACGTGTTGTTGATTTTATGTAAACATGCATTACCACGACACAATTATTCAACAAATGACATTAAATTAATTAACTATGTAATTTTAAATTATTTCAAAGCAAAAATACATTTTTGAAGAAGCAAATAATTAATATTATAGAAACGTGTAATTCTCTGTCTGTCACTGAAACAACAGCTATATCTTGCCACATATTCACAAGCAGGCTTGAATTACTGTTGAAAAATAAATATTCTTATAGTTTTGTCTTTATTTATTATCAGGGGATAGCGCGAACGCAGTCCCCCACTACCAAAAATTACGTACTCGAGTTACCCACATTTGGGGTAATCGCAAAGGTCAGCCAAACCGAAGTGCAATGGAAAGGCCTCACTCTGGGGGAACCGCCTACGTGATCACGGTATCCCCTGTACCAGGTAAGTATGCTTGACTTCGGCCAGCTCCACAGAGCCATCGTGACACAGTGCAAGCAAATTAGGCTTCAGAGACGTGTTGTTGATTTTATGTAAACATGCATTACCACGACACAATTATTCAACAAATGACATTAAATTAATTAATTATGTAATTTTAAATTATTTCAAAGCAAAAATACATTTTTGAAGAAGCAAATAATTAATATTATAGAAACGTGTAATTTTCTGTCTGTCACTGAAACAACAGCTATATCTTGCCACATATTCACAAGCAGGCTTGAATTACTGTTGAAAAATAAATATTCTTATAGTTTTGTCTTTATTTATTATCAGGGGATAGCGCGAACGCAGTCCCCCACTACCAAAAATTACGTACTCGAGTTACCCACATTTGGGGTAATCGCAAAGGTCAGCCAAACCGAAGTGCAATGGAAAGGCCTCACTCTGGGGGAACCGCCTACGTGATCACGGTATCCCCTGTACCAGGTAAGTATGCTTGACTTCGGCCAGCTCCACAGAGCCATCGTGACACAGTGCAAGCAAATTAGGCTTCAGAGACGTGTTGTTGATTTTATGTAAACATGCATTACCACGACACAATTATTCAACAAATGACATTAAATTAATTAATTATGTAATTTTAAATTATTTCAAAGCAAAAATACATTTTTGAAGAAGCAAATAATTAATATTATAGAAACGTGTAATTCTCTGTCTGTCACTGAAACAACAGCTATATCTTGCCACATATTCACAAGCAGGCTTGAATTACTGTTGAAAAATAAATATTCTTATAGTTTTGTCTTTATTTATTATCAGGGGATAGCGCGAACACAGTCCCCCACTACCAAAAATTACGTACTCGAGTTACCCACATTTGGGGTAATCGCAAAGGTCAGCCAAACCGAAGTGCAATGGAAAGGCCTCACTCTGGGGGAACCGCCTACGTGATCACGGTATCCCCTGTACCAGGTAAGTATGCTTGACTTCGGCCAGCTCCACAGAGCCATCGTGACACAGTGCAAGCAAATTAGGCTTCAGAGACGTGCTGTTGATTTTATGTAAACATGCATTACCACGACACAATTATTCAACAAATGACATTAAATTAATTAATTATGTAATTTTAAATTATTTCAAAGCAAAAATACATTTTTGAAGAAGCAAATAATTAATATTATAGAAACGTGTAATTCTCTGTCTGTCACTGAAACAACAGCTATATCTTGCCACATATTCACAAGCAGGCTTGAATTACTGTTGAAAAATAAATATTCTTATAGTTTTGTCTTTATTTATTATCAGGGGATAGCGCGAACGCAGTCCCCCACTACCAAAAATTACGTACTCGAGTTACCCACATTTGGGGTAATCGCAAAGGTCAGCCAAACCGAAGTGCAATGGAAAGGCCTCACTCTGGGGGAACCGCCTACGTGATCACGGTATCCCCTGTACCAGGTAAGTATGCTTGACTTCGGCCAGCTCCACAGAGCCATCGTGACACAGTGCAAGCAAATTAGGCTTCAGAGACGTGTTGTTGATTTTATGTAAACATGCATTACCACGACACAATTATTCAACAAATGACATTAAATTAATTAATTATGTAATTTTAAATTATTTCAAAGCAAAAATACATTTTTGAAGAAGCAAATAATTAATATTATAGAAACGTGTAATTCTCTGTCTGTCACTGAAACAACAGCTATATCTTGCCACATATTCACAAGCAGGCTTGAATTACTGTTGAAAAATAAATATTCTTATAGTTTTGTCTTTATTTATTATCAGGGGATAGCGCGAACGCAGTCCCCCACTACCAAAAATTACGTACTCGAGTTACCCACATTTGGGGTAATCGCAAAGGTCAGCCAAACCGAAGTGCAATGGAAAGGCCTCACTCTGGGGGAACCGCCTACGTGATCACGGTATCCCCTGTACCAGGTAAGTATGCTTGACTTCGGCCAGCTCCACAGAGCCATCGTGACACAGTGCAAGCAAATTAGGCTTCAGAGACGTGTTGTTGATTTTATGTAAACATGCATTACCACGACACAATTATTCAACAAATGACATTAAATTAATTAATTATGTAATTTTAAATTATTTCAAAGCAAAAATACATTTTTGAAGAAGCAAATAATTAATATTATAGAAACGTGTAATTCTCTGTCTGTCACTGAAACAACAGCTATATCTTGCCACATATTCACAAGCAGGCTTGAATTACTGTTGAAAAATAAATATTCTTATAGTTTTGTCTTTATTTATTATCAGGGGATAGCGCGAACGCAGTCCCCCACTACCAAAAATTACGTACTCGAGTTACCCACATTTGGGGTAATCGCAAAGGTCAGCCAAACCGAAGTGCAATGGAAAGGCCTCACTCTGGGGGAACCGCCTACGTGATCACGGTATCCCCTGTACCAGGTAAGTATGCTTGACTTTGGCCAGCTCCACAGAGCCATCGTGACACAGTGCAAGCAAATTAGGCTTCAGAGACGTGTTGTTGATTTTATGTAAACATGCATTACCACGACACAATTATTCAACAAATGACATTAAATTAATTAATTATGTAATTTTAAATTATTTCAAAGCAAAAATACATTTTTGAAGAAGCAAATAATTAATATTATAGAAACGTGTAATTCTCTGTCTGTCACTGAAACAACAGCTATATCTTGCCACATATTCACAAGCAGGCTTGAATTACTGTTGAAAAATAAATATTCTTATAGTTTTGTCTTTATTTATTATCAGGGGATAGCGCGAACGCAGTCCCCCACTACCAAAAATTACGTACTCGAGTTACCCACATTTGGGGTAATCGCAAAGGTCAGCCAAACCGAAGTGCAATGGAAAGGCCTCACTCTGGGGGAACCGCCTACGTGATCACGGTATCCCCTGTACCAGGTAAGTATGCTTGACTTCGGCCAGCTCCACAGAGCCATCGTGACACAGTGCAAGCAAATTAGGCTTCAGAGACGTGTTGTTGATTTTATGTAAACATGCATTACCACGACACAATTATTCAACAAATGACATTAAATTAATTAATTATGTAATTTTAAATTATTTCAAAGCAAAAATACATTTTTGAAGAAGCAAATAATTAATATTATAGAATTGTGTAATTCTCTGTCTGTCACTGAAACAACAGCTATATCTTGCCACATATTCACAAGCAGGCTTGAATTACTGTTGAAAAATAAATATTCTTATAGTTTTGTCTTTATTTATTATCAGGGGATAGCGCGAACGCAGTCCCCCACTACCAAAAATTACGTACTCGAGTTACCCACATTTGGGGTAATCGCAAAGGTCGGTTTGTGCAATGGAAAGGCCTCACTCTGGATACTCAGTTTTAGCCATTGGGTCAAACCAGCGAACTGACGCCTTGGCAACTAAAAACTTAGGTGATACCTTCACAATTTCAGATCAATAATTTAGATCCCTTTTAGGTGTGTACTATGTCAATAATAAAAAAACAGAAATATCATATCACACAGCGTGGATATCATATATGTAAAAACATCAATATATACTTTATGTATATAATATTAATCACCGGAAAAGTGACCACCCCCTTCAGGGTTGAAACTATTCCTGGTCTTGAAGGCCCTTATGTGTAAAATACTATGTATTGATACACACTATCTATTGATATGGGCTGATATGTTAAATGAACATATATATATATATATAATTGCTATGTACATTTCGTACATAATCTAATATTGACATATAATAAAATATAATGCGTAAGAAAGGGATTCTTGCGAAATCAGAAAAATATATAATGTACACAATGTATACACAGAGATCAACGAGAAAGGATAAACTCCTCTCCCATTGATCCCACTACATGGTATCCCTAAATAACCAGCAACAGATAAATCTGTTTATAAAAACTTAACATCATTGTATCCGTGTTATGCAGAGGTGCATCGCTATCAGGCGCTAAGCTCACCCTTCCCCATGAACAGGTATACCCCTCTCTGGTTTCCAACGCCATCTGGCTATCTGCCTCCGGCATTATCTCCAGACTCGGGCCCTCCTCTCAGGATCCAGGTTGCCCGCATACCTGACAGCATTGACATAAAATACAGTGCATATAATTACAGAGCACGACACAAAACACCACAGTGAAATGTTAATTAACACAGATTGACAAGACCATCACAGATAACATATAATTATAGTAGTAAATAACGGCACTTAATGTGACAGCAGAATCCCTAAAAATGGGTCAAACATACATCACATCCCATCACTATACTACCGAATGGAGTAGATATCCTCACGTGATGACAGAGCCCTAAAGTACCGGGTCAAACCAATATCACGATGAAATCACTGTTGAAAAGAACACCAGGATAAACTGAAATAATCCAGAAAAAACATAATGTAATAGGAAATAGGAAAAGGTATAATGACGTCTATAATAAAAACAGATCCCAAAAGACGGGTCAAACTATATCATCGTGACAACACTATACCCTTAAGTAACAATTTGGTTACTTAATTAATTATTGTGCAACAGGTTGTTATCTTATCGACCCCAACGCTGAGCACAAACAAACAGGATACACAACACATAATAGCATACCAACCCTGTGTGCTAAAAGGAAAAAGTACCATTTCTACCCACTAAACTTACCAGCTGAGTACATGGTAAGGTTACCTGGGTTACATCCTTTTCAGTTACGTAGCCCTACGGCTGTTTTCCCACCCAGGTACATTTCATTCCCTACATGGTTAATAATCCCTGCGACTTGACAAAAAGTTGTGAAGGTTTCCTATGCCTACTTCTCACTACGAAGTACACACTCTACTGTTTTCCCATCCCTCAAGTATGTATCTTTTTCCCGATACATTGTATCAACAAAAAACAACTGAAATGCCAGATTCAAATTTAACAACAATTAAGTCTGAATGTGGTAAATGTGCAAAGCTATAGAACAAACTTTTGCAGCTTCAACACATTCGCATCTATAAGTGGGAAACATGTGAAAAACTCAGACTGACAATTATTAAATAGTAGAAAAAGAAGAAAGAAGAAATATACTCCCTGTTAGATCCTCTTCTTTAAAGTCATAAGTGGCTGCATGATAAATAGATTATCGTGTTTAGTTTCACATGAAAATAAATGGAAAAACATACAAATTAAAACAAATACTTAATATCTTGATCATTGATTTTAACAAACCCCCCGAACGCTATCCAAATATTGTGAAAAACGGGTTCCGGGAGTCTGTTAAAATCATAACGAATGCGTTCCCGCAGTTTTTGCTTATAACCTGCCAATAAACCGGTCTCTGAGGTTTGGTGGCCAAAATAATATGCTCTATTTCGCGCTCTCCATATATGCGCCTTGAGCTTATATGTTGTTGTTAATAGGAGCATTTTAAAGAATTTATTTTTATGTTCGAAAAGTGAAAAAACAAAATCATCTTCTAAGAAGACTACTGTTCTAGTTGTATCTAAAAGTGTCTCTTGCAGCCATTCCAGACACAACTGAACATTATCACAGAAATAAAAAATGTGTTCTGTGGTTTCCGACTGGGAACACCACACACACTGGTCCGGGACATCAATATGGTGACTTGCCAAATAGGATTTGGTGTGTAATACACCATGACTCACCAAATAATGCACATTATAATCATAGTCATAATGCTTGACCAGATTTAAATTTCGCCATGACAAATCAAACCGTATATGTGGATGTAAACTCCATGCAGTTGGAAAAGTAACCGCACAGGTTTTTACCAAAAATAAATATATCCCCTTGACAGGAACACTCTGGAGTATATTACTGTCAAGCGGAAAATCAACTATATTTTTAAAAAATATCACATTATCAATTGCTGTCTTATAAAAAGAAGGCATACTCCACGACGCCGGCGTGGAATTGTCAGTTGGCATTAAGCCTAAGGAAATTAGCTTCAATTTCTTCCAATACAAAGCCAAATATTCCCAATCATTACCTTCTCTCTTCAACAAATTACCAACGTGTTTGATAGAAAGAGCTTTGATTTTGCGATCTAAATCTATTACTTCTAATCCACCCTTCCCTTTCTCTAGATATAAAGTATCCCTTTTAATTCTCTCTAAAACACTACCTCCCCAAATAAATCTGAACATAATTAAAGTATAGCTTTTGATAAATTTCTTTGGAATTACACACACAGTTGCCACATACCACAATTTGGATGCAACAAGTGCATGAAAAAGACTTGCTCTACCCCTCAAAGTTTGACACCTCCCTTTTAATTCATCCGCCCTCTCCTGTAATTTTGTTTTCAAAATTTCAAATGTAGTTTTACTAATCCCACCCTGATCAAAATATATACCAAAAATTTTGACTGGTTCTCTGGCTACTGAGATACCACAGAAGGAATCCTCTTTCGGTTTCCATGGCCCCAGAAAAATAATAAAAGACTTATCAAAATTAACTAATGAGCCACTGGCTAAACCAAACAATTCAAAAAATAGTAATATCCTCCTAATATGGTGTGGAGTTTCACAAAAAAAGTTAGTATCATCTGCAAATGCAGAAATTTTAACTTCTTCACCTCCTGGTAACCTAATACCCCTGATGCTGTCCGAGTCATTGATTCGCCGTAAAAGCGAATCAATCACAAGGACATACAACAGGGGAGAAAGAGAGCAGCCTTGTCTGAGGCCCCTTTTAACAGAAATGTTGTTTGTCAATTCTCCATTAACAGAAACTCTTAAAAACGGCTGTAAATATAAAAGGTGAATCCATGATATAAAGTGTGGACCAAACCCAGAAAATTTTAACGTCTGAAAAAGAAATTCATGTGACACTCTGTCAAATGCCTTTGACTGGTCCATAGATAATAAAGCGGCACTCTTGCCTTTTTGATTGAGATATTCAGCAATGTTCCTAATTAAGTGAACATTGCTGAATATCTGCCTACCCTTTACACCGCTGGTTTGAAACTCACCGATCAAAATATTCATAACATTACCCAGCCGTACACTTAAAATTTTGGTAATTAATTTCAGGTCATTACATAAAAGTGAGATGGGTCGCCAATTTTTTAATTTCTCTGCCGCTTCTTTTTTCTTACATAAAAGGACAATTACAGCACAGTTTTGATCCTTTCCTAGCTGGCCGCCCCCCAGCATGGAGTTAAACACATCAACCAGCCGAGGACCGATCAGCGAGGAAAAGATCTTATAAAATTCAATAGGTAGCCCATTCACTCCAGGTGAAGTGCCACCCCTTGAACTTTTTATAGCAAACAACAACTCCTCTAACTTAAACTTTCCCTCACAGAGATTACTTTCTTCTTCTGATAATTTTGGTCTGTTATTTAAAAAATACTCTGAGATCGCAGGGTCGCTAGGTACCTCCGCATATAATTTCCTATAAAAATCCGAAATAAAATTAATCATATCACGTTTATTCGTGAGCACTTCCCCACTGTCTGACTCCAGCTGCGTCATTGTTTTTTGAATGGATTTTCTTTTCTCACTGCTAAATAGATCTGACATTATGCCCTCACCACAATTTAGTTCCCTCAATTTAGCTCTCCTTCTAATCTCGCCTACTCTGAATTCCATAAATTTGTCAATTTCATGTCCTAAAGCTTGAATTTTTGAATATGGTCTAGGTTCCATTGACAATAAACAATTGAATTTTTTACACATATCAATTATCCTCCCTTTCCTAATATAATTTAACCTATATGAATGGATTTGAATCAGACGAATAATTTTGTTCTTCATCGACTCCCACCAATTTAAATCAAAATTACTCTGATTTTCCCCACCCCGATCCCACAATCTTACTAAATCCTCTTTAAAATGTTCATCCTTAAAAACCGAAACATTTGCTTTCCAATAAGACTTCCCTCTTATTGAATCGCGAAAATTAAAATTCATCACCAGCATCCCATGATCAGAGTAGTCATTGGATAATACTGCAATTTGTCCACAATCTCTGAATATTTCCTTCGAAACGTAAACCCGATCAATTCTTGTGGCAGCTAATCCGCCAGTTTGATGCCAAGTGTATAGTCTACCAAGTGGGTTTTTTTCTCGATAGACATCTGCTAAGTTGGCTGAATTTATTATGTCCTCTAGGACTTCCGCCCCTTTCCTACAATGTATCCATCCCTTCGAGTTCCTATCCAATTTCGAGTTTAGAACCAAATTAAAGTCCCCTAAAAGAATGACTTCCAAATTCCCTCTAATATAATTACTTATTAATTTTAAAAATTCAATTCTTTCTCGACCTTCTTGTGCTGGAACATACACACATACGATTTTAACCGAAACAATGTCCCTCTTTACATTGACAGTAACAAGTCTTCCCGAATGATGACTTTCAAATTTCTCCACCTTTAAATTTGCTTTTTCATTTATTAAAATCCCTACCCCTGAACAAAACTTAATAGCGAAAGACCAAAAAGCCTTCCCACCCCAGTCTCTCGCCCACGCCGAACTTTCCAATAAGTTTTTGCAATTTGTTTCTTGTAATGCCAAGATATCAATTCCTGCTAATTTTGCCCACTCAAAAACTTTTTTGCGCTTCAAGTGGTCCCCCAGACCCTTTGCATTAAAAGGTGGCGATTTTAATAGCCATTGTTTTATGATTATTTTAAAAATGAATCAGAAAGAAATCTCTATAAAGTCCCGACGACGTTTCCATCGCCTTGCTCTAAAGGGGCAGTCCCGAGAGGAGGGGGACTCCCATGCGGGTCAGGATCAGAAGCATAATCCGCTTCCCGACCCCCATGGGCAACCCCCTCCATCTCCGAATCCTGCCCCTCCGACATCACCAAACACTGGTCCGCCCAGCTCTCCACACCCTGCGCCCTTTGCACCTTACTAGCCTCAAACCCGACTTCCTCGTCTCTAGCCCAGGATTCAACCCCAGTGGGGAGCTGAGAGAAACTTTCATAACTCTCGTCCAAAGGAGCATCCTCCTCTACCACCTCTTCCTGAGGGAGATCTATGTCAGCACTCTCCTCAATTGAGGTGCTCTTTACTGTAGACGACTTTTTGTCTCTTTTTTTTTTGGACTTACTTCTCTGCACAGTAAATCCATCACTCTCAGCCTCGGGAGTCTCAGTGAGGCCACGTTTGACCCCTAACTTACTACCTGCTGAGGTCGTCGCCTTTTGAGAGGTGTGTACAGCTTCCCTTGCAGAGGGCACATTACTAATCGCAATTGTAGCAACAGAGGTAGTTACTTCCTCAAGGTCTCTCACCTTAGAGCCCACATAAACCGGAGTAGGAGCAGCAGAGTCAGGCTTATTTACTCTCCTCTCTGGACAATCTCCAAAATCATGGGTGTGTGACCTACAGTGAACACAATAAGTGCAGCTCCGGCGCATGTGACCGCGTTCGCCGCACTTATGGCATTTCGCCGGCCTCCCTTGCACTGTCACAAGGACACGGAAACGCCTGGTACCAAAGGTACCCCAAGCAACATCTGGTAATCTATCCCGTGCTCCTTCGGCATGAACACCACTGCAAATAATTTCTCTTGTGAGCGTCGCAACATGTTCAATACGGGACAACGCCGACTTCTCCATTCTAATTTCCTTCACCTTTATGCCCATAGTGGCGAACCAGACTTTGACATCCTCATTATCGACATAGAAAGGCAACCAAAACAGTCTAACTCTGAAGGTGGAAGGGCTGAGGATTTCCAGATTTGCAGATTTCCCCTGAATTGTAAGCCCTGAGCTCACCAAGCTCTCTGCATGTTCAATGGATTTTAAAGTGATATGCCACTCCTTGTTATTACCGGCCGTGCCTAAAGCTTCCAAATTACCCAGCCCCAATTTTGAATCTAATTGATCTAAAAATGTTGCCCTTGCTACACCCTCCCCAGATTCCAACTTCACAACAACAGTCCTCCGCATTATTTGGTTGCCCTTTAAAGCACCCCAGCCTTCAAAATCAGACCCTGGGGCATCACTAGTCCCATCAACCTGTGGAACATCAAACAAAGAATTTCTTACCTTACATGTATCCTCCAATTTCTTTTCCAGCTCAACAATCCTCTTCTCACTCTCCACCAAAGTGTCAGCCTTCCTTGAATCCATCATGTCCCTAAATGCTTCCATCTTTTCGTTGTCCTCCACCTTCCTCCTTAGCTTCCATAGTTCATCTTCCATTTCCCCAATCCTGTCCTCTTCTTCAGTCCACTTCACCAACGAAGCCGCAGCTTGCTCCTGCTTCTGCTCCTCCTCACCGTCCAAGGACATAGTAGGAGTTGCCACCTACAATAGAGAAAGTACGGCCACGCAGTGGACAAAAAGTCCACTGGTGACCTGGTTAAACAACGTTAAAGCTTCTATAAAGCCTACACTGGGACTGGGGGGAACCGTGATCACGGTATCCCCTGTACCAGGTAAGTATGCTTGACTTCGGCCAGCTCCACAGAGCCATCGTGACACAGTGCAAGCAAATTAGGCTTCAGAGACGTGTTGTTGATTTTATGTAAACATGCATTACCACGACACAATTATTCAACAAATGACATTAAATTAATTAATTATGTAATTTTAAATTATTTCAAAGCAAAAATACATTTTTGAAGAAGCAAATAATTAATATTATAGAAACGTGTAATTCTCTGTCTGTCACTGAAACAACAGCTATATCTTGCCACATATTCACAAGCAGGCTTGAATTACTGTTGAAAAATAAATATTCTTATAGTTTTGTCTTTATTTATTATCAGGGGATAGCGCGAACGCAGTCCCCCACTACCAAAAATTACGTACTCGAGTTACCCACATTTGGGGTAATCGCAAAGGTCAGCCAAACCGAAGTGCAATGGAAAGGCTTCACTCTGGGGGAACCGCCTACGTGATCACAGTATCCCCTGTACCAGGTAAGTATGCTTGACTTCGGCCAGCTCCACAGAGCCATCGTGACACAGTGCAAGCAAATTAGGCTTCAGAGACGTGTTGTTGATTTTATGTAAACATGCATTACCACGACACAATTATTCAACAAATGACATTAAATTAATTAATTATGTAATTTTAAATTATTTCAAAGCAAAAATACATTTTTGAAGAAGCAAATAATTAATATTATAGAAACGTGTAATTCTCTGTCTGTCACTGAAACAACAGCTATATCTTGCCACATATTCACAAGCAGGCTTGAATTACTGTTGAAAAATAAATATTCTTATAGTTTTGTCTTTATTTATTATCAGGGGATAGCGCGAACGCAGTCCCCCACTACCAAAAATTACGTACTCGAGTTACCCACATTTGGGGTAATCGCAAAGGTCAGCCAAACCGAAGTGCAATGGAAAGGCCTCACTCTGGGGGAACCGCCTACGTGATCACGGTATCCCCTGTACCAGGTAAGTATGCTTGACTTCGGCCAGCTCCACAGAGCCATCGTGACACAGTGCAAGCAAATTAGGCTTCAGAGACGTGTTGTTGATTTTATGTAAACATGCATTACCACGACACAATTATTCAACAAATGACATTAAATTAATTAATTATGTAATTTTAAATTATTTCAAAGCAAAAATACATTTTTGAAGAAGCAAATAATTAATATTATAGAAACGTGTAATTCTCTGTCTGTCACTGAAACAACAGCTATATCTTGCCACATATTCACAAGCAGGCTTGAATTACTGTTGAAAAATAAATATTCTTATAGTTTTGTCTTTATTTATTATCAGGGGATAGCGCGAACGCAGTCCCCCACTACCAAAAATTACGTACTCGAGTTACCCACATTTGGGGTAATCGCAAAGGTCAGCCAAACCGAAGTGCAATGGAAAGGCCTCACTCTGGGGGAACCGCCTACGTGATCACGGTATCCCCTGTACCAGGTAAGTATGCTTGACTTCGGCCAGCTCCACAGAGCCATCGTGACACAGTGCAAGCAAATTAGGCTTCAGAGACGTGTTGTTGATTTTATGTAAACATGCATTACCACGACACAATTATTCAACAAATGACATTAAATTAATTAATTATGTAATTTTAAATTATTTCAAAGCAAAAATACATTTTTGAAGAAGCAAATAATTAATATTATAGAAACGTGTAATTCTCTGTCTGTCACTGAAACAACAGCTATATCTTGCCACATATTCACAAGCAGGCTTGAATTACTGTTGAAAAATAAATATTCTTATAGTTTTGTCTTTATTTATTATCAGGGGATAGCGCGAACGCAGTCCCCCACTACCAAAAATTACGTACTCGAGTTACCCACATTTGGGGTAATCGCAAAGGTCAGCCAAACCGAAGTGCAATGGAAAGGCCTCACTCTGGATACTCAGTTTTAGCCATTGGGTCAAACCAGCGAACTGACACCTTGGCAACTAAAAACTTAGGTGATACCTTCACAATTTCAGATCAATAATTTAGATCCCTTTTAGGTGTGTACCATGTCAATAATAAAAAAACAGAAATATTATATCACACAGCGTGGATATCATATATGTAAAAACATCAATATATACTTTATGTATATAATATTAGTTACCGGAAAAGTGACCACCCCCTTCAGGGTTGAAACTATTCCTGGTCTTGAGGGCCCTTATGTGTAAAATACCATGTATGGATACACACTATCTATTGATATGGGCTGATATGTTAAATGAACATATATATATATATAATTGCTATGTACATTTCGTACATAATCTAATATTGACATATAATAAAATATAATGCGTAAGAAAGGGATTCTTGCGAAATCAGAAAAATATATAATGTACACAATGTGTACACAGAGATCTATGAGAAAGGATAAACTCCTCTCCCATTGATCCCACTACATGGTATCCCCAAATAACCAGCAACAGATAAATCTGTTTATAAAAACTTAACATCATTGTATCCGTGTTATGCAGAGGTGCATCGCTATCAGGCGCTAAGCTCACCCTTCCCCATGAACAGGTATACCCCTCTCTGGTTTCCAACGCCATCTGGCTATCTGCCTCCGGCATTATCTCCAGACTCGGGCCCTCCTCTCAGGATCCAGGTTGCCCGCATACCTGACAGCATTGACATAAAATACAGTGCATATAATTACAGAGCACGACACAAAACACCACAGTGAAATGTTAATTAACACAGATTGACAAGACCATCACAGATAACATATAATTATAGTAGTAAATAACGGCACTTAATGTGACAGCAGAATCCCTAAAAATGGGTCAAACATACATCACATCCCATCACTATACTACCGAATGGAGTAGATATCCTCACGTGATGACAGAGCCCTAAAGTACCGGGTCAAACCAATATCACGATGAAATCACTGTTGAAAAGAACACCAGGATAAACTGAAATAATCCAGAAAAAACATAATGTAATAGGAAATAGGAAAAGGTATAATGACGTCTATAATAAAAACAGATCCCAAAAGACGGGTCAAACTATATCATCGTGACAACACTATACCCTTAAGTAACAATTTGGTTACTTAATTAATTATTGTGCAACAGGTTGTTATCTTATCGACCCCAACGCTGAGCACATACAAACAGGATACACAACACATAATAGCATACCAACCCTGTGTGCTAAAAGGAAAAAGTATCATTTCTACCCACTAAACTTACCAGCTGAGTACATGGTAAGGTTACCTGGGTTACATCCTTTTCAGTTACGTAACCCTACGGCTGTTTTCCCACCCAGGTACATTTCATTCCCTACATGGTTAATAATCCCTGCGACTTGACAAAAAGTTGTCAAGGTTTCCTATGCCTACTTCTCACTACGAAGTACGCACTCTACTGTTTTCCCATCCCTCAAGTATGTATCTTTTTCCCGATACCTTGTATCAACAAAAAACAACTGAAATGCCAGATTCAAATTTAACAACAATTAAGTCTGAATGTGGTAAATGTGCAAAGCTATAGAACAAACTTTAGCAGCTTCAACACATTCGCATCTATAAGTGGGAAACATCTGAAAAGCTCAGACTGACAATTATTAAATAGTAGAAAAAGAAGAAATATACTCCCTGTTAGATCCTCTTCTTTAAAATCATAAGTGGCTGTATGATAAGTAGATTATCATGCTTAGTTTCACATGAAAATAAATGGAAAAACATACAAATTAAAACAAATACTTAATATCTTGATCATTGATTTTAACAAACCCCCCGAACGCTATCCAAATATTGTGAAAAACGGGTTCCGGGAGTCTGTTAAAATCATAACGAATGCGTTCCCGCAGTTTTTGCTTAAGACCTGCCAATAAACCGGTCTCTGAGGTTTGGTGGCCAAAAAAATATGCTCTATTTCGCGCTCTCCATATATGCGCCTTGAGCGTATATGTTGTTGTTAATAAGAGCATTTTAAAGAATTTATTTTTATGTTCGAAAAGTGAAAAAACAAAATCATCTTCTAAGAAGACTACTGTTCTAGTTGTATCTGAAAGGGTCTCTTGCAGCCATTCCAGACACAACTGAACATTATCACAGAAATAAAAAATGTGTTCTGTGGTTTCCGACTGGGAACACCACACACACTGGTCCGGGACATCAATATGGTGACTTGCCAAATAGGATTTGGTGTGTAATACACCATGACTCACCAAATAATGCACATTATAATCATGGTCATAATGCTTGACCAGACTTAAATTTCGCCATGACAAATCAAACCGTATATGTGGATGTAAACTCCATGCAGTTGGAAAAGTAACCGCACGGGTTTTTACCAAAAATAAATATATCCCCTTGACAGGAACAGCCTGGAGTATATTACTGTCAAGCGGAAAATCAACAATCTTTTTAAAAAATATCACATTATCAATTGCTGTCTTATAAAAAGAAGGCATACTCCACGACGCCGGCGTGTAATTGTCAGTTGGCATTAAGCCTAAGGTAATTAGCTTCAATTTCTTCCAATACAAAGCCAAATATTCCCAATCATTACCTTCTCTCTTCAACAAATTACCAACGTGTTTGATAGAAAGAGCTTTGATTTTGCGATCTAAATCTATTACTTCTAATCCACCCTTCCCTTTCTCTAGATATAAAGTATCCCTTTTAATTCTCTCTAAAACACTACCTCCCCAAATAAATCTGAACATAATTAAAGTATAGCTTTTGATAAATTTCAAATGTAGTTTTACTAATCCCACCCTGATCAAAATATATACCAAAAATTTTAACTGGTGCTCTGGCTACTGAGATACCACAGAAGGAATCCTCTTTCGGTTTCTATGGCCCCAGAAAAATAATAAAAGACTTATCAAAATTAACTAATGAGCCACTGGCTAAACCAAACAATTCAAAAAATAGTAATATCCTCCTAATATGGTGTGGAGTTTCACAGAAAAAGTTAGTATCATCTGCAAATGCAGAAATTTTAACTTCTTTGCCTCCTGGTAACTTAATACCCCTGATGCTGTCCGAGTCATTGATTCGCCGTAAAAGCGAATCAATCACAAGGACATACAACAGGGGAGAAAGAGAGCAGCCTTGTCTGAGGCCCCTCTTAACAGAAATGTTGTTTGTCAATTCTCCATTAACAGAAACTCTTAAAAACGGCTGTAAATATAAAAGGTGAATCCATGATATAAAGTGTGGACCAAACCCAGAAAATTTTAACGTCTGAAAAAGAAATTCATGTGACACTCTGTCAAATGCCTTTGACTGGTCCATAGATAATAAAGCGGCACTCTTGCCTTTTTGATTGAGATATTCAGCAATGTTCCTAATTAAGTGAACATTGCTGAATATCTGCCTACCCTTTACACCGCTGGTTTGAAACTCACCGATCAAAATATTCATAACATTACCCAGCCGTACACTTAAAATTTTGGTAAGTAATTTCAGGTCATTACATAAAAGTGAGATGGGTCGCCAATTTTTTAATTTCTCTGCCGCTTCTATTTTCTTACATAAAAGGACAATTACAGCACAGTTTTGATTCTTTCCTAGCTGGCCGCCCCCCAGCATGGAGTTAAACACATCAACCAGCCGAGGACCGATCAGCGAGGAAAAGATCTTATAAAATTCAATAGGTAGCCCATCCACTCCAGGTGAAGTGCCACCCCTTGAACTTTTTATAGCAAACAACAACTCCTCTAAATTAAACTTTCCCTCACAGAGATTACTTTCTTCTTCTGATAATTTTGGTCTGTTATTTAAAAAATACTCTGAGATCGCAGGGTCGCTAGGTACCTCCGCATATAATTTCCTATAAAAATCCGAAATAAAATTAATCATATCACGTTTATTCGTGAGCACTTCCCCACTGTCTGACTCCAGCTGCGTCATTGTTTTTTGAATGGATTTTCTTTTCTCACTGCTAAATAGATCTGACATTATGCCCTCACCACAATTTAGTTCCCTCAATTTTGCTCTCCTCCTAATCTCGCCTACTCTGAATTCCATAAATTTGTCAATTTCATGTCCTAAAGCTTGAATTTTTGAATATGGTCTAGGTTCCATTGACAATAAACAATTGAATTTTTTACACATATCAATTATCCTCCCTTTCCTAATATAATTTAACCTATATGAATGGATTTGAATCAGACGAATAATTTTGTTCTTCATCGACTCCCACCAATTCAAATCAAAATTACTCTGATTTTCCCCACCCCGATCCCACAATCATACTAAATCCTCTTTAAAATGTTCATCCTTAAAAACCGAAACATTTGCTTTCCAATAAGACTTCCCTCTTATTGAATTGCGAAAATTAAAATTCATCACCAGCATCCCATGATCAGAGTAGTCATTGGATAATACTGCAATTTGTCCACAATCTCTGAATATTTCCTTCGAAACGTAAACCCGATCAATTCTTGTGGCAGCTAATCCGCCAGTTTGATGCCAAGTGTATAGTCTACCAAGTGGGTTTTTTTCTCGATAGACATCTGCTAAGTTGGCTGAATTTATTATGTCCTCTAGGACTTCCGCCCCTTTCCTACAATGTATTCATCCCTTCGAGTTCCTATCCAATTTCGAGTTTAGAACCAAATTAAAGTCCCCTAACAGAATGACTTCCAAATTCCCTCTAATATAATTACTTATTAATTTTAAAAATTCAATTCTTTCTCGACCTTCTTGTGCTGGAACATACACACATACGATTTTAACCGAAACATTGTCCCTCTTTACATTGACAGTAACAAGTCTTCCCGAATGATGACTTTCAAATTTCTCCACCTTTAAATTTGCTTTTTCATTTATTAAAATCCCTACCCCTGAACAAAACTTAATAGCGAAAGGCCGAAAAGCCTTCCCACCCCAGTCTCTCGCCCACGCCGAACCTTCCAATAAGTTTTTGCAATTTGTTTCTTGTAATGCCAAGATATCAATTCCTGCTAATTTTGCCCACTCAAAAACTTTTTTGCGCTTCAAGTGGTCCCCCAGACCCTTTGCATTAAAGGTGGCGATTTTAATAGCCATTGTTTTATGATTATTTTAAAAATGAATCAGAAAGAAATCTTTATAAAGTCCCGACGACGTTTCCATCGCCTTGCTCTAAAGGGGCAGTCCCGAGAGGAGGGGGACTCCCATGCGGGTCAGGATCAGAAGCATAATCCGCTTCCCGACCCCCATGGGCAACCCCCTCCATCTCCGAATCCTGCCCCTCCGACATCACCAAACACTGGTCCGCCCAGCTCTCCACACTCTGCGCCCTTTGCACCTTACTAGCCTCAAACCCGACTTCCTCGTCTCTAGCCCAGGATTCAACCCCAGTGGGGAGCTGAGAGAAACTTTCATAACTCTCGTCCAAAGGAGCATCCTCCTCTACCACCTCTTCCTGAGGGAGATCTATGTCAGCACTCTCCTTAATTGAGGTGCTCTTTACTGTAGACGACTTTTTGTCTCTTTTTTTTTGGACTTACTTCTCTGCACAGTAAATACATCACTCTCAGCCTCGGGAGTCTCAGTGAGGCCACGTTTGACCCCTAACTTACTACCTGCTGAGGTCGTCGCCTTTTGAGAGGTGTGTACAGCTTCCCTTGCAAAGGGCACATTACTAATCGCAATTGTAGCAACAGAGGTAGTTACTTCCTCAAGGTCTCTTACCTTAGAGCCCACATAAACCGGAGTAGGAGCAGCAGAGTCAGGCTTATTTACTCTCTTCTCTGGACAATCTCCAAAATCATGGGTGTGTGACCTACAGTGAACACAATAAGTGCAGCTCCGGCACATGTGACCGCGTTCGCCGCACTTATGGCATTTCGCCGGCCTCCCTTGCACTGTCACAAGGACACGGAAACGCCTGGTACCAAAGGTACCCCAAGCAACATCTGGTAATCTATCCCGTGCTCCTTCGGCATGAACACCACTGCAAATAATTTCTCTTGTGAGCGTCGCAACATGTTCAATACGGGACAACGCCGACTTCTCCATTCTAATTTCCTTCACCTTTATGCCCATAGTGGCGAACCAGACTTTGACATCCTCATTATCGACATAGAAAGGCAACCAAAACAGTCTAACTCTGAAGGTGGAAGGGCTGAGGATTTCCAGCTTTGCAGATTTCCCCTGAATTGTAAGCCCTGAGCTCTCTGCATGTTCAATGGATTTTAAAGTGATATGCCATTCCTTGTTATTACCGGCCGTGCCTAAAGCTTCCAAATTACCCAGCCCCAATTTTGAATCCAATTGATCTAAAAATGTTGCCCTTGCTACACCCTCCCCAGATTCCAACTTCACAACAACAGTCCTCCGCATTATTTGGTTGCCCTTTAAAGCACCCCAGCCTTCAAAATCAGACCCTGGGGCATCACTAGTCCCATCAACCTGTGGAACATCAAACAAAGAATTTCTTACCTTACATGTATCCTCCAATTTCTTTTCCAGCTCAACAATCCTCTTCTCACTCTCCACCAAAGTGTCAGCCTTCCTTGAATCCATCATGTCTCTAAATGCTTCCATTTTCTCGTTGTCCTCCACCTTCCTCCTTAGCTTCCATAGTTCATCTTCCATTTCCCCAATCCTGTCTTCTTCTTCAGTCCACTTCACCAACGAAGCCGCAGCTTGCTCCTGCTTCTGCTCCTCCTTCCCGTCCAAGGACATAGTAGGAGTTGCCACCTACAACAGAGAAAGTACGGCCACGCAGCGGACAAAAAGTCCACTGGTGACCTGGTTAAACAACGTTAAAGCTTCTATAAAGCCTACACTGGGACTGGGGGAACCGTGATCACGGTATCCCCTGTACCAGGTAAGTATGCTTGACTTCGGCCAGCTCCACAGAGCCATCGTGACACAGTGCAAGCAAATTAGGCTTCAGAGACGTGTTGTTGATTTTATGTAAACATGCATTACCACGACACAATTATTCAACAAATGACATTAAATTAATTAGTTATGTAATTTTAAATTATATCAAAGCAAAAATACATTTTTGAAGAAGCAAATAATTAATATTATAGAAACGTGTAATTCTCTGTCTGTCACTGAAACAACAGCTATATCTTGCCACATATTCACAAGCAGGCTTGAATTACTGTTGAAAAATAAATATTCTTATAGTTTTGTCTTTATTTATTATCAGGGGATAGTGCGAACGCAGTCCCCCACTACCAAAAATTATGTACTCGAGTTACCCACATTTGGGGTAATCGCAAAGGTCAGCCAAACCGAAGTGCAATGGAAAGGCCTCACTCTGGATACTCAGTTTTAGCCATTGGGTCAAACCAGCGAACTGACGCCTTGGCAACTAAAAACTTAGGTGATACCTTCACAATTTCAGATCAATAATTTAGATCCCGTTTAGGTGTGTACTATGTCAATAATAAAAAAAACAGAAATATTATATCACACAGCGTGGATATCATATATGTGAAAACATCAATATATACTTTATGTATATAATATTAGTCACCGGAAAAGTGACCACCCCCTTCAGGGTTGAAACTATTCCTGGTCTTGAAGGCCCTTATGTGTAAAATACTATGTATGGATACACACTATATATTGATATGGGCTGATATGTTGAATGAACATATATATATATATAATTGCTATGTACATTTCGTACATAATCTAATATTGACATATAATAAAATATAATGCGTAAGAAAGGGATTTTTGCGAAATCAGAAAAATATATATGTACACAATGTGTACATAGAGATCAATGGGAAAGGATAAACTCCTCTCCCATTGATCCCACTACATGGTATCCCTAAATAACCAGCAACAGATAAATCTGTTTATAAAAACTTAACATAATTGTATCGTGTTATGCAGAGGTGCATCGCTATCAGGCGCTAAGCTCACCCTTCCCCATGAACAGGTATACCCCTCTCTGGTTCCCAACGCCATCTGGTTATCTGCCTCTGGCATTATCTCCAGACTCGGGCCCTCCTCTCAGGATCCAGGTTGCCCGCATACCTGACAGCATTAACATAAAATACAGTGCATATAACTACAGAGCACGACACAAAGCACCACAGTGAAATGTTAATTAACACAGATCGACAAGACCATCACAGATAACATATAATTATAATAGTAAATAACGACACTTAATGTGACAGCAGAATCCCTAAAAATGGGTCAAACATACATCACATCCCATCACTATACTACCGAATGGAGTAGATATCCTCACGTGATGACAGAGCCCTAAAGTACCGGGTCAAACCAATATCACGATGAAATCACTGTTGAAAAAAACACCAGGATAAACTGAAATAATCCAGAAAAAACATAATGTAATAGGAAATAGGAAAAGGTATAATGACGTCTATAATAAAAACAGATCCCAAAAGACGGGTCAAACTATATCATCGTGACAACACTATACCCTTAAGTAACAATTTGGTTACTTAATTAATTAGTGTGCAACAGGTTGTTATCTTATCGACCCCAACGCTGAGCACAAACAAACAGGATACACAACACATAATAGCATACCAACCCTGTGTGCTAAAAGGAAAAAGTATCATTTCTACCCACTAAACTTACCAGCTGAGTATATGGTAAGGTTACCTGGGTTACATCCTTTTCAGTTACGTAACCCAACGGCTGTTTTCCCACCCAGGTACATTTCATTCCCTACATGGTTAATAATCCCTATGACTTGACAAAAAGTTGTCAAGGTTTCCTATGCCTACTTCTCAAAACGAAGTACGCACTCTACTGTTTTCCCATCCCTCAAATATGTATCTTTTTCCCGATACCTTGTATCAACAAAAAACAACTCAAATGCCAGATTCAAATTTAACAACAATTAAGTCTGAATGTGGTAAATGTGCAAAGCTATAGAACAAACTTTGGCAGCTTCAACACATTCGCATCTATAAGTGGGAAACATGTGAAAAGCTCAGACTGTTAATTATTAAATAGTAGAAAAAGACGAAATATACTCCCTGTTAGATCCTCTTCTTTAAAGTCATAAGTGGCTGTATGATAAATAGATTATCGTGTTTAGTTTCACATGAAAATAAATGGAAAAACATACAAATTAAAACAAATACTTAATATCTTGATCATTGATTTTAACAAACCCCCCGAACGCTATCCAAATATTGTGAAAAACTGGTTCCGGGAGTCTGTTAAAATCATAACGAATGCGTTCTCAGATTTTGCTTAAAACCTCCCAATAAACCGGCCTCTGAGGTTTGGTGGCCAAAATAATATGCTCTATTTCACGCTCTCCATATATGCGCCTTGAGCGTATATGTTATTGTTAATAAGAGCATTTTAAAGAATTTATTTTTATGTTCCAAAAGTGAAAAAACAAAATCATCTTCTAAGAAGACTACTGTTCTAGTTGTATCTGAAAGTGTCTCTTGCAGCCATTCCAGACACAACTGAACATTATCACAGAAATAAAAAAAGTGTTCTTTGGTTTCCGACTGGGAACACCACACACACTGGTCCGGGACATCAATATGGTGACTTGCCAAATAGGATTTGGTGTGTAATACACCATGATTTACCAAATAATGCACATCATAATCATAGTCATAATGCTTGACCAGATTCAAATTTCGCCATGACAAATCAAACCGTATATGTGGATGTAAACTCCATGCAGTTGGAAAAGTAACCGCACGGGTTTTTACCAAACATAAATATATCCCCTTGACAGGAACAGCCTGGAGTATATTACTGTCAAGCGGAAAATCAACAATCTTTTTAAAAAATATCACATTATCAATTGCTGTCTTATAAAAAGAAGGCATACTCCACGACGCCGGCGTGGAATTGTCAGTTGGCATTAAGCCTAAGGTAATTAGCTTCAATTTCATCCAATACAAAGCCAAATATTCCCAATCATTACCTTCTCTCTTCAACAAATTACCAACGTGTTTGATAGAAAGAGCTTTGATTTTGCGATCTAAATCTATTACTTCTAATCCACCCTTCCCTTTCTCTAGATATAAAGTATCCCTTTTAATTCTCTCTAAAACACTACCTCCCCAAATAAATCTGAACATAATTAAAGTATAGCTTTTGATAAATGTCTTTGGAATTACACACACAGTTGCCACATATCACAATTTGGATGCAACAAGTGCATGAAAAAGACTTGATCTACCCCTCAAAGTTTGACACCTCCCTTTTAATTCATCCGCCCTCTCCTGTAATTTTGTTTTCAAAATTTCAAATGTAGTTTTACTAATCTCACCCTGATCAAAATATATACCAAAAATTTTGACTGGTTCTCTGGCTACTGAGATACCACAGAAGGAATCCTCTTTCGGTTTCCATGGCCCCAGAAAAATAATAAAAGACTTATCAAAATTAACTAATGAGCCACTGGCTAAACCAAACAATTCAAAAAATAGTAATATCCTCCTAATATGGTGTGGAGTTTCACAAAAAAAGTTAGTATCATCTGCAAATGCAGAAATTTTAACTTCTTTGCCTCCTGGTAACTTAATACCCCTGATGCTGTCCGAGTCATTGATTCGCCGTAAAAGCGAATCAATCACAAGGACATACAACAGGGGCAAAAGAGAACATCCTTGTCTGAGGCCCCTCTTAACAGAAATGTTGTTTGTCAATTCTCCATTAACAGAAACTCTTAAAAACGGCTGTAAATATAAAGGGTGAATCCATGATATAAAGTGTGGACCAAACCCAGAAAATTTTAACGTCTGAAAAAGAAATTCATGTGACACTCTGTCAAATGCCTTTGACTGGTCCATAGATAATAAAGCGGCACTCTTGCCTTTTTGATTGAGATATTCAGCGATGTTCCTAATTAAGTGAACATTGCTGAATATCTGCCTACCCTTTACACCGCTAGTTTGAAACTCACCGATCAAAATATTCATAACATTACCCAGCCGTACACTTAAAATTTTGGTAATTAATTTCAGGTCATTACATAAAAGTGAGATGGGTCGCCAATTTTTCAATTACTCTGCCGCCTCTATTTTCTTACATAAAAGGACAATTACAGCACAATTTTGATCTCTTCCTAGCTGGCCGCCCCCCAGCATGGAGTTAAACACATCAACCAGCCGAGGACTGATCAGCGAGGAAAAGATCTTATAAAATTCAATAGGTAGCCCATCCACTCCAGGTGAAGTGCCACCCTTTGAACTTTTTATGGCAAACAACAACTCCTCTAAATTAAACCTTCCCTCACAGCGATTACTTTCTTCTTCTGATAATTTTGGTCTGTTATTTAAAAAATACTCTGAAATAGCAGGGTCGCTAGGTACCTCCGCATATAATTTCCTATAAAAATCCGAAATAAAATTAATCATATCACGTTTATTCGTGAGCACTTCCCCACTGTCTGACTCCAGCTGCGTCATTGTTTTTTGAATAGATTTTCTTTTCTCACTGTTAAATAGATCTGACATTATGCCCTCACCACAATTTAGTTCCCTCAATTTTGCTCTTCTCCTAATCTCTCCTACTCTGAATTCCATAAATTTGTCAATTTCGTGTCCTAAAGCTTGAATTTTTGCATATGGTCTAGGTTCCATTGACATTAAACAGTTGAATTTTTTACACATATCAATTAGCCTCCCTTTCCTAATATAATTTAACCTATATGAATGGATTTGAATCAGACGAATAATTTTGTTCTTCGTCGACTCCCACCAATTTAAATCAAAATTACTCCAATTTTCCCCACCCCGATCCCACAATCTTACTAAATCCTCTTTAAAATGTTAATCCTTAAAAACCGAAACATTTGCTTTCCAATAAGACTTCCCTCTTATTGAATTGCGAAAATTAAAATCCATCACCAGCATTCCATGATCAGAGTAGTCATTAGATAATACTGCAATTTGTCCACAATCTCTCATTATTTCCTTCGAAACGTAAACCCGATCAATTCTTGTGGCGGCTAATCCGCCAGTTTGATGCCAAGTGTATAATCTACCAAGTGGGTTCTTTTCTCGGTAGACATCTGCTAAGTTGGCTGAATTTATTATTTCCTCTAGGACTTCCGCCCCTTTCTTACTATGTATCCATCCCTTCGAGTTCCTATCCAATTTCGAGTTAAAAACCAAATTAAAGTCCCCTAAAAGAATGACTTCCAAATTCCCTCTAATGTAATTACTTATTAATATTAAAAATTCAATTCTTTCTCGTCCTTCTTGTGCTGGAACATACACACATACGATTTAACCGAAACATTGTCCCTCTTTACATTGACAGTAACAAGTCTTCCCGAATGATGACTTTCAAATTTTTCCACCTTTAAATTTGCTTTTTCATTTATTAAAATCCCTACCCCTGAACAAAACTTTATTGCGAAAGACCAAAAAGCCTTCCCACCCCAGTCTCTCGCCCATGCCGAACCTTCTAATAAGTTTTTGCAATTTGTTTCTTGTAATGCCAAGATATCAATTCCTGCTAATTTTGCCCCCTCAAAAACATTTTTGCGCTTCAGGTGGTCCCCCAGACCCTTTGCATTAAAGGTGGCAATTTTAATAGCCATTGTTATATGATTATTTTAAAAATGAATCAGAAAGAAATCTCTATTAAGTCCCGACGACGTTTCCATCGCCTTGCTCTAAAGGGGCAGTCCCGAGAGGAGGGGGACTCCCATGCGGGTCAGGATCAGAAGCATAATCCGCTTCCCGACCCCCATGGGCAACCCCCTCCATCTCCGAATCCTGCCCCTCCGACATCACCAAACACTGGTCCTCCCAGCTCTCCACACTCTGCGCCCTTTGAACCTTACTAGCCTCAAACCCGACTTCCTCGTCTCTAGCCCAGGATTCAACCCCAGTGGGGAGCTGAGAGAAACTTTCATAACTCTCGTCCAAAGGAGCATCCTCCTCTACCATCTCTTCCTGAGGGAGATCTATGTCAGCACTCTTCTCAATTGAGGTGCTCTTTACTGTAGACGACTTTTTGTCTCTTTTTTTTGGACTTACTTCTCTGCACAGTAAATCCATCACTCTCAGCCTCGGGAGTCTCAGTGAGGCCACGTTTGACCCCTAACTTACTACCTGCTGAGGTCGTCGCCTTTTGAGAGGTGTGTACAGCTTCCCTTGCAGAGGGCACATTACTAATCGCAATTGTAGCAACAGGGGTAGTTACTTCCTCAAGGTCTCTTACCTTAGAGCCCACATAAACCGGAGTAGGAGCAGCAGAGTCAGGCTTATTTACTCTCCTCTCTGGACAATCTCCAAAGTCATGGGTGTGTGACCTACAATGAACACAATAAGTGCAGCTCCGGCCCATGTGACCGCGTTCGCCGCACTTATGGCATTTCGCCGGCCTCCCTTGCACTGTCACAAGGACACGGAAACGCCTGGTACCAAAGGTACCCCAAGCAACATCTGGTAATCTATCCCGTGCTCCTTCGGCATGAACACCACTGCAAATAATTTCTCTTGTGAGCGTCGCAACATGTTCAATACGGGACAACGCCGACTTCTCCATTCTAATTTCCTTCACCTTTATGCCCATAGTGGCGAACCAGACATTGACATCCTCATTATCGACATGGAAAGGCAACCAAAACAGTATAACTCTGAAGGTAGAAGGGCTGAGGATTTCCAGCTTTGCAGATTTCCCCTGAATTGTAAGCCCTGAGCTCACCAAGCTCTCTGCATGTTCAATGGATTTTAAAGTGATATGCCATTCCTTGTTATTACCGGCCGAGCCTAAAGCTTCCAAATTACCCAGCCCTAATTTTGAATCCAACTGATCTAAAAACGTTGCCCTTGCTACACCCTCCCCAGATTCCAACTTCACAACAACAGTCCTCCGCATTATTTGGTTGCCCTTTAAAGCACCCCAGCCTTCAAAATCAGACCCTGGCGCATCACTAGTCCCATCAACCTGTGGAACATCAAACAAAGAATTTCTTACCTTACATGTATCCTCCAATTTCTTCTCTAGCTCAACAATCCTCTTCTCACTCTCCACCAAAGTGTCAGCCTTCCTTGAATCCATCATGTCTCTAAATGCTTCCATCTTCTCATTGCCCTCCACCTTCCTCCTTAGCTTCCATAGTTCATCTTCCATTTCCCCAATCCTGTCCTCTTCTCCAGTCCACTTCACCAACGAAGCCGCAGCTAGCTCCTGCTTCTGCTCCTCCTTCCCGTCCAAGGACATAGTAGGAGTTGCCACCTACAACAGAGAAAGTACGGCCACGCAGCGGACAAAAAGTCCACTGGTGACCTGGGTAAACAACGTTAAAGCTTCTATAAAGCCTACAATGGGACTGGGGGGGAGGGGGGGACCGTGATCACGTTATCCCCTGTACCAGGTAAGTATGCTTGACTTCGGCCAGCTCCACAGAACCATCGTGACACAGTGCAAGCAAATTAGGTTTCAGAGACGTGTTGTTGATTTTATGTAAACATGCATTACCACGACACAATTATTCAACAAATGACATTAAATTAATTAATTATGTAATTTTAAATTATATCAAAGCAAAAATACATTTTTGAAGAAGCAAATAATTAATATTATAGAAACGTGTAATTATCTGTCTGTCACTGAAACAACAGCTATATCTTGCCACATATTCACAAGCAGGCTTGAATTACTGTTGAAATAAATATTCTTCTAGTTTTGTTTTTATTTATTATCAGGGGATAGCGCGAACGCAGTCCCCCACTACCAAAAAATACGTACTCGAGTTACCCACATTTGGGGTAATCGCAAAGGTCAGCCAAACCGAAGTGCAATGGAAAGGCCTCACTCTGGGGGAACCGCCTACGTGATCACGGTATCCCCTGTACCAGGTAAGTATGCTTGACTTCGGCCAGGTCCACAGAGCCATCGTGACACAGTGCCATGGTTGGAAATAGACAATAACTACTACTTCAGAAATAATTTTGCTAATGTTGATATGACAAGATCGTGACAAGATCGTGATGAAAGTATCTGCCGAAATGAACATTCCATCAAGCCGGAAGAAATCACTTGATTGCACAGAGTAGGCAGACCGTCACAAGCCATGTGCCATCATTTGTCGGTTTCTGTACAGCCAAGTGAAGCAGCACTTCATGAACTTCAAGGCTATAGGAGCTCGCTAAAAACACCAAAATATGCGTGAGTGAGGATCTAACCAGAGCGAGATCACACCTCTGCTATCTTGTGCGCCAGAAGCAGAAAGCCACAGTGTGCACAGTTCTGGGCATACAAGTGGCATGTCAGCCCGTGATTGTTTTTGATCCGACCTACCTAGAGCGTGTCTGCCCCCGATTACTTTTGCGGTAGTAGTAAATTATTGCTTTATGTCACTTTTCGGCACAAATGGTCATTTAAGTGATATTGTAAAACGATAAGAACGTTGTAGTTAATTGATGAAATAAATGATGTACAGATAGATGATGATGTGAGCGTGGGGTGATAGGGCATGGCGGGTTATTGAGAGTGTTTTCCTTCGCTCGCACGATAAGAGGTACTGGTACATGAGGTACATGTCTAGGGGATTTACCCCAAGACATGCCCAGACCGCCGGAGACTTAGGTTTCGCTATGCAATTTAATGCTGAAGCTGCATGGCATTTTGCACAGCTCCACTATCCTCGGTTCAGATAGTCCCCAGAGTAACAACAGCAAGGGTAACTCATCGCTGTTGAGCGGACGAACCAGGGTGAGCCACTGACAATCCGCCCGAATATTATGGCAAGATACGAGGAGGCTGCAGCGTCCTTTGGATGATTGCTGTAGACTAGTGCTTCCGTACCATGCTGTACAGCATACAACAGACGGAACAGATCCCTAATGACCCACCCCGGATGGGGCTGAAAAGTACTACTACTAGCAATCATCCCAGTACCCCATTCTTGTTCTCATTAGGCCTACATTACACATTTATGTATTTTTCAAAGAGAGTTCCAGATAAAAATCGTGGAAGAAACTACTTATTTGCTCCGCATGGAAGACATCGAGGTGTTCCTGAACAACTCTGGTTCCAATTGCAATAAAATAAGCCTACAGAGAACTTCACATATGGCTGCTTGAAAACACAATATAACGAGAGTTGTTTTAGCTGGCTTGCTAATGTACAAAATCCTAACAACATTTTTTGTAAAGATATCATTTTTGGACCGGTCATGGCTATGTTTATTTTCAGAACAGAAATCATGTATACTAATCCAAATGTAGTGAAATATAGTCGTCTGCAATTTAACGAGATTTTATATGGTAAAGCTCATCCAAACTATCAACGTATTGAAGAACTGTATGAACTCCTGGTCCAAACCCAGACCCCCCTTGAAGTATTTTCATATTTAGAAACGCATCGAAATATTTGCAAAGTGGGTCAGATGGGGGCCGGTGATTTGGTTTTTGAAGGCAAGAACAAACGTGTGAAAATGTGGGCGCCCCCGAGTGTGCCCTCTGAGAGGCAATGGCTACGTACGAGCAGTATTATATTATATCTGGCACTGAATACTTCTGTAGTGGACCAAAAGGTTAATCTGTCAACGGATCATATTTGTACACATTCACTTTAACCCGTTTAACGTTCTATGTACTTTGACGATATTATGTTTACACTTTGTTGAATAAAAAAACGAATTCTAATAATTGTATAAATATAATAAATCATTGCAGTAAATACTCAATGTGAATATTTTTAGACTTCTAAATATTATTAAATATATATAATAAATTATATCAAGATATTGACACAGTCAATGAAAACCACTTCAAATACAATTGAAGACCATAAATCGACAACTCGCACTCATTGAAACAGTTTATATTCAACAATACATACAATTAAAATATCTATCCAATGGATTTTTTCAACCAGTCTAAGGCATATTGCAATAATATAGCATTGCACATTTAACAAGAAAGAGTTGTTTGGAGATGAACACGAAAGCAGCCCTCCGTTATTGCCAGTCGGCCATTTCAAATTTGATATAGATCAGCAAACTTTCTCAAGGTTTATTTTATATTACCGCTTTAGCTAACATGCAACATCTCCGAGCTAATGAGAAAAAACAATTGAAAATTATCTTCAGTCGGCCATTTTGGGTTTTATTTGTGCCAAAATGTCACCAAAAATCCCCTGGTGGAATCTGATGGGTATGTCAAGTATGAGGAAGCACAAGTTCATAGATCAGCTAGCATGCACGATTTCCAAGATAGTGAGAAAAAAAATTGAATGGCCGACTGGCGGCAATTTTGGATTTTATTAGTGCGAAATTTGCCATGGGTTATCGTCTCACCACACATAATACCCGTCCCATAGACTTACATGTATTATGACCCATACGCTCAGGCCTCCCAGCACTCCTAAAATGGGGAAATGTAAATAACCCTATATATCATTTTAACCATCCTGTTGTTCTCTTTCAAAATACGAAATAAAAAAGGTATGTGAATCTGCTTGCTTTCCTGCTATTTTAGCCTAGAATAAGCTCTTGCCCCACTCTCCCCCGGGCGACCTTGAAAAAAATTGACCTCGTTTTTTAGAAGAGCCTTGTTACAGCCAGCGCAAGGACTTCCTGTTAGATCTATCATTTATAATTTCGATGCTTTTGCTACAACAAAACATCACAGAATCGATTTAAATTGGTATCAAAATGATATTTCCTTAATAATCACCACAGGAGCTGCTGCAAAGAGCCACAATTTTTAAAAAGAGACTAACTTTCTTATTCTTAAACTTTATAATGATATGCGCGAATGAATTTGTGTGGTGAGACCTTATTCTTGTGTGGGACATTACATTTTGTTCTATATTCATGGTCCAGCTACTTTGCCATTTTTGAGTTAGAAATATCACAAAATTATTAAAATTCAAAAAGGCCACTAAACGGCCATTTTTTAATTTTTTGCTCTCAAAAGTTACTCAGGTCATCGGCTGATATCGCTGAACATATATGCCAAATTAAAAGAAGATCTGATGAAAACTTTTTTCCGAAACGCGCTAACGAGCTTTTCTTCGTTAGTGGCCATAGTAATTAAAGGGTTGATGATATGGGGATCAAAATGTCATCAAAACAATTCCCCAGTCATATGTGATGACTATGTGAAGTATGAGGAAGCAGACGTTGATACATTAGTAGATAGCTTGAAAACAAATAATTGCGGCGGCGGCGGACCGTGTGGAATACAGTAAGCAGCCCGCCTCGGCTAGTGCTGCTGGGGACTCCCAATGGTCTGAAGCTATTACAGGCAATGATATAATGATGAGAACGGTTATTTTTAAATTCGGGAATGCGAGAGAGGTAAGTAGGGGGCATTTTTACCCATGCTTAAGGAAGAAGTAGGTTTCAAGAGTGTGCAAGCAGTCGGGCAAGCTGGAGACAGACGGGAATGGCAGGTGACGGTAAATTCAGTAGGTAAGGCTCAGAAGTTTGGTAAATATTGAGAAGGTGTTTTAGGCGGGGAAGAGAGCAAATATTTCATTCCTTAGGTCTTCAACTTTCAAAGATCCGGGTGTTCTGGCTCCCATATTATGAAGAGAACGAGCCCCTGGTTCTGCGGTAGGAGGCCTACCGAGAATAGTTATGTAGAATAAGTGATGTAAAGATGCTAGGTGGCATGGGGCATGTGGCCACTATGGTGAGGGAGGTATGGGTCTCTCAGGCGGTGCGGGATATAAACGAGAAACTTCCTGCTATTATTTGGGCACCCCTGGGAGGATATAGGTATAAGATACAGTTTGCGGTGCAGGGAAGGGCGGCACGGTGTCACAAGTGTGCCAAGTGAGGACATATGAGAAAGGACTGCACCTATTGTGCTACGTGCAAAACGCACGAGCAAGATATGGCCACATGTTCTGCTTCTAGGCCGAGGGATGATGGGGGTTGCTTGTAGAATCGGAGGCAACTTTGGTATCTGTCTGTCCGGCCGAGTCCGGCGGTCTGACCGCTGTCGGTCCGTCCAGGAGGCAAAATGCGGAGTAGCATGTCCGTTCAGTGGAGTCCGCAGGTCCGGCCATGGCCAGTTCATCTGCCATACAGCAAGTCCATTCAGGTGAGGTGGGCGGTCCGGCTGTGGCCGGTCTGTCTGGTAGTTTAAATGTCCTCCCGTCGCAAGGCACCAGCAGGCAGGGGTGCAGGCGGCCTGCAGGATGGCGTGAGTCTGGCGGTGGGAAGCAGAGGGAAGGCAGGCAAGAGGACATCTCAGGTGGCGCTCTCTGATAGTCCAACTGTAGGAGCAGCGGTAAGAAGAAGAAGAGCAGGAGAAGGGTGAAGGCGGAGGAGGATGGTAAGTCCTCAAGTGAAGACAGCATGCTTGATGATAGTGTGAGTATGACACTGTTTCCAACTCAATGGTACAAACAGTGGGTGAGTTGGAGCAGGTGTCTCGATTGGTGGAGGATGGCTTGATGCCGTTGGAGGGCGAGGCCTTGGGCCTGTCTGGGCAACAAGCTGGTGACGGGAGAAGGGGGTCGAGGCCACCTGACCCGAACCCTAACTGGTGTATTTTTTCTGTTATAGGCGAAGGGAGTGAAGGCCCCTGGATCCTATAATTTTACACTTTTATAGGACAGGACATTATTATTTTCATATATGAATTGTACATTGGTTTAAATAATTGGTGAACATATTGGTTTAATTTATTGAAGTGTGTATATAAGGTTATTTATTGAACTTATTTTTGATGTTTTTTGTGTTTTGTGGTGTTTGGATTCCAGTCTCTGTGTGATTGCCAAAGTCAAGCCACATAGAGCTGGGAGAGTGTTGGGCAGTGATTGTGCAGCAGGTTGGTTGTAGCAGTTCTGGTTGCAGCACTGCACTGTGTAGTGTACGTATTGCAGCAGAACAGTGTGAGGTGTACTGGCTGCGGTACGGCGTTGGGCAGTGCTTTGCAACAGTACAATTTATTTTATGTTGCATGCTATTGTTATGTTTTTTTTTTGGTAACACATGCACTGTGGTGTTAAGTACAGTATGTGTTGTAACGTTTGCACGTCTGTTTTGTTTTGTTGATAGGCGAGTGGGTCGGCCACAAACTCCTGGTCCAAACCCAGACCCCCCTTGAAGTACTTTCATATTTAGAAGCGCATCGAAATATTGGCAAAGTGGGTTAGATGGGGGCCGGTGATTTGGTTTTGGAAGGCAAGAACAAACGTGTGAAAATGTGGGCGCCCCCGAGTGTGCCCTCTGAGAGGCAATGGCTACGTACGAGCAGTATTATATTATATCTGGCACTGAATACTTCTGTAGTGGACCAAAAGGTTAATCTGTCAACGGATCATATTTGTACACATTCACTTTAACCCGTTTAACGTTCTATGTACTTTGACGATATTATGTTAACACTTTGTTGAATAAAAAAACGAGTTCTAATAATTGTATAAATATAATAAATCATTGCAGTAAATACTTAATGTGAATATTTTTAGACTTCTAAATATTATTAAATACATATAATTATATCAAGATATTGACACAGTCAATGAAAACCACTTCAAATACAATTGAAGACCATAAATCGACAACTCGCACTCATTGAAACAGTTTATATTCAACAATACATACAATTGAAATATCTATCCAATGGATTTTCTCAACCATTTCAAGACATATTGCAATAACATAGCATTGCACATTTAACAAGAAAGAGTTGTTTGGAGATGAACACGAAAGCAGCCCTCCGTTATCGCCAGTCGGCCATTTCAAATTTGATATAGATCAGCAAACTTTCTCAAGGTTTATTTTATTTTATATTACCGCTTTAGCTAACATGCAACATCTCCGAGATAATGAGAAAAAACAATTGAAAATTATCGTCAGTCGGTCATTTTGGGTTTTATTTGTGCCAAAATGTCACCAAAAATCCCCTGGTGGAATCTGATGTGTATGTCAAGTATGAGGGAGCACAAGTTCATAGATCAGCTAGCATGCACGATTTCCAAGATAGTGAGAAAAAAAATTGAATGGCCGACTGGCAGCCATTTTGGATTTTATTAGTGCGAAATTTGTCATGGTTTATCCTTGTGTGGGACATCACATTTTGTTCTATATTCATGGTCCAGCTACTTTGCCATTTTTGAGTTAGAAATATCACAAAATTATTAAAATTCAAAAAGGCCACTAAACGGCCATTTTTTAATTTTTTGCTCTCAAAAGTTACTCAGGTCATCAGCTGATATCGCTGAACATATATGCCAAATTAAAAGAAGATCTGATGAAAACTTTTTTTCCGAAACGCGCTAACGAGCGTTTCTTCGTTAGTGGCCATAGTAATTAAAGGGTTGATGATATGGGGATCAAAATGTCATCAAAACAATTCCCCAGTCGTATGTGATGACTATGTGGAGTATGAGGAAGCAGACGTTGATACATTAGTAGATAGCTTGAAAACAAATAATTGCGGCGGCGGCGGACCGTGTGGAATACAGTAAGCAGCCCGCCTCGGCGAGGGCTGCTTCATTATCTAATAATCACATCGTCAATTCGAAGAGTGTTTCGTGAAATAAAACGGATAGTGAAAAATTGCGTGGCACGCTTGGTTTTCTGTCGATGCATTAGACTGTTCATCCACAAACTTATAGGGTTCATAATGAAACTATATAGTATATACGCAATTGGAGGTTAAACAATCAGATACGAATGATACCTTTAAAATGGACGGGAATATTGAGAAAACAATAATTCTGGAAACAATTAATAAAGGTCACAATGTAATGAAACTTGGTTAGACAGGAACAGGGAAAACGACGATGTTACATGAAATTTAAAAGTTGGTAAATGAAAATATTAAGAAAGATCAAATGACCGCTAGCACAGGTATTGCCGCATCCTTACTCAGCGAGGGGACTACTATCCACTGATTCAGTGGTATCTTTGACGGCAGGTACGGCGATGATGAGCTCATCGAGAAGATGTCAACGGATGATATATTTGGGACAATAAGAACTAATATTACCACAACAGATTGCATTGTGATAGGTGAAATCTCGATGTTGTTGATGTTGTCATTCCTGCAATTCTTACAAGTATTCGGAAGAGGTACCAGCCCTTCGGTGGAATCCCAAGTTGTGGCATGTGGAGATTTTCATCAGGTAAGTTTATAATATTGGGTATGATAACGAAGCGTTGTCCCAACATCGGTTTAATGCTGTGCCAGGTTCGCATAATGTTGCAAACTTTTAGACATCATTGGGTAGCGTCGTTTTGTATTATATCGGTATACATGCACTAGGATAGCGATTAATATTGTGTAATAATTATGTAGCCAAGCATAGATTATAATATTGTAGGCGTGATCGCAATGAGGCCGAGGCAGTGTTGTGCGTCACGTGACGCAGTTGCTTTGGAGCCGGGAAACACGGCTTCCTACTCTGGCTTCCAGAGCCACACCACGCGGCATGGCCGAGCTTCATGTAGCCTCTGGTATGCCCCAGTGGCGAATGTTTGTGACTAGTTGCTATACTTAGATGAAAATAGGGGGATCCCCGAATTCAGGCATTTTTGAAAGGTCACTTCTCCGGATGGAGAGTTGTTCACAGTATCGTATTCCCCCTCTGACGCATTTCCTATGACTTGACCCAGAAAATTATTCACCGGCCTCAATAGCACAGGCATGAAAGTCACGTGACTAAAAACCTTGGCCTCAACCCGGCAATAAAAGAAATTGGCCGGGCTCGCCAGGCAAACGGTTTCCTGGCAGAGTAACGCTGAACACTTAACAGTCAAGACGTCCCAGCTATGATTGATGTGGATAATACATGTACAACCAGTGATGCAAAGAGTACAAATAATGTGATGAAATTAACAGACCTGAAAGGTACAGAATTATGCAGATGATAACGTTCGTTCATATGTATTAGAGTTACTTGTTACCTAATTTCAAACTCGAGCTATTATGGAGGAGTTTGTTTTGTGTAACAAGACATGGTTGCCTCATGTTAAAGACAAGGCTCTATAAGGTGGTTTAAATGAGACAGATATGGCAGAAATAAACCATATATATGAGTTATATGAGAAGGTGGGTCATAAAGAGTTTAAGAATGCTAAGGTATTTAAAGAAGCAAGAGAGGGGTATATAGGAGTGGTAAGAGCTGGTGGGAAAGTTGATTTTGAAAAAAATGGCATTTAGGCTTCAAGAGTTGCCCATCGAAAGGCGTGCAGATGTTGAGGAGTTTAAAAAATCTGAGACAATATGGGGTTTCGAATAGATCACATGTTGAATTGAAGTATTTACCTCTAAGAAAGAGAGTAAGTGGGATGACAAAATTAATGAGGGGGGAGGAAAGATAGTATGAAGGGGGGGATTATGTTTTTATTGTAGATGGTGACAATAATAACAAGATTCCAAAGACACAAGAAAAGATTGATGAGAATGAACAAGTGGAGGAATTGACATCGGAAAATGAAGAAATGGAGGAATCAAAGATTGAGGAATCAGAAAAAAAGGTAAGTGGGTGAGTTAGCTGAGGGGGAGAAGGGTCTGATATGTCTAATTTAGAAGGAGACGAGGATGATGAGACAGAGGAGTCAGAGGTGGAAATGGACAAGTGGGAGACGATTAGGCTAATGAGGGGGATAACAACAAAATTGGAAAAAGCACATACTATTAATGACAGATTTGGAAGATTTGGGGAAGATAATGAAGAGTTGTGTGAGATGATGGAGAAGAAGGTAAGTGAAATTAACAACTTGCACATGAGATTAAAGTTAAAAGAATTGGTGAACGAAGGACTAAGAAATGAGTTGAAAGAGATTAAGAAGGGCAAACAGGTGAAGTCAGACCCGGTACAGGCTGTAAGTTATGCTGGTGCTGCTGGGGACTCCCGAACGGTCTGAAGCTATTACGGGCAATGATATAATGACGAGAACGGTTATTTTTAAATTCGGGAATGCGAAAGAGGTAAGTAGGGGGCATTTTTACCCATGCTTAAGGAAGAAGTAGGCTTCAAGAGTGTGCAAGCAGTCGGGCAAGCTGGAGACAGACGGGAATGGCAGGTGACGGTAAATTCAGTAGGTAAAGCTCAGAAGTTTGGTAAATATTGGGAAGGTGTTTTAGGCGGGGAAGAGAGCGAATATTTCATTCCTTAGGTCTTCAACTTTCAAAGATCCGGGTGTTCTGGCTCCCATATTATGTGGAGAACGAGCCCCTGGTTCTGCGGTAGGAGGCCTACCGAGAATAGTTATGTGGAATAAGTGATGTAAAGATGCTAGGTGGCATGGGGCATGTGGCCACTATGGTGAGGGAGGTATGGGTCTCTCAGGCAGTGCGGGATATAAACGAGAAACTTCCTGCTATTATTTGGGCACCCCTGGGAGCATATAGGTATAAGATACAGTTCGCGGTGCAGGGAAGGGCGGCACGGTGTTACAAGTGTGCCAAGCGAGGACATATGAGAAAGGACTGCACCTATTGTGCTACGTGCAAAACGATATGGCCACATGTTCCGCTTCTAGGCCGAGGTATGATGGGGGTTGATTGTAGAATCGGAGGCAGCTTTGGTATCTATCTGTCCGGCCGAGTCCGGCGGTCTGATCGCTGTCGGTCCGTCCAGGAGGCAAAATGCGGAGTAGCATGTCCGTTCAGTTGAGTCCGCAGGTCCGGCCATGGCCAGTTCATCTGCCATACAGCAAGTCCATTCAGGTGAGGTGGGCGGTCCGGCAGTGGTCGGTCTGTCTGGTAGTTTAAATGTCCTCCCGTCGCAAGGCACCAGCAGGCAGGGGTGCAGGCGGCCTGCAGGATGGCGTGAGTCTGGCGGTGGGAAGCAGAGGGAAGGCAGGCAAGAGGACATATCAGGTGGCGCTCTCTGATAGTCCAACTATAGGAGCAGCGGTAAGAAGAAGAAGAGCAGGAGAAGGGTGAAGGCGGAGGAGGATGGTAAGTCCTCAAGTGAAGACAGCATGCTTGATGGTAGTGTGAGTATGACACTGTTTCCAACTCATTGGTACAAACAGTGGGCGAGTTGGAGCAGGTGTCTCGATTGGTGGAGGATGGCTTGATGCCGTCGGAGGGCGAGGCCTTGGGCCTGTCTGGGCAACACGCTGGTGACGGGAGAGGGGGGTCGAGGCCACCTGACCCGAACCCTAACTGGTGTATTTTTTCTGTTATAGGCGAAGGGAGTGAAGGCCCCTGGATCCTATAATTTTACACTTTTATAAGACAGGACATTAATATTTTCATATATGAATTGTACATTGGTTTAAATTATTGGTGTACATATTGGCTTAATTTATTGAAGTGTGTATATAAGGTTATTTATTGAACTTATTTTTGATGTTTTTGTGTTTTGTGGTGTTTGGATTCCAGTCTCTGTGTGATTGCCAAAGTCAAGCCACATAGAGCTGGGAGAGTGAAAGGTGAGTCGAAGGGGGTTGCGATCGAACTGGATGTGGCACTGTGTTGGGCAGTGATTGTGCAGCAGGTCGGTTGTAGCAGTTCTGGTTGCAGCACTGCACTGTGTAGTGTACGTATTGCAGCAGAACAGTGTGAGGTTACTGGCTGCGGTACGGCGTTGGGCAGTGCTTTGCAACAGTACAATTTATTTTATGTTGCATGCTATTGTTATGTTAATTTTTTTTTGGTAACACATGCACTGTGGTGTTAAAGGTTCCTACATTGAAGTATATTCTGATATAGAGTTTCCAAAACATGTGGATAATACAGGTACAACCAGTGATGCAAAGAGTACAAATAATGTGATGAAATTAACAGACCTGAAAGGTACAGAATTATGCAGATGATAACGTTCGTTCATATGTATTAGAGTTACTTGTTACCTAATTTCAAACTCGAGCTATTATGGAGGAGTTTGTTTTGTGAAACAAGACATGGTTGCCTCATGTTAAAGACAAGGATCTACAAGGTGGTTTAAATGAGACAGATATGGCAGAAATAAACCATATATATGAGTTATATGAGAAGGTGGGTCATAAAGAGCTTAAGAATGCTAAGGTATTTAAAGAAGCAAGAGAGGGGTATATAGGAGTGGTAAGAGCTGGTGGGAAAGTTGATTTTGAAAAAAATGGCATTTAGGCTTCAAGAGTTGCCCATCGAAAGGCGTGCAGATGTTGAGGAGTTTAAAAAATCTGAGACAATATGGGGTTTCGAATAGATCACATGTTGAATTGAAGTATTTACCTCTAAGAAAGAGAGTAAGTGGGATGACAAAATTAATGAGGGGGGAGGAAAGATAGTATGAAGGGGGGGATTATGTTTTTATTGTAGATGGTGACAATAATAACAAGATTCCAAAGACACAAGAAAAGATTGATGAGAATGAACAAGTGGAGGAATTGACATCGGAAAATGAAGAAATGGAGGAATCAGAGATTGAGGAATCAGAAAAAAAGGTAAGTGGGTGAGTTAGCTGAGGGGGAGAAGGGTCTGATATGTCTAATTTAGAAGGAGACGAGGATGATGAGACAGAGGAGTCAGAGGTGGAAATGGACAAGTGGGAGACGATTAGGCTAATGAGGGGGATAACAACAAAATTGGAAAAAGCACATACTATTAATGACAGATTTGGGAGATTTGGGGAAGATAATGAAGAGTTGTGTGAGATGATGGAGAAGAAGGTAAGTGAAATTAACAACTTGCACATGAGATTAAAGTTAAAAGAATTGGTGAACGAAGGACTAAGAAATGAGTTGAAAGAGATTAAGAAGGGCAAACAGGTGAAGTCAGACCCGGTACAGGCTGTAAGTTATGCTGGTGCTGCTGGGGACTCCCAAACGGTCTGAAGCTATTACGGGCAATGATATAATGACGAGAACGGTTATTTTTAAATTCGGGAATGCGAGAGAGGTAAGTAGGGGGCATTTTTACCCATGCTTAAGGAAGAAGTAGGCTTCAAGAGTGTGCAAGCAGTCGGGCAAGCTGGAGACAGACGGGAATGGCAGGTGACGGTAAATTCAGTAGGTAAAGCTCAGAAGTTTGGTAATATTGGGAAGGTGTTTTAGGCGGGGAAGAGAGCGAATATTTCATTCCTTAGGTCTTCAACTTTCAAAGATCCGGGTGTTCTGGCTCCCATATTATGTGGAGAACGAGCCCCTGGTTCTGCGGTAGGAGGCCTACCGAGAATAGTTATGTAGAATAAGTGATGTAAAGATGCTAGGTGGCATGGGGCATGTGGCCACTATGGTGAGGGAGGTATGGGTCTCTCAGGCAGTGCGGGATATAAACGAGAAACTTCCTGCTATTATTTGGGCATCCCTGGGAGCATATAGGTATAAGATACAGTTCGCGGTGCAGGGAAGGGCGGCACGGTGTTACAAGTGTGCCAAGCGAGGACATATGAGAAATGACTGCACCTATTGTGCTACGTGCAAAACGATATGGCCACATGTTCCGCTTCTAGGCCAAGGTATGATGGGGGTTGATTGTAGAATCGGAGGCAGCTTTGGTATCTGTCTGTCCGGCCGAGTCCGGCGGTCTGATCGCTGTCGGTCCGTCCAGGAGGCGAAATGCGGAGTAGCATGTCCGTTCAGTTGAGTCCGCAGGTCCGGCCATGGCCAGTTCATCTGCCATACAGCAAGTCCATTCAGGTGAGGTGGGTGGTCCGGCAGTGGCCGGTCTGTCTGGTAGTTTAAATGTCCTCCCGTCGCAAGGCACCAGCAGGCAGGGGTGCAGGCGGCCTGCAGGATGGCGTGAGTCTGGCGGTGGGAAGCAGAGGGAAGGCAGGCAAGAGGACATCTCAGGTGGCGCTCTCTGATAGTCCAACTGTAGGAGCAGCAGTAAGAAGAAGAAGAGCAGGAGAAGGGTGAAGGCGGAGGAGGATGGTAAGTCCTCAAGTGAAGACAGCATGCTTGATGGTAGTGTGAGTATGACACTGTTTCCAACTCATTGGTACAAACAGTGGGCGAGTTGGAGCAGGTGTCTCGATTGGTGGAGGATGGCTTGATGCCGTCGGAGGGCGAGGCCTTGGGCCTGTCTGGGCAACACGCTGGTGACGGGAGAAGGGGGTCGAGGCCACCTGACCCGAACCCTAACTGGTGTATTTTTTCTGTTATAGGCGAAGGGAGTGAAGGCCCCTGGATCCTATAATTTTACACTTTTATAAGACAGGACATTATTATTTTCATATATGAATTGTACATTGGTTTAAATTATTGGTGTACATATTGGCTTAATTTATTGAAGTGTGTATATAAGGTTATTTATTGAACTTATTTTTGATGTTTTTGTGTTTTGTGGTGTTTGGATTCCAGTCTCTGTGTGATTGCCAAAGTCAAGCCACATAGAGCTGGGAGAGTGAAAGGTGAGTCGAAGGGGTTTGCGACCGAACTGGATGTGGCACTGTGTTGGGCAGTGATTGTGCAGCAGGTCGGTTGTAGCAGTTCTGGTTGCAGCACTGCACTGTGTAGTGTACGTATTGCAGCAGAACAGTGTGAGGTTACTGGCTGCGGTACGGCGTTGGGCAGTGCTTTGCAACAGTACAATTTATTTTATGTTGCATGCTATTGTTATGTTAATTTTTTTTTGGTAACACATGCACTGTGGTGTTAAAGGTTCCTACATTGAAGTATATTCTGATATAGAGTTTCCAAAACCTGACTTTCAGTTTAATCATGATGCAAATTGCCGCATATATGTGACCATACTGCATCATTCAGGTCTCTCATATAATATGTTTTATTGATTGTATCTCCGAATGATATTCAAACTGTCGCCATTTGAATTCGTGTAAACACGCCATATGGTAATTTTAGTCACGTGAACGTGGCGTACGAAAGCCCAGCGAGCACGACACAACAGTTCAGTTGTAAACACACCATCCACACCATACACATGTCAATAAACCAGAGGGAGATCTCTGCTATTATGAAATGTGGGGTGTGTTGAAATCCGTCAATCAGCATCCAGCCCAAGGCCTATTCAACAATATCAATTATATTCGCCCACAATACCCTATATAACTCCACATTTCTCCCCCTGATTGAACAACATAAGACGCAGACACAACAAATCAACCCACGTGACCAAGCCTACTACTGAGAACCAACACATTTCAAAATAGTCGGGTGGCAGATCATAGGAACCTTGCAATCAGAGAAGTATGATATTTTCTTGCACAGATTACACCAGTAGGGTGTAGAGAATGTAAAACTGGCGGGTGCAATTTTTGCACCATTGAGCATTTTTTTTTATCGCCAAATTTTGGCGGCCATCACTTAAAATCACTTTTTCTTCGATAACTTCGTAAATATTAATTGGATTGACATAAAATAACTGTCTACACCCAGGTTTCCAGGGTCATAGAACACAAAAAAAATATTCTGAGATCAATTAACACTCGCCCTGATGAATTTATAAGTATTGAAGCCATACCTTGAATTTCTAATCGGGTTGAATATATAAGATCTATAAGAATATATTTGCATCTCAACTTGTATTTAACTTGCATTGTAGAAATAAACATTAGTTTCTTTATTATATTGCAGTGCTTCGCGTTCCACACAATTGTTCATACATATAAAATGTTACTTTAATGCAAATCACAATATGCACATGTGTGAATTCTGTGTCTGGCGAATATACATATAGTTGTATTTGTGTGAATAAATTTAAATGGGAAATATAACTAATCAACAATACCTTATGATACAATGCTACCTTCTCAAGTCAGTAAAACGTAAATTAAAATCACCACATATAAAAAAAAACACCAGCCTACTGCTCTTGATGTTGAGAATCACTCAGCTAACTTGTCTTCAATAATAATGAAACTGCAATGCATACACTGTATAGACATTTTAAAACCTCTACCACAGTTCATATCGAATCATCTGTTTATGACTTTTTTACATAAATTTTCATCATTCTCATCATCTGATGTGTGTGTATGTATCGTATAAGGGTTGTGACAGTCTTCATGTCCTTCACATTTACAAAATAAGGTGCAGGATAATCCACCAGCTGCAATTCATTCACACACACACCACCACGACATTGCATACCAAGCTGTAGGCCTATTGTAGATGCATTGATGTCAACGATGGAGTCATCAGACTTCATCATCAAAAATGACATATTTAATCGTTTGGGAAAATATTAGTCCGGTGGCACGGGAGCTGAATTTTGGTGTATAACATAATGGTTTTCGGGGTCAAGGAATTCATTTCAGATGCGTATTTATTGCTATGATATGACAAAGACCAAGATGCCGTCCAATATGGCCGCCATATACAGCCTGTGATGGGTCATAACTTCTGAACTATTAGGCATAGACACGTGATTTTTGTGTTTACATTCGGTTCGGGGTCAAGAAATTCATTTGTGGTGTGTATTTAACACTAAGATAGATAAAATGTCAATAAAATCACAGATGGAGCTCGATATGACCGCTACACAATGTAACACTTTTGAGCTATTATACATTAAACTAGTATTGACGGGGTCGTGAAATTCATTTGCGACGCGTATATACATCTAACACTGAGATACACACAAAAGTTGAAAAACTATCGTCGACATGGGCATTTTTTGTCGAATATAGCTTGCTGTCGAATATAGGTAGGGTTTGGGTATTTATGAATCCATTCATGATATTTGTTAACGCCTCAGAAAATTGTGAAAAGTAAAAAATAAAACATAAAAAAAATATCAGAATAAGTCATTATTGTTTTCACGAGATTGTAATTAAATGCATACATGCTTTAATTGTTTCATGTAATTTACATGAAACATAAGGGATTAGGGGGGGGGGTCATTTTTGCTGTGATAGTCGTTCACTTTCTAAATTAGTTAGAACGTATTCAATGAATTTAAATTATATTTAGGGAAACATTATTTAGTTCAAGAATTATAAGGGCAAACAATTAAAGAGTAGAATAAGACAATATACTCGACTGACATTTAAATGTATCTAGCTACTCTTGTCGCGATGCTATGTAACATATAAGCTGTGTACACTTATGGTATCTGTAGCTGTTATTATGCCAAAATAATTCGAAAACTATACTAAAAACAAGCGTGATTAGTGGCATAAATAGTGTGGATTATTTATGGAGAAAATAGTCTTAACTTATATCACGTGGGTTGACACAGAAGGCTCGTATTGGTCGTGAGACTAATTGACAGGGATGTAAGACCAACTTCCAGTCACTAGAATGTAAGCCTGATCGAAATTCGGCCTAATCGATCAGCCTGGTCTCAATCTAACAGACCACCGGACATATATATCCCTGAATTATTTGGGCCCGGCCATCAAACCATCATGCTTGATATGGGATTCGAACCCACGATTTACCGACATTGTACAGCAGATTGTCCATAAACACAGTTAGTATATATATTGGCTTCGAAATTCATTAAAACCATCCCCCTAATACAAATGGACGGGCAATGGGAAATAATTCAACCTACTATGCTAAAATTTTGTTTAATATAGGATCACTAATTTTCTAAATGGCTCGCTGATTTGGCATCAAGTTTTAATTTCACGTTTTTGAATATGATATTTTCCAGACAGCACTATTTGCAGTAGTAGGAAACAAAAAGTGTAACCTACATAATAAAACAGAATATTAAACAATCATTATGCGGATAACAACCACCAAAATAACGAAAGCAAACAGTATTGTTTGGAACAAATAATTCATATTATGGTTGACTTAAAGACATCTAGTTTACAAGCCGAAGAAACTCATTTTTACAACACGACTTTATTTGGCTAAGAATTTCTTTAGAAATAATCTGTTCACATTTGAACATACATGTAATTTATTCCATTACAGTTGAGAGTCTCGGGTCAAGTTATATATGAATAGTCAATCCGGGGATTTGGAGATTAATTCACGAGCGGCCTTCATCACAGCCATTAAAATCAACTATTCAAATTAGTCGGAAATGAGGTGAAAATTAATTAAAAACACTGGTGGAATTATAATTGATTCATCTTTGATAGTCATCTTTGATTTGACTTCTGACCTTCAAGCGTAAATATACCATATTGGACGCCATCATGGATTATGATTTTTTATGTATATTAGTGTTAAATACGCATTAGAAATGAATTCCGTGACCCCGAAAACAATAAGTTAAAGACAAGAAATGACATCTGTATGTCTAATAGTTTTGGCCAATCCTATCACTTATGTGGCGGCCATATTAGGCGCCATCTTTGATTTTGACTTTTTTTGGAAATCTTAGTGGTAAATACGCAGTATATATGAATTATTTGACCCCAAAAACCATATGTTAGACACCGTGGGACATCTGAGATGTCAAAATAACATCATATCTGGGTTCCTGAAATCGCAAAATCCTAGAAAAATCTGTATTATATGAGAATTTGTGGCACTTATTAACCTTGTTGACCTTGCGAGTAAAATTTTATATTTCCACTGAGATGTCAAAATAACATCATCTTTGGATTCCTTATACCCCAAAACCATAAACAAACGGTATTATATGACAATTTGTGCCACATATTAACCAAGTTAGCAAACTACCCCATTTATGGCGGCCATTTTGGACGCCATCTTGAATACCGGGTTTTGCCCATCGGTACTTCACGGGGTACTGATCTTTTTCTCAAAATACACCATCTGAGGAGTCAAAATCAACCAAAACCTCATTGGGGTCATTTCCTGCGAGGTTGGATTAATTTATGCTATTCTGCCTCAAGACTATTACATGTTATAATGCATAAAAATATCAAAATATCATAAATTTCTTCATTTCAGACAAAAAATATTTATCTGATGTTATTGTAAACATTAGCACTGTAAAGTTTGACCATGAAAACATGGGTTTAGACACCATATTCATGATGCTATGAAAAACAATCACTGAATTATGAGCGAAAACAAAATTTTCAGTAATGGCCGCCAAATTTGGCCTAGAAAAAAAAATGCTCAAGGGTGCAAAAATTGCACCCGATCGTTTTACAATCTAGACATATCAATTGTACCACCAAAACAAAAAAACATCATACTTCAGCGATTGCAAGGTTCAGTCATCTTATAGTAGCCTGGCAACCCGACTAAAAGACTAGGCTATTATTGTTGCACTAAGGTGTTTTTTTAATTTCCAATGCACATAGTGTATTTTATAAGGGTAGGGTCTAAACTGATAAGTGTACATAAATGATATAGGCCTACAACTCGTGTAGGCCTACAGTAGCGGCCAGTAATCTACTACACAGTTAAACCTCACAGTAACTGATATGCCTACCATATATGGTGATGACAGAGGTAGCTGGCGAGGTCGAGGTCAAAGCCCGTCACAGAAACCAAGTGTCAGACGAGATGCTGCATCAGAGCATGTAGTGCTGTCTCTGCCTGCGGAGCGATAGTGAATTATTTCTCAGATCAATCGTTTTTTTTATCTAATTTATAATATAGGACTAGGCCTACTATAACACCCACTTAAAATGCCACCAGACAACGGTCCCCAGACAACAACTTATCGTCATCTCTGAGACCCTGTGTCCAGGTGTCTGTGGGAACTGAAGCCTGAGAGTTTTGACAGCTGAGGACGGTCAGCCACACACCACATATATGGCGCGTGTATACATCATATCACGTGGTGTCTGGCGGCAGCGCAGGCTTTACATAACCTGCCAACGCAGTTGTAGCTGCAGCTGACCACACTTTGGCATCGAGTTTGTCGAGTTTGTCAAAGACAGCATCGGGGCTTCTATCTACATGATCTATATAGGTTCCTATCTCAGTTCAAGTGAGACATATCATCTAACAGTAATAACATACTCTAGACTGCTCGAAAAAAACTAGGCTTACTTGAAAAATCATAAGCCTAGGCCTATGATCGTGGCTCTGTCATTGCTTCAGGCTGACATTTTGACTTAGTCTTTCTGTGAGTTGGTATAGTTCGCGCCATTTCTGGCTCTTTGTTTGAATGTTTGTTTTTTGCTATTGAATGTCTTAATGTTTTGTACTGTCTTTATTATTTGTATTCTATGATATTTGCTTGCATCATCATTGTACTTGATTTTGAATGTACGCATGCTATAGATGCTAATTTCTGTAAGGCATGCATGCCTTTGATTGTGATTACTATTTGAATGTTCTGTAATTCTATGTTTTGATACTTTCTCGCGCTAATTAATATTCGTTCGGCACATTTAGTTTCATTTCTGCCATTATTTTATTGGAGGAGTGAGTAATATACATTCATTATTAGTATTCTATTACCGCATGTCTTGAATTTGATGTTCAAGATATATTTTGGTGTATTTGTATGACTTGTATGTTGCTAATATCATGGGTATTTAGGTAAGCTGCTGCTTGCTTTTTCATTATTTATACTGTGTCATTTCCCGTCAAAAATACGTGATTATATTAGTTTGCTGTTGTGTGGTGACATTCAGACCAACCCTGGTCCAGACGATTTGTCCACATGCCCCTGCAGCCATTGTAAGACGCTGGTGTGTGCTGCGACAGAAGGATTTTGCGAATAGGTCAATCGAAACAAATTGGAACTTGTTTAACAAACACGCTAACAATATGTTTAAAAAGCACATGCCGGTTAAGCAATTAAGTTCACGGTTCAGCTTACCATGGTTTGACAAAAAAGGCCAAGGCTATGATTCGACGTAAGCAAAAATTGTACAATAGGGCTAAAAATCAGATGGACCAGAACAATGGCAAGAGTTTGCATATTTTTAGAAAAACACTTGTACCTAAAGCTAGTATATCACCGTGCTTGCGACCAATTGGCGACTAAGACGAATGGAAATTCGTCTGATTCTGTTTTTAATCTTTATTTAGTCTGAAGCTAATCGCTTAGAAGTCGGAATCAGTATCTCACTCGTAAATAGGTTGCTCACCGCGATTTCAGTCGCCGCCAGATTTTGAACATGCTCAAAATATGGCGACTGATCGACAAATTATTGTCGTTAATTGGTCGTTTATTGGTCTGTAGCAACTCTCTAATCAGTCGTTTTACTCGCCAAGACGTCTTCAGTAGTTGCTTCAATGTCGTACTTCATTTAGCAAATATAACGTACAATTAGCGATTGAATTACGACTGATTTCAGACTGTCTAACGACTGTGAAACGACTGTCTAACAATCTTTAGCAAACGTCCTCATCCTCGGCGACGCCTCTACAATCTGTGACGAATTTATTTTAATTACTGGTGGGGCGACTGGTGGGGCGACTGATAACCAACAACAACAACTGCTTGACGACACATATTCGATTGGACGACGACTGATTATCGACTGACTTGCTAATGATTAGTATCTGGTTAACAATGCGACGACTCTGTAACGACTCAAAAGACTATTTGACGACTGTTTAGCAAATGCATAACGAGCAGATAACAACAGGTTATTTGGTCGTTAGGAGATTGTTAGTCATTCGGTGATAGATAGATTCGTAGTGCGATTGCGACATACATAACGTCAAAATTAAGACAGCATAACGACATATACAGACAAGACAGAGAGTGATAGACAACTCAGCGAAAATTGGGCCCTGTTACCAGTCACGGTATCATAATAGGTCCTGAACCTGACCAATCAACACCCGACTCCATCCAGTGACCACGTTGATTCTGACAACACTGCAGCTACCACCCATAGTACTAGAAAGAGGACGAAGAAAGGCAAGATGGAAGATTTATATACATGGAATGATACCGAGAAAGACCAATTGGCTTCATTTCTGGATGCTGACCCTGCGTTCCATGTGTATCTTGGATTGGAGTTCAGCTCGAAATGAATGCTGTAGGACTGAGGAGCCTTTTTACATGCCCACCGTGATGATTCGTCTAGTTCGTCAACAGATTGTTCAGGATTCGCTCAGCAGTCGTCAATAGATTGCTCAAGAATGGTAAACAAGTCTGAAAGCAGTTGCCAAATTTGCTTCATTTGCTACAAGATCGGACCAACGTCGAAATACTGTCGCTGCATGTTAACAGTGAATTAAAGAATCTACGACGACATACATGCGCCCCCTTAGCGTACATTCGTCAAAAGTCATTCTCCACACATAGATGTCGCTCAGGTCACCCACCAATCTCCGAGGTCAGAATGGTCAAAAGTATTTAAACAAGACGCCAAGTTGTCGTCTGATTGGCTAAGCGGTCGCAAGCATGTCGCCCCACTGATGTTGATCAGTCGTTATAGACCACAACAGCTAAATATTTTGACAAATTCGTTAAGCAGTCTCTTAAAAACGCAGTCGTCAGAGTCGCTAACAGTTGCCAAGCAGTCATATCTTGGCGAGATACTAGCTTTAAGAAATATCGTAAGGAGTTTGTAAATAACAAGCTCTATACGGCTCTGGAGGTGAAAAACACTAAACCATTCTCGAAATACATAACATCCCTTAGGAAGGATAGTGTTGGTGTAGCGAACTCCATAGTGATTAAGCTAAGAAAGCTGACTTGTTGAACAACCAATTTCAGTCCGTGTTTGGTGCCGTTGATCCCGATGAGAGGTTGCCTAATGTCAGTGGTAAATCTTACCCTGGCATGTTCACGGTCGAAGTTGTTGCAAAACAGGTACGGAATTTGGTGTCAAGTAAGGCTTCTGGTCCAGATCATATACCTAATATGTATCTGAAGACTACTGCGGAGCAAACAGCTCCCATTCTTACTTTGATTGTCAATCAAGCCCTGCAGACAGGAGAATTTCCGTCTGACTGGCTATCTGCTAACGTCAGCCCAATTTTAAAGAAAGGTGATAAGCACACTGCAACTATAGGCCATCATCCCTGACCTGTGTCTGCTACAAGTTGCTTGAACACTGTATTGTTGGACATATTAGGGACTTGAATACCATTTTGACAGATCGTCAGCATGGTTTCAGATCTCGTCATTCTTGCGAGAATCAATTAATAACCACGGTAGATGACTTTAATACCAGCAGCTTGGGACGAGAACGTCCGTGTCCATATGGCTATACTAGATTTTCCAAAAGCCTTCGATATGGTGCCCCATAAACGATTGATGCATAAGCTGCAACACTATGGTATTTCTGGTAACACCCACAGTTGGATTACCAGTTTTCTTACTAATAGAAACCAACAAGTAGTTATTGATGGAGACGCTTCTAAATTTCAAAATTTATTTCCCGAGCACTACATTATAGCCATGCAAAGTTAGTTGAGTCGTCCTCTCAATTTTGCAAAGTTATTTGTGATGCTTCGGATTTTTAATAAACAAATTGGTGTACGCCAAACTATTCAAATTAAACGGAGAGGAAAGAGTGTCGGCCTAGGCCTATTCTGTGTTTCTGGTCATGAGAGGTCGCCACTGTTGTGTCAGGAATTGACGCGGCTGGTGACCCTCCGCTGACTGGCGACTCATGGCAGTCATGCTGGATCCAGATCAAGAGATGGCACAATGAACACCAAAACACACTAAGAAGGGTTTTTTACCCAGGGCTATTCCCACGGTTTTCCCTCCCAAAGTGCATAGTGAACAATAATTCAACAACACGCAATACATATTTATAGGATTTCATTATAAGAGACGCTAGCAACACATTGAAATTTAGAAACCTTTTCAAATTATGATTTTATTATTATTATTTTTTTCGATTTGAGTGTATGGTTGGACTAAACATGTTTTATAATATCTGTGTATTTTGCCATAACTAATTATATACTTTACAGAATAATGTTTCATTATAGGCCGAACATTTCTATGGTAAATAGTCAATATTAGGCCTATACCTGATGTTTCAGAACTTTCTCCCATTGTTACCGATATTTCAAGGTTATATTTGTTCTGGGAAAAACGATCTCCCATGGTATTTATTTACTTAACATTAGTTCATGTGCGAGATTGTAGGCAGACTCCTTTTATAAAACGGAGAGGATTACAGGCGTGATCGCAATGAGGCCGAGGCTGTGTTGTGCGTCATGTGAGGCAATCGCTTTGGGGCCGGGAAATACGGTTTTCTGGCAGAGTAGCACTGAGCAGTGAACAGTCAAGACGTTATAGGGCGTCGTGACTACAGTGCAATGCTCTAATTTCTTAAATATATATTGACATTATGGCTTTTGGCCATGTCAACAATATAACTATGTAAATAAATAAAAAATCCGGTCAACTGTTTATTAATTGTAAACTTATAGTCAACACTCGACGTATGTGTTTGCCTTGTTCCGAATTCAAGCGTACATCACACCATTCTATTCCAATAATATTTTATTGTATATATATTGAACATAATAACACAATGCTAGAAAAATGTGAGATAATAATGATTGATTGATGATAACGATTACATATCTGAATGCATATTACACCAAATTGCTATGCTGATAATGCTAGTTAAAATTTGTTGAAGAAATTTCAGATATTCAATTAAGTAATAGATTAGTCAACGTTTTGTCTGTATTATAATGATTTGTTGTGTTTCAAGAGATTATATTGGTGTCACAAAAAAAATATATTCGATATCATAATGTACTGACAGCATTAATCAGATAAATTCAGAATATAGTACTGGATGCCCCTCCCCACCTATGGTGGTTCACTGTCTACGACGCTGGCCCAACACCATACCAACACGCATGTTTGCCGGGCCTGCTTGTATAATCCTGAGTTCAATTTATATTGAAAGCTTCTGGACACCTGTTAGGCAAGGTTGGCCATGTGTTCACTGGTCATCAGTAGCAACGCGGATTGTGAAACATAGATTGTCAATATTACCTTATATAACATTTACATGCATGCATAATGACAAGATTATCAAAAGATCAGCTTCACGCATTATAATTAATTCAACGTGGGCATAATGTGTGCATCATAGGACAGGAAGGCACGGGAAAAAGTCCCTGTTAAAATAATCTTTTAAAATGGTTAAAAAAATTGAGAAAAAAGTCGCAATCACTGCAACAACTGGAATATGCCTCGTATAAAGCAAAAAATATAAGTTTTTATGGAAGATGTGACACAAAATGTATAGTTCATGTTGAACCTGCATACAGGATATGTAAATGCGCATTGATAATTTAATTTAAAAGCAATAGTGAATGCGGTCACTATTTTTTTCTTTGTAAATAGCTGAAAGGATCGACGGTGTTCTTTTGTGTTTTCGTTCATACGATATACCATACCAGCATTATATTGAATTCGTTCATGTTGACGCAAATATAGATGAAATAATCCCTTCTCAACCAAGGTTGGAAATAGACAATTACTGCTACTTCAGTAATAATATTTCTAATGTTGATATGACGACACTGACAAGATCGTGATGGAATTAGCTGCCAAAATGAACATCCCATCAAGCTGGAAGAAATAAGTAGATCGCACAGAGTAAGCAGACCGTCACAGACCAAGCGATGTGCCAATATTTGTCGGTTTCAGAACTGCCGAGTGATTAGCACCACTTTATGAAGGCTAGGAGCTCGCTAAAAACACCAAAATATGCGTGAGTGAGGATCTAACTAAAGCGAGATCGCACCTCTGCTATCTTGTGCGCCAGAAGCAGAAAGCCAAGAGTGTGCACAGTGTTGGACATACGATGGGAAGGTATTCCTAAAAATGACAGTGGAAAGTCAGCCCGTGATTGTTTTTTATCCGACCTACCTAGAGCGTGTATTAATAGTACAGATGATGATGAGAGGGTGGGGGTGATAGGGTATGGCGGGTTATTGAGAGCCTTTTCCTTCGCTCACTCGATAAGGGGCTCTGGGCATGTCCAGGGGATTTACCCCCAGACATGCCCAGACGGCCGGAGAATTGGGTTTCGCTATGCAATTTAATGCTGAAACTCTTGTGGCATTTCGCACAGCTCCGCTATCTTCGGGTCGGATAGTCCCCAGAGTAACAATAGCAAGGGTAAATCTATTCATTGCTGTTGAGTGGAGGAACAAGGGTACGCCACTGGCAATTCGCCCGAAGATTATGGCCATATACAAGGAGGCTGCAGCGTCCCTTGGATGATTGATGTAGACTAGTGCTTCTGTACCATGCTGTACAGCATACAACAGACGAAACAGATTCCTAATAAATCTACCAGGATGGGGGCGAAACGTACTACTCCTAGCAATCATCCCAGTACCCCATGCTTTTTTCATTAGGCCTACATTACACACTTATGTATTTTTCAAAGAGAGTTTCAGAGAAAAATCTTGGAAGAAACTATATATTTGCTGTGCATGGAAGACATCGAGGTGTTCCTGAACAACTCTAGTTCCAATTGCAATAAAAAAAGCCTACAGAGAACTTCACATATGGCTGCTTGAAAACACAATATAACGAGAGTTGTTTTAGCTGGCTCGCTAATGTACACAATTCTAACAACATTTTCTTGTAAAGATATTATTTTTGGACCGGTTGTGGCGATGGTTATTTTCATAGCAGAAAATAAATTATACCTATCCAAATGTAATGAAATATAGTCGTCTACAGATTAAGTAGATTTTTATGGTAAACCTCATCCGAAATACCAACGTATTGAACTGTATGAACTTTTGGTCCAAACCCAGACCCCTGGAAGTACTTCATATTTAGAAAAACTTCGAAATATTGGCTAAGTGGGTCAGAAGGATGGTCGGGTGATTTTGTTCTCGAAGGCAAAAACAAACGTGTGAAAATGCGGGCACTCCCAGGTGTGCCCTTTAAGAGTTAATGACTACGTACAAGCATTATTAAATTATATCTCGCACTAAATATTTTTAATAATGTAGTGTAAATGTACTAAATCACAGCTGTAAATATTTATTCTAAATATTATACAAATAGATATATTAAACTATATCAAAATATGGATACAGACAATGAAAACCACATCAAATTCAATTGAAGACCATAAATCGATAAGTCACACTCATTGAAACCGGTAATAGCTACAATTAAAATAACTATCCAGTGGATTTTTTAACCATTTCAAGACATAGTGCAATAATGTAAATGAAATGAAATGAATCGGGCTTTAGGCCACTTTTGTGCACATATAGGCTAAACTGGGCCAGGAGAACCTCCTGAGGATGGTGAGATGATTGAGATGACACTGTCCTCCAGACACAGGATTCGGTCCTCTCGGTCACGGAGGCTCCCCACAATACTGACTTTCACACATGGATGGGGAAGAAACATTTTTGTTTCTTTGAAACCGCCGAGACCGGGAACCGAACCCCGAACTCTGGCGTGAAAGGCAGCGGTGCTAACCACTACCCTAGGGCCCCCGCCCAGTGCAATAATGTAGCATCGCACACTTAATTATATAATAATCACATCGTGAGTTGGAAAGAGTGTTTCGTGAAATAAAACGGATTGTGAAATATTGTGTGGCACGCTTGGTTTTCTATTGATGTATTAGAGTGTTGTTAATCTACGAACTTAAAGAGTTCATAATGAAATTATATATATAAACGCAATTGGAGGTTGAACAATCAAATGCATGATACGTGTAAAATAGACGGCAATATTGAGAAACAATTAATACAGATCACAATGTAATGATACTTGGTCAGACAGGAACAGGGAAAAGACGCTGTTACAAGAAGGAAGTTCAAATGATCGCAACGTCAGGTATTGCCGCATCCTTACTCAGTGAGGGGACTACCATCCACCAATTCAGTGGTATCTATGACGGCAGGTACGGCGATGATGAGCTCATCAAGAAGATATAAACGGATGATGATATATTTTAGTCAGCAATAGATCGACTTCCAGGATAGACTCAGCAGTGACTGAGAGTGCTGCTCACTAATATATTTGGGACTGTAAAAACTAATAATAATATTATTACCAGATTGCATTGTGATAAAAAAAATCTCGATGTTGTCGATGAAGTCATTCATGCAAATAGATATAATAATTTTAGAGATATTCGGAAGAAGAACCAGCCCTTCGGTGAAATACAAGTTGTGGCCTGTGGCGATTTCTATCAGGTAAGTGTATAATTTACGTTATCATGTCGAAGCGTTGTCTCAACATTCAAGATAAAGTTGAAAAGACCAAAAATGATGAATTTTTTGGACAATATAAAATATTAAGAAATAAGTTGTTGATCAGATACGGAAAGCTAAACAAGATTATTTTAGTGGTGAAATATGCAACAATACAAATCCTAAAAGGATGTGGAGAGCCAGAGTTACATTACTGAATACACGAAAAATGGCTACTTCACATAGTGTTTCAGCTGAAACTTAAAATCTGTTTTTACTAATATTGGATCTGGTTCAAGTAAAACTTTCACTGATGACGTTACATTACATTGGTCTTTACCAGACTCGAATCACAGATTTAGGTTTCATCTAATTTTGAAAGGCAAAGTTTTAAATAATTTAAATAAACGTTCACATAAATCGAAGCAAGGTGTACTTGGATATGATTCTGGGATTTTAGAAGATGCATCTGATCCCTCAGCTTGAAGCATTACAAGTTTATTTAATATCATTTACCAGCTGATTGGAAAACATTAACATTAACTCCAATTCATAAAAGGTACTGGCGCGGTAAAGAACCAAACTGGCGCGGTAAATGAATCATAATTGGTCGATATAAAACAGGTGTAGGCCTAGTGATACACGGACACTTTTCTGAATACGAAAGTATAAATCACGGAATTCCCCACGGCTCTATATTAGGACCAATGCTATTTTGGTGTACATAAATGATATTACTGTTGACATTCCTAGTGACATTTGCTGACGACGCTACTCTAGTAAAATTATTTTGATACTGACAGGGTAAGAATATCGAGTATAATGAATAACGATTTGACAACACTAGATGGTTGGGGACATCAATGGTGTATGCTTTTAAATGCCATTCAGACTGTTTACGGTTTTTTTACACATAGAAATAACAACCAAATTCCCGAGCTACCATTAAAAATATAACTCACGATTGCTATTTCTGAAGCAATAAATTGGTCTCACCATATTGAAAAAGTATGTACCAGATCAAACAAAAAGATAAATTAATTATTGCAATTATCAAAAGAAATTCCAAGAAGAGCCAAAGAAACAATATTTAAATCACTAGTATTACCTGTCTTAGAATATGGAAATATAATATGTGATAGTGCTCCGTTAAATAATCGAATAATTTATTGCAAAGACGTGCAGCTCTTGCTTGCACTAGTGCCTATAAAATAACTGAATCACTGAGGCTGTACCAAGAGCTGGGATGGGATCGTTTACAAACAAAAAATGCGCATTTTTTTTATAACATTGTCACACAAACATCACTCAATTATTTAAATGTTTTACTCTCGAGACATAACCAAACAGCTAGAAACACAAGAACACGTTCCAAAGGTCTTACGGTGCCCAAATGTAACACGCTTGAAAAAAAATCTTGAATAAACTACAATCATTTTTAATGAAAAAAAACTGAGGGCTAATATTCAACTAAATCACCAAACCACTCAGCTAGTGTATGTTATGGTCAGGGATCTTGTGATTATTGCCGACTTCGTATAATAGGTGCCGTGAACTATCAACGTTTTTATAGAACTTGATCCCAGAAGGGAAATGTAATTTCTGTACCTGTAATGAAACAGTTTGTCATTTATTCTGGAATGTCCATCCTATACTCTACCTCGGATCATCTTACAGAGAGAGTTGGTTAAGATTCAACCACTCACAATAATGAAAAACCATCGCCGAATAATTGATATAACATTAGATATGTAAAGCTGTGCATCAATTTACAATTAACTTTGAACGTTTTTATCAAGATTTTGTGTATCTGTCTCCACCTTGCAATCGCGTAACATCGGCCCATGTTGGGCCTCAGCTAAATGGGATAGGGTGACCGTTAGCATGCTGATTGGTAACTCACGGAAATCTTGGAAGCAGCAATCGCAACATACTAGGCCCATTTGTTCATCTATACATTCAAATTGTGTAATGCAGGCGAGGATGCATTGGTATAAAAGGCATGCACGCCCACACATCATAGGGACTATTCAGCTCCACTATTCTATCATGTAAACCCAAAAGGCAGTAACTTCTCAATATAATAGTAAGATGAATACTGCAGTGTATTATTCACTACAAGTAAGTAAGTGGGTAAAATGTCTGCTTTACTTCACTTTTCGGCCAGTATGGCCATTTAAGTGAAAATTTTTAGTATTACAATATCCCATAATGTATAGTTAAAGTCGTAAAGAAAAGACAAAGCTAACAAAAGCATGTTCGAACTAAAATATTCAGTTTAAAATGTTTGATATGATAATATGACGATGCTCCTGGCACCTTATGTAACGCGTTTGATGACATTTTGTAGCGCCAGCACTACAACACGGTTTAATGAGTATAAAAATGTCAATATAAATAATGTAAAATATAAAGTGATTATAAAATGAACGACTTATTAACACAAAAAGATGACAAAAATAATTATAATCGAAAGTCACAAAACAGTGTATTCGTCAAAACAAATATATATATATAATAAGAGAAATAAATCAAGCTTAATATATTTTTGTGAAAAAATATTTTGAGAATAGGACAAATGCCGGTTCAGTGCCAATCATATCCGGAGTTTAAGATTAAAATTGTGGTTCAAAATAATCTGAGGCCATTGATGCTGCCATCGAATACTTAATCCGGATGATGATCAACGCCAAACCAGCACTGTACCCATTCAAAATAAAATTACTGTATGTATGTACTGTATGTATTTACTGTATGTATATAAATTGACATTAATATGAATATAATATATATGAAGCAATGAACAGAGAAACCATTAAACAACAAAAGAACAAATTATCAAAAATTAAATACTTGCAGTGCCCCCACAGTTGGTAATCAGGTCTGTGATATTGAAGAGCACCACAGAGCGATCACAAACCGTGAGAACACCGTAAGTCACCACAGGCTAATAGTATGGCAATGGCTTCTCTCTTGACATGCTGCATTATCCGCCAGGCTGCGACAGAGAAACCATTGAGATGAAAAACTAATAATATGGCAATGCCAAAGAGAAACCACTGCACGATTTCAACCAAAGTAAGCAGTAAACGTAAATAAAACACAAATTGATCTGAACTTACATTAGAAAGTGAAGCAGAACAACACAAACTTAAACAGTCCACACATGAGAAAAAGTTTACGAATAGAATGATGCAGAAATCCAAAAATCTATAAAATACGTCTGTCTGGGTGTACTTGGCCTTCTAAGAAGTTGCCCAGGGGGGACCAAGCGGAGGTGACACCCATCCCCCCCCCCCACTATATGTAGCATTTTGTTGCAAAAAGTGCTTCTGTCAGAATCGAGCTTGTATAATGTGTATTATTGCACCTAAATTAAAAGATTTTCGTTTGAAAATTCATCAATAATTTGCTACAAGAACTAGGTAGGATTTGTTTGGTAGAAAACAAAAGTCTACATAGTCCATTTCTTATTTTAAAATGACGAAGACTTGAAAGAGTCCTTCCCTCACTAAAAGTATAGACATGGCATTGATTGTTACCGCATAGACACATCCCAACTTCCCGTGCGTTCATCATGTTCATCACTTTGTAAAAAGTGTGTATACTAAGCTGTGTATTGCCATAATTCAATGTATTTTTTTTATTTCAGGTTACATCTTGTGGCTTTGCAGCTGTATATATGTTTATCTGAATAAAAAATTTTGAGTGGACAAAAAAGCTGGCATTACAAGAAACAAATTGCAAAAAAAAGTTTAATGAAGGTACGGCATGGGCGCGAGACTGGGATGGGAAGGTTTTTTGGTCTTTCGCAGTTAAGTTTTGTTCAGGTGTAGGGATTATAATGAATAAAAAAGCAAATTTAAATGTGGAGAAAGACTTGCTGCTGTTAATGTAAAGAAGGACAATCTTTCGGTTTAAATCGTATGTGTGTATGCTTCAGCACAAAAAGGTAGAGGAAGAGTTTCGGCCCAAATGGTCTTTTAAGTGATATCGTAATACGATTAAAAATTTGTAGTCAATTGATGAGATGAATGATGTACAGATGATGATGTGAGGGTCATAGGGCATGGTGGGTTATTGAGATCGTTTTTCCTTTGCTGCCCAATAAGGGGTTCTGGGCAAGTCTATGCACAGCAATGTCAGTGCAACGAAGGCCGGCAAAATGCCATAAGTGCGACAAACGTGGTCACATGCGCCGGAGCTGCACTTAATGCATTAATTGCAGTTCGCATACACACGATTTTGCAATTTGCCTTGAGAGGAGAGCAGATAGGCCTAGCTCTAGCGATAACACTGACTTTGCTGCTCCTACTCCGATTGATGCGAGTTCTAAGGTGAGAGACCTGGAGACAGTTACCAGCTCTGTTGCCACCATTGTCATAAATGATGTGCCCTCTGAAGGGAAGATATACACACTTCTAAAGGTGGTAAGTCAGGGGTCAAACGTGGCCTCACTGAGACTCCTGAGGCTGATGGGGATGGATATACTGTACAGAAAAGTAGATACAAAAAGAAAAGAGAGTCGTCGACAGTAAAGAGCACACCGATTGAAGAGAATGCTGACATTAATCTTCCTCAGGACGAGGTGGTAGACGATGATTCCCCATTGGACGAGAGCTACGAAAGTTTCTCCCAGTTCCCCATTGGGGTTGAATCCTGGGCCAGAGACGAGGAAGTCAGTTTTGAGGCTAGTGACGTTCAAAGGGCGCAGAGTGTAGAGAGCTGGGTGGACCAGTGTAATGTCGGAGGGGCAGGAGTCTGAGATGGAGGTGGTTGCCATTATGGGTCGGGAAGAAGAGCATGCTTCTGATCCTGACCTTAGGAGGGTCCATGGCTCAGACAATGTTAAGGTGTTAAGATTCCTTGTGGAAAAAATATAAAAATTTCAGCATTTGCTGATGATACCAGTTTTTTTGTGACAACAATAAGGGTGTACGACATGTTTTGATATTATTTGAATTATTCGGGCTAGCCAGTGGCTCAGTCATTAATTTTGAAAAAAACATGTATTATGTTTTTTGGGACCGTACCTGACGCAAGAGTATATTTGTAAGGATCAGGTAACAAATGTACCTGAAAATATATATGGAATGTATTTGAGGAGGGAAGTTTAAAAGACTTAAAAGGGATATTATGTATTTAGGGATGGATAAAGGGGGTTTAGAGTTGTTGGAATTAGATCTAAAAAAATTAAGCAAAACATTTCAGCGATTTATTTAAATAAGAAGGTGATGATTAGAGGGATACGGCATATTATTTTTATGTGACAGGTTGAGTAGCGACGGATTTATATATGTTTCCGCCGTCGTTTAAATAAGTTTGTCATTCTTGATTTGTATTGAGTGAGGTTGAGACGTTAGTTCTCACCTGCGTTATCTATATATGTTTCACTCGTCAACCGATGTCTGATGTTTCAGGTCAGTGGATGGATATTATTTATATTTGGCATAGTAATGTAGTTACTTTTAATTAAATAGTTATTCACGTTTAACAGAGCGTGCTTCAAATGTAATATAATGTTTAAATTTAATCTTGTAAAACTAATTGTAGTCATCATTTCATATTGTATCACCCAAGTTTTATTAATTTAACTGAGAGACGATTCTTTTTTGTGTTCTGTGCAGTTGAGACGTTAGTTCTCAACTGCGTTATTTATATATGTTCCACTCGTCAACCCGACGTCTGATGTTTCAGTGACCAGAGAATAAAGGGTGCATTTTTAACTTTTGTTTGGTGTTTGTCTAGTACGTGTTCAAAAGCCTTTTCTGTCAGAGCGTAATATCGGAACCCACAAAAAAGAAATGACAACGGCCGGCGGGGTGTCCACTATTTTAACCCTGCAAGTCCAGACTTTATTAAAGTTAATAACACTCGGGTTGTTGCCAATTTAAAATTCAACACCAGCAGCATGGGAAATGTCAAGTTTCCACAGAAATGTGTTGAATATTTTTTTACTTGTAAAAAATGTTCTCTTATTGAACTTGAGAGGCATATACTCCAGACTATGTCGGTCAAGGCCATGTATATGTGTTTAATGAAAGACAGAAGGGTGAATTTCCCCGAAGTGTGGGGTATGTGGCCTACGGTGCGCTCTGACTTGTCATGGAGGAACTTGGGCATGGTAAGTCATTATGATTATGATTACAATGTTCACATCATGAAGAGTCATTGCATACTGACCACTAGGTCTTTTTTAGCAAACCATGGCATTGCGGTACCAAAACATTGTCTTTGGTGCCCTAATGAAGAAACTATCTCACATATTTTTTATTTTTGTGACTTCATTCAGCCTTGCCTGGACAGGCTACATTTAGCCCTCTCAGACAAGGCTAGGGCTATTGTTTTCCTCGATGAAGATTTTGTATTTTCTACTTCTGACTTTTCAGATAAAAAATTGCAAATTGTCATATTAACTGCTACATATGTCTTGAAGGCACACATTTGGAAACAAAGAACTAGGGCAGATTGTTCCGGCATAAAATCACAGAGAGAGGTTTATTACAAGGTTTCAATAATAAATTGAATGAAAGAATACGATTTGAGTCCCACAGGCTTCCGAGGTCGCGGTTCATACAAGTATGGGCAGCGGGCCGGGGACTTGTGGAGATTAAAGATGAAACTATTTCTTTTCCATATTAGAGGGAATTATGTCTGAGCTGTTTAAGAGGGAAAAAAGAAAAGCTATCCAGCAAACTATGACGCAGCTGGAGTCAAACAGTGGGGAAGTGCTCATGAATAAAATGATATGATTGATTTTGTTACAGAATTTTATCAAAACTTGTATGCAGAGGTACCCGACGATCCTGCAATTTCAGACTACTTTTTAAAAGACAGACCAAAATTAACAGAAGAAGAAAAGCTTGCCTGCGAAGAACCATTTATCCTTGAGGAGTTGGAGTTTGCAGTAAAAAAGTCAAAGGGTAGCACTTCACCTGGAGTGGATGGGCTGCCCATTGAATTTTATAAATCTTTTTTTGGGTTGATCGGCCCGAGATTGATTGATGTTTTTAACTCAATGTTGAGGGAAGGTCAGCTTGGAAGGGATCAAAATTGTGCTGTAGTTATCTTTATGTGTAAGAAACCAGATGCAGCAGAGCAATTACGGAATTGGAGGCCGATATCACCTTTATGTAATGATATCAAATTAGTAGCCAAAATTGTATATATTCGATTAGGGAGGGTGATGAATTAATTAATTGGAGAGTTTCAGACTAGTGGGGTTCAAGGGAGGCAGATATTCAGCAATGTTCACTTGATAAGGAATATTGCTGAATATCTTAACCACAAAGGAAAAAGTGCACAAATTTTGTCTATGGAACAGTCTAAAGCATTTGATAGAGCCTCCCATAAATTTTTACTTACTACATTACACTACTTTATGATAAACCCACTCTAAGAGTGTCACTAAATGGACAGTTGACGAAGGAAATCCCTGTCAAAAGGGGTGTGAGGCAGGGATGTTCTTTGTCCCCCTTATTGTATGTCCTTGTCATGGACTCTCTCCTTAGGAGGGTGCATGGCTCAGACAATGTTAGGGTGTCAAAATTCCTGGTGGAAAACGGATAAAAATGTCAGCATTTGTCGATGACTTCAATTTTTTCTGTGACAACACTACGAGTGTACGACATGTATTGATATTATTTGAATTGTTTGGGCTAGCCAGTGGCTCAGTCATTAATTTTGAAAAGTCATTTATCTTGTTTTTGGGTCCGTGGAAACCTGACTCGGAATATATTTGTGGGATTCGGGTGACAAATGTACCTGAGAAAATATATGGAATTTATTTTGATAATAAAGGGGTGAATTTAAAGACATGGGAGGTTTTGGAAACTAAATTACGAGAGAGGGCGATAGAATTAGAGGGTGGTTTGTGTCGGACCCTTAGGGGTAGACTTAACTTATTTTTGACATTAATTGCATCTAAAATTTGGTATGTAGCTGTATAATTCCGAAATCATATATAAACTTCAAATTGTATTACATGTTTATATAGTACAGTACTTGACATAGTAGTATATATATATAGTATAGTATAGTAGTATAGTAGTACTTGACATAAATTTTTTATTTCACGCATAGTCTGTCCGAAATTATTTATTTAAAAAAACAGCCCCCCCCCCCACCCCGGAGATTGAATGACGGCCCCCTAAGGTGTTTGAAACCAGAGAAGGTTCTGTACTTCTGTACTTTTTAATAACACGGATACAATAATGTTAGGTAAATGCATTATCTGCTGCTGGTTATTTAGGAATACCATGTAGTGGGATAAATGGGGAAAGAGTTTATCTTTCCTCATTGATCGCTGTACACTTGTGTATGTCTATATATTTCTGTTTTGGCAAGTATCCCCTTCTTAAGTATTTGATATGTCAAATCGATATGTTCATTAACATATTAGCCTAAAAAAAAGCCAGTGGAGTGGGTATATATATATTTTTTTATACATAATTTTCGACTAGAGGGCCTGTATATTCAGGAATAGTTTAAACGCTGCATGGGTCACATTTCGTGTATTTATATTATATTCGTTCAAATATATGATAATTATATTTACGTTGTGTGATATCATATTGTATATTATAATCCATACAATGCGCACTTCGAAGTGGCTCCAAATTATAGAAATGAAATTGTGAAGGAAGTTTTAAATTGCCAACCGTCAGTTTGCAGATTTGAATCAATAGCAAAAACAGAGTATCCAAATCAGTTGTTTTGTTGGTTACTTTAGCTAGGCTAAATAGGTCATCAGTGGACTTAATTGTCTGCTCCTTTCTCTGTTGTAGGAGGTAACTTATACAGTATCAGATGAGAAGCAGGAGCAAGTTGCAGCAGCTTTTTTTGCATAGATGAGACCATTGATGATTAGCCCTATTTCTGTCTATGGGCTGACTTTCTGCTTCTCCCAGGAACATGAAGCTGATAGGTGAGGCTGTTGGTTCTTCGAATGCCAGTTGTTGCGGACCCTTTCTCGCTCAGTCCCCTTACCGTAGTAGTACTACTACTTGTAGTAGTAGTAGTAGTAGTAGTAGTAGTAGTAGTAGTAGTAGTAGTAGCAGTAGTAGTAGTAGTAGTAGTAGTAGTAGTAGCAGTAGCAGTAGTAGTAGTAGTAGTAGTAGTAGTAGTAGTAAAATGTTGCTTTACATCACCTTTTGGCAGTAATGGTCATTTTAGTGACATTGTAATACCATAAAAACTGTGCAGTCCATTGATGAGAAGTATGGTGAACAGATGATCACGTGAGGAGGGGGTGATATCGCATGGTGGGTTGTTGCGAGCGAGTGTTTCCTTCACTATCCCATTAAAGGGTTCTGTGCATGTCTAGCGGATTTACCCCCCAGGCATGCCCAGATGTCCTACAAAACACGCTCTGCTATCCTTCGGTCGGATAGTCAGACTAACAATAGCTAAGGGTCCCTCCATTCATACCACATGAGACACCTAATGTCCAACACTCACTATATTGCTGTTTGTTTCAAGGTTACTGCGGCCAACATCAATATATGCACTGTAGTGGCACTACACTGGCAGTGCCTGCACTTATACGGGAGCTGCATTAGCACTGCTGTTAAACTTAGGAACCAGGGTACAGCACTTGAAATCTGCCGAAAGTTATATCCAGACACGTAGAGGATGCAGCTTCCCTTGGATGATTGCTATTGACTAGTGTTTCCTTACCATGTATTGCAGCATGCAACAAACGGAACAGATCCCAGCGACCCTCCCCGGATTGGCAAAAGTGGCTATTGAGGTATATTCGTTAGTGATACTTCAATTTAAACGTCCTAATAAAATAAGTTGTCCATATAAAACGCCATTCAAACAATTGCGATCAAACACTAATGAATTATTAGAAAGAAATATATGACTCACTATACACATGAGCTTCGCATGTATTTGCCAAGCTGTGGCGAAGCATGGAGAGCCGTCCCAGACTCATCACATCAGCAAATCGAATAAAGGCTAACGCTCCAGCAAAAAATGCAGCGACAGGTATTGCCGCATCATTACTCAGTGAGGGGACTACCATCCACCGATTCAGTGGTATCTATGACAGCAGGTACGGCGACGATGAGCTCATCAAGAAGATATCAACGGATGATGATATATTTGGGACTGCAAGAGCGAATATCACCACAACAGATTGCATTGTGATAAATAAAATCTCGATGTTGACGATGAAGTCATTCATGCAAATAGATATAATAATTTTAGGGTTATTTGGAAGAGGAACAAGTTGTATATACAAGTTGTGGTCTGTGGAGAAATTTCTTTTTAGGGTGAAACCATTTATGCAACCAGCTAATTTTACATTCAAATATACTGATAAGAAATTTCATATCCTGACGTTATTTTCTATTTTCAGGTTGATGCAACATGACGAAGAAGTGGCCGGTGTGAGTGTATATGCCGATGAGTTATATAGCCATTATTCCATCTTCCATGGTCATACAGCAACAGCTAAACAACTAAGCAACATGCTGCTTGGTCGTCTGATCAGAATTCTATATCCCCACGTCACCACCACGAATAAAGACAAACGTCTGTCCTACCATGGGATACGATTGAAGCAAATAGTAGACGAGCCATTGTGTACTCTTCCGGAATTGGCGGAAATACTGCTGGATGATATGCAACGTCTTGCAAAACCCACTGAAAACACCTTGACATTTTTGCACAACACTGTCATAGAAGTAACGGAAACTGTATAGTGAAGACTGTTGTGAATGAGAAGAACCAGAATGTTTTTTTGGTCGTTGACCACCCGAAGCCAAAAAATTAAACTAGAAGATCATCAACTAGACATGAACTTGACTCCAACGAAAGCGAATTTTTTTAACTTGACTAAACTTTTAAGACTGATCTCAATATGCACTTGAATGAATGCTAACACGATAGGTGCAACCACAGCTAAGGGTATAAAAGAAATTGTTACGTCTGCGGATTGGGATCAGGAGATGTTGCGCTCGACGCATTGCCAGATGGTGACATCTTGGTTCACCAGCAGACAGACTCTCTGTTGCCGCAGATGCCAGGTCAACATCAGGAACAAGAGGCCAGCCGAAGCCCAACCATTTGCATCAAAGCGTCAATTTGTCGGTAGTACAGATTTGGAAGAAGACGATAGCGGGATTGTCCAACTGGACGAAGCCAACGATGCTGTTCTCAAGGCCATGCTGAATGCAGCTCTACCAGGGCCAGCTGAACAGATGAATGTCCTATTGCTGGATCAGCGGATGGCCCTGATTACCAAACATCCCGAGCAACGACGTTGGAGCATGGCAGTTATCTCGCTGTGCCTGAACATGTATGTCTGTAGTCCAGGGATGTATGCAGACCTCAAGGAGAGCGAGATGCTTGTACTGCCGTGTGGTCGCTTGCATTGTCGATACAAGAACTGTATCAAAGGCCTGGAATCAATAGAGAAGCTATGTAGGCCTAGTGGATGTACCGTGCCGCAATTGACGCTAAACTGCCAAGCAATGGTTGGGCTGGAGGCTTGGTCCATGACGAGATGAGGATCCAGGTTAAGCTTGCAGTGAGGATCGCCGAAATGAATAGGCTGGGTGGAAATTGGTGAAGATGATAGGAACCTGAGGATCCTCAAAGAAGAGAAGATGTGTCAACACGTTGCCAGAGATGCCTTCCAGGTCATATTTCTAGGATATACCGGCTTTAGATTCCCCATCTTGCATTCCCCGACCACCGGAAAAAATGCCTCTGAACTATTATTTTACACGAGTTGGTAAAAGAACTGTATGATTGGGGGTTTCAAATTGATTATATAATGCAAGATGGTGGAGAAAAAAAACAGGCAATTTGTTACAGCTCACTTTGATGGTAAATATTATATTAATTTACATAATTAGTTGGCCTATTTCCTTATTCAAACTATTGTATTTGGAGACATAAAATTAATCCTGTGACATATAATATGTTAAACAATAATAATTATTATAATGATGTATGTAGTATTATTATAATGATGTATCAATTTAAACCAAACATGAATAATCACTATAATTAGAGTATAATAATATATCTTTGCAATAACCTGTGCAACTAATAATGTTATTTTTATTTGCATCCAGGTAATCCTGCGGACAACGGTTTCAAAGGTGAGCATACGTTTGATCCTGCTCGCTCGTTGATGATGATGCAGGATTTCTCTCATAGTTTGAAAAAAGCCAGTAATGCAGTTTTGAATAGCGACCAAAAATCCAATCACACAAGGTATTGATGCAACATTTTACATTGCGATTGTAGTCGCGTATAAAAAATGTTAAGGGCGCCGAATGAAAATGTGTAAACTTAGGGGAGAATGGTGCGAGTGGAAACGTGCTTTGGATAAAACAGGACATAAAAAATCACGAGACAAGCGGGGATATATTTTAATGATTGAATTAATATATTTAATGATCACACTAATTAGCAGCACATGTCCTTTCATTGCCATCGACCGCTATTGTCTTTGGCTATTTGCATTATCAATGCTGCTAGGTCAGCTGGATGTCTGACGTCATTGACCATATTCTCGCAAGCGAGAATAATATTAGTAGCCCCATCTAGTCTATTTAAGGCTTAATTTTTGTAAGGGCAACTTCAACACCTCGATAAGATCCTGCTATTCATCTCTCCAAGGGTGGTCTCTCAATTATTTGGAAGCAATAGCAGTATTGTATTGAGTGGGACCGCTCATGTAACAGCAGGTTGATACACCCACCCTCATCTTCATCCCAATCAGTCGGAGAAGATGATAAATCATTTTGCTGAAGAGATGATGGGGGATGACATGTTAAACGTCATGCTACAGTAAAATTTATTAAGTGGATCTTAAACTTTCAATTATTTATAAAATAAGCACGTGTTTGGCACCAGTTAAAAGAAATGTACATACTTTATCCATCAATTTTACAATAATGCCATGGTAATTCATCATTCAAGCCTAAATATTACGATGTTGTAAACATAATTAAATGTCATTGTTTTACATTCAACAAACACCCATTATTTTTTTGCGGGAGCATTGTACTTATCATGTTTGTTTATTTCCTTTTAGGATAGCTTAAATGATGGGTCTCATCTACAAAGAGCTGTCGATTTATTGCACCAAACCAGCTGTTTGATACGGGTATTTGTTTAGAGATCGAAGACCTATAATGGATTCCAACGACAGTCGATTGGATGAGCTGAGGGGAGTGAAAAAGTGATTTTCGGACTGGGAAAAAGAAGGCTTGACAGATTCCCGTAAATTTTCACATTTAGCTCAGTGCATGGAGGATATGCAATGCCTCTTGCATTATTTTATAAATTTTCACTGCTCATTTGAGCCAGTTTCCTGAGGGCGAGATTGTGCCATCCCGATTTAATTCTGATCCCGTGGAAAATCATTTCTGCCAGACCAGGGGATTACATGGGGGTAACGCTACAAATCCCACATATGACCAATATAATAGTATTGTAAATTTAGTTGTTTTAGGTCAAAGCATGACGTCAAGAGGACGGAAATCTAATGCTGGGATTCCTTCGGCGAAACCACTACAGCTGTATGAAAAAAGTGCTATAGCCCCAAAGTTTAATTAGACATCTTTAACATTTTATAAGAGTCAATGTAAAACTGGGTACAGTGCCATATTTTAATCTAATGATCTTAAGGGTTCTGCATAGTGCAGTGATATCGCGCAACATTGTACATATCATTTTTAAAACATTAATATTGATCACGGCATTTTGATGCTGAGAATGCACAACATAGTACCTGGCACATATGTTGTGACAAAAAAAAGATACCTGATATCGTGACCATTATATACTCTGTCATGCGAATGTATTCAAGAAGATGGATATTTAGGGTTTTCGGCACTACTGGTCATTTAAGTGACAATATCATAATAATATGATACAGTTCATTCTATTGATGCGATGAATTATATAAAGAGGATGTGAGGATCCCCCCAGCCATGCCCAGACGTCCAGAGACTCTTCCCAGTACGAAAACCACTTTTACAAAACTTGGCTACTCTATCCTCTAGTCGGATAGTCCCATGTGTGACAATAGCAAAGGGTAGCTCGATTCATCCCACGTGAGATACATACTGTTTAACACTATATTGCCAGTTGTTTCAAGGCTACTATTGCCAACATCGGTGCCTGTACTGTAGTGACACTGCACTGCCAGTGCCTGCATTGATACGGCAGCTTCATTGACACCGCTGTTGATATGAATCATGTATACCGCTGCAATCCACCCGAAGATTATGGCCAGACATGTGCGTGCTCCAGCTTCCCTTGGATGATTGCTGTAGACTAGTGCTTCCGCACAATGCAGTAAAGCATGCAACTGACATATCAGATCTCAATGACCCTCAAAATCACAGTCGAAAAGTAATACTAATAGCAATCATCCCAGTACCCCGGGTTTGTGAAGTGACCAAAACTGATAGAGGCTTTACCGGCATACTGCACATTCTGACAACATGGTTTTAGAGAGACTGCAATAAGCAGCTTCATACAGTTACGTGGATCCTAATATTCCTACTGCAAGGTATATCAGTCGGCATGCTAAAATCATGCCACGTCAACATTACCAGAATATTATATTAATGTTGTTGATTCAGTTGTTATACACATATTGTGAATGTATAGATGAAAATGGTATTGCAGAAATAAATCGCTATATACTTCTCATAAGTGTGAACCATTACGTACTGTACGGCTATACGAATTGAAGACTTATTTTTTCCTGCACCTATGCGCATTGTACTTACGAAATTAATGGTTCTCTACCTATGCATGAATTAGATTGATCCTATTGTAATTCCAAATTACATCAATTAAATATTGATATTCAATATTATGGAAATATAATAATTGTAGTTTTATTTGGTTTCTTAGTATGCCGTAATGAAAACGATTCATCATGTTATTATTGACAAAGTTGGATGTGTTCGACTGCTGCACAACATATTATGTAGTAGTAGTAAATAATTGCTTTACGTCACTTTTCGGCACAAAAGGTCTTTTAAGTGGCATTCTAATACGATAAAAACGTTGTAGTCAATTGATGAGATGAATGATGTACAGATGATGATGTGAGGGTGGGGGTGATAGGGCATGGTGGGTTATTGAGAGCGTTTTCCTTCGCTCGCCCGATAAGGGGTTCTGGGCATGTCTAGGGGATATACCGCCAGACATGCCCAGACGGCCGGAGACTTGAGTTTCGCTGTACAATTTAATGATGAAACTCTGTGGCATTTTGCGCAGCTCCGCTATCCTCGGGTCGGATAGTCCCCAGAGTAACAATAGGAAGGATCACTCCCTCTGGGTAACTCCATTCATCCCACGTGAGAGACCTAATGTCAAACATGCTATTGCCGGTTATTTGAGGCTACCACGGCCTACATCAGCGCCAGCACTGATGCAGGTGCTGCATTGGCTCCGCTGTTGAGCGGAGGAACCAGGGTACGCCACTGGCAATCCGCCCTGAAGATTATAGCCAGATACAAGGAGGCTGCAGCTGCCCTTGGATGATTGCTGTAGACTAGTGCTTCCGTACAATGCCGTACACAGCATCCAACAGACGGAACAGATCCCTAATGACCCTCCCCAGATGGGGGCAAAAAGTACTACTACTAGCAATCGTCCCAGTACCCCACAACATATTATAATACAAAGTTAAAAACACTGTCTCGCACTGAAAAGCTATACATGGACTTTTAAATTCGGGTGACAATAATAATATGAATGCAATAAATGGTTGTGTTCTATTCAACTAATTTCCTAAACCTTATTTTTTTCCATTTAAAGGCCCATACCCAGGTTAAAAAGTTTCAAAGTTTAAAATTGTGTTATATAGGCTTATATCATCGTAAATCTATATTATCTCTTTCTACCCTCCGCTTGAAAGAGATCTCTCGAGTCTGCTGGTTTGCAGTCGCTCAACTTTTAGGCCAATGCAGGTTCATATGCGAACAGTTCCGTGTGGTGTATATACCAGCATCTTTTATTTTAAACGTACCCTGCCACTTGCGTATTGCTGGTTTAGAGTTGGGCCAGAACTGGCAACTTTGACCCAGCTCTAAACCGGTGGAGGGCGAGAGAAGTGGGCCGTTTGCCCGAGACTGGGTCAGTGTTGGATCATCCTACCCAGATGATACAACCTGACTCAGACAATGATTATTTTATTCATTTATTTAATGAATCTCGCAAAGATGTGAAACATGTCAATTGAGCCTTCGTGTTTGTAAATATGAGACCCATGGGGAAAGCGCTGTTAAGCTGTGGTTTTCCGATGACATTGTAATTAAACTATCAACGTCTTTGACGATGTGATGCACCTGAGACCTTACAACTTATCCTAATATGGTTAAGAACTTTTTGTCATTGATTACGGCTAGTAAATTATAAAAAAAAATTCTTCAGAAGGAAATAATCAAATTGTTGACTCGATAACACTTTCCTGTCAAACAATTGAAACATGGGGAAGGCATTTAAAAATGGGTGGATCTAAAAGACAAAAATGTAATGACTGACATTTTGTCATAATTCGTCTTTTTCGAACCTGATTACGTTGACAACGGATGTTTCTAAAAGTTGTAATCTATCTGGATGTTGCCTACAATCAATCAAACACTCGAAAAGAAATAACAAGAGCTAAAACGAAAACATGCCACTTGCCTTGGCACCGGCTTTAATGTATTCTCGCACTCATGCTGTTGGCTTTCACCATACATCTCCTATGTATACACTTCATTGCTCAGTTTGATTTGGCCGTTTCAGATAGATATTCGTACGAGAAAATAAACACTACATCGATCGGAGTGGCGAGATGGGCTGATCTCGGCACTCGTCACCACATCAAGCCCTCGCCTAAGGGACGCACCATTTGATTTCTGGGGGGGGGGGGGGCCTAGATTATTTTTGAAAAAAAATGTTTGTTTTCAAATTCCTGTAAAAAAAAATATATGCTGAAAACTTGTACATAAAAAAATAATATGTTGAAAGATTGTGCAAAAAAAAATTGTTGATAATTTTAATTGTTGATAATTTTTAAAGAGGCTCATCAAAGTGGAATTTAAAATAAACGACTAATACAAGGAATAATTGGGGTGCAAAATATTTCTAGGAAAATTCTCAAGATCACTACAAGGTATTATTTAACAGTGAAATTGGACGCGGCTTTACTGATGTATTTTTTGTTTGTTTATGGTCGGCTCTTTGTCTATTAACGTTGGAAATGTTTAGAGTGGGTTCGGGTATTTCCGAACACCTAAGCCTCTGCACTTGATGTCTGGTGTCCCCATTTGTCTATCAGCTCCCCACGTGACATCAGTTGATGAATGAAACTATGATTGATGACGTTACCCAAGGTAACGACGGGTATACTCGAAATATAGGGGGTAATGTCGATCACCAAGTAGGGTATAATCGAACACCCACCCATTTTTTAATCTAAAGAGAAAATAACCAGTTTAGAAGCAGGAACATGCGCAGTATACTCAAATATGATACAAATAGAGTCAATGCCAATTGTAATTCGTCCACAAAAAAAATATAAAACAAAAAAATATTAGGAAATGCCACTGTTCGAGATTACCCGAATCTGTTGAAATCTGAGATTTGTTTTCATAGTTTCCTTCATATTACTTTTCAAACCCACATAGTAACGTCACAACCGTTTGCAGGCCTACAAATCGCTCCATTGATGTATTTTCTTTCGCAATGACGCATTTGCTGTGAAACTGTGGTGTAGGCCCTATAGGCCTAGTGTTCGTAATTAGACGAAACCAAATTAATTGATGGGTCTATTTCCGAACACGTCCCAAATGATAAGACTATCATGACCATTGCCTGGCGAGCCCGGCCAATTTCATTTATGGCCGGGTATTGGCCAAGGTTGGGGGGGGGGAAGGGTGTCACCTCCGTGTGGTTCCCCCTGGGCAACTTCTTAGAAGGCCAAGCACACTCAAACCTTTCATTGAACCAGGTTTTGTTATCTTTTTGACGTGAAGTTTTTTGTGTTTGCTTTACGGTGGTTTTTCACTGAAGTTGTTATGTTTATTTTCGAATAGTTTTCAGTTTAAATTCTTGATATATTCTTTATATATTCATATTTGTATATTTTATATATTTTTTCATTGTACTTGTGGTGCCTTACAGTGCTCTCACGGATTGTGATCGCTCTGTCGTGCTAGTTCTCGATGACAGACCCGATCCCCAGCTGTGGGGGCATTGTAGGTCTACTCATAGTTCCTCTATGATTTGTTTTTTTTGTGTTTGCAGTGGTTTCTCTTTGGCATCCTGGCGATAGACGGGATGTTCGAAAGAAACCAGTGCCATATAATTATTTTTTCACTTTATTGTTTTAAAGGTTTCTCTGTGGCATCCTGGCGGATAATGCAGCATGTCATAGAGAAGCCATTGCCGTACAATTAGCCTGTGGTGACTTGCGGTGTCCTCATGGTTTGTGATCGCTCTGTGATGTCCTCCAATATCACAGACCTTATTACCAACTGTGGGGGCACTGTAAGTCTTTAATTTTTGAGAATTTTTTGTGGTTTCATGATGTCTCCGGCCGTACTGGCCGAAAAGTGAAGTAAAGAAGACATTTACTTACCTACTTAATGGTTTCTCTGTTCATTGTTTATGTCATTCATATTTATGTCTAAATGGGTTTATTTTTTTGATTATAGTATATAGTATTATAGTATACATTATATATTTGTTTTGACAATGACACTGTTTTGACTTAGACTTGTAGTTTTTACACAATCACTCCAATTTCATAGAGATATAGTGACTTGAAAAGTCGTTCATTTTATAATCACTTCATATTTTACATTATTTATACTGATATTTTTATACCCATTAAACTGTGTTGTAGTGCAGGCGCTACAACATGTCACCAGACTCGTTACATATAGGTGCCAGGAGCATCGTCATCTTATCATATCAAACACTTTAAACTGAATATTTTAGTACGAACATGCTTTTATTAGCTTTGTCTTTCCTTTACTACTTTAACTATACAATATGGGATATTGTAATACCTGGAATTTTCACTTAAATGGCCATACTGGCCGAAAAGTGGTAAAGCAAATATTTTACTTACTTACTTGGCCAAGGTTCTTAGTCACGTGACCATCATGCCTGTGCTATTGAGGCCAGTGAATAATTTTTTGGGTCAAGTCATTGGAAATGCGTCAATGGGGAAATACAATACTGTGAACAACTCTTCATCCGGGGAAGTGACCTTTCAAAAATGTCTGAAATCGGGGATTACCCTATTTTCATCTAAAAATAGCAACAAGTCACAAACATTCGCCACTGGGGCATACCAGAGGCTGCATGAAGCTCAGCCACGCCGCGTAGTGTGGCTCTGGGAACCAGAGTATCATGACCAAAAATTGTTTTTTGATGTTTTTATATCTAGGAGGTGCATTGCAAGTACCCTGATGACATCGCAAGGCTCTGACACAGTGACCTCCATTTTTAAATGTAATAGTTCCAATACGACCACAAGTTTACGACTGCTGAAAATGGCCTAGTTTTCATAGGCATTTGAAATATTCGTCTCAATTTCTTTGCATCCGAGTTTTTTGGTAGGCAGTGCGAATGTCGTTTTTACACAGCTGGCTGTGTAAACAAAATGGCGGTCAGTGTGACTGGGCCTCGCGCAGTAAATGAGGCCCAGTCATACCGGGTACATTGCAAGGTACATTTTCCCATATAAATAATAATTCCATGATTGATAATACATATCATAAATAGACCATTACTTTCCGTGTAATTACCTTAATTTTTAAAGACTTGTCTACTTTACGACGTTTTGAAAGTGACTTTTTTAAAACAGCAAAAATAATGGATATGAAATTGGTCCATAATAACGGTGCGTGACAGAACAGTCACGCACAACGGGCAGCTCTGCCTGACACAATTAATTCATGTCTAGCCAGCAATGTGATGAAATATATTGGCAATGTTCGGAAATACCCCCCGTTCGGAAATACCCGTACCCGCTTTACCACATAGTATTCAAGTCATAGTTGTTTGCGTCCTAGTTTGAAGACAACAGATCGCCAAATGATGCGTACAGATTATGCTGCTTCTAGAATGAAAGGTGAGTCAAAATAAATATTTATTAAGTAGACCCTTGAATACAGCCGCAGTTACTGTATGTATGTCAGAGACTGACCTTCATCAAGGTCAGTGCATGACATTTGTCAACATACTTAATTAAATATGAACTGTCACAAAAAAAATGTTTTATTTTTTTTCCAGGGACGAGAAAAATGTTTGTTTCAAGGTCGGTGCTAAAAAAAAATTGTGTGCTAATTTTTCAGAAAAAAAACATAACTGAGAGTAATAATCTAGCCCCCCCCCCCCCCCCCCAGAAATCAAATGGTGCGTCTCTAAAAGCTCGGGTTGGATGTGGCGACGTGTCCCGGGATGGGCCCAACTCGCCTACCCAACAATACCGAATAGACCGGCGGTATGGGGAGAATTGTGGGTTCAGTGTTACTGGGGACCGTCTGTCTCATAGCTTGTCCCTTTGATTGCCTGGATGAGATCGGCTGAAAATGGAACTTTTTCTAATTAAATTCAATATCATTTCCCACTATTTTTTATACATAAATAACTTGTTAATTGACCGCAATCTACTTTTTTTATAATTGGTAATTGTATTGATAAGTGAGCGTAAAACAGCATGGCTTATCAAAACTATGATACTAATAAATTACATTATGACACAGAATTAACTTACGGCGCCACACTATAAGCCCAAGTTAATGCTTTGTGTTCCTCAATTATTTGCTACACTTGATTACAACCATATATTGATCAGTTTTGACAGACGTTTCACAAAAAACAGTCTTTTAAAATTAATTAGGCCTACACAAAGTTTATAATTCCCTTTTAAACCACAACATAGGAAACTTGTGTCTGTATCATTCACTTGCGAGAGTGAAATAGTTGTATTTCCAGGTCGTATATAGCCATGTAAACAAAACAAGTCAGCAATATTCAGCACTTTAGATCACATATTCCCACGCATCAGACGGTAAGATCAAACCAGTCCCCGCTAATTGGTGTCTCATAGTCAGGACACGGGAGAACACACCTGCAGCACTGATTGTCTACCCAACGCTGGGCCGATGTCATCAGCATGTGACCCAATGCTGTGAAAACATTCAATCGTCCTTCAGGTATACAAATAGTTTGTTTGGGTTTCTTCTGGTTTCATAGAAATGTTGATTAAAAATATTTGAAAAAATATAAAAATTCTGAAAAAAATAAAAACATGATCCGTGGGATACACTACTTCAGTACGGAACTAAAAACGAAAATTGATGTCGTCCCAAGGGGCTGCTTTAATAAGTGGAAACTAAAAGTAACATTCGCATGATAAACTTTGTGAAATTGGTTCCCACTTGCCCTGATCTCCCCTAGCTTGTCCTAGCTTTGGTAACCTCGGTTGATGATGCATAGGCCTTTTAACATTCGTTGGAATTGAAATGCACTGGGTATTAAAATTGTATGCATGCGTCTCTGATTTGGCTGAAATACGTCTATGAAACAAGTCATTCGATAATAATTTCAAATGAATCTATTATTTCCCATGTTTTCCAAGGTTGCATAGTTTTTTGAATGGATAACAAATGTAATAAATAGTTAATAACAATCCGAAGGCAGTATCTGATTACTTCACAGGTAAGCAGATAAGGCGTTTGAGTTCACCATGACACTATTGTCTATTTTATAAGTAGTCTGTCTGTAGACTTTTTGAAAGACAAACCAATGGGGTATAAACTCGCGAAAACTATCGCTCTGGACAACTGAATTGCCCAAATTTACGTAGCGGAGTTCGGCACAGGTCTTAGGGACGCACCATTTGATTTCTGGGGGGGGGGGGGCTAGACTATTTTTGAAAAAAAATGTCTGTTTTCAAATTTCTGTAAAAAGAAATATATGCTGAAAACTTGTACATAAAAAAATAAAATGTTGAAAGATTGTGCCAAAAAAATTGTTGATAACTTTAATTGTTGATAATTTTTGAAGAGGCTCATCAAAGTGGAATTTAAAATAAACGACACACAAGGAATAATTGGAGCGCAAAATATTTATAGAAAAATTCTCAGGATCGCTACAAGTTATTATTTAACAGTGAAATTGGACGCGGCTTTACTGATGAATTTTTTGTTTGTTTCTGGTCGGCTCTTTGTCTATTAAATAATGTGGTATTTTTCTATTTTCTTTCGAAATGACGCATTCGCTGTGAAACTGTGGTGTAGGCCCTATAGGCCTAGTGTTCGTAATTAGACGAAACCAAATTAATTGATGGGTCTATTTCCGAACACGTCCCAAATGATAAGACTATCATGACCATAGATTTCCCCTATATCTATGATCATGACCATTGCCTGGCGAGCCCTGCCAATTTCATTTATGGCCGGGTATTGGCCAAGGTTCTTAGTCACGTGACCATCATGCCTGTGCTATTGATGCCAGTGAATAATTTTCTGGGTCAAGTCATAGGAAATGCGTCAAAGGGGAAATACAATACTGTGAACAACTATTCATTTGGGGAAGTGACCTTTCAAAAATGTCTGAAATCGGGGATTACCCTATTTTCATCTGAAAATAGCAACAAGTCCCAAACATTCGCCACTGGGGCATACCAGAGGCTACATGAAGCTCGGCCACGCCGCGTAGTGTGGCTCTGGGAACCACAGTATCATGACCAAAAATTGTTTTTTGATGTTTTTATATCTAGGAGGTGCATCGCAAGGTACATTTTCCCATATAAATAATAATTCCAGGATTGATAATACATATCATAAATAGACCATTACCTTCCGTGTAATTACCTTAATTTTTAAAGACTTGTCTACTTTACGACATTTTGAAAGTGACTTTTTAAAATAGCAAAATTATTGGATATGAAATTGGTCCATAATAACGGTGCGTGACAGAACAGTCACGCACAACGGGCAGCTCTGCCTGACACAATTTATTCATGTCTAGCCAGCAACGGGATGAAATATATTAGCAATGTTCGGAAATATACCCATGTTCGGAAATACCCGAACCCGCTCCACCACATAGTATTCAAGTCATAGTTGCTTGCGTCCTAGTTTGAAGACAACAGATCGCCAAATGATGCGTACAGATTATGCTGCTTCTAGAATGAAAGGCGAGTCAAAATAAATATTTATTAAGTAGACCTATTTGGTTATCAAAGCTTCACAGAAGGTATACCGTATTTAAGGTCATGAGTATGAGTAGGCCTACCACTTACACTGGTATCCGGTACTAGGTTTCAGGAGAGTATTACATTTCAAACACTAGTATAAACGGCATGTTGCACATTAAAAAAAAATCACCATGACTACTAGATCCTTGTATATCACCGACAATTCTCAGGGCTGAAGAAGCAGGTCAGGCCGGTGTGTCCCCTTCAATACTGCCGCAGTTACTGTATGTATGTCAGAGACTGACCTTCGTCAAGGTCAGTGCATGACATTTGTCAACATACTTAATTAAATATGAACTGTCACAAAAAAAATGTTTTATTTTTTTTCCAGGGACAAAAAAAATGTTTGTTTCAAGGTCAGTGCTAAAAAAAATAATTGTGTGCTGATTGTTCAGAAAAAAACAACATAACTGAAAGTAATAATCTAGGCCCCCCCCCCAGAAATCAAATGGTGCGTCCCTTAGCTGCAAATACAATAGGAAAATAATCAAAAAATAGTTTGCGACATAATTAGTGTTGTATATGTCAAATTTCATAGAATAGGGGGCTGTTATGTTAGATGCCTTAATTTTGTTTTGGGATACTTTAGTACAGTATAGTTTTATCTGCACATCAATGAGCAGGTCATGACTCCCTTTATATTTCCCTTGGCCGGATAGGCATATTTATATATTGTATTATTCATGTTTTTACACGTCGCTTTTGTCACAAAGAAGGCAATACTGCGATATAATAAACTTTGAATTCCATGCTTAGTCTTATCCACATCTAAGAATACATTGTTATGAACGCCCAAGGCCTTTTGACGTTTAACAGAACTGTATGCTCAACATCCCACCTAGCCCTAGTGGCTGAAAAAGGTTTCAGCCACAGATTGACCGCGTACAAAATCGTGGGACATTTCTTTGGACTGTCATATCTCAAAATATCGGTCAATAATCAGGTCAAAAATATATTTCAGAATCAGTAACATTTCAGTTCTATGCCCGCATGCTCAACTCAGGTCGCACAGTCTTTAAAAAGTTATGGACATTTTTCGGATCATGGGGTCGAGACCGCTCTCAGTCACCACCATGTTGATTTTTCGGACATAGCAAATACATCAATCCACGGCGTCGGAGAAGGGCGCCACGGCACCATCTCACCCAGCACAGTAGGCCTGGACAGTGGAGGAAAAGCTGAAGTGTCCCCCAACTGGTGGACGTCACTAGTTTAGGGATAGTCACTACGTCCCCTAATTGGGGCGATTTCGGGTATAAAATATGAAATCAGATTTCCTCTGGGACACACTAGTTCCTCACCCGCATACACATTGAGCCATGCCATGACAGTCTGGTAGCTTCCATAGGGACCAGTACCACCCAGAACCGACAATACAGTTTTGGTTTTGGAAATAAAATAAACTTGAAGACACTTGCGAAACAAAAAAGTGCGATAAACTGAAAATTACGTGCGTGCTCAACATAGTTGGGGGACAGCTTTTCCTCCACTGGTAGGCTTACCGAGCAACAACCGAATCAAAAGAGCCATCGGCGCGTGCCAAATATATAATGATTTAATGGTATTATACAGGAACAAAATAATTGTAAAAATAAGTATTATAGACACTGATATGTCTTTACAGTTAATATAATTTATTCTTACCTATAGTAAATCTCCAAATAATATGACTTGTAGATCACCAAAAGGAAGTTTTGAAGATCGTGTCTTTCTGACAATCTCTTCCGCCAGTTCAAAAAATCGGGAGGAAAGCATGGGAATCTCATTAATGAGTAGGATGTCGGTCTCTTCACTGTTCTTTTTCTGGTGCCATCTTTGCCAATATCTGTGAGGCATTGAACCACCCATCAGGTATTCCTGTCCAGCGGTGGAGAGTTGTGCCCCGAAGCCTGACGCCGCCATACCTGTGGTGGCGGTTACCTGGTTACTACGACATTTTACCCCCTTTTTAAAATTCATGATGAATATTAGCAAACAGTCTAGGCCCACTTTTTCCCGTTCCTGCCTGGCCCAACATCATACAATAATATGGCCTGCCAGGATACAATCCATGATGAGCAGAGCTGTGATGAATGGTAATTTCGAAAACCCCCTCGACCCCCTCGACCCTCGACCGACGACCCTCGACCTAATTTTAAAAACAGTTTTTGTTTGTTTATATACTTATAACTTTTTTATAATAATAACATTCGGGAAATTTATATAGGCCTACTGTGATGCTGACCTGGCTATCAAGTGATGTTGTCTGACCGTCTGCTACGCTGGTCCAGCATTCACCCAACGTTGGTTTAATGTCTCTTGTTTAATGAGTGGCTATCGATTATAGTTTTATGAATACACGTAGGCCTACAGCTGGCCAAACACATTTTAATGTTGGGTCACTGTTTTGGACGCTTGTCTAACTTTAACTGTTATATTTATATTAACCCAAGCATGGGAATGAATGCCTCTTGTTTTTTTTTTGTGCGCAAAAAAACACTTGCCAGTCATATCACCCGTCATATCACTCCCCAGCTTCATTCAGTCACACGCTTTGGCACCGGCATCGCAAGCGGTGGGCCAGCGTTACAGGAGTTGGGCCAGCAATAATCCAACATTGGTTCAATGCTTAGTGTTTTATGTGCTTAGCTATCATTGGACTGGAACATTGTTTGGCCAGCTTTAATGTAAGACAGTGCTGGGACTCAGATGGCATTCTATACATGTATACGCCTAATCAAGTGCCCGCATATATTGCGTATCGTGCCTCTATCCAAAATAATATACATGAGGCTTTTAAGGCCAGCGTCGCAGACTGTGAGCCAACATTGACCTGATATTGTTTCCGAATTTTATAAATAGACTAAAAATAAAACAATAAAAAATTTGAAGTCGAGGGTCGAGGGTCGTGCGTCGAGGGTCGTGGGTCGAGGGGCGAGGGTGTCGAGGGGGTCGAGGGGGTTTTCGAGATATCCGTGATGAACAGATCACTGGTAGTATATTCTAGACTGTTGGCTAATATTATGCTCTTTATTTGGTTTCCTCAGCTTTTATAGACGGGATCACTCACCTTGCATACAAATTGTCTCCACACAGTACGTCATACCGTGATTACGATGACCCTCTGATTTTTGATGATGCTGAAGATACGTAATATTGATTACAAAAGCAAGTATACCTTTAGACATATCTAAGCTAGAAATGTGTTGCTATTATTCATTATATATCATTCTGTTACTATTTTACCTCTTTCAAAAGTATAATAGCTCGTATAAAGCTCTTTCAGGTAGATATATTTACGTCTACATCATTTTAATACATATTTGACTTAAAGTAGTCGACCTTTGGGCTAGTAGAATACTGTATTAGATTATGGAATATGGCATATAGGCCTATATGTATATATATATATATATATATATATATATATATATATATATATATATATATATATATATATATATTATATTGCCAGCATTCATAATGTGAAGTAGGGGGGGGGGGGTATTATTATGTCTCTAAAATTCCCAGATGAGTTATGCCATAATTCTATTTTGCATAGTTTTGCGAGATTACATGATTTCTGTTTTGAAATGAAATGCAATTTTACGCATTATTATGTTGTTATTTGACGTAAATTGGGTAAATTTGTGGTGAGATTGGAAAATAAAGTTATCGTGAACATTACTTTGATTTTCATAGGACAAAATGTGTATTTTGGACTAAAAAAGCCTAAGCATTTCCAACCTTGTTGGTCAATGAATTGTTGTCGCCGATCGGCACCCTTTAGAATTCCAGGCCTGTGTGCTAGACTATTGAATATGTTCTCATAGTCCGCGCATTAATCATATTCAATAGGCTACGTTGTTTCTTAATAAGAAACGTGTTTTTTTTCAATAATGTAAACTGATTTACAATTTAACGAGCCTTTTAGATATCAGGCTTAACTAATTTTCTGACTAACGGACCTTCTGGCTAAAATGCGGACACCGATAAATCAGCGGTTAATCGTGAATCCGACTATATCTACATAAACCTACTTACTTTTGCTGTGTTGTGGACAGTTGACAAGGTGATTGAAAATTAAACGCTCTGCTCGTCGCTGAATGTGTGAGCGTGAAATGAGCGTTATGAGGGTCACACTATATTCTCCCACAAGATGAAAACATTCAAACCACCAACTTGTCATGGTTGGGCCACGGTCACTGATGTCAGCCAACACTTAGACAGTATTTTTTTAAGCTGGCGCCCTCATTAATGCACTTTTCCAAAGATGGGGGCCTACAGATGTACGCATATGTTGACCCTTGATCTGCTAAGTTCTTCATTATATTTACCGTCATTTAACCCTTTAACCGCCGGTGTCGCATATATTCGGGTTTTCAGCTTTTATTAGCACATTAAGTACCACCTTTTAAACATGTTAAAGATAAAATGTGACATCAATCCGCAATTTATTTGAAAACAGTTGACCTCCATTTTGTCAAATCTGTATAATTTTCACTCACTTGAAGTTGTGGATCGCGTCAGCGAGACACAACTTCGAGTGTGTGAAAATTCAGATTGAATAATTTGGCGATTAAAGGGTCAAAGCTGGAATTTCCAGCTTCAAATGAGGAAATATTATTGCTATTTATGGAAAATAGGCATGATTTTGTTTACTGAACATTACAAACAACTTGTCCAGTTTCCGTGGTATTTTATTTGGTTTCAAAGCTGCTAGGAACCATATAATTGTATTACATATATACGGGACTACCGTTAGCAGCACAAGGGTTTAGACGCCCACCATCGAACACGAAACGTTCACCCAATGTTGCTGTAATGTTGTTCAGTAGTCTGCGACGCTGGCTCAACTTTGCAGCAACATTGGGTCAATGTATTCTGTTGTGGGGCGTTTTTTAGTGCCAACAGCTCGATGTAGGCAGAAACGTTATTATATTTTTTTGTGTTATTGGCTGTCGAGCGTCTGCGACGTTAGCCCAATATCAATACAAAACCCGGTCAAGGTGTCGTGTGGGCTGGAAATCTAGCTCAAGTTGGGAATCACGTAATGGTAAAAGTTCAGATTTGTCCAAAAACGAATACAAACGCGACATCGGAATACGACAACGACGCCGCAGTCTTCAAAGAGGCCTCCTTTACCTGTATACACGATCATAAAGTGCAGCAGATAGGCATAGCTATGGTTAATTTATCCATATAAAGACTATTATTTGTTTTGTTTTTGTCAAAAATAATATTTAATATATATTTTTAATTTCAAATTAACTTTAATTTGCTTTAAATTGCTATTTGTTTCACAATATTTCCAATTTTTTTGGGAAAACTATATTAGCCATTTAAAAAATATTCTAGGCATTTCTATATAGTCGGATTCACATTAACCTTGGTGAATAATTTTCGCTGATTTTTCAGACATTGACAAATAGTGTAGGCTATAGTTGAAAAGTTGGTCTATTTAGTATGTAGTAAAAATATAAAATATGTCGCCCTCTATAAACCAATAAGCTTCGTCTCAGAATTTCATTACATGTCAAATGGTCTAACTTTTGAAATATCTTCTAGAACTTCTAGACATTTTCAGCGTTGTCGCTTTATGACTAGAAAACATTTATGTCTACAAAGTTGGATCCCAAACTAAATGTAAAAGTCATTTAAAGTTGCCGAGCGAAACGGGGCCCAAAATTGTTTAAGGGCCAATACATATTATTTACACCATGCTTTCGGACAGCAAATTAGTCTGAAAATCAAAAATATTCCAGCCCTTCCCCTTCCCTAGTAATTGAATAGTGGCGACAGCAATCGGTGATCCCTCGGCGTGCGTATGAGAGACGAACAGTGAATGTGCGTAGTAGTCGAGTTGCCACTCAAATTAAAAGTCCATAAAAGTTGCAAAGTCTGGTATTGCAATGTTTTATGATTGATTCCTGTTCCTATGATATGCAGGAATATTTTGCTCCTAATTGTCCTCTTGACAACTTTGGGTATTTTTTATGAGGTGAAAAGTTCCAAGAGGGGTCAGAATGGTAAACACATGTACTTTGACATTCATAATTTAGTTGTTTGTTGGTTTGTTGGTATGGAAACTCGGTATATCAAGCTTATTGGACTTTTGCATAGCAAGTAAATGTAAATCAATAAACAAATATCATCATAACGATGAGCATGTCAATATCAAGGTCAATTATGGGGTGCAATGATGAAAAATGCAATGTAGTGAACCATTTTTTATATTACGTGGAATGGAATAAAATTGTATGAACAACTATCACCTGTCATGTAATTTAAAATGTTAACAGGGTAAAGTTCAATGACAATATATAATGAAGTAACTAGTAGTTTATTACATAATAAACTACAAGTTACACACATTTTTGCAATATTTAGTTTGGGTGAAGATACATTGATGAACACAATATATGATGGAGAGTATAAACGCGATGAAGCTAATGTCAACACAGTGAGCATCGTTCTCAACCGAGCAGCTACTGCAACTGCTACAGGCAGGACAAACTATAGGCTACTATACGCATCATGACAGACGATGCAGGTGTATTTGTGTATTGGCATAGGGTCTGCTGGCTGCACAGAAAGGACCTCTTGGATTCAATAAACGTTCAGATGGAGAGATGAGATGACAATGTGCTCAACATGAACGACACATGCTGGCAGCTTGGCGCCAAATCTATCCAGCTGTTGGGGATGCATGCACTGTCAGAATGTGACACAACATCTATCCATAGGAAGGTGAGTGCACTGAAGGTGCTGATATCACGAGATGGTCCTCGATTGCACACAACACCTTGCGAATCAACTGCCACGTATTTTCACCTCATAGAGGTGGGAGGGAGTTTTTCACAGCACTTCATGTGCAAAAGCCTGGAACAGCAATGGCATATAACTTGTAAATCCACAAGAAGGGGGACCTCTCAAAGTGATGTCTCTACCACCTACTGAAGCAAACCTATTACTTCATGCTCTCCGCAGTCATCTTCAACTTCTCCTGTGGAAGCCAGCTGACAAAAATGACGCACCAGCCTGTACAGGTGAGCTGTATGGCTGGAAGCGTGGCAATGGAGAGATCCAAAGTCCACCATACCATGATGGTCCACCAGCTCCACCTCATATAATGGATGTGATTAGTTGTCGGTGTAGAGATGAGCGGCGAGCATGTGGTGCAAAATTATGCATTTCTATCAAAGGGCGCATTGGCTGAACCCTCTCCTGCGTATGCATGGGTGTCAAACTAATGTCATAATCCGCGCACATACAGAAAGGACATGTTGCATAGTAGGCCTATGGAAGACAGATATGATGTGGATTTTGATGAGATAGAAAACTATGAGCACATGAGGAATGTAGGAGTATAGGAATAAACCATCAGAAAGAGCACTTAATTTAAATTTATGTCATACGATAATAATAATTGTGTACTTTTTGTGTAACCAGCTCATCACGAATATCAGCTAGGACTTCAACCAGCATGCCAGGCCAATATTCTGGCTTAGTGCGTTTTTTGGCATGTGCACTATTTCCAGTGCCCCATAATTTGTCCGTGATTCCTGCCGCATGATAGGCCCGTGGAAGACAGTAATGATGATGTGGCTTTTGATGAGATAGAAAACTATGAGCACATAAGGAATGTAGGAGTATAGGAATAAACCATCCCTCCTGGCAATGAATGGAGGATCAACCGACATGTAGGCCTACACCATTGTACAAACATTGGACCCTATTATATGGCTACTATAGGGGGTCATTTGAACTTCATAATCGCCGACCTGATCAGCATCAGCTAGTGGTTGCATGGACTCGTAAACATCATCATCAGCTGTGTACATATTATCACTTCTAACTGCTTTAAAATACTGAAAAAAACTGTTGCTGTTAACTGTGGAATTTTTTCAACATTTATATTGCTCCGTAATGGGTGCCAAAATATTTTGGCATGAACATGTTGTTTTTGCAGTAGATTTTTCATTTGACATTCATCATATTCTTTTCTACATTTTCTGATGCAATTAACATAGGCGGAGCGTGTCGTTACCATATTCAATCGGTTTTGATCACATTGGCCAGCCCTGTAAATATTCAAACATAGTAGGAAAGTATCTCTTAATCGAAGACGTTCATTTGACATCCACAATGCCTTTTTTACTGATCCTTCATTATAATTTATTATGATTTATATACAAGTCTTTATCATCAACATTCAACGTTAATTTATAATCTTTTGAGCTTGCCGTACTGTTATCCAATGATGGATATTCTGAATCATTACATGTTATTTCAACAGCTATACTATTGTGATCACTGTATAAAGTTGGTTTTCCAACATCAAAATCATGAAAATCATTAGCTGTAGAAAGATCCAATAAAGAATTACCATGAGAATTGTTATGTTTTTTTTGTCCCTTGATATACGAGGGTTTATGGTATTATCATTACGATAATCACAAGGTAAAGGTAAATGATCTTCATTATCATGCATACCGTACGTAGTCATATTTATCAAATGTTCGGGCATTAAAATCGCCGCCTATTAAAATACAGATATCATCTCTGAATTACCCATACGACTCCGTCATATCACTCATTAATTTAGCAAATACATCACTGTTTTCTATGGCAGACAAGACAAGACAGGACAAATTGATTATTCATATCTCACCCTAGTTACAATAATGTGATACAATCATATTAAAAAAACCGGTTTAGTTAAAAGTAACCAGGCAACTCTTCAAGAGTTATGAGAGACCAGACTTACACACTTACACATACATGCTCGCGTACATACATGTATACCTTTACATACACATATAATCATGTATGTATGTACATACATGCACGCAACGCACGCCAGTAAAAAAATATTAAAACTAGAAAAGTTATGACATGTATAACAAGTTATACATGGCGAGATGACAAAAAACCTGAAGCTTGACGGATTTCAGAATTGCAGATTTTTCACCTATATTCTGATAATCAAGATAATACTAATTATAATAATACATTTTGATCATCCTGTTTTTTTTAATTAGCTAAAAGTAATTATTTTAGAAATAATACAGTAAAGAGGAATAAAAGTATTTCATTTTTCAACACAAGCCATCGACTCAACTTTGAACCAAAGCTGCGCCAACATCAACAGATACCGACACAACAAGGGCACAAAAAAGGGCCAAGTCCAATACAAACTTAAAACAAAACAACAATGTACCCATCAAACACGAGACATCAAAACAAAGTTAGTTCAACACTACTAAACCAACATTGGCCCAGCGTCTCGCGCTTGCGGGACATTGACGTTTTCTAAAAAACAAAAGTATGGTAAAAAAGGTTAGCAATACTATTTAAAGATATAACATATCAAAACGGTGACGTAGGATTTGACACAAGGTTTTGGCACTCAACTTTACTATAACTTCATTTAAAAGGATAAATGACGAGAGGTCTAATTTTCGGGTGGACAGTGACGGATCAATCGCGAAAACTGCTTTCAATAAAGGCACACGCATGTCAGAATACACAGGATACTCTAAAATAACATGACACTCAGCTTCAATACAGTCCAAACAAAAGGGACAGAAGCGTTTGTTAACAGGCAATTTGTCATAGCGCCTAGTTTCTAAGCGAATGGGAGCAACACCACATCTAAACTTTAATAGCTATAGCTGAGCAGTGACTTCTAGTCATAATATTTTCTGCGTAAAACTCAGTCTGAAAAATGTTCTTAAATTTACAATATGTTCGTAATTTATTGTTACCATTACCACTCCGCGCACCTACTTTATTGACTGCTTCGGACCACTGCTCAGCACATAACTTTAACATTTTGTTTTTAATCAACTGTATTACTTTAGTCGCGCCGGCAGTACTAAAACATTGATATCTGTTAACATATGCAAAACATGTTTTTTAAAGAAATCATCTACGCGACCATACCAAAGTTTACATCGTGCTTTTGACTTGCTTTTACAAAACATAAAAACTATTCTGTTTATTCTATTGTCACTCATACGGTGGCGTCGCTGCCATTGCTTTACAATAGTAACCTATTGGTGATATATTGGTAAGGGCCAACCCATGTCCCCCCGTAATGCTGCATAAGGGGTGTATTTCCCGACACCCAAAAAGAAACGACATGCTTTATTATGTACTGCATCTATATGTGAATATGATTTGTCACCCCAGATAGCTGATTCATATGTTATTATTGGTAGCACCAGGGCATTGTACAGTTTGGTAAAACATGAGTACGACATACCGCCGTAAGCCTTAGCTTTACAAATTATTAAACCCAAAGCTCTATTTGCAGATTTGGCAACAGTCTGACTCGCATATGTAAAATCGAGAAAGCCCAGGTATTTATAATCGCGAACACAGGTATATTATATGGGTCCCATGGAAGTGTACAACCTTCGATTTGTTACTATACACCATTATGCCCCATGTATTACACCAAGTATTTACCACATCCAGTAATCTTTGTAACCCTTCCTCTGATTCAGTGAGAAGGACTAGGTCATCAGCATAAAGAGGGCAGTTAATTTTTTCGTCATTCATATTAATACCTTCCACAACAGATTTTAAATCATGCAATAAATCATTAACATACATATTAAACAGAAGCGGAGATAACAAACACCTTCGCTTTGAAACCAATCAGTATTTGTACCATTTATACGAACACAGCAGCGAACATCTTATAAATTGCTTTTAAATTCAACATGTGACCATCTAACCCTTACAACTGTAATTTAGACCAGTGCAAATCTCTATTTATACGGTCATATGCCTTAAAGAAATCAATAAAAGCCACAAAAAGATATTTCTTACTTTTAATTTTATATTCTGCTAAATTTGATAATGTACTTAAAAGGTCAATACAGTTTCCACCCGCCCTGAAACCATTTTGTTCATCACATAATAAATTGTTCTGGCTAGCCCATGATTCTAATCTGTTATTTAGCACACCACAAAATAGCTTATAAGTAGTTGAAGTTAATGCAATCCCTCTATAATCAAGAGGATCCTTACTCTGTGCACTTGAATTTTTCGGTAACAGGTTTATAATGCTTTTTGTCCCTTACTGTAGCATTTATTAAATAACCAGAGCATAAATTTTACTGCATTCTGGTTACGTAACGCTTAAATGGGAATACCATCGACACCAACAGCTTTTCCGTTCTTATCATGTAATAAAGCAGAGAATATGTCACAAGATGTTTTGCATACCTTAATCCGGCAGCCACCAGGGTTGACCTTGCAATATGGCTTATAGTTTTTTTCTTGGTGGATTATGCTGGTAGAGATGACAAAGATTGAAAATTCGGTTGCTGACTCTGCATAAGTCTTTAGCATTTTTTATAATTAGCATAAACAAAATAGCCGCCGAAATACCAGATTTTTTTTCAGAAAAAGGAACATGTCACATCCTACTTCAATATTTATTAACTAATTATTTTCTATTTCTAGTGTACTTGGTGTAAATACTAAAGCAAACCTTAAAATTAATTGTTTTATCATACTAAATTTGCACAAACTTTAAAAAATTCAAGATGGCCGCCAGAAAAATGCTAAATAGTCTTTATATAATATACTGCATATATCTCTCCGAACTGTTATCAATTAATTTTGTAAAGTTCAATATCTAAATACAAAATACATATCTGTTTTCTTGGAAATAAAAAAACAAATGACATAATTTTAATTAGAAGTTCTGTAGCACGTTGTATTACTACAACTACAGCTATTTATGTAGCCTACTTTATTATAATGCATCTACCTTTAATATTTTTATGTGTATCATGTGTATTGCTAACTTCTTCTACTCTTTAATATCTACATATGTTATTGATTTACTTTGATTGCTGCAACATTTTACTAATGCACGACAGAATAATAGGCATGCTATCTTTGGATTGTTGTATCCACACATCAACGATGCGCATTGCATTTCGCTAGTGCATGTGCAGCGTATCAATTTCAAAATGTAATTTGCAAATTGAACATTTGCGGGCACTGTTGTTGGTAGCATTGATTTTGTGCACAGTCATTTTTTCCCACACATATTGTGTGCAATCGAGATTTGAAGGATCTTGGTCTAGTGCATTTCTGCAAATACATATCTGCAGGTGACTACGCTTTACATTCTCTACAGTGCTTCGATCTGTAGTTGGTGGCACTTGCAGAACCACTGGCGGCAGGATGTCAGTATTTTTTGTATGTATTGGGTTCAATCAGTTAAATATAAAATTAACAATATATATGCCACTTTTTACATTTTTTCGGATGCTTACGGAAGGTATACAGTTTCATTGTAAAACATAACTACTGGCACACAGTCCCAATAGCATTAAAATATTATTGGTACTTCTTTAAGAGTTATTGGGACACCCTGAGTAATTAGGTTTACAAAGTGTGCAGTGCAGCGAGCCCCACATCACCAAGATATCAGAATATCATATTATTTCTGCTATTTTAACATTCCGATGCCTAGAGTATCACATGCCTAATTTAGGTAATTAGAGGTGATCGCAGACGTCATTTATGTGTATGTCCCAATAATATATACATAGTCTCAAATCAGTAAGGTGTATATAATGGTGAGTAGGCCTGTATATTAGTGCTTCATTTTACTAACACAGGGGTATTTGCATATTAATACTAATTCTATATTTTCATTATGGGGCTAGACAATTATATCGCTCATAATATGTTAAAATTCTGGGGGCAATACTGTCATAATGCTCATGTGTCACCCTTTGTGGTTCAGAGTTTCACGTATATTATTTATTTAATCCACTGTGGACTCAACTATCAAGTGTTTTTTCATGTTAACCTTTGGGTGCCTAGAGTATCACATATATTACCAATCTGGAGGCTAGAGACAATCATATTTCTTCTATACTAACCTTCTGATGCCTAGAGTATCATATCTCTTGATTAAATAATTAACCCTCTGCGAACTAGAGTAACACAAGTATTGCTGGTCATATACCCGTCCTACTGGTCACATACCCGTCCTACTGGTCACACACCCGTCCTACTGGTCACACACCGGTCCTTCTGGTCACACACTCGTCCTACTGGTCGCACACCCGTTATAGTGGTCGCACACCCATCCTACTGATCAAAAAAACGTTCTACTGCTCACACACCAGTCTTACAGCTCATACCCCTGTCTGACTGCTCACACACCCGTCTTACTGCTCACACATCCGTCCTACTTGTCGCACACCCATCCTACTGGTCGTACACCCGTCCTACTGCTCACAAACCCGTTCTACTGGTCACACATTCGTCCCACTTTTCGCACACCCGTCCTACTAGTCGCACACATATCCTACTGATCACAAACCCGTTTTTCTGCTCACACACCCACCTTACTACTCACAAACCCGTTCTTTGCTCACACACCCATCCTACTGGAATTCTCTACTTTTAAATGTCGATAACAAATACATGAAACAGCTACAGCGAGTGCAAAAATCATTAGCTCGAGTCGTATGTGAGACATTTAAGTTCTGCCATATAACACCTGTTCTCTATTCGTTATATTGGCTCAAAATGTTATATACCCGTCCTACTGCTCACACACTCGTCCTAATGGTCACATACCCGTCCTACTGCTCACACACTCGTCCTAATGGTCACATACCCGTCCTACTGGTCACATACCCGTCCTACTGGTCACACACCCGTCCTACTGGTCACACACCCGTCCTACTGCTCACACACTGGTCCTACTGGTCACATACCCGTCCTACTGGTCACATACCCGTCCTACTGGTCACACACCCGTCCTACGGGTCACACACCCGTCCTTTTGGTCACACACTCGTCCTACTGGTCATATACCCGTCCTACTGGTCATATACCCGTTCTACTGGTCACACACCCGTCCTACTGGTCACACACCCGTCCTACTGCTCACACACTTGTCCTATTGGTCACATACCCGTCCTACTGGTCACATACCCGTCCTACTGGTCACACACCCGTCCTACTGGTCACACACCCGTCCTTCTGGTCACACACTCGTCCTACTGGTCACACACATGTCCTACTGGTCACACAACCGTCCTACTGCTCACACACCTGTCTTACTGCTCACACACCCGTCCTACTTATCGTACACCCATCCTACTGGTCGTACACCCATCCCACTGGTCACAAGCCCGTTCTACTGGTCACACACCCATCCTACTGCTCACAAACCCATTCTACTGCTCACACACTCGTCCTACTGGTCACACACCCATCCTACTGGTCATACACACGTCCTACTGCTCCCACACCCGTCCTACTTTTCGCACACTCGTCCCACTGGTCACACACCCGTTCTATTACTCACACACCCATCTAACTGCTTATACACCAGTCCTACTTGTCGCACACCCATCCCACTGATCGTACACCCGTCCTACTGGTCGCACACCCGCCCTACTGCTCACACACCCGTCTTACAGTGGTCATACACCCGCCCTACTTATCGTACACCCCTCCTACTGGTCGCACACCCGTTATAGTAGTCGCACACCCATCCTACTGATCCAAAAAACGTTCTACTTCTCACACACCAGTCTTACAGCTCATACCCCTGTCCTACTGCTCACACACCCGTCTTACTGCTCACACATCCGTCCTACTTGTCGCACACTCATCCTACTGGTCTTACACCCGTCCTACTGCTCACAAACCCGCTCTACTGGTCACACATTCGTCCCACTTTTCGCACACCCGTTGTTCTGCTCACACACCCACCCTACTACTCACAAACCCGTTCTTTGCTCACACACCCATCCTACTGGAATTCTCTACTTTCTAATGTCGATAACAAATACATGAAACAGCTACAGCGAGTGCAAAACTCATTAGCTCGAGTCGTATGTAAGACATCTAAGTTCTGCCATATAAAACCTGTTCTCCATTCGTTACATTGGCTCAAAATCAAGTACAGAATTGTTTTCAAAATTAACACTCTGGTATATAAAACACTCCATACTAATCAGCCTGTCTACCTTAGAGAATTATTGTCATTGTCAGAAAAACAAAGAACCCGTGCCTCAGGAACTAGACAGCTTATTCGACCTCGCTCTCCTAAAACCAAGGCTGGTTCTTATGCTTTTTCGTGCTGTTGTTGCTCCATACCTCTGAAATTCCCTTCCTGCCGAAGTACGAACAGCTGAGACGTATTCCATCTTCCGCAAAAAATTAAAGACACACTTCTTTGCATCTTGTTATCCATCCTAATAGTTTGACCTCATGTTGATCTCACTTTGATGACATTGACTGACCATGGACACGATTCTTGAATATGATTTGGTTTGAAGCGCATCTGAGCTTGTCATACAGGGATTTAGGCGCATTAGAAGTTTTTTATATCTATCTATCTACTTGACCATACGTATTCAAAGTTAATCACGGCAGGTGATTACCGAGATATACTCTAAATCAGTAGTGATTTACAGTTAATTTTTGTGTCATTATGAAAATATTGATTTAGTATTTAATAGCCTTGTGTTTGTCAAATCAAGCACTAGTATACTAACTCTTGCATATATCTTATTGGAACCATATATATATTATTGGGACATATAGATAAATTACGTCTCTGTATATCTCATTGGGACCATATATATATTATTGGGACACATAGATAAATGACGTCTCTGTATATATCTTATTGGGACCATATATATATTATTGGGACATATAGATAAATTACGTCTCTGTATATCTTATTGGGACCATATATATATTATTGGGACACATAGATAAATGACGTCTCTGTATATATCTTATTGGGACCATATATATATTATTGGGACATATAGATAAATTACGTCTCTGTATATCATATTGGGACCATATATATATTATTGGGACATATAGATAAATGACGTCTCTGTATATCTTATTGGGACCATATATATATTATTGGGACATATAGATAAATGACGTCTCTGTATATATGTTATTGGGACCATATATATATTATTGGGACATATAGATAAATTACGTCTCTGTATATATCGTATTGGGACCATATATATATTATTGGGACATATAGATAAATGACGTCTCTGATGATAATACATAATACACGTGATGTTCTAAACCTGATATACACGTGATAGTCCAGCCACCATCTAAAATATAAGCCATGTGATACTCTAGGCATCCAAGGGTTAACAAATATGCTGGTCTAGTTCGCATAGGGTTAATAATTGCGACATGTGATAGTCTGGACACCAGAGGGCCAATACATGTGTTACTCTAGTTCGCAGAGGGTTTATAATTAAATTAGGAGATATGATACTATAGACATCAGAAGGTTAGTATAGAAGAAATATGATAGTCTCTAGCCTCCAGATAGGTAATATATGTGATACTCTAGGCACCCAGAGGGTAACATAAAAGAAACTTGATAGTCTAGTCTACAGAGGATTAAATAAATAATATACGTGGAACTCTGGACCACAAAGGCTGACACAAGAGCAATGTGATACTATAGCCCCCAGAAGTTTAAAATATTATGAGCGATATAACTCTCTAGCCCCACAGTGTTTAGACATGAGTCATGATTGGCTCGCCCCTAGAAACATGTGATACTCTAGTCCGCAGAGGGTTAGTAAATAACACGTGTGGACTATGGACTGTAGGGATCAGAAGGTTAATATGGCATAAATATGATAATCTAGTCCATGTAGCGTTTATTTTCTTATTTGTGTCAGGAATTAGTATTATCATCAAAATAGCATTGTCTCAGTTAAATCCAGCACCAGTATACTCTTCGCTATGTATATCTTTTTATGACCTTGTATACGTATTTGAAACACATATATTTTTATTCTTTAAGGACTCTTAGTTAACTTTTCTGTCATGATAAAAATATTTAATTAGTATTATTATGAACATAGCCTTGTGTTTGTGAATTTAACTACTAGTATAGCCCTACTAACCCTTGTATATATCTTATTGGGACCATGTATATATTATTGGGACATATAGATAAATGACTTCTACGATTTCGTTTAATTCTTTTAAGAATCGTTTTTGTTAGATATTAAGAAAAAGTTCGAATTAGAGTTACTATAACATTAGAAAGAACCTCACAATAAATAAATCGAGGAATAGTATACTCTAACTTACATATTATATCTTACTGCTCACACACCCGTCTTACTGTTCACACACTCGTCCTACTGGTCACATACCCGTACTACTGCTCACACCCCCATCCTACTGGACACACATCCGTCTTTCTGCTCATACACCTGTCCTACTTGTCGCACACCCATCCTCTTGGTCGAACACCGGTCCTACTGGTCGCACACCCGTCTTACTGCTCAAACACGATCACCCGCCCTATCTACATGACCATACGTATTCAAAGTAAATCTAGGTAGGTGATTACCGAGATATATTCTAAATCAGTAAAGATTTACAGTTAATTTTTGTGTCATTATGAAAATATTGATTTAGTATTTGTTAGCCTTGTGCTTGCAAAATCAAGCACTAGTATACTAACCCTTGTATATTATCTTGTTGGAACCATATTTATATTATTGGGACATATAGATAAATGACGTCTCTGTATATCTTATTGGGAGCATATATATATTATTGGGACATATAGGTAAATGACATCTCTGTATATATCTTATTGGGACCATATATATATTATTGGGACACATAGATAAATGACGTCTCTGTATATATCTTATTGGGAACATATATATATTATTGGGACATATAAATAAATGACGTCTCTGATGATAATACATAATACACGTGACGTTCTAAACCTGATATACACGTGATAGTCCAGCCACCAGCTAAAATATAAGCCATGTGATACTCTAGGCATCCAAAGGTTAACAAAATGCCGGTCTAGTTCGCATAGGGTTAATAATGGAGACATGTGATAGTCTGGACACCAGAGGGCCAATACTTGTGTTACTCTAGTTCGCAGAGGGTTAATAATTAAATTGAGAGATATGATACTCTAGGCATCAGAAGGTTAGTATAGAAGAAATATGATAGTCTCTAGCCTCCAGATAGGTAATATATGTGATACTCTAGGCACTCAAAGGGTAGCATAAAAGAAACTTGATAGTCTAGTCTACAGAGGATTAAATAAATAATATACGTGGAACTCTGGACCACAAAGGCTGACACAAGAGCAATGTGATACCATAGCCCCCAGAAGTTTAAAATATCATGAGCGATATAACCCACAGTCTTTAGACATGAGTCATGATTGGCTCGCCCCTACAACATGTGATACTCTAGTCCGCAGAGGGTTAGTAGATAACACGTGTGGACTATGGACTGTAGGGATCAGAAGGTTAATATAGCATTAATATGATAATCTAGTCCATGTAGCGTTTATTTTCTTATTTGTGTCAGGAATTAGTATTATCATCAAAATAGCATTGTCTCAGTTAAATCCAGCACCAGTATACTCTTCGCTATGTATATCTTTTTATGACCTTGTATACGTATTTGAAACACATATATTTTTATTCTTTAAGGACTCTTAGGTAATTTGTCGGTCATGATAAAATTATTTAATTAGTATTATTATGAACATAGCCTTGTGTTTATGAATTTAAGTACTAGTATAGCCCTACTAACCCTTTTATATATCTTATTGGGACCATGTATATATTATTGGGACGTATAGATAAATGACATCTACGATTTCGTTTAATTCTTTTAAGAATCGTTTTTTTAGATATTAAGAAAAAGTTCGAATTAGAGTTACTATAATATTAGAAAGAACCTCACATTAAAAAAATCGAGAAATAGTATAGACTACCTTACATATTATATCTTACTGCTCACACACCCGTCTTACTGCTCACACACCCGTCTTACTACTCACACACCCGTCCTACTGGTCACACACTCGTCTTACTGCTCAAACACCCGTCCTACTGGTCACACACCCGTCTTACTGCTCATACACCCGTCCTACTTGTCGCACACCCATCATTTTGGTCGAACACCCGCCCTACCGGTCGCACACCCGCCCTACTGGTCGCACACCCATCCTACTACTCACACACCCGTCCTACTGGTCACACACCCGTCTTACTGCTCAAACACGATCAACCGCCCTACTGTTCACACACCCATCCTACTGGACACACATCCGTCTTACTGCTCATACATCCGTCCTACTTGTCGCACACCCATCCCCCTGGTCGAACACCCGTCCTACTGGTCGCACACCCGCCCTACTGGTCGCACACCCACTCTACTGCTCAAAAACTCGTCCTACTAGTCGCACACCCATCCTACTAGTCACACACCCGTCTTACTGGTCACACACCCGTCCTACTGCTCACACACCCATCCTACTGGACACACAGCCGTCTTACTGCTCATACACCCGACCTACTTGTCGCACACCCATCCTCCTGGTCGAACACCCGTCTTACTGGTCGCACACCTGACCTACTGGTCACACACCCATCCTACTGGTCACACACCCGTCCTACTGCTCACACACCCATCCTACTTGTCACACACACAACCTACTGCTCGCAAACCCGTCCTACTGGTCACACACCTATCCTACTGCTCACACACCCATCCTACTGCTCACAAAACATGTTCTACTGGTCACACACCCATCCTACTGGTCACAAACCTGTTCTACTGGTCACACACCCATCCTACTAGTCACACACCCATACTACTGGTCACACACCCGTCTTACTGATCACACATCCGTTCTGTTGCTCAAACACCCAACCTACTGCTCACACACCTATCCTACTGGTCACACACCCATCCTACTGGTCACTCACCCGTCCTACTGGTCAAACACCCGTCTTACTGGTCACACACCCATCGTATACTGGCCACACACCCGTCCCACTGGTTACATACTCGTCCTACTGCTCACACACCCATCCTACTGCTCATACACCCGTCCTACTAGTCACACACCCGTCCTACTGGTCACACACCCGTCTTACTGGTCACACACCCGTCCTACTGGTCACACACCCGTCCTTCTGGTCACACACTCGTCCCACTGGTCACACACCCGTCCTACTGGTCACATAACCGTTCTACTGGTCACACACCCATCCTACTGGTCATACACACGTCCTACTTGTCGTACCCCCGTCCTACTGGTCACACACCCGTCCTACTGGTCACACACCCGTTCTACTGCTCACACACCCGTCCTACTGGTCACACACCCGTCCTACTGGTCACACACCCGTCTTTCTGGTCACACACTAGTCCCACTGATCACACACCCGTCCTACTGGTCACATACCCGTCCTACTGGTCACACATCCGTCTTACTGTTCACACACCCGTCCTACTGGTCACACACCCGTCCTTCTGGTCACACACTCGTCCCACTGGTCACACACCCGTCCTACTGGTCACACAACCGTTCTACTGGTCAACCACCCATCCTACTGGTCATACACACGTCCTACTTGTCGTACCCCCGTCCTACTGGTCACACACCCGTCCTACTGGTCACACACCCGTTCTACTGCTCACACACCCGTCCTACTGGTCACACACCCGTCCTACTGGTCACACACCCGTCCTACTGGTCACACACCCGTCTTTCTGGTCACACACTAGTCCCACTGATCACACACCCGTCCTTCTGGTCACACAACCGTCCTACTGGTCACACACCCGTCTTTCTGGTCACACACTAGTCCCACTGATCACACACCCGTCCTTCTGGTCACACAACCGTTCTACTGGTCAACCACCCATCCTACTGGTCATACACACGTCCTACTTGTCGTACCCCCGTCCTACTGGTCACACACCCGTCCTACTGGTCACACACCCGTTCTACTGCTCACACACCCGTTCTACTGGTCACACACCCGTCCTACTTGTTGTACACCCATCCTACTGGTCGTACACCCGTCCTACTGCTCACAAACCCGTTCAACTGGTCGCACACTCGTCCTACTTTTCGCACACCCGTCCTACTAGTCGCAGACACATCCCACTGATCACAAACCCGTTCTTTGCTCACACACCCATCCTACTGTAATTCTCTACTTTTTATTGTTGATGACAAATACATGAAACAGTTACAGCGAGTGCAAAACTCATTAGCTCGAGTCGTATGTAAGACATCTAAGTTCTGCCATATAACACCTGTTCTCAAATCGTTACATTGGCTCAAAATCAAGGACAGAATTGTTTTCAAAATTAACACTCTGGTATATAAAACACTCCATACTAATCAGCCTGTCTACCTTAGAGAATTATTGTCATTGTCAGAAAAACAAAGAACCCGTGCCTCAGGAACTAGAGAGCTTATTCGACCTCGCTCTCCTAAAACCGAGGCTGGTTTTGATGCTTTTTCGTGCTGTTGTTGCTCCATACCTCTGGAATTCCCTTCCTGCAGAAGTACGAACAGCTGAGACGTATTCCATCTTCCGCAAAAAATTAAAGACACACTTCTTTGCATCTTGTTATCCATCCTAATAGTTTGACCTCATGTTGCTCTAACTTTGATGACATTGACTGACCATCGACACGATTCTTGACTATGATTTGGTTTGAAGCGCCTCTGAGCTTGTCATACATGGATTTAGGCGGCATTAGAAGTTTTATATATCTATCTATCTACTTGACCATACGAATTCAAAGTAAATATAGTAGGTGATTACAGAGATATATTCTAAATCAGTAAGGATTTACAGTTAATTTTTGTGTCATTATGAAAATATTGATTTATTATTTAATAGCCTTGTGTTTGCAAAATCAAGCACTAGTATACTAACCCTTGTATATATCGCATTGGAACCATATATTATTGGGACATATAGATAAATGACGTCTCTGTATATCTTATTGGACTATATATATATTATTGGGACATATAGATAAATTACGCCTCTGTATATATCTTATTGGGACCATATATATATTATTGGGACATATATATAAATTACGTCTCTGTATATCTTATTGGGACCATATATATATTATTGGGACATATCGATAAATGACGTCTCTGATGATAATACATAATACACGTGACGTTTCAAACATTTTATTAAATGCACGTGATAGTCCAGCCACCAGCTAAAATATAAGCCATGTGATACTCTAGGCATCCAAAGGTAACAAATATGCTAGTCTAGTTCGCATAGGGTTAATGATTGGGACATGTGATAGTCTGGACACCAGAGGGCCAATACTTGTGTTACTCTAGTTCGCAGAAGGTTAATAAAATAGATTAAGAGACATGATACTGTAGACATCAGAAGGTTAGTTAGAAGAAATATGATAGTCTCTAGCCTCCAGATAGGTGATATATGTGATACTCTAGGCACCCAAAGGGTAACATAAAAGAAACTTGATAGTCTAGTCCACAGAGGATTAAATAAATAATATACGTGGAACTCTGGACCACAAAGGCTGACACAAGAGCAATGTGATACTATAGCCCCCCGAAGTTTAAAATATTATGAGCGATATAACTGTCTAGCCCCACAGTGTTTAGACATGAGTCATGATTGGCTCGCCCCTGGAAACATGTGATACTCTAGTCCGCAGAGGGTTAGTAAATAACACGTGTGGACTATGGACTGTAGGGATCAGAAGGTTAATATAGCATAAATATGATACTGGACCCACACCCGTCTTACTACTCATACACCCGTCCTACTTGTCACACACCCATCCTCCTGGTCGAACACCCGCCCTACTGGTCGCACACCCATCCTACTGCTCACACACCCGTCCTACTGGTTAAAACCCGTCTTACTGCTCAAACACGATCACCCGCCCTACTGCTCACACACCCGCCCTACTGGTCACACACCTGTCTTACTGCTCACACAGCCGCCCTACTTGTCGAGCACCTATCCTACTGGTCGTACACCCTTCCTACTGCTCACAAACCCGTTCTACTGGTCACACACTCGTCCTACTTTTCGCACACTTGTCCTACTAGTCGCAGACATATCCTACTGCTCACAAACCGTTCTTTGCTCACACACCCATCCTACTGGATTCTCTATTTTTTAATGTTTATGACAAATACATGAAACAGTTACAGCGAGTGCAAAACTCATGCCATATAACACCTGTTCTCCATTCGTTGGATTGGCGCAAAATCAAGTACAGGATTGTTTTCAAAATTAACACTCTGGTATATAAAACACTCCATACTAATCAGCCTGTCTACCTTCGAGAATTATTGTCATTGTCAGAAAAACAAAGAACCCGTGTCTCAGGAACTACAGAGCTTATTGGACCTCGCTCTCCTAAAACCGAGGCTGGTTCTTATGCTTTTTCGTGCTGTTGTTGCTCCATACCTCTGAAATTCCCTTCCTGCAGAAGTACGAACAGCTGAGACGTATTCCATCTTCCGCAAAAAATTAAAAAAACACTTCTTTGCATCTTGTTTTGCATCCTAATAGTTGCTCTCACTCTGATGACTTTGACTGACCATGGACACGATTCTTGAATATGATTTGGTTTGAAGCGCCTCTGAGCTTGTCATACAGGGATTTGGGCGCATTTAGAAGTTTTATATATCTATCTATCTACTTGACCATACGTATTCAAAGTAAATCTAGGTAGGTGATCACCGAGATATATTCTAAATCAGTAAGGATTTACAGTTAATTTTGTGTCATTTTGAAAAAATGGAATTTGTATTTAATAGCCTTGTGTTTGTAAAATCAAGCTCTAGTATACTAACCCTTGTATATATCTTATTGGAACCATATATATATTATTGGGACATATAGATAAATGACGTCTCTGTATATCTTATTCGGAACATATATACATATTATTGGGACATATAGATAAATAACGTTTCTGTATATATCTTATTGGGACCATATATATATTATTGGGACATATAGATAAATGACGTCTCTGTATATATCTTATTGGGACCATATATATATTATTGGGACATATAAATAAATGACGTCTCTGATGACCTCTAATTCTTTAAAGACTCTCGTTTTTTGGCTATTTTGAAAAGGTTTGAATTAGAGATACCATAAAAGTAGATAAATCGATGAATAGTAGACTCTACTATATACTTATATAACTTTTGGACCATGTACACTTTATTGGGGCACAAGCTAGTTGACTTCTGCGATGGCCTGTATTATTATTGGTTATTTTTGTTGGCATTAAGAAAAGATTTAATTGGAATACTTAAGAAAATAACCTTATGTTAGGCAAAATGAACAATATTATTCTCTTCTCTAAATATACATTAAATTGTTGAATGAAATAACACTAAATTGTATCGTTAATGATGAAATGACACTAAATTGTATGGTTAATGACACTTTTTGGTCCGAAGGTTCATTTTATGCCCTAAAGTGTATTTTAAAAGTCTAAACATGTTCCCAGCAAACACGCAACATTTGTATAATATTTGTACAACGTCGACCCAACGTCTTCGAGGGTGGCCCACCATTGTACAAATGTTAGACTGGCAATACCTGTAATAGTATTAGTAATAGACCGATGACCGAGTAATAGTAAAATATAGGCCATGTGATACTCTAGGCATCCAAAGGTTAACAAATATTCTAGTCTAGTTCGCATAGGGTTAATAATTGAGATACGTGATAGTCTGGATCCCAGAAGGTCAATACATGTGTTACCGTACTTTAGTTCGCAGAGGGTTAATTATTTAATCAAGAGATATGATACTCTAGGCATCAGAAGGTTAGTATAGAAGAAATATGATTGTCTCTAGCCTCCGATTGGTAATATATGTGATACTCTAGGCACCCAAAGGTTAACATGAAAAACACTTGATAGTTGAGTCCACAGTGGATTAAATAAATAATATACGTGAAACTCTGAACCACAAAGGGTGACACATGAGCATTATGACAGTATTGCCCCCAGGAGTTTAACATATTATGAGCGATATAATTGTCTAGCCCCATAATGAAAATATAGAATTAGTATTATTATGCAAATACCCCTGTGTTAGTAAAATGAAGCACTAATATACAGGCCTACTCACCATTATATACACCTTACTGATTTGAGACTATGTATATATTATTGGGACATACACATTATTGACGTCTGCGATCACCTCTAATTACCTAAATTAGGCATGTGATACTCTAGGCATCGGAATGTTAAAATAGCAGAAATAATATGATATTCT